>CM031604.1:36116737-36141737 GCA_018398815.1 Conus ventricosus | reverse complement strand
TTATCGTGGACCAGCTGAAAGCAATTCGCGTTACAGCAGTAATGAGCAATATGACAGAACTACCTCGTCATCTTGATTTGATTTCTTTATGTGAATTCTCATCACAGTTCAAAACCAACTCACGTAACCCCTTATGATGTAATTGTATAACATTGTGTACCTTTTAAAGTAATATCACAAGATTGTGAACGCAGTCTACACGCAAGTTCCTTCACCATCTGTATTGATGTTACCCGTGAACAGATCAACGCTCTCATCATCAACACGGCGGAGACAGTTCGTCAGCGGTTCTTCCTGGAGCGCTTCCTGAGCCTGGACAAGCCGGTGCTGTTCGTGGGGCCCACAGGCACGGGCAAGAGCGCCATCACCAACAACTACCTGCTGCAGCTGCCCAGGGACAAGTACATCATCAACAACATCAACTTCTCCGCCCAGACCTCCGCCAACCAGACGCAAGACATCATCTTTTCCAAGCTGGACAGGTGAGTTTGTAGATATGAGTTTGGTGCTTTGGGACAGTAGCTTCAGGGAATGTCAAACATAAATGTCTTCAAAAGCAGAACTTGCAGCCACCTTCTTCTTGTCGGGATTTGGAGGTCTTGGTGGCACCAACCCATTTCTGCCATTTGCGGAGCTTGCCGATGAAGAGTCAAAGCTCTAACACATGTGACCAGAAAACTCTTAAACGTGACCTCGAACGACAGTTTGCGTTTTAATTTTACACAAGAACATGCGTTGTGACTTATCTACATGTTGTTATATGTTGATATCAAAATCTGCCATCTTTATATTGCAGTATTTATTCTGAATCAGTGCAAGATACGTCTGTATATTTGCTTGAGGTCGGTTTGTATGTGTATTGTAACGTTAACTTCCAGGAATACTTCTAGCTGCATTTAAGTCCTGTCTGATGAGAGGGATCAGTTTTGTTTTCGTATTGTTCTGACATGTACATTAAAAATTCACATTCAGTTAATTTTTTTTCTTCTAAATCTGACCTTAGAATATACTCAACATTTTTTGTAATGATTTGTTTTATCTTAGTTTTAATTATGAAACGGATGTTGTAAGCATTTCTGAGATGTCGTATATAACCACATCGACCTCTTTATGGCAGTGCGGCATTATTTAATGAAGGTCAATGTTGGATGCGCTCCTCCTTTCACTTGATAAGAAATCTATAGGCAAGATTTTCGAAGAGTGTTTGTCAGATATATTACACGTACTGGTGCTAACTTTAGAAGGCTCCTCTCCTCTTTCTGCCTTCACTCACACCAAATCTCATATTTACTATTTTACACAAGTGTATGATCAGTTGTTGTCTACCATTTAGGCCACCTCATTTCGTGTTCAGGACAAGGTTTCTTATTGATAGCGATGATGTTTTCTCAATGATGCTATGCTGTGTCATGTACTGTGTACACATACCTTTATACAGGCGAGGCAAGTCGGTGTACGGGCCAGCGCCAGGCGTGAAGTTGTGCATCTTTGTGGACGACCTCAACATGCCGGCCAAGGAGAAGTATGGCGCTCAGCCGCCCATCGAAATCCTCCGCCAGTGGATCGACCACAACTTCTGGTATGACCGGTGAGTGTCAGGGCCCAGTGTCACGTCCACATCCTCCACAGATGATATTGCAGATGGGGATGACCGCCACAGGGCAGCGGGGGAAGGGAACTTAAGTCACTCGACACTAGTATAATGAAATCGAAAATGCGTTGATGCGGGCAGTGTAAAACGTCATTCTTTTGCTGATTGCCAGCGGTCAGGTTATTAGAAAATGACTTTTGTTTTTCACGTGCTGTAATCATTTTCACAAGAAAAGTCCACTTCCACGTTATCATTATCATCTTTAGATAATGGTACTGTTTTCTTGTGAAAATAGTAATTGTGTCGGTTTTCTCGATGTGATTAGAAATAGGAAAAGAAAAAGATGCACTCGACGGTGCTATTCTCACCATGAATATATGAGATGACCATTTGAAAACAGGAATATCCTCTATTTTTCTTTTTGATTTTTTTAAAAAATACGGATGGTGTTTGCTCTTCATCATCGTCATCGTCGTCATAATCGTCGCATGCGTGTAGGTCGACAGGGCGATACGAAGGACCATTAGAAGCCTAGGTTTTGCACAGTCCTCTGTGCTCCGTCACGTACCCGTGGCAAAGATGGTGTGGCAGTCCAGTCTGTGGCGTTGTTCGTCCAGGACTTCGTCGGGTCACTTTTAGGACGTCCTCCCAATCACTGTTGTGTCAGTAGAGTGCTACCTTGTACTGTCTTGTGCCTAGACTAGGTTCTAAAACGCATCTTTGATATACTGCTTCTGACAAGCTTTTGAAACGACGAACTGACGCGAAGTGCATAATCGTATTTGTATTGTGTTTTTCGTTGTCATGCTTGTCATTTTGTGTGCATTCAGAATGTGAATTTTCTAATGAACAGTTTCCTGTTTTATCAGACGTTAGTCATTCTATTATTGGGAGGGATGTCGTAAAGCAGTGGACAATTCTTTTAGTACGTTAGTAAGCTTTTTTAACGGTTGTTCCCTATAAGATGATTATACCCACGATCATTTGGTCGGACATGTACCAGCCACAGACCGAGTGCAATCGTGTACAAAATACATGAAAGGAGGATGCCTCCTCAGTCTGGCATTTGTGGTAAAGAAAATATTAATTTCTAGAGTCTGATGAATAATAGAAATGATAGCTGGCAATAACTGTGAACTAGACTCTCACAAAAATTCTCATGATTACGCGCGGAACAAAGATGAAATCGTTGTCAATTCTTTATCGCGGCATTTCAATGGAGAATGAAGGAATGCTAATGATATTCCGTCTACTGTGCCAGTAGAGGCTGTTCATTTTTATGTGTTCATACTTTGCCGAACTGCGACATAGACTACAAGAGTTTTAGCATACGTATATGGTCTTCTGTCTGCATCTGCGCAGATTATAAATTAGGATCCGAAGTACCATTTCATCGTCTTCCATCCCTTCTTTTCTTCTATGTTTCTGTAAACTTTAACTACATTAGTTCCCACGTCTTTACGAGAGTAGCACTTCAATTTGTCAGAATTCTTACCGATGCACTTTCAATTTTTCCAGGATTAAACAAAAACCAAAAGAAACAAACAGAAACCTCCTCCGATCCTTATTTATTTATCATTCGTTTTTTGTCATGGAATAATCATTATTTGCGACGCTTTCTCTCTTATGTGTTCATCCCGGATAGAAAAGACCCAGCATTCTGTACACAAAAGACGTGCTAATGTTGTTAGTGTTTTCCATGAAAATAATCTTTGTTAGTGTTTTCCTTGAAAATAATCTTTGTTTGCGACGCTTTGTCTCTTCTGTGTTGCCCCGGACAGAAAGGACACCAGCATCCTGTACCTGAAGGATGTGCTGATGGTGAGCGCCATGGGACCCCCTGGAGGGGTCGAAACATGGTCACCCCACGCTTCCTGCGTCACCTCAACGTCATCAGCATCGAGACATTTGACGAAGAAACCATGAAGAACATCTTTGCCCCTATCCTGGACTGGCATTTCGGTTTCTATGAAACGGTTCAGCGACGATTCTCCAGGGTAAGCGGAATGGGAGAGGTGGGGTATAGACGAAGGAGGAACATGAAGAGGAAGATAGAAATGGTGAGAAAGAGAGGGGAGGGAGTGAAGGCAGGAAGTAGGAAGGACAAGGCGAAAGAGAGAGCGAGAGAGAGAGAGAGAGAGAGAGAGAGAGAGAGAGAGAGGACGTGGGTGGGAGAAGAGGTACATATTTGTACCACAACCTTGCCTCATTAGAACCCAGGTTTCAGCCTCGCTCAAGTCGGCATTTTTATCCTCATGAGCACAATCTATAGACTTGTAAAGACGATTGTTTTAATCGTATAAGTATAGAAGCGCTGGGGAAATGTTGGAAAAGAAGAAAATAAAGATTTAAGTGTGTTAAAGTCACAGATATCAATAACAAACAAAGAAGAAGACAATCCCCCCTCTCAAGGGTTTTAAGAGTTATTATATTTATTCAAAATAAGCAAGAATACCTGAACAAAACAGCTTGTTAATGGCTAAAGCTCTTCATGTTTACCTTGTTAACCAGCCTTGGGGCTGTCTTGTTTTTCAGCTGATACTGACGGCTACACTGGACGTTTACCAAGAAGCCATCTCAAACTTCCTGCCAACCCCTTCCAAGTCACACTACCTCTTCAACCTGCGTGACTTCGCCCGTGTCGTGCAGGTGGGTCTTACTGATGTCACATAATAACAATTGTGACAGCCTATCACGTCTTTAGGCGTCTATCCACTGTCACATTTTGATCAGTGTAAAAACGTATTTTGACCGTACAATCCCACATAAACCTGTTCAGTACACAGTCTGTGTATACGTGTGTGTGTGTGTGTGTGTGTGTGTGTGTGTGTGTGTGTGTGTGTGCGTGCGTGCGTGCGTGCGTGCGTGCGTGCGTGCGTGCGTGTCTGTGCACGCGCGCGCTGATCGGTAAGAACAATAACTGACTGTTTTGTTTTGACAAGCGGTTTGAGCAGAACATGTGGATAAGCTAGCTAGATATGGTAATAACAGTGGTCTTTATTGTCGTGACAGTGTTGATTTTTTTTTTATTGTGAATTTCCATTCGTGATCTTTGAATTTATAGTCGCTAATCCTGCTTGTTCGGAGCCATGTTCGGAGCCATATGAGATTGATTTTGCGTTTAATTAATCCTCAAAGCGCTCACTTGTGGACCACAACGTATTGAATGCTTATGACAAAAATATATTGTTGTGGTGTCCTGTTGTATTCTGCCGATTAAATCATAGGGTCATGGTGTCGTGGTGTATCTTACCGCTGAAGTCATATTGTTTTGGTGTCTTAGGGTATCTTGCCGCTAAAATCATATTGTTTGGTGTTTGAGGTATCTTGCCGCTAAAATCATGTTGGTTTGGTGTTTTAGGGTATCTTTTTGCTGAAGCCATATTGTTTTGGTGTCTTAGGGTATCTTTTTGCTGAAGCCATATTGTTTTGGTGTCATAGGGTATCCTTTTGCTGAAGCCATATTCTTTGGTGTCTTAGGGTATATTTTTGCTGAAGCCATATTGTTTTGGAGTTTGACGGTATCTTGTCGTTAAAGCCATATTGTTTTGGTATTTGAGGGTATCTTGCATCTGAAGCCATATTGTTTTGGTGTTTGAGGATATCTTGTATCTGAAGCCATATTGTTTTGGTGTTTGAGGAAACGTTGCTGCTGAAGCCATATTGTTTTGGTATTTGAGGGTATCTTGCATCTGAAGCCATATTGTTTTGGTGTTTGAGGATATCTTGTATCTGAAGCCATATTGTTTTGGTGTTTGAGGAAACGTTGCTGCTGAAGCCATATTGGTTTGGTGTCTTATAACATCTTGCTGCTGAAGCCATATTGTTTTGGTGTCTAAGGACATCTTGCTGCTGAAGCCATATTTGTTTGGTGTCTTATAACATCTTGCTGCTGAAGGCATATTGTTTTGGTATCTTAGGGTATCTTGCTGCTGAAGGCATATTGTTTTGGTATCTTAGGGTATCTTGCTGCTGAAGCCATGTTGTTTTGGTGTGTAAGGACATCTTGCTGCTGAAGCCATGTTGTTTTGGTGTCTAAGGACATCTTGCTGCTGAAGCCATGTTGTTTTGGTGTCTAAGGACATCTTGCTGCTGAAGCCATATTGTTTTGGTGTGTAAGGGCATCTTGCTGCTGAAGCCATATTGTTTTGGTGTCTTCGGGTATCTTGCTGCTGAAGCCATTATTGTTTTGGTGTCTTCGGGTATCTTGCTGCTGAAGCCATATTGTTTGGGTATCTTAGGGTATCTTGCTGCTGAAGCCATATTGTTTTGGTGTCTAAGGACATCGTGCTGCTGAAGCCAAAGTGTTTTTTGATGTATCCGGATATTTTGCAGCTGAAGCCCTGTTGTTTTGGTGTCTTGGATTATCCTGCTATTGAAGCCCTGTTGTTTTGGTGTATTAGATTATCTTGCTATTGAAGCCATATTGGTTTTGATATCTTCGGGTATTTTACTGCTGAAACAACATTGTTTTGGTGTCTTCGGGTGTCTTGAGTTTAAAGCCAAACTGTTTTGGTGTCTTCGGTATCATGCTGTTGAAGCCATATTGTTTTGGTGTCTTAGGGAATCTGCCGCTAAAGCCATGATGTTGGGTATTATAGGGTGTGTTGTTTATAAAGCCATGATGTTTGGGTGTTACAGGGTGCGTTGTTTCTGAAGCCATAATGTTTTGGTGTCACAGGACATATTGTTTCTGTAGCGATGTGGTTTGTGTGTCTCAGGGTGTCTTGCTGCTGACGCCAGTGTTTGTGTCTCAGTTTGTCTTGCTGCTGACACCTGTGTTTGTGTGTCTCAGTGTGTCTTGCTGCTGACACCAGTGTTTGTGTGTTTCAGGGTATCTTACTGCTGAAGCCTAAAGTGGTGCCCCAGGGAGTGGAGGGCGCACAGAAGTTGTGCCGTCTGTGGATTCACGAGGTGTACCGGGTCTTCTACGACCGTCTGGTGGATGATGATGACAGGGGGGCTTTCTTCAAGATCGTTAAGGTCTGCCTGTGTGAGGCGAAGGGATGGAGAGAGAGAGAGAGAGAGAGAGAGAGAGAGAGAGAGAGAGAGAGAGAGAGAGAGAGAGAGAGGAGTGGTGGCTCCCTTCAAGGAGAAGCTGACCGCTTCTGTCTTTCTTTCTTTCTGTTGCTTTTTGGTGAACATACAGCATTCTACTGTAATGTATATTTCGTCTGCCCCCACGGACACTGTCAAAAAGACACGTACTGTAAGAAAAGCTGAACACTCCTCGTATTCATTTGTAACGTTTGAGAAAAGCTGAAAATTCTTCATATATTTTTTTTAACTCTATCTATTTGTTTTTATTAGTTTGTTAAGTCACCTTGAGAAAAGCTGAATACTCGTTTATTGACTACTGTAATTCTCTTCTTGCTGGCTGTCCACAGAATCTTCTTGCAAAATTGCAGAAAGTCCAAAATAATGCTGCTCGCCTTGTCTCGAAATCTCCGAAAACCTCTCATGTTTCTCCCTTGCTTAAATCTTTGCACTGGCTTCCTGTTGAAAAACGCATCAAGTACAAACTTTCTTTGCTCTGTTACAAGGCATTGGATGGCCTCGCTCCATCTTACCTCTCTAAACTTCTGTCGACCTATACTCCTTCCAGACAGCTTCACTCTTCCTCTGACACTCGCATTATGCAGATCCCTCGTTTTCGGCCAGAACACTTGGTGAACGTTCTTTTACTTTTCAGGCTCCTTCCTGCTGGAACAATCTCCCTTCTGCACTCCGAAACTCAAACAGTCTTCTTTCAAGTCCTCCCTCAAAACAACTCTCTTCAAAACATAATTTTTCTGCTCCTTCGCTGGTGTGTGGGTGTGTGCGTGTTTGTGTGTGTGTGTGTGTGTGTGTGTGTGTGTGTGTGTGTGTGTGTGTGTGTGTGTTAGGGCTTATTGCTGTAAGCGCTTAGGGCTTTTGTTTAAGATTAAGCGCACTAAATGTTCCTTATTATATATATATATATATATATAATATATTATATATATATATATATATATATATATATATAAAATTAGGAATAGAGTTTGTTTAGAACTTACCGCCAATGACATTGACAAACAAAGCACATGACAAAGCACATGACATTGTTTGTCAATGTCATTGGCGGTAAGTTCTAAACAAACTCTATTCCTAATTTTACTTCGTTCGCCGCCATTAGTCACTCCATTTTGAAATTATATATATATATATATATATATATATATATATATATATATATATATATATATATATATATATATAAATATATATATATATTGTTAAAAGATAAGGCCTTATCTTTTAACAAATGTTGCTCCCAGTCCGGTTGAGCATTTTTTTAAAATCTCTGTTGGTATTTACTACCATTGTCTTATATATATATATATATATATATATTTGTTAAAAATATTTCTAAAATGAAGTGCTAAAATCAACAAGCTTGTTTCGAGCCTCTTGCCTCTTGCTCTCTTCAGGATTTATACTGTTCGTGATAGATATATTTATATATATATATTCAATTATAAACAAAGCTTGCTCTTATGCCTTAGATTGAAGAAATAGGAGGAGATAAGCATTCATATCTGCAGTGGCAGATATGAATGCTTATCTCCCCCTCTTTCTTCAGTCTAAGACATAAGACCAAGCTTTGTTTATAATTGAATAATTCTTGCAGTCATTGCAACACCAAGCTGCTCTGTAAGTTGCTGGAATGGTGTGGTACTTATCCTTGGAATTCTTAGTTTATTGTATATATATATATATATATATATATATATATATATATATATATATATATATATATAATATATATATATATATGTGTGTGTGTGTGTGTGTGTGTGTGTGTAATTATATTTATTTATTTAATGTATAATTAGTCGCGTTTAAGAAAAACATGTCTGTCTTCATTGTCTATTCATTCGTTTATATAAATCGTGTTTTATAAAAAGCTGTTACGTCGTCTGCTTCATTCATGTATTTATCTGTGTATTTGTACTGTGTACTGTGCTGTTGAATCCCGCTGCATTCCTTCATATTGCACATTCTGCGCACTGCCTGTGTGTCCCAACAGACTCGAGTGGAGACTCACTTCAAGGAAAAGTTGAACAATCTCTTCAGTCACATCGTGGATCCCAACCAGCTGGTCTGTGATGACGACATCCGATGCCTCATCTTTGGCGACTACATGGCCAAGGGGGAGGACAAGCTGTATGATGAGATTCAGGATCTGGATGAGCTTAGGGAGGTCGGAAGCTGTTTTTGTTGTAATAAAATAACGATGACGATGGTGATGATTATGATGATGACGATGATGATGATGATGATGATGATGATGATGATAATAACAATAACAGCAACAACAGCAATTATAACAATAATCATCATCATTATCATTATTGTAATGATGATGATGATGATGATGATAATATAGAAATAATAATGATAATGATACTACCGCTACTACAGCTAGGCGTTGTACACATTTATTTGACTGATGTTAGAGGTATTTCAGATTGTGAAGCAAAACATTGAAGAATACAACGCCAGGACTACATGACTAACGGTGATGGTGTTTCAGACTGTAGAGCATTACCTTGAAGACTACAACGTCAGGGTTATGTGACTAACGTCGATCGTGTTCAGACTGTGGAGCATTATTCTGAAGTCCACAACGTCAGGTATACTTGACATCAGTCAGTGGTGTTTCAGATTGTAGAGCGTTATTCTGAAGACTACGCCGTCATGGATACGTGACTGATGTAGATGGTGTTTGAGACTGAGGAACATTACTGTGAATACCACGACGTCAGAGATACGTGATTGATGTTTGTGTTTCAAACTGCAGAACATTACTGTGAATACCACGACGTCAGAGATACGTGATTGATGTTTGTGTTTCAAACTGCAGAACATTACTGTGAATACCACGACGTCAGAGATACGTGATTGATGTTTGTGTTTCAGACTGCGGAACATTACTGTGAATACCACGACGTCAGAGATACGTGATTGATGTTTGTGTTTCAGACTGTAGAGCATTACCTTGAAGATTACAACGTCATATCCAAGGCACGGATGGATCTCGTGATGTTCCGCTTTGCCATCGAGCACATTTCTCGCATCAGCCGTGTGCTGAAGCAGCCCAACGGCCACTGTCTGCTCGTTGGTCAGTCTGAGATGTTGTGTTCTATTTCTTCTCCTTTTTTGTCGGTTGGTCGGTTGATTTGTTGTTTCTTTGGTTGATGCTAGTAGTAGTAGTTGCAGCAACAGCATTGCAACAACAGCAGCAGCAGTAGTGGTTGTAGTAGTGGCTGCAGCAGCAGCAGCAGCAGTAGGAATAGTAATTGCAGTAACAGCAGCAAAAGCAACGCAGCAGCAGCAGCAATAGTAGCGCTATTAGAAGTAGTAGCAACAGCAAAGAAGTAGAAGTAAGGATAGTTGTACCAGTTGTACTTCAGTATCAGCAGTTTGACGTAGGTATGTGCAATAGCAACTCAATAGCAGCAACGGCAGAAGCAGCAATAGCAGTAGCATGAGCAGTAGTAGCACCAGCAATGCAATTGTAGTACGTTAGTAGAAGCAGTTGTAGTTCAGTAGCAGCAGTATGGTGTTTGTGTATGAAAACATCACTTTGTTAATCCGCATTTATGTTTTTTTTTTGGTAGCAGTAGTGGGGTATATGTGTATGGAAGACTACAACTTTTTATGTCAGTGTAATGGTGTGTCATACGTTTGTTTTTTTTTAATAGCGTGAACAAGTCAAAAACCACGTGTTAAATCAACTGACGGTTCGGTCAAATGACCAAACAAATTTTAAAGACTGTCCACTTACCCAGTGAAAGTTTTACGTTCCGGACGTGAAGGACTTAAAAGGTTACAGCGCCTCTACCATGCTGTCACTAACAGAAGACAGTGAGCCATGCGGAGTTCCTAAATGTTCATTATTGCATCTTCACGATGAAAATAAAGATGGAGAAGAAGACGACGACGAAGAGGAGAAGAAGAAGAAGAAAAAAAAGAAGAAGCAGAAGCACCACCAGCAGCAGATGACGACAATGATGATGAGGATGATGATCTTCCATCTAATTGTTCTCCCCAACATCCCCTCCCTCTCTCCCGTCCTTCGTCCTTTTACCCGGCATTTATCCATCTCAATATTCTGTTCATACCATCGGCAAAGGATGAACCAAAATTCAGGATTATATTATCACATTCGCATCTCAGATGAAGAGTAAATGAACAGATGGATTTCCCTTTCTTTTGTGGCGAGGGACAGTGAATTTATGCGTTAGGGTGGCGGAGGGGTTGGCAAGGGGGAAAGGGACGAGGTGTGTGCATGGTGAAGTCGTATCTGCTACTACTATTATTACATTCAGGTTTAAACGTCCACACTCGCCAGGGCGATGTGGCACACACGGACAATCATCATCATCATCATCATCATCATCATCATCATCACTAACATCTACTTCTCACTCTCTCTCTCTCTCTGTCTCTCTCTCTCCTTTTTCTTTCTCTCTCTATCACACACACTCTCTGTCTCTGTCTGTATGTCTGTCTGTCTCTCTCTCTCTCTCTCTCTCTCTCTCTCTCTCTCTCTCTCCTCCTCTCTCTCTCTCCTCTCTCTCTCTCTCTCTCTCTCTCTCTCTCTCTCTCTCTCTCTCTCTCTCTCTCTCTCTCTCTCTCTCTCTCTCTCTCAACGACTCGTGGGACACCTCCCATCTCTCCTATCCTTTCACACTCCGCCACCGGTAAGTCGGTGGTGCGTTATGGCTAAAGGCGAACAGAAAGAGACTCAAAGCGAGGGAAGCAGTGAAGGCGGTTATGGACTGGGTGAAGCCGGGAAGAAATGCTAGCAATTTAGAGCCAAGTCTTCTGGCCTCGTTTCAAGGTACCTGTCAGACTGACCGCAAGTGTCCCTTTCCTCTGTCCACAGGAATAGGCGGAAGCGGGCGGCAGAGCACCACGCGGCTCGCCGCCTTCATATCCGACTTCCAGCTGTTCCAGATCGAAATCACCAAGAACTACACCACCACCGAGTGGCGCGACGATCTGCGCCGCATGATGCGCAAAGCCGGCGACGAGGGCGTGTTCACCGTCTTCCTGTTTGGTGATCATCAGATCAAGGTAGCGTGATACCTCTCTCTCTCTCTCTCTCTCCTCTCTCTCTCTCTCTCTCTCTCTCTCTCTCTCTCTCTCTCTCTCCTCTCTCTCTCTCTCTGTGTGTGTGTGTGTGTGTGTGTGTGTGTGTGTGTGTGTGTGTGTGTGTAATTAGAAACGTTTGAAATATGGCACGGGTCTTTTTATGAAGCTGAATTAATTTTTGTGTTGTGTGTTTTATTTCTTGATGAAGGGGTGGGGAGATATTTTTTTTTTTATAAGAAACAAAAATCTTTGTTGTTTTGGACACCTGTTTTGGCACGAACGTGTAGAACTGAATTTCCTTTTTTAAAGCAAAACCCACTGCTGCTGTGGTTTTGTTGCCTGGCGTTGCGTTATGATATACTTCATTCTACTTTACTGCGTTGTTTATGTATTGAAATCACTTGCATTCCAGGTATAACGTTGTTGTCGGTTTTTTTTAAAAAAAGAAACAGGTTGGAGTCATTTCCTTCATGACCACAAAGAAGGCAAAACGGCATTGGACACTTAAATACCTAAACAATAAAGCTTAGGCCTAAGCAATTAGTTTAAGGGATCTTGCTCGCAGAATAGTCCAACCCTCTTCCTCCCTGGATCTTTCGTGATTGACTGATTTATGTGGTATTTCGGAACAGACTATGAACCTTCGCATTTTCTCCTATACAGTGGTAGCTTAGCGGTGTGAAACAGGACCTGTGGCAACAAAAAAGGTAGTCTTACCGAAAATCAGGTCATGTTTATCTTCTTGCAAAATAGGAACATTCCATTACACAGAACTAAAATATTGTTGTACCGTCCGTGTGCGTTCCCCTGTCATCAAAGATTTTGACTTCCTTGTCATGAAAAAATAATGTCATGGAGACAGATTCTAAAAATCAATGTCTCTTAGCCTTAAGGTCTTAATGAATTTGTTACCAGACTGACGTACGTAAACGGTCGTGAGGGAGGCCATCTATAAATGTCATAGAGTGATGTGTGGTTGTTGTCGATAATATAGCTGTCGTTGATGTTGTTCATGAATGACGCGATATTTTGTCCAGGACGAATCGTTTCTGGAAGACGTGAACATGATTCTCAACACAGGAGACATTCCCAATCTGTATGAAAAAGAGGAGAGACTGGAAATCATTGAAAAAGTAAGAAGTGGTTTTCTGTATTTTTGTGGAAAAAAGAACTACTAGTGAAAACATTATATTTGTCTTCTTTTTCACTTCTGTTTCCTCTTGTTCATCTCCTTTTTCTTTTTCTCGTACTTCTGCTTATTCTTGTTTTTGCTCTTCTGTTACCTCTACGTGTTCCTCTTCTTCTTCTTCTCTTCACTATCACGTTCTTCTCACTGTACTTCAACTTCCATATCACCACCATCACCACCCCCACCACCCCCATCCTTCTCCTCATTATCATCATCATCATTGTCATCACGATCATCATCACCATCATCATCATCACCATCATCATCATCACCATCATCATCATCATCATCATCATCATCATCACCATCATCACCATCATGATCATCACCATCATCACCATTTCTCCTACCCATCCTCCTGCTTCTTATCGTTATAGTTATCATTATATCGCTATAACTATTTGCTATTCCTACGTTTCAGATGCAGCAGATCTGCCAGCTGGAGAACGCTCAGATCGAGTTCACTCCGCTCAACATGTACAACAAGTTCATCGAACGCATCCGTCGTAATCTGCACGTGGTGCTGGCTTTCAGCCCCATCGGGGACGCCTTCCGCAACCGTCTGCGAATGTTCCCCTCCCTCATCAACTGTTGCACCATCGACTGGTTCAAGGTGGGCGGTCTGGAAGCTTCCTTGTCCATGTTGTACAAGGTTAAAGTCGCTGTGGGCCACACGCTACGATTAGCATTTTGGACTAAAACAATATAATATATACATGTACGCGTTTTGAGGCCTACCATAAATTTGAGTCAACATTTAATGTTAAACTCATAATTGATCAAACGAATAACTCCCCACCAATTATTTCCCTTGTTTTCGGGATTTTAACTGATGAATCACAATCTTCAAATACATGACCTTCCCCATAACTGACACACATTTCAGGCCTTTGCACCCACCCGTGACTCTATCTTTTTTGCGTCAGCCTCAAGCGCCAAAAATCCCATTCCTTTGAATATAATCTGTCTGCTTGGAACCACCTGGCTTGTACCTTGATGGCCATATGAAAGACAATGAGGAGAATCAACTTTCAGGCACAATAAAAAAAAATTCTCAAAACAGTTTAATTTTTCCAGTCTATAAATACTCGACTCCTTAAGCAAGGCCTTGGAGCATTAATTTTTTGGTGTGCAGCCTGCCCTGAAGGCCATGGGCCCATTAAAGTAGTAGAGGTTTACCGTGTCCGGAAGATAGAATAAAATGATATTGATGATGACGACGATCAGGATCATCTATATATCATCACATATTCATTAAAGGCTGTTTCCCCTCAAGAACAGGATACAACATAAAAATAAACAATACAAGCATGATATGCACAAGATTACTTATCACGAAGAAATAGCCACGAACGTCATAATGTCACAACAGAAAAGTAGTGAAATCTTTTGCATAAATGAATTTTTTTGTCGAATTATTCGTGCGTTCACAAAAAAAGTATACTTATTCGAAAGTGGCTGGAATTATAGTTATATTTTCGTGGTACATATTTTGTTAAATAACATAGCAACCTTCTTAACCGCCTTCTTTTTGAAACGCGGAAAAATAAAAATATATGCGCTGCAGCTTCTGAAACATCACATCTAAACCTTGTCATCACACATTTCAAGGCACTTGTCTGAATTCTTTGTTTCCTGTTTTGACTTGAAATGTTCAGCAACATATTTCATGCACATCTAACCTCGAGCTGTAATTAACCTGGAAATCCTAGTCTTTTGAGAGCGAGAGAGAGAAAGAGCGAGCGAGAGAGAGAGAGAGAGAGAGAGACAGAGAGAGAGAGAGAGAGAGAGAGAGAGAGAGATGGGTGAGAGAGAGAGGGTGAGAGAGAGAGACACAGAGAGAGAGAGAGAAGAGAGAGAGAGAGAGAGAGAGAGCTGTCAAAAAAGGACGATGCCCATTGACCATGTTTTTCAGGCATGGCCAGAGGATGCTCTTGCACTTGTTGCCAACAAGTTTTTGGACGACGTGGAAATGTCCAGCGAGATCCGCAACGAGACAGTGGTCATGTGCAAACACTTCCACGAGAGTGTGCGCTCGCTCTCTGTCAAGTGAGTGCTTTGCATGGCTTGTCCACGGTCTTATTTCGTTCTGGCTGTTTGTGTCTCTGTCTTTGTTTCACTCGTTCTCTTTGTGCCCCCCCCCCCCCCCCCCCATGTCTCTCTTACTGGCTTGCTCCCTTGCTTGCTGTCAAGGTATCTGACCCTTTCCTTTCCCTATCACTTTCTGTCTTTGACCATTCTCTGTTTTTACGTTCTCTCTCTCTCTCTCTCTCTCTCTCCTCTCTCTCTCTCTCTCTCTCCTCTCTCTCTCTCTCATCTCTCTCTCTCTCTCTTCTCTCTAGCAGCCGTGCATTTCCGTTTCCCCCACTTGGTCATCTATCGCTCTCTCTCTCTCTCTCTCCCTCTCTCCCTCTCTCTCTCTCTCTCTCCTCACGTCTCTCTCTCTCTCTCTCTCTCCTCTCTCTCTCTCTCTCTCTCTTCTCTTCCTCTCTCTCTCTCTCTCTCTCTCTCTCTCTCTCTTCTCTGATCCGTCTTTTCTCTCTCCTTCTCTCTCTCTCTCCTCTCTCTCTCTCTCTCTCTCTCTTCTACCGTCATTCCCTCTCTCCCACTCTCTCTCTCTCTCGTCCCCTGTCTCTCTCTCTGTCTCTCTCGTTCTGTCTTCCTGCTCACCGTCTCTCTTCTCTGTCTCTGTGCTCTCTCAACTCTGTCTCTTCTCTTCTGTCTCTCTCTGTATCTATTCTCTGTCATCTGTCCCTCCAACCTCTCCACCTCTCTTTCTATCAGTCTCTCTCTGTCACCTTCAGTATATCTCCGTCTTCCTCCCCCACCCCCCCACCTCCTTTCATCTTCTCTGCTCTGTCAGCGTTACGTATGCTTCTTCGCCACTCCAATTGTCTTCAACATCTTCTCTTCAATAGTCACGTTCCTTGTAGACTTCGCACAAAGTTCTTATATCGTACTTCACAAGAATACGATCCCTCTGCCCTCCCACTTTCCAGTAGACAACCCATGATCTCGATTTCCGATGTCATCGCAGTATTTCATATCACACAAATCCCAAGTGCCAAGATCACCACTTTAGTTTCAGTACATAGAAACTTGTGTATGTATGTGTGTGTGTGTGTGTGTGTGTGTGTGTGTGTGTGTGTGTGTGTGTGCGTGCGTGCGCGCGCGCGTTTGGTGTGTGTGTGTGTGTGTGTGTGTGTGTGTGTGTGTGTGCGTGTGCGTGCGTGCGTGCGTGCTGCGTGCATTGTGACAATGCAGGTACTACGAGACCTTGCGGCGACAGAACTACGTGACGCCCACGTCGTACCTAGAGCTGATCAAGACGTTCAAAACTCTGCTTAACAAGAAGCGCATGGACATCCTCAACAAGAAGTTCAGGTACCAGACAGGCCTGGAGAAGATCGACTTCTCGGAAGCTCAGGTAACTGGATTTGCTATTTGTCTTTGACTGTAATCTGTGTGTGTCTTTGCCAGTCTGTGTTTTCTCTCCGACTGTCTGTTTGTCCGTCCGACCGTCTGTCTGTCTGTCTGCCTATCTGCCTAATTATCTGTCTGTCATCCTCTCTGTCTGTCTGTCAGCCTGTTTGTCTGCTGTCTGTCTGTCTGTCTGTCGCTGCCAATCTGCTTAATTGTCTGTATGTCTGCCTGCCTTCCTGCCTGCCTGTCTGTCTGTCTTTCTGTCTGTCTCCCCCCCCCCCCTTCTCTTTCTCGCGCTCTCACTCAAAATCGTTTCGCATGATTAGAATGCCCGGTGCAGATTGCTTACATTCCTGTTGATTTTAATGTTTATTTATACGTCTTCACACATAGTCCGTGGTGTTTTTTTTTTGTTTGTTTGTTTTTTTATTATACACTGTCGTTGTTAATGCCACTGTGTCTCATTATCTCCGTCTTTCATTGTCATTGTCTCTCATTGTCACTGTTCCTCATTGTCACTGTGTCTCATTGTGATTGTCTCTGATTGTCACGGTGTCTTATGGACACCGTGTCTTTATCACTGTGGGTCCTTGTTACTGTGTCTTTATCACCATGTCTCATAGTCACTGTGTCTATATCACCATGTCTCATAGTCACTGTGACTGTATAACTGTGTCTCATAGTCACTGTGTCTTTATCACCATGTCTCATAGTCACTGTGTCTTTATCACCATGTCTCATAGTCACTGTGTCTATATCACCATGTCTCATAGTCACTGTGTCTTTATCACCATGTCTCATAGTCATTGTGTCTTTATCACCATGTCTCATAGTCACTGTGTCTTTATCACCATGTCTCATAGTCAGTGTGACTTTATCACTGTGTCTCATAGTCACTGTGTCTTTATCACCATGTCTCGTGGTCACTGTGTCTTTATCACCATGTCTCATAGTCAGTGTGACTTTATCACTGTGTCTCATAGTCACTGTGTCTTTATCACCATGTCTCGTGGTCACTGTGTCTTTATCACCATGTCTCAAAGTCACTGTGACTTTATCACTGTGTCTCATTGTCACAGTCTTTATCACTGGGTCTCATTGTCATAGTCTCTTGCTCACTGTGTCTCATTGTCACTGTGTCTTTAATCACCGTGTCATATTTTCACTGTATCTTTATCACTGTGTCTCGTAGTCACTCTGTCTTTATTACTGTCTCATTGTCATTGTCTCTTTTTCACTGTGTTTCAATTATCACTGTGACGTTATCACTGTGTGTCATTGTCATTGTGTCTCTGTCACCATGTCTCACTGTCACTGTGTCTTTCACTGTGTGTTATTGTCCTTGTGTCTTTATCATTGTGTTTCAGTTATCACTGTATCTTTATCACTGTGTCTTATCGTCACTGTGTCTTTATGACTGTGTCTTTATTGCTGTGCCTCATAGTCTCTGTGTATGTGTTAGGGTGATTATTGGTTGAATGAACGGACGTTGTCCATTGGTCAAGTAACCAAGGGCTGGTAATGCGTAGAGTTAGACGAGTACTCACTGAATATGTACTCAGGAAGAGTGCAGGAAGGAAAAATAAGGTATAGGAAGGAGAATGTTCGGTTCTTCTCATTGTCGTTCCTGATAGACATAACAGAATGAAAGAATAAGACTTCAGATCTGTACAGAAGTATAAGCTACATTAAACAGTAACCAGTGAGAGAGAGAGAGAGAGAGAGAGAGAGAGAGAGAGAGAGAGAGAGAGAGAGAGATTTGGGAAGTTTTTATCAGTGTGTCTCATACTCACTGTGACTTCATCACTGAGTCTCATAGTCACTCTCGCTCTCTCTCTCTCTCTCTCTCTCTCTCTCTCTCTCTCTCTCTCTCTCTCTCTCTCTCTCTCTCTCTCTCTCTCTGTGACTGCCCACAGATCAACGTGATGCAGCAAGAGCTGGTGGAGCTCCAGCCCAAGCTGATCGACACCAGCCGGGAGACGGAGGAGCTCATCCAGATCATCCAGACGGAGACGGTGGAGGTGGAGCAGAAGAAGAAGGTGGTGGAGGAGGACGAGGCCGTGGCCAACGAGGCCGCCAACGCCGCGCAGGCCATCAAGGTCAGTGAACCGGTTGAAGTGGTTGAAGTCCGGGGTCCATGTCAAGTGCTTGGAAAGCCTGTTAGTAGGTTGGTCAGATTCCAAGCGGGAGTGGACGGGAGGGGGGGGGGGGGGGGGCGAGTGTGTGAGTGTGTGAGTGTGTGTGTGTGTGTGTGTGTGCGTGTGCGTGTGCGTGTGTGTGTGTGTGTGATTGATGTCAATCACAAACACCTCACTTCATGTACCCAACCATTACGCGGACATTTTATTGCTCGTTTCAAAATGAGGTGACTGCAGGCGGAATTTAAAATCAGTTTAAAAGAAAAATTACTGTGTTTCCAGACAAAAGGTACAAACGAATGACAAGACAAAACACGACGCGTTTCGACCTGTTTGGTCCTCTTCAGGCGAGATAAACGGCATTCAAGACAATGAAAACGAAGAACGAGCAGCCATTTATCTTCTCACACTGGGCGCAGAATGGACGTTTTTACCAACAGCTTTTATCCTGAGGCCATGTCTGTCCACTACAGGATGACTGCGAGGCCAGACTGGCCGTGGCCATGCCGGCCATGGAGGCGGCCCTGGCCGCGCTGGACACGTTGAAGCAGAACGACATCACCATCGTGAAGACCATGACCAACCCCCCTGCCGGCGTCAGACTGGTCATGGAGTCCGTCTGCATCCTGAAGGTCAGTGCCGAGAGAGAGAGAGAGAGAGAGAGAGAGAGAGAGAGATTTGCAACAATTTCACTGAACAGAATAAACGGTTTTCTTTGGTATTAGCTTTTACCTTTGGTCAATGACTCTTTTCACACTTTCTGTATTTGTTAACTCTTTAAGTAACCGAACTAATACGCTGCGATTGGTCTTTCAGGGGGTGAAGCCGGAGAACAAAGTGGGACCTGACGGGAAACGTTTCGATGATTACTGGGGAGCAGCCAAAAAGGTAAAAAAAGTGCCAGAATTCACTTAACCCTTTCCGGGCCCCTTTTATCTCTGCACCGTTTCTACCCCATCAGAAATGCTAATATACACACTAAGAAGAAAATAATAAGAATATATTTGAAGCATAGTGAAGACCGGGACATGGCAAAAAAGTTACAAAAGACTTTTCAGACGAATGTTTTCTTACTTGGAGCAGTGTCAACCTCGGGGTATGTCAGCGGAGGAAGGACTAGCGCACAGCCCAAACACACTCACAGCTTGCTTACAATCTCATTCATATATCATGCATTCGTCACATCAAACCACTAGTAAAGTCTGTAATTTTACTACACATAATCATGGAAACAAACATCAATGCGCATGGAATCAAACAAAATAAAACATTCTCTCTTTCCTTGAACTTCACAAAACCATTTATCTAAATCATCATAACTAACCCGGGTATAAATAGATTTCTACTTTACCTGGCCAGGTGATCTTAAACTATTTACGAATCACTCTCTTTCCTTTTCTTCTTTTTTTTTTCTGGTCAGGGTCAGGGTAGACCGCTGGTGTTGGTCAGGTTGGACTGCTGATGTAAGTGGCGCTGCCAGGTATGAGGTCGAACCCCGGTTCAGATTGAACAGTGACTACCAGACATCGATCTGTTCTCCTTTCTTTCTTCCTGCATTAACGCATTGCACTCTCTCTCTCTCTTCTAGTCTGCTCTATCAAATGGACATGGTTGCTTTTCTTTTCTTTTTCTTTTTTTTTTTCTCTTCATCAGTTAGCAACTCTCTCTCTCAACATCTCTCCTTAGTCCTTCCTCTGCAGACTCTCTATGGTGCTAATGCTTCAACTCGGTTCTCTTCACTCCTCCTCTCATCTCTCTCTGCTTTTCTCTCGTGCAGAGCCTACACCCAGAACCTCTTCCTCCCTGTCTGTTCTTCTTTTCTTCTCTTCTTTTCTTCTCTTCTCCCCTAGCTCTCTTATCCCCGTTCCTATCTGTCAAAAGGGTGAGTACCATTGGTCAGAATTTTTCCGCCTCGTAACGAAGTTACCTCCCCTCTAATTCCATTGGACATGCAATTCGTCAAAGTCACATCTACCGGCCTTGCTCTCTGTGGTGGTCAATGGGTCATTTAATTAATTAGCTTGATTTCACCCCCACCACACAATACCTTCCCCCTTCCTACTTCAACCCGCGACGTCTGGCTTAACTGTGGGCGCTGGTCTTGCAAATTAGCTGATCAGTCTGACCCAGACGCCGAGATCCGTCTGGCCAGACCTATCGAGACGTCGGTCAAGCCACTTAGTCTGTCTGCTGGACAGTGCCGTCTCCGTGGAGGACTAAAATAGCCTCTTCGCTGTGCCTAATTGGCTGACGCGACACATGACGTCGTCTGCCTGGAACCAGGATGTTTGAGTTTGGACTTAATGTCCAATTGAACTGGCTGGCGACTGACCACGAATTCGGTTTTTCTTTTTTTGTCCGTGACAAGCAGTGCACGTTTTTTTTTCTCTGTCCCAACCTCTGCGCCACCTCAGAGGCAGTGTACCCACGCCCCTCATTCCGACACCCCATCCACAGCCACAGCCCGGTCGGCCCTGCCCCGGCACCGGCAATCGACAGTGAACAGTCAATGTCAAGTCGTCAAGAGGCAACCCACCGGAGGAGACACTGCACTGCTGCCGAGTCACTTCGGTGGTGTTCAGTGGCGCCTGTTCTGATCTAACATACGCAGGACACCACCTACTAAGCCCCCTACTGACGACAATAATTGCTTAGTCGCGGAGCCGGCGTGAGTGAGCTCTCCCGCCGGAGAGCGCCACCACGTCCGTCCAATGAAAAGCCCCCATGGACTCGCCGATACCGGTGACCCCAACGGAACCAAACCAAGACCACAGACGTGGAGAGGACATCGAAATTGAGTCACCATGAGAGCAGGCATGAAGGGCCACAGAACGTGAGACATTTTTTTAAAATGCTGATCGATGAGAATGAGGATGATTAAGTTGATGCTACGGATTTCCATTTCGTCTGAGACTACATGACAGGCTGTACTCTACGCTTCCTTTCATAATATATCCCGGCGTCAACCAGGCCCGAGAGATACAGACACCTGCAGTGTTGGTCAGGAAATTTGAGCAACACTCTCAGAAACGCATCCATTAAGTGGATGAAACTCGACTGTGTGGTCCCAGTCTTTCCAACTGAGTCCGCAGCAAACTCAACTCTGGGTAGGAGCCGGTCGGGGCAGAAAAACCCACATGACTGATGGGATTCGAACCCACGACCTTCCAGCCGGGAGTCCGCGACGCTAACCACTTCGCCAAGAGCAGTGCACTTTGTGTGTGTGTGTGTGTGCGTGTGCGTGTGCGTGTGTGTGTGTGTGGTGTGTGTGTCCTTTTCATGCACGCACATACGCACCGATTCATTTCCTTGCTCTTACTTGAGGAAACAAAGTGACGCCGTTCGGAACTTTTGCAGATGCTGGGAGACCTGAAGTTCTTGGACTCGCTCAAGGAATTCGACAAAGATCACATCCCAGCTGCCATCATGAAGAAAATCCGTGACAGGTACATCAGCAACCCTGACTACGACCCGGCTATCATCAAAAATTCGTCGTCCGCTTGCGAGGGTCTGTGCAAGTGGGTGAGGGCCATCGAGGTCTACGATGAAGTCAACAAGGTTAGTGAGGGGTTGTTTTGTATGGAGTGCTGGTTCTGACTTCGGTTGTGTATTACTTTTTCAGGATATTTGCCCTTTTTGAACATAGGTACGCACTGTGTGCGTGCGTGCCTCGCTGTGTGTGGTGTGTTGTGTGTGTGTGTGGTGTGTGTGTGTGTGTGTGTGTGTGTGTGCGCGCTTACATATGTGCGCGTGTGCATACGTGTGTGTGTGTATCTATGTGTGTGTGCGTGTGTGTGTGTGTGTGTGTGTGTGTGTGTGTGTGTGTGTGTGTGTGTG
Organism: Conus ventricosus; assembly: GCA_018398815.1. Lineage (NCBI taxonomy): Eukaryota > Metazoa > Mollusca > Gastropoda > Neogastropoda > Conidae > Conus > Conus ventricosus. The sequence continues at coordinate 36,119,434 of CM031604.1, read as the reverse complement.
TGTGTGTGTGTGTGGCACGCGCGCGCGCGTACGTGTGTGCATACGTGTCTTGTTTGTTTGGTTTTGTTTTGAACTGTGTTGTAGACGTACATCTTATTGTTCTTCAGGTGGTGGAGCCAAAGCAGGAGATCATGATTTGCTGGCGTTATACACGCACATCTTTTTTGTTCCTCAGGTTGTGCTGCCGAAGCAGATCATGATTTGCTGTCGTTATACACGCACATTTCTGTTCTTCTCAGGTTGTGGCGCCGAAGCAGGAGATCATGATTTGCTGTCGTTATACACGCACATCTTTGTTGTTCCTCAGGTTGTGGCGCCTACGCAGATCATGATTTGCTGTCGTTATACACGCACATCTTTGTTGTTCCTCAGGTTGTGGCGCCTACGCAGATCATGATTTGCTGGCGTTATACACGCACATCTTTGTTGTTCCTCAGGTTGTGGCGCCTACGCAGATCATGATTTGCTGGCGTTATACACGCACATCTTTGTTGTTCATCAGGTGGTTGCGCCGAAGCAAGAGAGCCTGAACAAGGCCCAGGCGGATCTGAACGAGCAGCTGGCCACCCTGGCCTTGAAGCGAGGAGAGCTGAAGGAAGTCACCGACAAACTGCAGGCCCTGCAGGACAACCTGTCCACCAAGCAGCAAGAGAAAACGGTATCATCTGTGTGTGTGTGTGTGTGTGTGTGTGTGTGTGTGTGTGTGTGTTGTGCGTGTGAATGAGTGTGTGTGTGTGTGTGTGTGTGTGTGTGTGTGAGAGAGAGAGAGAGAGAGAGAGAGAGAGAGAGAAAGAGAGAGAGAGAGTTACTACCCACTGCATACATATGTGAAGACGATGCTGTGGTGTATATATTATTTCTACACATTTGGTTGACAGAGTCTGGAAGACAACATAGAGCTGTGCAAAGTGAAGATCGAGAGGGCAGAAAAGCTCATCAGTGGACTGGGCGGTGAAAAGTCCAGGTGGACGCAGGTCAGTTGGTGCCAGTGCTCCCTAACTTGAGCGAAATTCTTCTTGAGATAGGATTTATTTCACTTCGACCCTGTTTGGGGCATGGAGTGAACATACTTTAACAGTCTTACAGACCGAATACAGGTAGTAAACAAACCACAATCAGTATCAAGGTTGAAAAGACATTAATGATCCAGGCGCACTTTCTTTTTCTTGATCATACAACTAAGTTAATACTTTGTTTTCAGACGATTAAATGTTGATAAAAACAAACAGCTACAAAATACATAAACAGATTATTTTTTCCATTCTTTTTTTCTTAGTAAGGACAGGTCGATTAATTCAAATATTCGAATGAAAAATGACTTACCTATACAGCGGCATCTCCATAAACACAATAAAACATGAAAAGAGTGTGTTTGAAATAGTAGTGTGGTTTTCCGTCGTTTCTAAACAGTCGAAAGTGTCATTGTCATCCATGGGCTTAGTACTGGCAGTGGTACGAGTTACATGGAGGCCTAGAAGTCAAAACCTCATCTATGCTGGTAATGACAGCCACTGTGTATTCATTCTGAAAAGCCTTGTGTTGAATGCATTGGAAATTGTTTCGTTTTTGCGCATTATATTTCCAATATTCATGAGTAAAAGTGAGAGAGAGAGAGAGAGAGAGAGAGAGAGAGAGAGAGAGAGAGAGAGAGAGGAGAGAGAGAGAGTACTTGCGATAACTCATTTCAAATGAATCATGGCTTTCCAAAGTTCATATTAACTGATAGTTGTCATGTACAATATTTTACAACACATAAACAAACAAACAACAAACACAGACACACAGACAGACACACACACACACACACACACACACACACACACACACACACACACACACACACACACACACACACATGGTTTGTCTCCATAAGGGTGTAGATTGAGATGTGTTTGAATGGAAGTCATGGGCACCCGCAAAACAATACCTGATGCTCGTTTAATTAGAACCAAGACGACAGTGAATTCGAACATACCAGAAAATTCATTTTATACACATTATTTGTATTCAGAACCAGACTTGACATAAGTATTGATCAGGAATTAAACATGTAGAATGATTCCTACATTCAAGACTGTTTGTAAATGGCTTTCTGTTGCTGCATGCAGTAATCTCACACACGGCACAGTAATTTTAGATGATCTTCTTTTCTTTACTTTGGCGTCTTTTCTCGTGATCGTGGCATCAGACAGAACAGACATACACTATGTATGTATCAAATGTGAGCTTGTTTAAATTAGGAGGGTGCCCGTCTAGAATCGCATGGACTGCCTTTAGACGCAATATTTTCTTGTTGGGTGAGACCTTCGAACAAGGTGATTACTGTTGTGTGACTGATCTGTGTGACTAGAATATCGAAGACCTGATAGAGCAGTACACGAACATCATTGGAGACGTTCTGATATCGGCGGCTGTGGTGGCCTACCTGGGGCCCTTCATCCTGGATTTCAGACAGGTAATCAATCTGTGGTGAATTGTTTCTCCTTTGTGCTTCGTGTGGATATGAATGGTTTAATTCGGTTGTTTTATTCAACTATGTTTGACGCTTATGGTGTTAGACGGAAGCTCTCCCTCTCTCTCTCACTCTCTCTGTCTCTCTGTCTCTGTCTCTGTCTGTCTGTCTGTCTCTCCTTCTTTTGTGTGTGTGTGTGTGTGTGTGTGTGTGTGTGTGTGTGTGTGTGTGTGTTAGGTTAGATT
>CM031604.1:36069237-36106737 GCA_018398815.1 Conus ventricosus | reverse complement strand
CCAACCTCCATTAAAGATTTCCCACGTTAAAAGCCTTGTAGAGGACAGGTAGCGCACACAGGTAAGTTGAGGAGTGATGACACACGTGTCCTTTACCTGTGTTTTGTACTGAACCCGTCTTAGGGGTCCTCCCTTCCCTCAACCGACGGCAGCCCAAACGAGGACAGTCTCGCAAGCGGCAGCAGCGACGGCGGTCGTCTGTTGTGCCCGAACTTGAAGTACAAGAACATTTCGAGAGTAGGTCTCCCCTATAGTCACTGCAGCTGGCGCCTCTGTTCCCGCTTGCCTTAGTTTCTCCAGGCCGTGACTTCCACCTGTTACTACATTACCTCAGCGGCAGCCCTCAGCTTATCATTTCATTGTCACATTAGTTTTTAGTCAGTTTTTACTAATTTGTGGTCAAGTTATTTGCTTTTTTCCCCTCTTTTTGTTTTGACATTTGCGTGTATATACAGAATGAAGATGGTACATGATATATGATCAAGGTAAATGTTCTGTTATGCTCTCTGTAGATTAGTTAATTTCCTTTTTGCGTTTAGGTGAGTTTTCTGTTGCACGCAAAATAGCGACAGTTTCTGAAACATGTTTCGCTGTTAGAGATAGCCTATATTTATGCTTTTTTTCCCCTTTTCTTTTTCTTTTGTTTTGTTTTATTCTTTTTTGTTTGTTTGTTCCTTTTGTTTCCGGCGCATCTGCTTAACTGTTTTATCACAAATTCAGCTCAGAGGTCGCCTTGACTTGTCAACATGTCACCCGTCGTTCCATTCGTCGCTGCCTTTTCTCTGAAATGTGTTCTGCTGTATAAGCAACTCAAAAGATCAAAATTGCTCAAATGCTGTGCACTTTTAGTATAAGAAGCTGCACGCGCACTGCTGGCTTTATATTATGCAAAATCAGATACTGCTGTTACCCGTGCTCTGGCGTCACCCTCGTGCATAGCTGACATTCTTTCTACGAATTGTTTTGGAGGAGTACTAGGGTGGAGTAAGGGTGTCTGTTTTGTTCGGAAAAGAAAAAAACAAAGTGGACACACAGATTGTGTTAGTAGGGTAAGTTTCTTTTTCCCAGTGTTGAGCTTTCATGCCTGCACAGCTTTTTTTCTCTCGTAGAATTGTATGTTTGTGGACTTCTCATGGTGATAAAGTGCAACTGCAAGATACTGAACATTAGATAAACTGATCACTTCTGCATTGAACAAGTGCACCACATGATCAAGCAGCACATTGACCATACGAAGAACTGCTGAAATCAGTGGAAAAAGAGAACTGTACGATGGCGATGTAACAAGATCCAATAGCCGTGCTAAAACAGTCCTCCAGGGTACTGTTGAGGGATGGAGACGGAGAAGAAGACAGAAACAACGATGGACTCATGACAACAGTACCGAACTGACAGGGAAACCGTTTTCGGAGACACGGGCCAGAGATACCCAGCGAACAGTTCTTCAGTGCGGCGTTCCAATAAGTCTTCACGGGGTTAAGGAAGAAGGAATCCTCATTATCTGTAGTACCCAAATTTACGTTGTTAAGAGGTGCGATTGTTTTCTTTATGTTTTTGTTCTTGGACCCGTTCCTGTGTTTCTGTGCGGATTTCTGATCAAAAGGTTCTGCCTCTACTATGAGAGAGAGAGAGAGAGAGAGAGAGAGAGAGAGAGAGAGAGAGAGAGAGAGAGAGAGAGAGGGGGGGAGTGTGTGTGTGTGTGTGTGTGTGTGTGTGTGTGTGTGTGTGCGCGCGCGCACGCGCGCGTATACGTGTGTGTATGTTGTACACACACCTGTGCATATATGTATATCTTAGCCTTAGCGTGCGCGTGTGCTTGTGATATAAGATATCTTCGTAGATTTGTCATCGTAGCTGGCATAGAGTGAAAATGAGCAATAGTTTTCTCACTTTTCGAACATTTGCATGTAAAGTTTGGACTGTTGAACTAATATTTGTATAAATAGTCAGGACTGATAAACTATCACCTGCATCCCCCTTATCTGACTTTAGACTGATAGTTGAGACTAACATTTTCCATCGAAATATTCTTCAGCACATGTTTCTTTGATTACCATTCATGCTGTGTTGTTCTGTACCCGAAATGTTTTCATCATGTCTAGAATGGCAGTGCGCAATATTTTGCTGACAGCAGATAGGCAATACTGATGGAAGCTGAAGTTATTAACGATGTTCGACAACGGTCTTGTCTTGTCAGTGTAGGCAGTGAAACCGAAAAGCAGGCGGTTCGTTAGAGATGATGAATTGGAAACTTGTTGGCAGTATACTTTTACGTTCATTTAATGGGGAATGGATGCCTAAGTGTCAGCTGCTCATTCAAAGTGATCTCTTGACTGCGAGGTAAAAAGTGTCGGTCGTAGCCTTTAACCCCAAATGTTGAGCGTGTCAATCCAGCTCTCCCCCCCCCCCCCACCTCTGCGTTTATCTATGTCACTCTTTACCTATCTATCTATCTATCTATCTATCTATCTATCTATCTATCTATCTATCTATCTATCTGTCTGCCTGTCTATCCATCTGTCTGTCTGTCTCTCTGTCAGTCAGTCTGTCGGTCTGTCTGTCTGTCCGTCCGTCTGCCTGTCTGTCTGTCTGTCTTTTTCTCTCTCCCCTCTCCTCTCTCTCTCTCCCTCCCCCCTCTCTCTCTCTCTCTCTCTCTCTCTCTCTCTCTCTCTCTCTCTCTCTCTCTCTCTCTCTCTCTCTCTCTCTCTTATCTCAAAGAAATGTATTATAATCATAAATCAAAATGTTATCGAACGTGACCTCAGCCGGTATTTGATTCTCACGACCACACAGGCATCAGCATTCACGCATGCATGTATGTTTTCTTATGCGTTCAGTGAAAACAGTTTTTACGGCATTCTCACTTTTACCTGTTCACGTAAAATAGGCGCATTTATAAACACATGGTGATCTGCGATCTGCGAAAGCATTCATGGTTATGTGAATGATGTGAAAAGATCGGTTAATAAATCGATCCTGCCGATTAGTTTTGAGTTACAACAGCATGAATTGAATAATTCAGCAGCTGATGGTACGTGGGCAACAGAAGGGAGGTTAAAAAAACAGCATTGTGTATGGGGTTCTTGGTGGCTCCTGTCTTTGTCGTACGTATGTGATCATCGCCGCATTGTCTGTCTGTGCAGGGTCGGGCGGAGCGAGCTTTCTACAGACCATCTCTTTGGGTCAGGGCCAGGGCCCGATTGCCGAGAAAATGGTGCTGGATGTAAGTGGTTGACGTGATATCACATGCATATCTAATGATGTTTGTATCTTCTTTATTAGAGCCTCGTCAAAGCCTAGATGGTCGGGTCGATTTTCAACAGCACGGTATCGTGATATCACATGCATATCTAATGATGTTTGTATCTTCTTTATTAGAGCCTCGTCAAAGCCTAGATGGTCGGGTCGATTTTCAACAGCACGGTATTACTATTGTTATTTTTTGTTTCTTTGTTTTCATGTGGTTGTTACAGCCGACATGGTTCGGTCGATCCTTGAAAGATACAATATTATTTTTATTTCGTGTTGTTGTTTTTTTCTTCACATTCCTCTTCCCATTTCGCTCTTCCATTCAATTGTTCATGATGTTCTTTGTTTGTGCATGTTGGTTTTTCTCCATTCCTCTTCCCATTTTGCTCTTCTATTCAATTGTTCATGATTTTACTTGTTTGTTTTGATTTTCTCCCTTCTTTCCTCATTTCTGTCCAACGTTCCTTTTTCTCTCAGAACGCCCGAGCAGTTCAAACAGGTATATGATTGGATGGACTTTAACTAGACAATATATCTAGTTACCTGTCTGTGTATTCATTCGTTCATCGCCTTACATTGTTATGTCCACCAAGTCATAGATGGGTAGGTACAGGTACCTTTTCCTTATAGGAATGGTCATGTTAAAGGAGGGAAGGGGACAGGGATGGGCACCTCCCGAATGATGCTGGTCTTGAAGGAAGCGGATGTTTCTAGATCACTCCTTGCTGCCTTAACCACATGCATAACTTGCGGGAACGCCTTCTTTGACTTATGTGACAGATTTATCAATAACTCTGTCTCATTCTCTCCTAGTCTGTCTGTCTGCCTGTCTGTCTGTCCATCTCTCTGTCTCTCTCTGCCTATGTCTGTCTGTCTTTGTTATTAGCTTGATAGTTATTTTATGCTGCTTTCCAGGTCAAAGGCTGGATGAAAGAAACATGCGGGTTTTTTTTTTCTTGAAAAGAAAGATTATTTTTCATCAGTATCATCACTGTCATCACCGTCATCATCATCATCATCATCAACATCAACATCATCATCATCATCATCATCATCATCATCATCAATCATCATCGTCGTCGTGTGTGTGTGGGGTTTTGTGTGTGTGTGTGTGGTGTGTGTGTGAGAGAGAGAGAGAGAGAGAGAGAGAGAGAAAGAGAAGAGAGAGAGAAAGAGAGAGAGAGAGAGAGAGAGAGAGAGAGAGAGAGAGAGAGAGAAACTGATCTTATGGAAAATCTGTGAGCTCAGAAATATAGACATTCTTGTACTTCTTGTTCGTTTGTGGCGTCGGACCAAGACTTTGTCAAACACTTTTCAAAATCTGTATACAAAGCGTATAAAACTCAGCCTGCGAAATGAACCTAATTTTTTTAAAGGTTGTTATGGTGTGTGCTTATGTGGTATTGATGTGATTCTATATTTTGTTTAGTATATGCTGTGCTGTATATTTCAAATGTATATTCACACAACCCGTTTAGGAGGGTCAAGTCCATTATTGATTGTTCAAAGTGGACATCTGTTTGGATTTGTCTGTCACAGGCAGTGGAAAAAGGCACGTGGGTGGTTCTACAGAACTGTCATTTGGCAGCGTCATGGTTGCCAGAACTGGAGAGAATCTGTGAATCGGTGAGTATCTGTGGTCAGCCATTTAGTCTTGAACTTGGAGAGAGAGAGAGACAGACAGACAGACAGACAGAGAGAGAGATCGAGAGAGAGAGAGAGAGAGAGAGAGAGAGAGAGAGAGAGAAAAGAGAGAGAACGAATATTTTTAATGGGGGAAAAGAATAAGCACAATACAGGCTTTTTACATCTTGCCCGTAATGAAATAGAAGAAAAAAAGATAATATGTGACTTCAAAACTAAGTGAACTGTTCAAAATAGTAAAAAGAGCACTAGACTGAAAAACGAGAGAGAGAGAGAGAGAGAGAGAGAAGAGAGAGAGAGAGAGAGAGAGAGAGAGAGAGACGTGGGTGAAATACAGAAATATTATTTGTCCTCATCTAGGTTGCCAGAGCATCTGTAAATCTGTGAACATCAGTACCTAGTCATTAATTCTTAGCGTTGAACACACAGAGAGAGAGAGAGAGAGAGAGAGAGAGAGAGAGAGAGAGAGAGGCAGAAATAGTCAGAGAAGGAGTGTAGTGGGTGTTGTGCACGCTTGAGCGTGCAGGTAAATGGCTTGCCACACATTTGTAGCAAATCACATACGCCTTTCTCTCTCACAACATCATATTTCATTCATTTATTTTAAGGGTGAATTCGACTTTGTATATTTGTTTTTGTCAATGATGTTCTGATGATAGTGGTCCAGTCTAGATATGATGTTGGTTGAGTTGTGTCATATGTTTGTTTCTTTTTTTTTTTAAATTCATAATCAGGCTTTTAGTAAATACTGTATTTGTCTATCGAGAACAGTACCATATAACTGAGTGTAATATAGGTAGGCTGGTACAGTACCATATAACTTTTGTACTACAGGTAGGCTGGTACAGTACCATATAACTGTGTACTACAGGTAGGCTGGTACAGTACCATATAACTGTGTACTACAGGTAGGCTGGTACAGTACCATATAACTGTGTACTACAGGTAGGCTGGTACAGTACCATATAAACTGTGTACTACAGGTAGGCTGGTACAGTACCATATAACTGTGTACTACAGGTAGGCTGGTACAGTACCATATAACTGTGTACTACAGGTAGGCTGGTACAGTACCATATAACTGTGTACTACAGGTAGGCTGGTACAGTACCATATAACTGTGTACTACAGGTAGGCTGGTACAGTACCATATAACTGTGTACTACAGGTAGGCTGGTACAGTACCAAATATAACTGTGTACTACAGGTAGGCTGGTACAGTACCATATAACTGTGTACTAAGGTAGGCTGGTACAGTACCATATAACTGTGTACTACAGGTAGGCTGGTACAGTACCATATAACTGTGTACTACGGTAGGCTGGTACAGTACCATATAACTGTGTACTACAGGTAGGCTGGTACAGTACCATATAACTGTGTACTACAGGTAGGCTGGTACAGTACCATATAACTGTGTACTACAGGTAGGCTGGTACAGTACCATATAACTGTGTACTACAGGTAGGCTGGTACAGTACCATATAACTGTGTACTACAGGTAGGCTGGTACAGTACCATATAACTGTGTACTACAGGTAGGCTGGTACAGTACCATATAACTGTGTACTACAGGTAGGCGGGTACAGTACCATATAACTGTGTACTACAGGTAGGCTGGTACAGTACCATATAACTGTGTACTACAGGTAGGCTGGTACAGTACCATATAACTGTGTACTACAGGTAGGCTGGTACAGTACCATATAACTGTGTACTACAGGTAGGCTGGTACAGTACCATATAACTGTGTACTACAGGTAGGCTGGTACAGTACCATATAACTGTGTACTACAGGTAGGCTGGTACAGTACCATATAACTGTGTACTACAGGTAGGCTGGTACAGTACCATATAACTGTGTACTACAGGTAGGCTGGTACAGTACCATATAACTGTGTACTACAGGTAGGCTGGTACAGTACCATATAACTGTGCACTACAGGTAGGCTGGTACACTACCATATAACTGTTTACTACAGGTAGGCTGGTACAGTACCATATAACTGAGTACTACAGGTAGGCTGGTACAGTACCATATAACTGTGTACTACAGTAGGCTGGTACAGTACCATATAACTGTGTACTACAGGTAGGCTGGTACAGTACCATATAACTGTGTACTACAGGTAGGCTGGTACAGTACCATATAACTGTGTACTACAGGTAGGCTGGTACAGTACCATATAACTGTGTACTACAGGTAGGCTGGTACAGTACCATATAACTGTGTACTACAGGTAGGCTGGTACAGTACCATATAACTGTGTACTACAGGTAGGCTGGTACAGTACCATATAACTGTGTGTACTACAGGTAGGCTGGTACAGTACCATATAACTGTGTACTACAGGTAGGCTGGTACAGTACCATATAACTGTGTACTACAGGTAGGCTGGTACAGTACCATATAACTGTGTACTACAGGTAGGCTGGTACAGTACCATATAACTGTGTGAAACTACAGGTAGGCTGGTACAGTACCATATAACTGTGTACTACAGGTAGGCTGGTACAGTACCATATAACTGTGTACTACAGGTAGGCTGGTACAGTACCATATAACTGAGTGTACTACGGGTAGGCTGGTACAGTACCATATAACTGTGTACTACAGGTAGGCTGGTACAGTACCATATAACTGAGTGTACTACAGGTAGGCTGGTACAGTACCATATAACTGTGTACTACAGGTAGGCTGGTACAGTACCATAAACTGTGTACAAACAGGTAGGCTGGTACAGTACCATATAACTGTGTACTACAGGTAGGCTGGTACAGTACCATATAACTGAGTGTACTACAGGTAGGCTGGTACAGTACCATATAACTGTGTACTACAGGTAGGCTGGTACAGTACCATATAACTGTGTACTACAGGTAGGCTGGTACAGTACCATATAACTGAGTGTACTACAGGTAGGCTGGTACAGTACCATATAACTGTGTACTACAGGTAGGCTGGTACAGTACCATATAACTGTGTACTACAGGTAGGCTGGTACAGTACCATATAACTGTGTACTACAGGTAGGCTGGTACAGTACCATATAACTGTGTACTACAGGTAGGCTGGTACAGTACCATATAACTGTGTATTACAGGTAGGCTGGTACAGTACCATATAACTGTGTACTACAGGTAGGCTGGTACAGTACCATATAACTGTGTACTACAGGTAGGCTGGTACAGTACCATATAACTGTGTACTACAGGTAGGCTGGTACAGTACCATATAACTGTGTACTACAGGTAGGCTGGTACAGTACCATATAACTGTGTACTACAGGTAGGCTGGTACAGTACCATATAACTGTGTACTACAGGTAGGCTGGTACAGTACCATATAACTGTGTACTACAGGTAGGCTGGTAACAGTACCAAATAACTGTGTACTACAGGTAGGCTGGTACAGTACCATATAACTGTGTACTACAGGTAGGCTGGTACAGTACCATATAACTGTGTACTACAGGTAGGCGGGTACAGTACCATATAACTGTGTACTACAGGTAGGCTGGTACAGTACCATATACTGTGTACTACAGGTAGGCTGGTACAGTACCATATAACTGTGTACTACAGGTAGGCTGGTACAGTACCATATAACTGTGTACTACAGGTAGGCTGGTACAGTACCATATAACTGTGTACTACAGGTAGGCTGGTACAGTACCATATAACTGTGTACTACAGGTAGGCTGGTACAGTACCATATAACTGTGTACTACAGGTAGGCTGGTACAGTACCATATAACTGTGTACTACAGGTAGGCTGGTACAGTACCATATAACTGTGTACTACAGGTAGGCTGGTACAGTACCATATAACTGTGTACTACAGGTAGGCTGGTACAGTACCATATAACTGTGTACTACAGGTAGGCTGGTACAGTACCATATAACTGTGTACTACAGTAGGCTGGTACAGTACCATATAACTGTGTACTACAGGTAGGCTGGTACAGTACCATATAACTGTGTACTACAGGTAGGCTGGTACTCAGTATTTGTTTATTTGTCTGTTTACAATAAAGTTTCTATTTCTCTACCTATGTATTTTACTTCCATTACCTTGATACTTAATTCATTAACTCCCTCCGTTTCCGTTCCGGCACCTTGATTAGGTGCTAGATCAACAGTTACATTAGGTGTCAGTAATTGGATCAACTGAGCGTGTGATTTAACTTTGATTTTTGTGTGTTCGCAAGTTTGGATGAAAAGGGTAAGGGAGAGGAGTAATGCGACCTTCGCGGTAAACTAAACTATAAACAAAATCTGAACAAAACAGAATTCATTGTTCCCATAACCATTCTTCATTCATTAACAGAATATGTTTTAGCATTAAGTTTTTAAACAACTTTTTTTCCGGCCCCCCCCCCCCCCCCCCCCTCGCTGCATTTCCCCCTTTTCATTTAGCAGTGTGGCACAGACCGACATGCATTGACAGGTAAACACCGACATCTCTTCCTCCCAATCAGAAGGAAGTTAACAGAATGAGACCAATGAAACAGCGTGACAACAGCAACAGCAGCAACAACAACAACATGGTACTTAAACAGTACAGTGTATAGTGTCTAATTCAGCTTCACTCAATTTCAAATGCGCTTCATTTTCAATGGAAACAAGGCAGTTGTTGTCTGAAAGGATTTCAAGTCAAAGGGAAAATCTTTCCAAGTACGTTCAGCCATTTCTGTTGTGTCCCTATGCATAAAAAAACAATAATTGGTAGGAAAGTCCCCGCCATTCTCACATCCCGTTCTGGTTCACCGTGTGTCAGGTGATCACGGACGCCAGTCGTAATGTCCACTGATTGTAGGAAAGTTCCCGCCATTCTCACATCCCGTTTCTGTTTGGCCGTGTGTCAGGTGATCACGGACGCCAGTCGTACCCAGCCCAACTTCCGCCTGTGGCTGACCAGCTACCCGTCGCCGGTGTTCCCGGTGTCGGTGCTGCAGAACGGCATCAAGATGACCAACGAACCGCCCAAGGGGCTGCGTGCCAACCTCCCGCGATCCTACCTCAACGACCCATCAGCGACCCCGCCTTCTTCTCCGCCTGCAACAAGCCCAAGGTAGCCGACCTCATACAAAGCGTGCATGCACAAGCACGCACAAGCGTACGGATTTATATGCACACACATAACACACTCGCGCACACACGCATATGCACACACGCACACACACACACACACAAACACACACACACACACACACACACACACACACACACACACACACACACACACACACACACCACCCCACGCACGCACGCACGCGCGCGCGCCCACACACAACACACCCTATTTCAATGCTCTTACAAATAAACATGTATACAAGAACGAACACGCACACACACGTACACTTACACGCGCGTGCACGTGCACGTGCACGTGCACGCACACACACACACACACACACACACGCAGAGGAGAGAGAGAGAGAGAGAGGCGCGCCCATTCTGTGCTTGGTTGATATTGAGATTATTGCATGTGATTCAATTCTACAATGTGAACTGCGTTTGAAAGAGAGAGAAAGCAAGAAAGGATAACAGAAAAACCCTGAGAGAAAGAGAGAGAGAGAGAGAGAGAGAGAGAGAGACAGAGAGAGAGAGAGAGAGAGAGAGAATGTGTGTGTGTGTGTGTGTGTGTGTGTGTGTGTGTGTGAGGGAGGGAGAGAAAGAGAGAGAGAGAGAGTGGGGGGGGGGGGGGGGAGTGAATTGTGTTGTAAGACAAGAATTAGCGTAGTCTTTCTAAACGCGCCACCTGTGACAGGTGTTCGAGAAGCTGCTGTTCGGGTTGTGCTTCTCCACGCCTTGGTGCAGGAGCGACGCAAGTTCGGCCCTCTGGGTTGGAACATACCCTATGAGTTCAATGAGTCGGACCTCAGAATCTCCGTCAGGCAACTCGAAGTAAGGACCAACATGCGGTGTAATGGAACATGACCGTGCTTGTCTTGTGCATGTGGTTTTTTTCTTTTTTCCCCAGTCGGACGGATGTTCAGTAATTTCATTGAACGACTAACGGTAAATATTACTGATTATATACTGTCAGAGAACGATTATGGCATACTGATTCGTTATAATATATGGCAAACATTAATTATGAAACACTCTTTTAGTACAATTTGCCGTTTGTTGTGTGTATTCCAGATTTTTATTTACGTGTTTTTTTTTTCCACTGTGTTTGTTAGATGTTTATTAAGGAGCTTTGTCACTATGTTTGTCAGATTTTATTGACGAGGTCTTATCATAGTCCTGAAAACGCCCTGTACAGCCGGCTGGGCTGTAACAGTAGAAATTATGACAGTGTGTGTCCTGAACGAATTTTGTCTCTGTGCATGTGCATACTAAACAATTGACGTGTTTTATCCCTGTGTGAGAGATTTTCAGCAACGAATGTTATCCCATGTTATCCATGTGTGTGTGAGATGTTCATTAACGAGTCTTGTCACCATGTGTGTCAGATGTACGTCAACGAGCTTTGTCAGCGTATGTCAGATGTTAGTCAACGAATATTGGTACTATGTATGTCAGATGATTATCAATGAGTATTCTCATTGCATGTAATTAGATGTTCTTTCAACGAGTTTCCTCACTGTATTTGTCAGATGTTCATCAACGAGTTTTCTGGCTATGTGTCAGACGTTAATCAACGAATTCACTCACTTGGTGTGCCAGATCTTTATCAACGAGTTTTTCTCGCTGTGGTGTCAGATGTTCTTCAGAGAATTTTCTTGCTGTGTGTCAGATGTTCTTCAGAGAATTTTCTTGCTGTATGTCAGATGTTCTTCAGAGAATTTTCTCGCTGTGTGTCAGATGTTCTTCAGAGAATTTTCTTGCTGTGTGTCAGATGTTCTTCAGAGAATTTTTCTTGCTGTGTGTCAGATGTTCTTCAGAGAATTTTCTTGCTGTATGTCAGATGTTCTTCAAAGAATTTTCTCGCTGTGTGTCAGATGTTCTTCAGAGAATTTTCTCCGCTGTGTGTCAGATGTTCTTCAGAGAATTTTCTTGCTGTGTGTCAGATGTTCTTCAGAGAATTTTCTTGCTGTGTGTCAGATGTTCTTCAGAGAATTTTCTTGCTGCGTGTCAGATGCACAACAACGAGTTTTCTTGCGATGTGTCAGATATTTATCAACGAGTTGTCTCATTGTGTGTCAGACATTCATCAACGAATTTCTATCTGTGTCAATGATCATCGACGAATTCTTGTCAGTGTGTGTGTGTGTGTGTGTGTGTGTGTGTGTGTGTGTGTGTGTGTGTGTGTGTGTGTCAGATATTCATCGACGAAATTTGTCACTGCGTGTGTCAGATGTCCATCACGTTGTCACTGTGTGTGCTATATATTCATCAAGTTGTCTCTGCGTGTGTCAGATGTTCATCAAGTTGTCACTGCGTGTTTCAGATGTTCATCAAGTTGTCACTGCGTGTGTCAGATATTCATCAAGTTGTCACTGCGTGTGTCGGATGTTCATCGAGTTGTCACTGTATGTGTCAGATGTTCATCAAGGTGTCCCCGTGTATGTGTCAGATGTTCATCAAGGTGTCCCTGTGTGTGTGTCAGATGTTCATCAAGGTGTCCCTGTGTGTGTGTCAGATGTTCATCAAGGTGTCACTGGTGTGTCAGATGTTCATCAACGAGTACGAGGAGCCCCCACTGGAGGCCCTGCGCTACCTGACCGGGGAGTGTAACTACGGAGGCCGTGTCACCGACGACTGGGATCGGCGCCTCATCACCAGTCTGCTGCGGATCTTCTACTGTCAGGAGGTGCTGTAATCCTTGTCTTTGTTTCGTTTGATCCTTGTGTGTGTGTGTGTGTGTGGTGTGTGTGTGTGTGTGTGTGTGTGTGTGTGTGTGTGGAGACCTTTTTTGTTGCTGTCTAATCTTCCGTCTCTCTCATGTCTCAGGTGTCCATTTGCTTTTTTGTCTATAGTTCCTTACTGTTTCTGCCTCGATGAAATGTTTGGTGCGTTAGGTTTTCAATTGATGACTTTCAGTGCGACAAATTCCAATGTGTTTGTTTTTACATATCACCACATCTTTGTTTTGTCAGTCACTGAACTGTCTGATATTTCATACTGGTCAGTATAAGTCTTGGACGGCCATTGATGTCTCTAAATTGCAAGCAGTAGGATTTCACAATTGATATCAGTGCAGACGCTTCGCTTTAACAATGATGTTATAAATATTATGGGTCTATATGTATTGGTTAGCGCAGAACGTCTGAATAGTTACATTCATATATTTCATGTCATGACAAGATCACCACCGTCTAGCTTGCAGAGGGAAAACCTGACAGTCCTTGGCTTCTTCTATCAAGTGGACGGGACGAAAGATGTGTGTGCGGGTGGAGAGTTAGGGATGGAAGAAGGAGTTGGTGGGAGAGGCTGGATGGAGACTGGGGCCCTTAACTTGAAGGAGGCACTGGACAAAAATGACACGTTTCACGGTGCGGTAGTTAACGTCATAGGCGGCCGAGCCTCGGAAGTCTTTGGCTGGAGTCCCATCTGGGACATTTTCTTTTCTTTTTTTCCCCCTTTTTTCGGGGAGGTCGGTGTTGGCGGATTCCACTCAAGGGTTTGTGTTGCGTTTGCTCAATGAAAACGAAATTGGAGCCATACTGTTGTGTTTCTTCTATACAATGGTCGCGTCTTTGACATGTTTGCTCCAATATTCCCTGACCGACATTGCAAGTATCTGTATCTGTCGTGTCCGGATGACGATGGGATATGTCAATAATTATGGAAGGAAGCATCAAGTTTAGCCCTGTCCCGCAGTCTCAGATCAGAATCCATTAAAAAAAATCATCCACATCCTCATGGATGATCAAAAATGAATTCAGTACCGTTGCTCTTTTTGTCCAGCTGTCGTGATGAGTTCCGTATGGCTCTCTACTCCACATCCACGACCTTAAAGAGTTCGTGAAGAGGTGATCGGTTTCGCAAGTTCATGGGGTCCGCGAGGTGGGGCACATTTCAGACAGAGACATTCCTACGCAACGGTTCCGCGACTAAGCCGTTACATGTCATCAACAGATGGAGTCCTGCGTGTGATGGACTAAAGCAGGCACCATTCAACGCCCACGCAGGGACTCGACAGAAGCGGGGAGGTTTGTCTCATGACTGGCGTTGTGTGGACTGCCGGTGTTGGGGCTGCGACAAGGCGAGCATGGGTGTAGCTGTGTGTGGGGTGGTCAGAATGAGCGGCGGTCGAGCAAGTCCCCTGAGAGGGTACGGGAGATGAGACGGTGAAATGAACTGTTTACTGGTATGTCCATGATGGCGGTGTGCCCTGTGCAGGTGATCACGGACGACGACTACAAGCTGTCCTCCAGCGGCCTGTACTTTGCCCCGCCCAAAGGCACTTATGATGAGTACATGGACTACATCCGGAGTCTGCCTCAGATTCCTCACCCTGAGGTAGGCTCTGTGTGTGTGTGTGTGTGTGTGTGTGTGTGTGTGTGTGTGTGTGTGTGCGTGCGTGCGTGCGTGTGCGTACGTGCGTGCGTGCGTGCGTGTGCGTGCGTGCGTGTGTGTGTGTGTCAAGTCAAGTCAAGTCAAAATTATCTTTATTGAGGGTTAAAAGAATAAGCTTTGCAGCTTTTTTTCACCCTGCCCTCACTGTGTGTGTGTGTGTTGAGTTGATAGTGACTACCGCATTATCCCACCTGGATTTATATTTGACCATTGTTTGTATGTCATTATATGCATAAATAGTTTTTTTCTAATATGTATTTTTTTTTTAAAACACGCAAAAATTTCAAGTATCGATTAATGTTATGAACTGTGGGCTGATTTAATTGTCCATGAACACCTACATGAACCCTCATTGACAACCAGGGATTCAAAACAGAAATTATTTCAAGGGCAGCAGAGCCAACAGCAGCACAGTCCAGACTAAAACCTGAACGATAGGACAAGAACGTCTCCATGAAGCACAAGACCAGATTCCTGCATGCTCTAACATACTCCATCTTGCTGTATGCGTGAGAGACATGGACCCTCACAGCGGATCTGGAAAGAGGAATTCGAACTGGAACCGAGGTGTTACTGTAAGACACTGAACGTCAGATATACTGATCATATCACCAGTGAGCAACGACGTCAGACCATCAAGCGGTACATCAGACCTTTTGAAGGTCTACTCACTGCGGTTAAGAAAAGAGATCTACTTTGGTATGGCCATGCAACAAAATCAGGTTGCCTTGCCAAACAAATCCTCCAACGAACTGTTGAAGACGGAGGGGAAGACAGCAACAGAGAGACCCGACAGCATTGAACAGACGGGGAAAATATGCACAGACCCAGGTTTTGGCATACAGCCGACAGAAGTGGATTACACTGCTGAAGTGGTCCTCATTGTAGTATCCAAATCATGTTCACTGTGTTCAAATAAAGGAAGAACAGAAGAATCAGTGCGTGTTGAAGAATTTCACAGTTTTGGCCAGATGATACAAACTCTTTAAGGAGGGAAAGGGTATGCGTTTGGATTAGGGAGTGGGGAATGGGAGTAGGGGTTGTTAAGGTGAGTGAGGTGAAGGATGAAAGCGCTTCACTTGTATATATTGGAGTCTAAGTTGCTGTTAGTATAGAATTATACATTTCTTCCAAGAAATCTTGTCTTGAATGTAGCTGGGAACAATTAACAAAAAGTCGCTTTTCCTCGTATATGCATGAATCGAAACCAATGCAGTTCCCATTCATACAGCAGTCATACAGAAAGGAGGCATACAGAACAAACGAGGAAACTTCCCACTAAAAATCAAAAAGTTCCAAGTTTACCTGTAAATTCTAAGGTGACACAAGCACACAGTCACAACGGCAGACAACATGGACAAACACATACTAACGTAAAAATTACTTGTGTGGCATGAGCTCTGAAGTTCTGTTGGTGAAGCGAACGGTTTGTGTCTCACTGACCAGGTGTTCGGCCTGCACGAGAATGCCGACATCTCCAAAGACCAGCAGGAAACGCAGCAGCTCTTTGATGGCATTCTCCTCACCCTGCCCAGACAGGTAATGCCTGCCGGTACCCATGTCTTTAAACATACGCACACGCACATGCACAGACATAGACATATACACACACACGCGCGTGTACACACACACACACACACACACACACACACACACACACACACACACACACACACACACACAGAGTTTAGATATAATCCATACATAATCAGATCAAAACAGGACAAAAATAACCTACAAAGAAACAGACTAACAAAAGACGCTAAGAAAGTAAACTTCAACGGAAGCTGCGGCACTGGAAAGGTACATTTTGTGAAGAACAGAGATGGTTGTACGAAGCAGTGAAGGAACGAATAAAAGATACTATAGCTGTCAGACAAAAAACATGTACATAGTTACTCTGTGAAAGCTGGTGGTAATATGAACATAGACACCATTGTTGTAGGACAACATACAGTGAAGACAGTTATTGATTTATACATAATCGTCTCTCTTACTGATCAAGTGGACTTAGAGCCCTTTGCCGTTGGACCAAAAATAGGCACCCTCTAATATAACGAAATGTGCTAGTTACTAAACAGAAAGACAGCGCTGTCACGTAACCAAAAGGTATGCATTATCATTATTATTCAATTAAAGTTTTTAGTGATTGAACATGGACGCCATTGTCATGTCAAGTAACGGACAGATGCTTCAATGTTTTTCAAAAAGTGATAGTGACTGAATATAGGAACGCCATTATTACATGGAAATCAAGGTGCCTAACCATTTATTGCAAATTGTGACTTAGCAATTACGCCATTGCATTTGAATATAAGACAGTTGCAGAGTGATCGCTTGAAAGCTGTCAGTTAGTAAAGACACCTTGTCACATGTCAAAAGACGAGTGTAAAATTATTTAACTAAGGATGTTAACAATACACTCAAAGGAAATGAGTTTATTTTGAGTGTATTATGACAAAAGAAAGGTATATAATTTTTCAGAGAAACCTTACGGTGATAACATAAACGCCATTGTTGTAAACAAAAGGCGGGTCCGTAACTGTCCGATGAAAGCTTCTCCGTGTGACTATATAAGTCGTTGTCGTAAAAGGAAAGACACAGGTACATAATTACTCAGTAAATTCTATTTTAACTGAACATGAACCCTATCATTGTTAAACAAAAGACGGGCATTTATTGAACGATGGAAACTGATGCTTATCTAAAAGAAATTACTGTTACATGTACTACTGGACGACAAAGGCTTATTTGGTGTTTGCTTCCTGGAGCGTTTATAAACTCAAAAACGCATGATACTGCGGATTTTTGTATTTATTTAACGCATTGCTTTGTTTATAACCAGTTTAGTTTCGGTTTCATTGATTCTCTTTTAGTTTGTTTACCGATGACACTGGACTCGTTTTAAGTCTTCTATTTGATTTTATTCAGTTCAGTTTTTGTACTTGAGCGTGGTCTCTCTCTTCTGGTGATTTTGCTTGGTGTATGGTCTTGCTTGGTGTCTGATCTTGCTTTGCGTTTGTTTTTGCTTGCATGGCTTGGCTTGGATCTCTGTGAACAGGATCAGGTAGCTTCGAGTGCTGTGCTGTGATTTGGTCATCTCTCTGTGTGTGCGTGGCGGAATACGAAGGAAGCAGGGGCGAGGATGGGGTGGGCTGGGGTGGGGGTCCGTGAATGCGCACGTGCATGGGTGTATGCGTGTGAATACACATATGTATATGTACATATATATATATATATATATATATATATATATATATATATATATATATATATATATATATATATATATATATATATATATATATATCTGTGTGTGTGTGTGTGTGTGTGTGTGTGTGTGTGTGTGTGTGTAAATGGGAGAATGATTATGCACATTGGACATGAGTTTATATGTATGATTTGCCTTGGGCTTGTGCGGTAGTTCTTGTTTACTTGTTTGTTTGTCTGTTTTTGCATGCGTGAGCGTGTTAGTGTCTATATGGATGTTGTGTGTGTGTGTGTGTGTGTGTGTGTGTGTGTGTGTGTGTGTGTGTGTGTGTGTGATTTCATGTGGTAATTTGCGCGACCTTTCCACCATAGCGATATAAGCAGTTGTAATCCTTACTGTTCTAGAATAATCTCAAAACACTCACAGTGGTTACTGTCAACTGCAGGACCACTTTTCGTTCGTGTGCCTCCCGTAAAATCTGCGTAATATCATAACTAATGTCGTGCAGTGGTTGTTAACAGTTTCGCTTATCTTTGATTTTTGTTTTCTTTTGATTAATGTTCTTCTCTGTGCTTATTTGAAAGTGTGCTCTTTGTGGTTTTTCCTCCAACCGTGTATTGGTATATCCTAACTAATGTACAAGAATTCACCCATTTGATTTCTTGCTCGTGTTTTGGGTGTTTTATGTTTGTTTGCTTTTCTTTGCTTTCATGATGTTCATTTCGTTTATTTTTGTGGCTGAGCCGGAATGTGAAGTCCGTTTGAAAGGAAGACGTAAATGCATATATTGTTACGTTGGTGAATCACTAGTCGATAAGATGGTAGAAGATATTGTAATTATTACTATCTTCACCATTGCTATTGTTTTGACATCATCATTATCATCTGCCTCATCGGAATCACTCGCATCACTATCATCAGTCAAAGAGTTCAGGGTATTTAGTAACAATTGTTAATCAATAACTAACAGAAGAGATATTTCGAATGATACCCGCAAATATACATTGCTCATTCATTTTTAATTCTGTTTCTATCTCTCTCTCTCCCTCTCTCTCTCCCTCTCTCTCTCCCTCTCTGTCTGTGTGTGTTTGCTTGTCTGTCTGTCGCACGCACGCACACACACACACATACACAACACACACACACACACACACACACACACACACACACCACACACACACACACACACACACACACACACTCTCTCTCTCTCTCTCTCTCTCGTCCTCCCATCTCAGTGTGTCTGTCTGTCTGCCTGCCTCTCTGTCTGCCTCTCTCTCTCTCTCTCTTTCTCTGTTTGTTTGTATTTGTCGCTGTCTGTCTGTCTGTCTGTCTCTCTCTCTCTCTGTCTCTGACACACACACACACACACACACACAAAGAGAGAGAGAGAGAGAGAGAGAGAGAGAGAGAGAGAGAGAGAGAGAGAGAGAGAGAATTTTCTGTGTAGAAATATTCTGCTGTAGAAGAGAATATTGGCATGGAGAAGTGGGTTGGGAGGTGTTTAAGAAGGCATGGAGGTAGCGGAGGGAAGGAAGGATGAGTGGGAGTGGGGATAAGGTGTAAGCATGAGTGGTGGTGTGAAGCAGTGTACCGTACAGAAGAGAGAGAGAGAAGCATGAGAGGCGGTATGAAGTATTGTACGGTACTGAGAGAGAGAGAGAGAGAGAGAGAGAGAGAGAGAGGAGAGAGAGAGAGAGAGAGAGAGGAGAGTAGGATTTTATGTGCGATTGGGTGTATTTTCGGTAAACAGCTCTTGAAACTCTTCCTGGGATGATGTCCGACTTTTAATTTATCTCTTTATTTGTGTTGTTTTGCTGTTGTTTATTTCTTTTTGTATGTGTGGTTCTATCGTTTTCGTTTGTTTCTTTTTCTTGATTTATTTTGCTTTATCAGTCTACGTATTGATGTAATTTAGTCTGTACATGGAGCAAAATCTTACTCACAATTCCACGCCCTTCATTGTATCTGTGATCGGCTGGGCTATGTATATCCTTAGATTGTTTTTTCCTTCGCCTCACTGATATTAACTTTTAATGGATTGGCTGAAAGACGGGTTGTTTGGCTGGTTCGGTGATTGCTGTGGCAGTGTCATAACGCCTTGGCTGGGTCATCCTGTTTCAGACGTCAGGGGGAGGAAAATCGTCGCAGGAGATCATCGAGGAGCTGGCCTCGGACATCCTGACCAAGATTCCCCCAGACTTCAACCTGGATGAGGTCCAGGTCAGACCCAGCTCACGTCTCATGTGTACCCCGTGTCTCCGCCTGTCTCTGTCTGTCACATTCTGTGCAATATTTCTCCTGACGTTATCCTGTCTGAGGTGTGGATCAGGACTAAATCATACAGCTATACCCCGCTTCTCTGCCTGTCCTGGCCAAGACCATACCGGGTATCAGTCTGGGTGAAGCCGAGGTCAGGACTACATCAATACCCTGTGTCTCTGCCCGCGTCTTGTCTCCAGTATCTTGACCGAGATCCTCCCTGATTTCAAACTTTCATGAGGTCTAGACCATGGCTGAACTATGCAATATCCGTACCCTGCATCCTGTCCAAGATCTATCCTTACTTGAGCTTTGAGTATGTCCAAGTCAGTATTGAGCATTTAGACCCTGTTTATCTGCAAATCTCGTTTGGTATGTGTGTTCCTTCTAGTACCTTCATTAATTTGCCTGACCCGTGCTGAACAGAATTTAAATAAGTGTTCAAGAGCAAAAGCATTGGCAAAATATGGAAGGAAGGAGTGGAAGTCTGAATCGGAGTACGTGAGGGAGATGAGGAGGAGGAAATGAGGGGGAGGGGGGGGGGGTCAAAGTAAAAAACACGTGGAACGAAATATTATTCAATGCTTTTGGCAATTCTGAAAAAAGTTACCATTACATTTTTATTTTGTATATTTGTGTCTAATACAAAAAGGTAAGCAGTCGGTGTACAGCAACTATAAATTCAATAACAACAACAATGATCATCGACATCGTCAGCACCATTAAGAGAAAATCTCGCTTATCCGTTAACATGGAGAACAAACTTACTCCCAAACCATCTAAATATCTAACAGTTTATGACTGAAATGGAAAAGTTATAAAAAAAATATTTCATAACTTGCCATTGCAACATAATAAGGGAGATATTAAAGGGGTGCATTTTTGTGCGCGTGTGTTTCAGAACAAGTACCCGGTCCGTTACAAGGAGTCGATGAACACGGTGCTGGTGCAGGAGTTGATCCGCTTCAACCGGCTGATTAGCGTGGTGCGGCAATCCCTGCAGGACATCCGCAAGGCCATCAAGGGTCTGGTGCTGATGTCGGCAGAGCTGGAGGACGTCTTTGACAGCATGATGGTTGGAAAGGTCAGGGCCACACCTACACCCAGCGCGCAGGCAGAGAGGGGGCGGGGATTTTTTTTTTGCCTGTCCAGTTTTTTTATTTATTTTTTATTCAACTTCTTTAATTCTTGGTGGTGATAGGTAAAACTCAGTATACTGTAGCACAACACCAAACACGTTAAAATAACATTATACCCAGATCTTTTAAACTTGAACGGGATTATTAATCATTTTTTTTTCTGAATCAGTGAAAAGAGAATTCACTTTTTTTTTTTCGCTTTCTCTCTGCCCTTCTTATTCGCTCCCCAGTTCTCTACATTAACTCTGCTTATCCCTTTAACCCCTTCCGTTCCTATCATTGTTTTAAATTCACATACTGTTACGTTTTAAGCAAGCAAAAGTAGAAAAGAAGAGAGATATCACAATGTACCTTATACAAATGATTATATTATTATTTGTAAACAAGCTTGTGTGGTCATTAAGAAGTTGGACATATCTTCGGGAGTCGGATATATCTTTACCAATGCTGAGTAAATCTTGGTAACTTCATTCTCCTGGGTTGTGTCCCATTGGTTTATTTGCCCTCTAGGAAAATTGTATTTCGGCTAGGTAATGTTTCTGTCGGCAAAGTAGTTTGTCTGTCAGCCAGGTAGGTTGGCTGCTGAGCAAGGTAGTTTGTCTCTCAGGAAATTGATTTATCTGTTGGCAAAATAATTTTATAT
Source organism: Conus ventricosus (assembly GCA_018398815.1). NCBI lineage: Eukaryota > Metazoa > Mollusca > Gastropoda > Neogastropoda > Conidae > Conus > Conus ventricosus. Next base: position 36,085,115 of record CM031604.1, on the reverse strand, counting down.
TTTGAGTAGATACTTCATCTGCCGGCAAAAATCTCAAAGAACGTTTGGGAGATTCTTGTCTGTCTGTTCGTTCTCTTCTCCTCTTCTCCCAGCATCGCTTTCTTATTATCACCATGTGTCAAAGGGTGAGTACCATTGGTCAGTATTTTCCCGCTTGTACTGAGGTTACCTCCCTCTAATTCCATTGGACGTTCAAATCGTTCAAGTCACATCTACCGGCCTTGCTATCTGTGGTGGTCAATGGGTCATTTAATTAATTAGCTTGATTTCACCCCCACCACACAATACCTTCCCCTTCCTACTTCAACCTGCGACGTCTGGCTTTAACTGTGGGCGCTGGTCGCAAATTGGCTGTCTTAGTTGACCCAGGCGCCGAGACCCGTCTGGCCAGACCTATCGAGACGTCTGTCCAGCCACTTAGTCGTCTGCCGGACGGTGCTGTCTCTGTGAGCTCTCCGCTGTGCCTAATTGGCTGACGCGACACCTTAAACTGGAACCAGAAATGTTTGCGTTTGGACTTATGTCCGATTGAACTGGTGGCGACTGACCCGAATTCGGTTTTTTTATTTTTGTCCGTGACAATTTCCCCTTGCAAAAGACTATGCTCAGCATTGTCTCAAACAACGGTACAAAAAAACAACAACAACGAATTGCTGACACCACAGCTACACGTGCAAGTTTTTGCAAAATTATTTACACAACGGTTTCAAATTATCAGCATGTATCACTCGTAAATATCACCCAATGGGTTATCATTGACGTGCGCTTTTGCCTTTTTTTTTTCAACTCATTTTCTGATAACCTCTGTGCGCACCTATGCAATCCCCTGCTGCGGATTTGCCACATCTTCTCTTCACAATATTATGAAAAGCACAATGTAATATGACAACGATCCATGACACCTCACTGAGGAATCTCCATCTCACTTATCGCAAACAGCGCATTACTACACAAGCGACTGTATGCTCCAACATAACTACATTTACATGAACAAATCTCACACAAAAATATGAACCATAGCCAAATGGGAATGAACCATATCCAATCAACATAACTGTAATCAACACATATTATTAACAAAGTAGCTATGCACCCGGATATGACTGACTTCTCTGAGTTGCAGCTTGCTAGACTACACGACTTAAATAGTCAGCTCCTACATTCTGTCGACCTGGAATGTACTGAACTCGATACCTGTAGGGCTGCAGTGCCATTGCCCAGCGCAGCACCCTGCTGTTTTTCAGCTGCGCCTCCTGCAGGAATTTGAGTGGTTGATGATCAGTCTCTATCACGAACTCTTTCCCATACAAGTATTTGTGGAATTTCTGCACGGCCCACACGACAGCCAAACACTCCTTCTACCGTTGCGTACCCTTTTCACACTTCGTCAGCTTCTGCTAGCATACTTCACAGGAAACTCGACCCCCTTTGTGCTCCTGCAACAATATGCACCACTCCCACCTGATGCCAACTCCCAAGACTTCACGAGCGAAGGGTCTTGTTCCTGCGCTGCCCTAAACTCAACAGGCGACACATCTATGCCTGACTTCCTTGCTGGAACGACTAACGGTTTATCAACCTTTCCCTCCTTCTTGCTCGTGTTTGAACTGCTGCCCCTGTAGCAGTCAACAACTCAGGATCCCTGGATCCTTGCACCTGGAATATTTCAATGATCAAATCATAAAGGGGTTTCTCCATCACCAGTGCAGACAACTCGCCTGAGAAGTAAGGGGTACGTACTTCTATCTTGGCAACTGGAAACTCCCTCACAGTGCCATCGATTAGAGTACAGGTCTGGATTTGCCCTGTCAAATCCCCTTCCTCGACAGCGTTGTTCTTACTACACACATGAACAACCAGTGTCCCGTAACACTTTCACCCTCTGCTGGCCAATCCACCTTCTTCCACTGGTAACGAACCACTCAGCCTTGCCCTCCATCCTGACACTGACGCTGTCCAGTGCTAGCCATAGGCCGCACTCCCCTCTTCAGATTGGATCCCTTTGGTTCCACTGCAGGTCGTTTCCCTGGCGACCCTTATCACCTTTGCAAGGCTGCTGCCTTCGGAACTCATGGACAATCCCTCGCACAGTCCCTTCTTGTGACAAATGAACACTATTGTCCCTTTGTCCTCCTTTCTGCCCCACCACTGGGTTTGCAGACTTTGCAGAAACTCCTCTAGTTCCTTGCACTCTTCTCACCTGTGCTGGCACCTGTTTCTCCTGCACTTAGGCCCAAACGTGCCTCCCTATACACCTCTGCTAACTTCAGCAACTCCCCTGCTGTCTCTGGCTGTCTCTCTTTCAAATGTATAATTAACTTGGACTGAAACCCTGACAAAATCTGTTCCTTCATGCAAGCTTTTCAATTCAGCGAACCCCTTCTTCGTACCATCAATCTAACCACTTCTCAAAATGTGATCAAACGTGCCCCAAACTGAGTGTACGTTTCCCCTGCTTGTAATCTAGCTGATCGAAATTTTTTCTAAACCCCTTCCTCTGTGAGGTCAAATCCCTTCATAAAACGACTCCTTCACAGACCAAAATAGTTTGTTGGTCTGCTGGAAACGCAGTGAAAATCTGTAATGCCTTCCCCGTCAATAGCGCTGAAAAATGATGCCCCTCTTTGAAGGCCCAACCCTGATAGTGGGAAACGTTAAAAACGATGATGTACGCATCAATCGAATCTTTTCCCTTCAGAGAATTTTGGCAACTTTGGTCGGGGGGCATAACTGGCAGGGTCACTGGAAATGAGCTACCATCATCGGTGGTCTCCTTTGTATTTTCACTTCTCTAATCGAATTGAATCCTTAATCTTTCTGTTTCTGCGTTTCCCTTAGTTTTTGTTTCTGATTTCTACAGGACGGGTTTTCCGCTCGTTCATCTTTTCATCTTTTGTTGGGTTTCAACGAATGCTCGCAACTCTTCTCCGATAGCTAAATCACAAGCGACGCTCACAAGTTGTTAATAGGGGTGTCTTTTCTTCGCCATTATATCCTTTTTTTTTTTTTGAACAAGATTTTATTACTACGACAGCCAAACTGTTGGTTACCGACACGAGTGAGCAATAGCACAATCTATGAATGATAATATAGCTTGGGACAACGTAATTAGTTTTTATTAAGACGTAGGCCTGACCAACTATGAGAGCGAATTATAGGCAATCTGTGCGAAATAAGTACTTGGGGCTGAAATGCCACCTAGTATTAACTATCTTGGAAGCAATGCCAAGCTAGTATTAACTATCTTGGAAAATCCAGTAAGAACTACCTTGTCTTAGGATTACATATTGATCCCACCAGCTTCTCTCTGAGAAGTTGAACAATTATATAAATGGGCCAGAATATCCTGGCAGGTCGCCAATAAATTGTCAACCTGGGGTATGTCAGTGGAGGAAGGACTAGCGCACAGCCAAACACACTCACAGCTTGCTTACAATTCATTCATATATCATGCATTCGTCACATCAAACCACTAGTAAGTCTATAACTTTACTACACATAATCATGAAAAAAATTCAATGCGCATGAAGTCAAACAGAATAAACATTCTCTCTTTCTGAACTTCACAAAACCATTTATCTAAATCATCATTAACTAACCGGGTATAAATAGATTTTTCACTTTACTGGCAGGTGATCTTAAACTATTCACGATCACTGTCTTTCCTTTTCTTCTTTTTTTTCTTTTTTTCACTGTCACTTTCACAAACACAGTCACGACACAACTGCTGGCACTGGTCAGGTTGGACCGCGGCACTGGTCAGGTTAGTCTGCTGGCATGGTCAGGTTAGACGCTGGCGTTGGTCAGGTCGGACTGCTGGTGAAGTGGCGCTGCAGGTATGAGGTCGAACCCGGTTTAGATTGAACAGTGACTATCAGACATCGATCTGTTCTCTTTCTTTCTTCCTGCATTAACGCATTGCACTCTCTCGCTTCTCTTCTAGTCTGCTCTATACAATGGACATGGTTGCTTTTCTTTTCTTTTTCTTTTTTCTTTTTTTTTCTTCATAGTTAGCAACTCTCTCTCTCTCTCACATCTCTCTTAGTCCCTCTCTGTGACTCTATCTGGTGCTAATGCTTCAGCTCGGTTCTGTTCACTTCTCTCATCTCTCTGCTTTCTCTCGTGCAGAGCCTACACCAGAACCTCTTCCTCTCTGTCTGTCTGTTCGTTCTCTTCTCCCTCTTCTCCCACGCATCGCTTTTTATTATCATCCCATGTGTCAAAGGGTGAGTACCATTGGTCAGTATTTTCCCGCCTTGTACTGAGGTTAATCCCTCTAATTCCATTGGAGTTCAAATCGTCAAGTCACATCTACCGGCTTGCTATCTGTGGTGGTCAATGGGTCATTTAATTAATTAGCTTGATTTCACCCCCACCACACAATACCCTCCCCTTCTACTTCAAACCTGCGACGTCTGGCTTTAACTGTGGGCGCTGGTCGCAAATTGGCTGTCTTCTGACCAGGCGCCGAGACCGTCTGGCCAGACTATCGAGACGTCTGTCCAGCCACTTAGTCGTCTGCCGGACCAGTGCTGTCTCCGTGAGCCTCTCCGCTGTGCCTAATTGGCTGACGCGACACCTTAAGTCGTCTGCTTGGAACCAGAAATGTTTGCGTTTGGACTTATGTCCGATATGAACTGGCTGGCGGACTGACCACGAATTCGGTTTTTTCTATTTTTGTCCGTGACAATTCTCCTTTTAGGATGGTTGTTGGCTTGCATCTGAGATATGGAGGGCGTTCAACTGATGAAAAGCCGAAAAATGAATGTTCAACGCTATACTACCTTTTCAATGGGGCATGACAAGGCGTCAGGGAACGCAGGTTTACACATTCGCGTCCTGTGTCGAACAGTCTGTTTATAATCTGCCGTGATGACATCCTGTCCATGAATGGTCTCTTTTGTTTGCAGCTTTGAGAAGTCGCCGGAATAAGTTGGAGCACCAGAGTTTTATAGAAGTGTTTGTGAGGCTGAGAAAGCCAAGGGCTCCCCCTATCTGTCAAAGGAGTTCCTGTTTTTGGTGCACGGGGCCTCAAACAATGACCGACCATAACTCGGAAAGATTTCCTCATTGACGCTTAGCCCTTAAGCAGAAAATTCCCTTCAAATGAAATTGATTTTAAAGGGAAAGAAGCTTAATCAGACTTTTGATCGGTTAAACTTCGTCTGTTGTTTTCGTGTCTGTCCCACTGTTGTATACGTCGAGCTTCATGATTCGTCCGATTCCCTTAACATCCTTTCAAGTGGGGTCGTGATGATGAGGGGGGGGGGGGGGGGGGGTGGGTGACGTTCACCTGTTAGTAGCTCTTAAAGGAACCTTGGCTGGATAATGTCTGCAATTTTCAGAGTTGCTTGTGTAGTTTGCCTTAGAATCGAAATGGTTCCGTCCGCAGCAGAGAACTCATTGAAACCCCTCCACTATTGACAGGATTGATAGTTTCCATTTTACAATATAGCTCTCCTTGCTGCCACCCTCACCTCCATCCCCACTCATCTTTTTGGTCGTTCATGGAGGATCTTTGTTGTGATCATCATGTGGTTATTACGACGGAAAGCTTTTTTCCTTCTGTTTTTGAAATATCTCTCTCTCTCTATCTTCTCTCTCTCTCTTCTCTCTCTCTCTCTCTCCTCTCTCCTCTCTCTTCCTCTCTCTCTCTCTCTCTCTCTGTCATGCACACGCTTTCTTTCTTTCTCTCTCTCGATCTCTCTTTCTGTCCGTGAATAACTGTCTTCCCCAGTCCTCTTACCGATTCCTCTCTCTGTGGCTGTCTCTTTCTCTCTCTCTCTCTGTCTCTCTCTTTCTCACTTCTCTCTCTCTCTCCTCTCTCTCTCTCTCTCTCTCTCTCCTCTCTCTCTCTCTCTCTCTCTCTCTACCTTTGTCAATCCTCTGCACTTACTCCGGCTGTCTCTCTGTCTGTTCTCTCCCGTTCTCTCTGCTATCAGTCTGTCTGTCTGTCTCTCGTTTTCTGTGCCTGTCACTCTGTCTCTGCACCTCCGTTTGGCACACACAAACACACACATATATACACACACATACACACACGCACACACACACACACACACACACACACACACCACACACACACACACACACACACACACACACACCGCGCGCGCACTCTCTCTCTCACACACACACACACACACACACACACACACACCACACACACACACACACACACACACACACACAGAGTGAGAGCACACGTGTCTGCGTGTTCATTTCCACACCTTGTGTTGCAGGTTCCCGCCATGTGGGCAGCTAAGTCCTATCCGTCTCTGAAGCCACTAGGCAGCTACATCACTGACCTGTTGGCTCGCCTAGTCTTCTTCAAGGTACACATACTGGAGCACGGGATAGTCGATCATACCACATGATATTGATCTAAATCCATAGATCTGCAGTTGTCAGCATTTCTCCCCTCCCCACAACCGTCTTGTACCCCCATCTTCCGTCCCTTTTCCGTCTCACCTCCTGTTTTTTTTTCTTTAAAAATCCAGATGTGTTGCATCCGTATAATATGCATATTTTTATTACATATTTTTATGCAAACAGTATTGTGTTTCGTCATTATGACCTCATTATTATCAATGTTGCATTCATTATTCGTGAATTACACATTCTGGCAAAACGTCGGTGATAGTTTGTATTATAGGATTCACATGTAGGAATACTCTGGTCAGTACGATAAGAATTCGTCACATTTTATTACCACTCTGTGTATTTATATTTTTGCATATTTTCAGTAATGCAGCAGTCAATTTCTTTCTGTGCAATAGTCTATGTGAGATTTGTTGAATTTATATAAGAGTAGCTTTTTCTCATTTCGCGCAGGGATTTGTCTTATCACAACATATTCGATCTTTACTCATTTTGTTAAACAGAGTGGTAGATCTACATTTCTTTGCACGTGTCCATGTTTACGTGTGTGTGTGTGTGTGTGTGTGTGTGTGTGTGTGTGTGTGTGTGTGTGTGTGTGTGGTGTTGGGAAGGAGGGGGAGGGGTGGTGCGTATATTGTCATATGTCTGAGAGCATATGCTTAACCATGCTGATATATCTCCATGTGTGCGCGCCTGTGCGTGTGTGTGTGTGTGTGTACGTTCAGGACTGGATATACGGCGGCACGCCCATAGTGTTCTGGATCTCAGGTTTCTACTTCACGCAGTCCTTCCTGACGGGAGTGCTGCAGAACTACGCGCGCCGCTACAAGGTGCCCATCGACCACCTGTCCTTTGAGTTCGAGGTCACCGCCCAGGAGACGCTCATGGGCAGCAAGCCGGTCAGTTCCAGTCTGACGTCTGTTCATTTATCATCGTCATTGCCCTGTGGTGTCTCTCAGCTGTCACCGTTGCCCCTGTGGTGTCTCTTCAGCTGTCAGCATTGTCTCTGTGGTGTCTCAGCTGTCATCATTGTCTCTGTGGTGTCTCTCAGCTGTCACCATTGTCTCTGTGGTGTCTCTCAGCTGTCACAATTGTCTCTGTGGTGTCTCTCCAGCTGTCATCATTGAGTCTGTGGTGTCTCTCAGCTGTCATCATTGTCTCTGTGGTGTCTCTCAGCTGTCAACATTGTCTCTGTGGTGTCTCTTCAGCTGTCACCATTGTCTCTGTGGTGTCTCTCAGCTGTCATCATTGTCTCTGTGGTGTCTCTCAGCTGTCAGCATTGTCTCTGTGGTGTCTCTTCAGCTGTCATCATTGTCTCTGTGGTGTTTCTCAGCTGTCATCATTGTCTCTGTGGTGTCTCTCAGCTGTCATCATTGACTCTGAGGTGTCTCTCAGCTGTCATCATTGTCTTTGTGGTGTCTCTTCAGCTGTCATCATTGTCTCTGTGGTGTCTCTCAGCTGTCATCATTGACTCTGTGGTGTCTCTTCAGCTGTCATCATTGTCTCTGTGGTGTCTGTCAGCTGTCATCATTGTCTCTGTGGTGTCTCTCAGCTGTCATCATTGTCTCTGTGGTGTCTCTTCAGCTGTCATCATTGTCTCTGTGGTGTCTCTCAGCTGTCACCATTGTCTCTGTGGTGTCTCTTCAGCTGTCACCATTGTCTCTGTGGTGTCTCTTCAGCTGTCACCATTGTCTCTGTGGTGTCTCTCAGCTGTCAGCATTGTCTCTGTGGTGTCTCTCAGCTGTCACCATTGTCTCTGTGGTGTCTCTTCAGCTGTCACCATTGTCTCTCTGGTGTTTCTCAGCTGTCACCATTGTCTCTGTGGTGTCTCTTCAGCTGTCACCATTGCCTCTGTGGTGTCTCTCAGCTGTCATCATTGACTCTGTGGTGTCTCTCAGCTGTCATCATTGTCTCTGTGGTGTCTCTCAGCTGTCATCATTGTCACTGTGGTGTCTCTTCAGCTGTCATAATTGTCTCTGTGGTGTCTCTCAGCTGTCACCATTGTCTCTGTGGTGTCTCTCAGCTGTCATCATTGTCTCTGTGGTGTCTCTCAGCTGTCATCATTGTCTCTGTGGTGTCTTTCAGCTGTCATCATTGACTCTGTGGTGTCACTTCAGCTGTCATCATTGTCTCTGTGGTGTCTCTCAGCTGTCACCATTGTCTCTGTGGTGTCTCTCAGCTGTCATCATTGTCTCTGTGGTGTCTCTTCAGCTGTCATCATTGACTCTGTGGTGTCTCTTCAGCTGTCATCATTGTCTGTGGTGTCTCTCAGCTGTCACCATTGTCTCTGTGGTGTCTCTCAGCTGTCATCATTGTCACTGTGGTGTCTCTCAGCTGTCATCATTGTCTCTGTGGTGTCTCTTCAGCTGTCATCATTGACTCTGTGGTGTCTCTTCAGCTGTCATCATTGTCTCTGTGGTGTCTCTCAGCTGTCATCATTGTCTCTGTAGTGTCTCTTCAGCTGTCATCATTGACTCTGTGGTGTCTCTTCAGCTGTCACCATTGTCTCTGTGGTGTCTCTCAGCTGTCATCATTGTCTCTGTGGTGTCTCTTCAGCTGTCACCATTGTCTCTGTGGTGTCTGTCAGCTGTCATCATTGTCTCTGTGGTGTCTCTTCAGCTGTCATCATTGTCTCTGCTGTGTCTCTTCAGCTGTCATCATTGTCTCTGTGGTGTCTCTCAGCTGTCACAATTGTCTCTGTGGTGTCTCTCAGCTGTCATCATTGTCTCTGTGGTGTCTCTTCAGCTGTCATCATTGTCTCTGCTGTGCTCTTCAGCTGTCATCATTGTCTCTGTGGTGTCTCTTCAGCTGTCATCATTGACTCTGTGGTGTCTCTTCAGCTGTCATCATTGTCTCAGTGGTGTCTCTCAGCTGTCACAATTGTCTCTGTGGTGTCTCTTAGCTGTCATCATTGTCTCTGTGGTGTCTCTCAGCTGTCACCATTGTCTCTATGGTGTCTCTTCAGCTGTCACCATTGTCTCTGTGGTGTCTCTCAGCTGTCATCATTGTCTCTGTGGTGTCTCTCAGCTGTCATCATTGTCTCTGCGTGTCTCTTCAGCTGTCATCATTGTCGCTATGGTGTCTCTTCAGCTGTTACCATTGTCTCTGTGGTGTCTCTCAGCTGTCATCATTGTCTCTGCGGTGTCTCTTCAGCTGTCATCATTGACTCTGTGGTGTCTCTCAGCTGTGATCATTGTCTCTGTGGTGTCTCTTCAGCTGTCACCATTGTCTCTGTGGTGTCTCTCAGCTGTCATCATTGACTCTGTGGTGTCTCAGCAGCTGTCATGATTGTGGTGTCTCTCAGCTGTCATCATTGACTCTGTGGTGTCTCTCCAGCTGTCATCACTGTCTCTGTGGTGTCTCTCAGCTGTCATCATTGTCTCTGTGGTGTCTCTTCAGCTGTCACCATTGTCTCTGTGGTGTCTCTCCAGCTGTCATCATTGACTCTGTGGTTTTCTTCAGCTGTCAGCATTGTCTATGTGGTGTCTCTCAGCTGTCACCATTGTCTCTGTGGTGTCTCTCAGCTGTCACAATTGTCTCTGTGATGTCTCTCCAGCTGTCATCATTGACTCTGTGGTGTCTCTCAGCTGTCATCATTGTCTCTGTGGTGTCTCTCAGCTGTCATCATTGTCTCTGTGGTGTCTCTTCAGCTGTCACCATTGTCTCTGTGGTGTCTCTCAGCTGTTATCATTGTCTCTGTGGTGTCTCTCAGCTGTCATCATTGTCTCTGTGGTGTCTCTTCAGCTGTCATCATTGTCTCTGTGGTGTCTCTTCAGCTGTCATCATTGACTCTGTGGTGTCTCTCAGGCGTCATCATTGTCTCTGTGGTGTCTCTTCAGCTGTCATCATTGACTCTGTGGTGTCTCTCAGCTGTCACCATTGTCTCTGTGGTGTCTCTCAGCTGTCACCATTGACTCTGTGGTGTCTCTTCAGCTGTCAGCATTGTCTCTGTGGTGTCTCTTCAGCTGTCACCGTTGTCTCTGTGGTGTCTCTTCAGCTGTCACCATTGTCTCTGTGATGTCTCTCAGCTGTCACCATTGTCTCTGTTGTGTCTCTTCAGCTGTCACCATTGTCTCTGTGGTGTCTCTTTCAGCTGTCATCATTGTCTCTGTGGTGTCTCTCAGCTGTCACCATTGTCTCTGTGGTGTCTCTCAGCTGTCAGCATTGTCTCTGTGGTGTCTCTCCAGCTGTCATCATTGTCTCTGTGGTGTCTCTCAGCAGTCACCATTGTCTCTGTGGTGTCTTGCAGCTGTTACCATTGTCTCTGTGGTGTCTCGCAGCTGTTACCATTATCTCTGTGGTGTCTCTTCAGCTGTCACCATTGTCTCTGCTCTGTGGTGTCTCTTCAGCTGTCACCATTGTCTCTGTGGTGTCTCTCAGCTGTCATCATTGTCTCTGTGGTGTCTCTTCAGCTGTCATCATTGTCTCTGTGGTGTCTCTCAGCTGTCATCATTGAGTCTGTGGTGTCTCTCAGCTGTCATCATTGTCTCTGTGGTGTCTCTCAGCTGTCAACATTGTCTCTGTGGTGTCTCTTCAGCTGTCACCATTGTCTCTGTGGTGTCTCGCAGCTGTTCCATTGTCTCTGTGGTGTCTCTCAGCTGTCATCATTGTCTCTGTGGTGGTGTCTCAGCTGTCATCATTGTCTCTGTGGTGTCTCGCAGCTGTCACCATTGTCTCTGTGGTGTCTCTTCATCTTTTACGGTCATTGCCCTCTGGTGTCTCTCAGCTGTTTTCATTGTCTGTGTATTATTACCCTTGTCCCTGTGAAGTCTTTTCAGCTGTCGCTGTCGTCCCTATGGTGTGTCCTCAAGTATCATTATGATTGTCTCTGTGGTGTCTCCTCAGCTATCATAATCATCGTCCCTGTAGTGTCTCATCAACTATGATCGTCATTGTCCTTGTAGTATCTTCTAAACTATCGCATCATCATCGTTCTCACTGTTGTGTTTCCTCAGCTATGATCCTCATCATTTCCCCTGTAACGCCTCCTCAACTTTATCATTGCACCCGGTAGTATCTCCTCAGCTTATTATCGTCATCATCATCATCATCAATCATCATCATCATTTTTCCTTTGTCCCACTTCGACAGTGCAGTGTGCCTTTTGCCCACATATTTGCCATACGAACGGGTAACACCGACAACATTGGTATGGAGATATGTGCTTATTAGCTGTTTCATTTTGGGAGCAAAAGTTACCTTGTTTGACATTTTCACTTCTTTATATTTTCTTCTTGCTGTTGAATTGATAGTCCACCAATCATTGCGAACTGTTTTTAAAGTTTCTTGGGCGCCGACCCCTAGAAACTGGACTTTCGTGGAAAACCTACAAATTTTCTCATTTCTTTTATGAATAAGTTTTACATTAGATGTACAGTTCTTATGATGGTGTTAAGGGTTTGTTTTTATATATAACTCCCAGCTCTTGTTAAGTTTTGTTTTAAATACATAACTCCCAGCTCTAACTTTCAATGTTGCTTTTCGAACGCTTTAAGATTTGAATACAGGTAGCTAGTTAGAGAGAGAGAGAGAGAGAGAGAGAGAGAGAGAGAGAGAGAGAGAGAGAGAGAGAGAGAGAGAATGGGATGAAGAATTTTGAATAATGTAGCGCAGTCTGCGCAAAAGTGCTGTGTGATGCCTTATTCTACGCTTTGCTTGTCCATCTGCAGATGAAACCAAAGAAACAAACAAACCAAAATCCGTTCATGTCTTGGACCAGGGCGTGGCAATGTAGGTTAGGGCGTTGATCATTGTGACAGAGACGAATCGTGATGACAATGACGTGACATATTGTGTTCCACTTTGGCAGTTGAACGGCGCCTACGTCAAGGGGCTGTACATAGAGGGTGCCCGGTGGAGCCGGGAGAAGAAGGTGGTGACGGAGAGCCACCCCAAACTCCTGTACGACCTCATGCCCATCGTATCCTTTGAGTCATGCTGCCAGCGTCAGCCGTCCTGTCAATGTATGGGGTCTGAATCGTTCATGCCCCGTTTGAAGTGCATGGTGCTTAGTCTCTGATACCAGTGCCCCAATATCAAAGTCCTTCAGAGTCGCGTGGAAGAGTACGGAAACACACTTACTAATATGAACGCACGCACTCAGGCACACACAGATAGACACACACACGCACGCACGCACGCACGCACGCACGCACGCACGCACGCACACACGCACGCACGCACGCACGCACGCACGCACACACACACACACACACACACACACACACACACACACACACACACACACACACATTCCTACACACAGTGCCCCAATCTCAAAGTCCTTCAGAGTCACCTGGAAGAGTATGGAAACACACTTACCAATATGAACGCGCACACACACACACACACACACACACACACACACACACACACACACACACACACGCGCGCACGCGCGCATGCACACACACACACATGTGCACACACTGCACACGCATACTCACGCACGCACATACGCGCGCGCTCACACACACACACACACACACACACACACACACACACACACACACACACACACACACGTACTTAGATACACACACACACACACACACACACACACACACACACACACACACACAGACGTACTTAGATACACACACACACACACACACACACACACACACACACACACCACACACACACACACACACACACACACAGTTATACGCGCATGCAAGCACACACACCAGAAAACGCAAGGAAAATACTCTGGGAGAAATGTTGATATAGGGATTATTCTATGTTAGCAGAAAAAAAAGGGCGTATACGCTTCACATTCAGCCTGCTCAAATGTTTTCTCTTCTTCGCTGTTAAACCTAACAAGTACATGTTTTTCGATTATTTGATTGTAGATGTGTTTGTTGTTATTTCAATTAAGCAAACAACTAAAAAGTAGCGCTCTCTCCCCGCCCCAACCTCTCCTTTATTGTTAGATAGGTAACTCCTTTTGCTTCCCATGATTTATGAAGTGTGCACGAATTATGTCCCTTCACCCAGCCTTCTCAGATCTGGCTGAAACCCGGGGAGAAGGCCAGGTTTGAGCCCAAGCAGATCTACGAGTGTCCCGTGTACAAGACGTCGGCTCGGCGTGGCACCCTGTCCACCACCGGTCACTCCACGAACTATGTGCTGACCATCGAACTTCCTATTGACCTGCCCGAATCTCACTGGGTCAACAGAGGCGTGGCCCTGCTGTGTCAACTGGACGACTGAAGGGGCATAGACAATACACCGCTCACTCACACACGCGTGAATAGCATGGAGAACACACACACACACACACACACACACACACACTGGTGGCGTGGACTCGCCTCGAACCTCATGCGCATTGACGTCAGTTTCACCGCCTCACCGTGATGTTTCTACTTGTCCATGGTTGATGTCAGCGAAAGAAGAGTCGTAATCATTGCTCTTCTGTCATCTTCCTGGATGTCGTCAGGGCCACATCACCAAATGTTGTTGCATCACACTGACCGAGAACACTTCCACCATACGTAAACCGTTGACGTCCGTCTCGCTGACGTCAGGGTTTCGTTACATTTCTACACACCTGCTGACGTCATGGTGACTTCCCGCTGCTTTTTTCCTCCCGAGTGCCTTGTTGAGAAGGCACTGCTGATCTGTGATAAGATATTTCGTGAGCCGTTTGTTTCACATATGCGGCAAGACTATTGCGAGATGTGAATGAATCACGTTATTACAGTGTCATACCAACTTATGTCCAGTGTTACAAATTTGTAAAAAAAAAAAAAAAAAAAAAAAAAAAAAGTGCATGTTCGGGAATATTTTCATGTTTCCCATTCACTGTGCCTTGAGCTCTTTATTTATTTAAAGGGGGCTGGAATAGAGGTTTATTTTCAACAACAAAAGAAGAAAGCACCTCTCTTCCTCGATGCATTGTCTGGCCTTGTATGGACATGTATGTATGGCCTTGCTTTGTCTCTCAAGGTGCAAGACAAACAAAAGAAAAGAAAAAACACAGTTTGCCTTCGCTGTGCAAAGTGAGGGTCTTTTTGAATACATGGACCACAGAATGGTAATGAAGCCGGATCTTTTTTCGACACACAAAGCAAAGCGCTTTGTATTTTTGTTTGTCTTTTTGTTGTTTTTGTTTTGTTTTGTGGGTTTGTTGGGTTTTTTTTTTTTAGCAAATCTTGCTAACTTTGGAAGATGTACATTCTCCTGGTTGTTCTATACATTGTCTTGAGAAAGACCTTTAATTTCAAAGCTCATGTAGCAAAAGTGAAAGAAATATTTTGATAGATATGTCTGGTTCCTTTTCTGACCCGTGCTTCATTGCGAGTGTAATGGAATGAGTCTGGTGTTTTGTGACGTTGACTAAATTATTGAAAACATGCTTAAATGGTATTGTTTCAGAAGCGAATATGGGAAATCGCTCTGGGTTTTTTTTCCCCCGACCTATTATGTACGGCGAGGGTAACGGTGCGCATCCAGTATTTTTTGTTCACTGTGATTCTGTTATTGCAAAATATCTTTACATACTGTATCTGTGGTTGTTGTTTTGTCATTTCATTCTCTCACTTCAGTATGTATTAATTGTATCAACTTTTTGATTTGTTTTGCAAAATAATTACCATAACTGTATCTTGTTTTAAAATTGTATGGTTCATTCTCTCATTCATTTTTGTTAGTGGACAATGGTTTTGATCATTCCTAATCTAAATCTTTTCAATTTTTGCAATGGTAAATACCTTAACGTTCCATTTTTTAAAACCAACAAAGTTTGTAATCTATTTTTTTCCATTCACATTTTTTCTTTTTGTGTGTTGTGGTGTGTGTGTTGTTTTTTGAATATTGTTAAAACTTTTTTTTTTCTTTTGTCAATGGTATTACTTATTTACTTGCTCCGCCTTTGTTCTCAAACTCACTGAGTTTTAAACTTGATTCGGCTTAAAAGAAGTTTATTACATCTCAATTTTGTGTTTGTCATGTGCTCCTTGTGTATTCATGTCATGTTTGTGTGTGTTAGTGTGTATATTTTGTTTTTGTTTCTTTTTGACATTTCTTTGTCCATGGCGTTTTTCATTTACGTTTTTTTTTTTTGTTAATGATGCATTATGCAGCAGGTTTTAATTTGTTCGGTTTTACAAGAGTGTGATGATTTAAAGAAAATTTGTTGTTATAATCAATTGTCCCATTGTGTTTTATGTCAATGTCTTTTGTCCTGAATTCAATTTTGTATATTTGTTGTTTTTTCCTTAGCAATTCCGATTTATTGTCCCCGCGATCCCTTTCGTTTATTTCGTTTTTTTTTTTTGTTATGCATGATTTCAGCACAGCTTATCGTATTTGCCATTCGTTTTGTCAAGCTGTGTGTTAAAGATGTGTTGTACATAGTTGTTCCCATGTTTGATCGCGTGCTATTTTCAACACGGATACAGTATCCAACCATGTTTGTGCCTCGCTTAATATGAGCTAGATATGCTGTTTAGTCATCGTACCTACAGATGCAGTACGTTTTCCTTTTTTTC
>CM031604.1:36064237-36066737 GCA_018398815.1 Conus ventricosus | reverse complement strand
GTGGCATAGTAGGTTCGTTAATTAAATCAGTCCGTCCGTGGCATGTCCATGATCTCTTTTCCACGAAGCGTTTTGCCATTTGGCGTGGGTGTCAAAATCCCCCAGGCTCGTATATGTTTTCCATTTGAATGATTCACCCGAATTGGCATCTTACTTTCACGATATAAGCAATAATTCGAAAGGCCGCATGTTAATCCAGAGTTGACGGAGGGTCACATAATGGAACTGTATGAATGTAAACGAATGACAAAAAATGAGGGTTTGTCTCGCCCTTCCCCTCCCCCAGCACAAACAGTAAAACAGGAGGTAATGGGCTCGGCGATCGCTCCACCTCACAATCTGTGTCACAGTATAACCCATAACGTCTCCGCGACAAATCGATGTATACCTTACGGCGACGATTAAGGATCTATTGATTGACTAATCTCTGTTTAGGACTTGATCTATATATGCTGTGATATTTATGAGTATGAAACAGTTTTGTTCAATTCGTGATGTATCCGTCCATTGATGAGTTTTTTTGTTGTTGTTGTTGTTATTGTGTGGTATGTCAGTATATTTATAGAACACTTAGTTCATTCCGTGACGTGTCCTGTCGTTTGACAATCTGTGTGAACTCCTTTTACACGTATTGCTGCTTTATATTCTCAAACCTGTCCACCCGTTAAGCGATCTGTTGACTTCTTTACTGTGATCAGTGATCTGTGAAAGAAGTACATCGATCGTTCTTTAACCTGCCGTCTCATTCAGGTTTGCCTGTACAGTAATTGTTGAACAAAGTTGCACGTGCACTGTGCATGTGATGCGTCTTGTACCATTTAAGAAATTCGCCCAACCTACAGTTTCTGTGATTGTTGTCCTGTCAAAGACGTTTGAGTTCCCCCCCCCCCCCCCCCCTTTCCTTATTTCAGTGGATCTTTATGTGGGGTGGAAATGTTTGCTCTTATTAAACAAACAGAGACATATAAAGTATGGCTCTGACAACGGCAAAAATGAATGCTACGTGCCAGGAAAGAAAAGGTCAAGGTCACTTTGACGGCATTATGTTTTCTTCACAACTGTCTATGGGATTTATTCTGTTGCTCTCTCTGTCTCACTCTTTCTCTCTGTCTCACTCTCTCTCTCTCACTCTCTCTGTTTGTCTGTCTGTCTGTCTGTCTGTCTGTCTGTCTCTCTCTCTCTCTCTCTCTCTCTCTCTCTCTCTCTCTCTCTCTCTCTCTCTCAGAGAAGACGATGAAGAAATGTACTGACCTCTCTTGCAATTAATGATTTTGAATAATCTACTTGCATTCTCTTTGTGGCAGTTAATGATGTCAGGTGTTTTTCTTTTCAATTTCTTTAAGTGTTGTTTTTTTCAAATTATTATCATTGTTATTTTCTCAATCATCATTTACATTTATGGGCTACCTTTTTTTATGAACATCGCCGACTTTTCACAAATTTGTTTTTGTATTCTTGGATAAGTGATGTTTACATGTATGTACTGGTTTGTTGATGATTGTACAGTTTGGAAAAAAGGTGAATTTTCAGATGTACATTCTATACTAGCGATCTCTAAACATTAAATGTAGAATTTTATATTTCAAAATATGTGCCATCGTTTTTTTATGCGAGGACACGCAACATACACAGACCCACACAGACACAGACACAGGCACAAATACACAGACACACAGACACACACACACACACACACACACACACACACACACACACACACACACACGCGCGCGCCGCGCGCGCGCGCGCGCACACATACACACACAAGCACACACGAACACGCACATGCATGCGCCCGCGCATACACGCACACACACACTTAAACTATAACTTCATCATAATCGGGGTTTTGTGTGTGGGGGGGGGGGGGGGGGGGGACAGAGAGAGAGAGAGAGAGAGAGAGAGAGAGAGAGAGAGAGAGAATGTGTGTGATGATATGACTCTCTCACCCTCTATCTATCCGTCGGTCTGTCGGTCTCGTATTCTCTCTCTCTCTCTCAAACCAAAGTGAAAGACAAAGATGAACACGCACACACACACACACACACACACACGCACACACACACACACACGCGCACGCACGCACGCACACACACACACACACACACACACACACACACACACACACATTCGTGTGCATACACATAGAAACAAGCAAGCGTACACACACACACACACACACACACACACACACACACACACACACACGCGCGCGCGCGCACACATACACACACATACGAACACGTACACGCATGCGCCCGCGCATACACGCACACACACACTTAAACTATAACTTCATCATAATCGGGGTGGGGGGGGGGGGGGGGGGGGGGGTGGGGGGGGGGACAGAGAGAGAGAGAGAGAATGTGTGTGATGATATGACTCTCTCACCCTCGATCTATCCGTCGGTCTGTCTGTCTCGTATTCTCTCTCTCTCTCTCTCTCCTCTCTTCTCCTCTCTCTCTCCTCTCTCTCTCTCTCTCTCTCTCTCCTCCTCCTC
>CM031604.1:36050211-36063237 GCA_018398815.1 Conus ventricosus | reverse complement strand
AAAAAAAATGTATAAACGTAGCAAAGGTTTTTACACTTTCGGTAAAAGGAAAGAAAAGATCCGGTTCCCTGACATGGCACTTTATCTTTAAAGGGTTTGGGACAAGTCTTACGACCCTCCATCACGCTTTTTCCGTTGATACACTCTGTGGTTTCCATCAACGTATTTTTTTTTTTTCTGAAGAAGCTTCCAAAACGTGATTGGGGGTTTTGAGGGCTGTTCAAAATAGTCGTTTTCTTTTACTTGTATCGAGTGACTTTTTAATCCATTATTTTTGGGAACCAGTTCCCCACCTCCTCGTGGGTTTCCGGGTGGTCCTTCATCTGTGGGACTGATTTTATTAACTTATTTTTTTCTTTGATTTTAGCCGTTTAATTCTTAAAACATCAGCGGACGGGGGGAGACTTCTTTTTACACAAATACCATGCTCTAAAGCAACATCTTTTCCTTTGACACACAAAACGTTCAATAGCCTTCCGTTTCGTTTAATTTTTTCGATGGTTTTAAAAAAAAACATTTTTTTTTTAAGAGTTGACGAAACAAAAAATTTAGCTGCATGGTTTTCATCCCCCTAAGGGGTTTCATATGACTCACACGACTCGCGATGCAATCACCGAGCACCCCCTGCATATCATTCGCCACAAAGGGTGCTTTAAAGCAAGCGGGGTCATCATGATCATCGGGAATGGGTAGGGGGAAACTTCGGCCTTTCAGGGCGCCTTTTTTTCAGCAGTGTTGTGTCCCTTGGGAGACGGTTTAAAACAAACAAACAAAAAAAACCCCCTACTAACCCCAAAATCTCATCTTAACTAAAATGAACCATCAAAAGAGCAGTCAGATGAGCGAAAAGGGTAGCAGGACCTTGGGACCTTTAAAGGGGAGCTACTCCCTTTTTTTTTTTCATCGGGGTGTTGCCCCCTTTGGGGGAGATACCCAAAAAAATTTTATAACCAGTCGTCATTTTTTTCTTTTAAATCTGATTGCCCCAAAAAGATGTAAGCCTCGGCATCGCCCAACGCCCGAGGGCCCTTTTAAAGGGGACCTCACTCGATCTTTCGATGTCATCAGGGGCCATGGTCTGTCAGGGATTGCCCCCGAGGGGTTTTAATAGCAATGTGGAAAATATGAGATCACTATTATGGGTTTAGCCATACAGTTCGGGAAGCCCGCTGTTTTGGGTTTTTTTTTTGTTTTTGTGTTGTCACCCTTTGGGAAAAGGGGAAAATAAATAAAAAAAACCAAAAAAAAAAGACCCCTAAAAATCCCCAAATCTCATTCTTTAACTGGAAATAACCGATAAAAAAAGTCATCATCTCAGCTAGTAAGGTTCATGGGTACAGTTGGGCCCTTTCAAGGGGCACTGTCTTTTCATCATGATGTCACCTTGGGAGACCCCAAACCCAACACGGGTCGCTTAAAACAAGTCTGTCATTTGTTTGTTTTTTTAAAATTTTTTTTTACCGCGTTGCACCCCGTGAGCGTCGCCCGTAGGGCATAAATAGGACGTCACAGGGAGCCCATGTCTCCCGAGCATCCTCGATCATGTGATTCGTCCTAACCTGCCTTTTCCCTCCGCATTTTGCCCCCGCCGGATTTAGGGGGGAAAAGTCCCTCCATTACTACTCACGCACACGCACAAAAACCACATATTCATGTCATGCACAAAAAAACAAACAACGAAAACACACACACACACACCACCACACACACACACACACCCACACCAACACACACCGCATGGCACCGCCCCACGCACGCACGCACGCACGCACAAACCCACCCACACACACCACACACCACAACACACACACACGCACACACCACACCACACACACACACACACACACCCGAAAGCACAAATTCATTTCACCACCTGACAATTGCACCTTTTTTTTTCCCCCACAGACTTCCAGTCAAAAAAACGATGAAACATGGTAAAACCCAAAAATTCAAACTTTTTGTTCAATTCCACCACAGTTTCAACAACCCCCCAAATGTTTTGCAAGAAAACCCGGCAAAAATTTAAAAAAAACCCCTCAATCAGCTTAAAAATATTGATATGCCAATAAAAAAATACAAGCAAAAAATTCCCACTTTTTTAAAACGTCGTAAAAACTCTTCTCTCGAATGTCTTCATGTAAAGGGAAAATGGGAGCAAAAAGCAAAGAAAATAAAATGAATTTAGAAAAAAAGGGAAAATGAAAAAAAAAAAAAATTAACAAAGGGAATCAAAGTATGCAGGAAATTTATGCGGTCCCACATAGAAAAATATTCGACTATGCATTGGCCAGCAATTTATTATACAAAAACATGACGTGATCCGCGCTCGCGCTCGCCCCATTTAAAACCACGCACAAAACTTACACAAACCACACACAGCACACCACACCACACACACAAAACCCCACACACACACACACCAACCCCAAACCACCCACACACCAAAATACACACGCACACCACCCCAACACAACACACACCACCACACAAAACCAAGAGGTTGGGGCGTGCAGGCAATCCTACCTCAAATTGTAGCTTTTTTCATTTGGGCAACAAATAATACCCACGCACGAGAACACAGGTACCAACACACCAACACCCCCAACACCACCCAACACACAACACACACCCCACACCACAACTCACGGGGGTGGGCGGCGGCATGCACAGTCCTCTATTGTGCCTTTGGACACTTCATACACACACGCACGCACGCAGCACGCACGCACGCAGCACGCACGCACGCACGCACGCAGCACCACGCACACACAACACCCCACACCCAACCACACCACACCCCAGCAAAAACGTGACACAAACAAAACCCCTTTGGTGTGATCGGAAATCAATCTGCAAATTTTTAAAATCCCTGACCCCACCTTACTTCCCGGGTGTTAATTGGTTACTTCCCTTTTTGGTTTACCCCATTTCCCCCCCCCTACACGAAAGTGTGGCACGATTTGGGCCCCTAACGCCTTCTTTTCATTTTTTCTTCGCCTCTCTGGGGCTTCCCCCTTCTCTAATCAAAAGGGGCCATCGATTTGCTTTGGAGTAGATGGGAATGGTTACGCCAGGGGGAAGCCTTTTTTCAGTATGGTCAGTAAGGGGAATTGGGCGAAATTTTAGTAGTAGACGAAATGGGAAGTAGACGAAATGGATAGACCAAATGGGATGTACCTTTAATTATACCCATCCTTACTAAGACTTATTACCTTTAGCAATGGGGGAAGGGGAGGGGGGGGGGGGGGGGGGGGGGGGGGGGGAAAAAAAGAAAGAGGGGGAAAAAGGGGGGGAAAAAAAAAAAAAGGAAAAAAAAAGGGGGAAAATAAAAGGGGAAGAAAATCCCCCGACGTGATGTTTGAAAAAACGTTAAACCACTGAATTTTGGAAGGTTGGGTTTCTTCGCCCTCAGTTTTTTTGGAAGTGTGTGGGTGTGTGTTGTTTTTGGTTTTGTGTATTGTGTTGTTGTGTTTGTGTGGGTGTGGTGTGTTGGTGTTTTGGTGTGGTTTTTTGGTGTGTGTGGTTGTGTGTGGGGGTTTGTGTGGTGGGGCCATTTGTTGTATCCATGGGCGTTGTCCCCCGCTTCTCTTACCCCCCCCCCCCCCTTTCCCCCCTTTTTTTTCGCCCCCCCTTTTTTTAAAAAAAAAAAAAAAAAAAAAAAAAATTTAAAAAAAAGAAACTAAAAAAAAAATATTTTTACCAAATTTTTAAAAAAGGATTCTTTGAAACAAACGTTTTTTGGGACAGACCTTCCCCATTTCAGCACAACAAAATTTCACCATGGTTTGAAATTTACAAAAAAAAAGGCACGATTTTCCCTTCACTTTTTTTTTAAAAATGCAGATAAACACAAAACATTGTTCTCTTGATTGTTTAGTAACATTTCGCACCTGAGAGAGGGGAGGAGCAAGTAAAACACAGGTTGATAAAAGGTCCAGTTCCCCCCTCTAGTTCAACAGACGCGTTTGGCTTTTTAGGTCAATAAATTGTAGTCTTTCACTCTCCCTTGGTTAAAAAAAAAAAATATTTACAAAACGTAAAGAAAAACCCCCTGGTTTAAAAAAGGGTTAAGAAAAACACACTTCGGAATTTTGGTCTCGCTATGCTCACCCGCCACCCGCCCGTTTAGATGATGTGAAAAGAGATCAAAATTTTTTCTGGGAATTTCATAACTTAAGTCAGTTTTGCTGTGCTTTTTTTTGCCCCAACCCCATAAAAAAAATTTCACATCGTGAGCGCGAAGTTTTTTATTTTAATTTTGGGGTTTTGTTTTTTTTAAAAAGGGGGGACCTTTTAAAATTAAATTTTGGGACCCCTTTTTTTTTAATTTTTGGCCGTCACCCGGGATTTTTTTTTATTAGTTTAAATTTAAATTTTAAGGATTCGAAAAATTTTGTTTTAAAACTAAAAAAAAAAATGTTATTTTTTTTTTTTCCTCCCCTTAGGCCTTTTTTTGGTTTTAAAATTAGCTTCATTAAAAAAAAGCAAAGGCTATGAAAAACCCTTTTATTTAAATAGGGGGGGTTTTTCCTGGAAAAGGGGCCAAAAGGCTTGTGGGTTAAAGCTCGAGTTTAACAAAAAGGGTTTGGGGGTTGAATTTTTTCTCCTCCCCCCCCCCCCCCCCTACGACTTTTTTCCCCCCTAAAAAAAGTTTTTTTTTCCCTTTCCCCCCTCCCCCCTCCCCCTCCCCTTTTTCTCTCTCTCTCCTTCCCCTTCTTCTTCTCTCTCCCTCTTCCAACTCTCCCCCTCCCCAGAAACGGCAGATTGGGGACTTTTAAAAATTTTGGGACGTAAAAACCCAAGGGTAAGCAATCCTCCGGCTTTTCAAACCTGCCTCCCCAACCCGAGGCCTGCTGCCAAAAAAGCCGGTTTTCCAACAGTTCTTCCAACAAAACACACACAACACAACACAAAACACCACACCACAAAACCCCCCAAAACCCCCCGCCAGGGGTTTGGATGGGGGGGGCGGGGGCCCCTTTATCTTGGTGGGGTCCCGGGGGGGAAAAAGGGGCCCCTCGTTAAGGGGTGCCCGGGGGCCCCCCCCCCCAAAACCTTGTCCCGACCTCGAACCGCTCAACTTTGGCACCCCCCCAACCCAAAAAGGGGGAACCGTGTGGAAACTGGGGGTATTGGGGCCACACACACAAAACACACACACACACACACACACACACACACCACGCACAAACGCGACACTAACGACACATGTGTAGATCGAATCAATCTGCGAGATTTAATTAATCCTGATCCCACCTCTGACTTGCGGTGTTAATTCGGTTACTTCCCATTTGGTCTACTCCCATTTCGCCTACACAGAAATGTGTGAGCACGACTTGGCCTAACGGCCTTCGTTCATTCGTCCTTCGTCCTCTCTCGGGCTTCGCCCTACTCTAATCTAAAGACCATCGATTCTGCTTTGGAGTAGACTGGGACACTGGTTACGCCAGGGGGGAGCCTTGCAGTATGGTCAGTATGGAAATAGACGAAATGGGAGTAGTAGACGAAATGGGAGTAGACGAAATGGGAGTAGACCAAATGGGATGTCACCGTTAATTCATACCCATCCTTACTAAGACTTATTACCTTTAGACAATAGGAAGGGGTATGGGGGGGGGGGGGGGGGGGAGAAGCAGAGGGTGGACCTGGAATCGATAGAGAACATCTGCCGACGTGATGTGTGCAAATCGTTAACACTGAATTTTGGAAGGTTGGTTGTCTTCGTCCTCAGTGTTCTCTGAATGTGTGTGTGTGTGTGTGTGTGTGTGTGTATGTGTGTGTGTGTGTGTGTGTGTGTGTGTGTGTGTGTGTGTGTGGTGTGTGTGTGTGTATGTGTGTGTGTGTGTGTGTGTGTGTGTGTGTGTGTGAGGCCTATTTGTTAGTATCCATGAGCGTGTGTCCACCAGCTTCTCTTACCCCCCCCCCTCTCTCTCTTTGTCTCTGTCTCTCTCTCTCTGTCTCTGTCTCATGTGTACTCAAATGAATTACATCCTATTTGAAACACAAACCAGTTAAAGAAACTGAAAAAAAATATATACCCATTGTAAAAGGATTCTTTGAAACAAACG
This sequence comes from Conus ventricosus, assembly GCA_018398815.1. Taxonomy (NCBI): domain Eukaryota; kingdom Metazoa; phylum Mollusca; class Gastropoda; order Neogastropoda; family Conidae; genus Conus; species Conus ventricosus. The sequence goes on along the minus strand of CM031604.1, from coordinate 36,057,169 downwards.
ATGTTAGCTGACAGACCTCACATTCAGCACAACAAAAGTCACCATTGGCTGAATAAATAAACTGAGCACGATCTGCCATCACAGTTTTTATAACAATGCAGTGAGATCACACAACCACTTGTTCTCTTGATTTGTTTAGTAACACTCGCACCTGAGAGAGAGAGGAGCAAGTCAAACACAGTGTTGATAAAGCTATGTCCAGTTCCCCCTCTAGTTCAAGCAGACGTCTTGATTCAAGGCTTTTAGGTCAATGAATTGTAGTCTTTACACTCTGCCTTGGTTAAAAACAATAAAATATACAGAAACGATCAAAGAAAACCCACTGGATATTAAGAACAGGTAAGAAAAATGCACACATTCGGAATTTGGTCTCGCTATAGCTCAGCCGACCACACCGTACCGTTCTAGAGCTGATGCTGAAGAGATCAGAAATATTTCTAGGAATTTCATAACTTAAGTCATGCGTGCTGTGCAGTTTTATTGACCCAAATCCCACTCCACCAAAATTAGGTCACCGATCGTGAGCGACGAAGTTTTCATGTCATTTTGGGGTAAACTGGGTCGATTACCTTAAATTCATATTTGCAGGACCATCTTTGATCATCAAGGTCCTGTTGGCCCGTCACGCAAGGGTTATTTATTTAGTCAGTTCAACTTTGGAATATCAAGGCACTTTCAGAATCACTTCTGTTCACCGTTAATGCTGAAAAAATGAGTGATGTTTTTTTTTCCTCCCCGTGATCGATGCTTATTTGGTGTTTATATCTGTATTCAGTCTTACAATTTAAAAAAAAGCAAGCCGTAGTGCAAACCTTCGGATTTTAAGGATGAGCTGTGTCTAGCTGAAGAGGATACCAAATTGGCTTGATGGTAAAAGCGTCGAGTTTAACAATCAGGTGCTGCGGGTTCGAATCCCTTCTGGTCTCAGCGTAACGCATGGCCACTGGTGCTTGCCATCTGAACTTGTTGTCACCTGACAACTAAGAATGGAGTGTTTGACAGGTTATCCCCCCTCCCCCCCCTCCCCACCACCACTCTCTCTCTCTCTCTCTCTCTCTCTCTCTCTCTCTCTCTCTCTCTCTCTCTCCAGAATCAGTCATCCTCGTCTGCAGTATCTTCCTGGACAGATGTGGGGACGTTAAACTTGAATGGAGACTAACGACTGAAGTCCTCAAGACTGGAAGCAATCCTGCTCGGTTCTAACTCTCAGAGCCTGCTGCTCCACACAGCAGCACGGCCTGCCTGACCAACCAGCTGTACATTGCCAATCATGATAATGCTTACACACACACACACACACACACACACACACACACACACACACACACACACACACCACACACGCACGCTGATGGGGAAGGATCACGGCGGGTTTCTTCTAGTGCTGTTCGGACTCGGGTTTCTTCGGGGGCGGGGCAGCCACGTCGATCTCCATGGTGGGCTGCGCCGGGGGGAAGGAGCTGTACAGATACACGGCCAGGATGACCAGGGTGGTGCCCCCCACGAACTCCTTCGTCACCTGCACCGTACAGACACCTGCTGACACACTGTCGGTCACCACAACACCAACAGTCACACAGTGGTGGTCAACTGTGCTGGACTGAGGTATGCCCGTGGGCCTGAAAAGCTTCAGACGGGCAGGAATTGTGCAGGTGCAGATCATGGTCGTGCACGCGTGCATACAAACCTGAGAGGCGCGAGCGTTTATATACATGCATACCAACACACACACACACACACACACAAGCACGCACGCACGCATTCAGGCACGCGCGCACGCGCGCGCACAGACACAGACACACATATACACACACATGCACAGAGAGAGAGAGAGAGAGAGAGAGAGAGAGAGAGAGAGAGAGAGAGAGAGAGAGAGAGAGAGAGAGAGAGAGAGACGTGAACCCTGGTCACCTGGAAGTCAAAGATGTAGACAGAAGCCAGACAGGAGAGCAGGATGGAACCAGCCGTGGAGAATCCCTTCAGGATGTTGTCGGCGTACTTGATGACAGCCGCCACCAGCAGCCCGCCCAACGACTGCATGCACACCACCGCCCACACCAGGCCGTCGTAGCCGTAGAAGAAACCCTGGAAAGACAGAGAGAAAAGACGAAAAAAACTAAGAGAAAGAAAGTGAAAAATGAAATGAAAGGAAGTTCGAACGAAAGAATGTTGATACCTCCGTGCCTCAAATCGTATCCATTGAACATTCTCAGACAGTTAGGAAGAATACAAGAAAGAAAACGACAGAAAGAAGAATTGAATAAAAGAACGTTACACAACCGCATTAGGCTCTTAGGCTCTTAGGAAAGACAGGACGGAAGGAGGAGAAAAAAGGAATAAGAGAAAGAACGTTGCATACCACATCTCATATTAGTTTATCGTTGCCCTTGGAAAAGAAAGCCTCTGTGAACACAGTATGAAAAAAGAAAGAATGAAAGGACAAGTGAAAAGAAGACTGTTGGGCACACACCTAAAACTAAGGTATCGTAGTCGTAGAAATCAAGTTCGAAGGAAGAAAATAAAATAATAACAATAAAAGAAGAAGGCAAAAAAAAAAAAAAAAGAATGCTGCAAATCACACACGGGCTACGGTAGCCATAGAAAATCCCCTGAATGACCGGAAAAGAAGGAGGAAAACAAGAAAGACAGAAAGAAGAATGACTGTTGCACACTATGCCCCAATCAGGCCTTCCTAGTCAGAGGAAAAAATCTCAGGAAGACAGGAAGAAATAAAAATAAAAGAGAATAAAATGAAGAAAGAAAAACAGAAAATGGAAGATGAAGAGAAAATTAGCTTACACACAATACCGTATATCAGACTATTGCAGCCGTATAAAAAACAAAAACAAAAAACAAAAAACTGACGCCTAAGACACTTCCATGTATATATTCTACTGTCATTTACTTCTTTTTATTTTTTGGTCAAATTTTTTCTTTCAATTGCCTGGTTATGCATTCATCCATTTGCTCTTCAGCCACTCATATACCTCCGCTCCCACCCACGTGACTTTCATGCTGTCACTGACGAACCGCTCAACTCAATTCACTTCAGTCACTATGTTCTGTCTGATTAACAAACGTGACCTTACTTTACCTGATCAGGATTCTTGCAACAGTCATGAGACCGCACGGCCAAGGCGCCCAGAACTGTGCCAGACAACTGGAGTGGATGCCTGACAATTCCGTCCTTCTTCCCCCTTTCACTTCCCTCCCACCCACCTCTCTACCTAGATGGTTGGCAATTACATCCCCTTTGCCCTTTAACCCACTCATCTCTCTCTCTCCTCTCTCTCTCTCTCTCTCTCTCTCTCTCTCTCTCTCTCGTTGTATGAATGTGACTTAGTCTATAAATGAGCGAATATAATCATTCTCGCATTTCCATAAGTTTTTCTTATCAGTTGGTAAACTGCTTTCAGTCTTACATAGGACCTCGTTCTCATGTTAATACTGGGATGACAGCACAATTCATATTTGTTATCATGAATTCATTGTCATTGTTCACACAACCCTTTCGAACGGGGCTTTGGCCTTTTTGAGTACAGTTGTGTTTTGTTCTGTTCTGTTCTGTTCTGTTCTGTTCTGTTCTGTTCTCTCTCTCTCCCCCCCTCTCTCTCTCTCTCTCTCTCTCTCTCTCTCTCTGTCTCTCTGTGGATCTAGTTTTCATGCTAATATTGGGATGACAGTATGATTCACATTTGTATCATGAATCCATTGTCATTGTTCACAATCCTTTCAAACAGGGCTCAGGTCTTTTTAAGTAAAATTCTGTTCTGTTCTGGTCTGGTCTGGTCTGGTCTGGTCTGGTCTGGTCTGGTCTGGTCTGTCTGTCTGTCTGTCTGTCTGTCTGCCTGTCTCTCTCTCTCTCTCTCTCTCTCTCTCTCTCTCTCTCTCTCTCTCTCTCTCTCTCTCTCTTTCTCCCTCTCCTCTCCCCCCTCCCTCTCCTCCAGAACATAGCTACACCCAAAGCCCTTCACGTCATCATCCTCACTAATCACTTACCGCTCGGCGTCTCCCCCTCCCTTCCGCTCCCCCCCCCCGCCCCCTCCCCCCTTTCCGTCCTCCCACTTTCTCCCCCCCCCCCATCCTCTCCCCCCACCCTCCCACTAAACGTCCTCCGGTCTCTGCCAGCCTCTGACCTGGTCACGTATCTTAGCCCCGTCATGCAACCAGACGGCCATGGCGCCCAGGATGGTGCCAGACGATCCCAGCTGGACGTTCCTCATCCACACCGTCTGCTTGCCTCCCTTCAGCAGCATCTCGAAGAAGACGTTGGCGAAGCCGGACAGGCAGCAGCAGGCCAGCACCGCCGCCAGACCCAGCACTGGACTCTGGGCAGTAGGGCTGCTGCTGGCCTGCGTGCGGGCCGTGGTGGACTGCACCTGGTGGTAGTGGAGGTTGATGGTGGTGGTGGGGGTGATGGTGGTGATACTATAGTCATGATGATAATGATAATGATGATCATGCATCAGCATCAGCGGCAGCAACATCATTATCATCGTCGTCGTCGTCATCATCGTCACCACCACCACCACCACCACCACCACCACCCTCATCATCATCATCATCATCATCATCATCATCATCATCATCATCATCAATAAGATGATAGTGACAAAAACAGCAATGTGACGTCATAACAATCTGCTTCAATGTCATCAGTGGTGAGAAAAGGAGAAGATCCTCTCTCTCTCTCTCTCTCTCTCTCTCCGTATATATGTATATACATATATATATATATATATATATATATATATATATATATATATATATATATGCATATATTTATATATATACGGATATGAATGCTTATCTCCCCTTCTTTCTTCAATCTAAGACATAAGAGCAAGCTTTGCTTATAATTGAATATTTCTTGCAGTCATTGCAACACCAAGCTGCTCTGTAAGTTGCTGGAATGGTGCTTGGTACTTATCCTTGGAATTTATTAGTTTATTGTAATTTAGTCCCTTGTGGACTCATTCCAAGAACTGGCCCTCAGCGCTTGTGTCTTAAGAGGTTATTTTTCTACATTTTCTACTTTTCACAAGAAAATGTAGCTTATTTTGCTCATTCATGATTTTCTTTTGCTTCTTAGGTGAAACCTTTGGTTGTTTTTTTTTGAAAACTCAACAAAGATGCTACGGTATTGCACACCAGCCTTTTTCTGGGATAGCATTCTTCTTAAAACCGAAAAGGCAGAGGAGTCAAGTTACTGCTTTCCGCGGTCACTGAGGAGAAACAATCAGGTTTCGAAATAACGGTATCTGACCAAGAGTTATATGTTAGTGAGTTTCCTCCCCATTGGAGATTGCCTCCCTTTTGGAGACTATAAGCTTGCTGAAGGCTCATTTTGAGAAGCATTTATTATTCCCCATTCACCCACTCAAACGCATACTGTTGGTTAGGCAGAATTATCTACCACTGCAGATATGAATGCTTTTCTCCCCTTCTTTCTTCAATTTAAGACATAAGAGCCCGCTTTGCTTATAATTGTGTGTGTGTGTGTGTATATGTATATATATATATATATATAATATGCTGAACAATTAAGTAGTGGGGGAAAACAAGTGCAGGCTAACAATTCTTCAGTCGTTATAGTAATGACTTGACAAAGATTTGATATATATATATATATATATATATATATATATTACTCACTCTTTATCACTTTTAAAATCTATCTTTCACATAATACATCTGAAGGAGAGAGAGACAGAGATAGAGACATAGAAACGAAAAGAGAGACAGACAGACAGACACACATACTAGTCAAAGAGAGAGAGAGAACGAACGGAATTTCATTTCATTTCACCCCACCCGGGTAATGAGATAAACACATATGGATGCAGTTTTCCACCCAGCTCTGGGCAAAAGGTAAAAAACGCAAAGAAACTGTCAAGGCAAATGCATATAAGAGAACAAACAAACATGAAAATCTTACACATGCTTGTCTTTCGCCCGTCTGTCTTGAGAGACCAGGTACGAATGTGTAATTTAACTCTACTGACCAAGAAGGCAATGGAAAACATGTGGATGTGCAATGAAAGGAATATGTGTGTGTGAGGATTGAGGGAGGCACACAGACAGACAGACAGACAAAGAAGGCACCGAGCAGTAAGCGATTAGTAGGGGTGATAACGTGACGGGACTGGGTGTAGCTATGTCTTGGAAGAGAGAGAGAGAGAGAGAGAGAGAGAGAGAGAGAGAGACAGAGACAGACAGACACATAACGAAGCAACAAAGTAACGAACGGACGAATTTCATTTCAAGAGGGTAATGGATTAAGCATAACCTCTTTTTACACACATAAAAAGGGGAAACACAGACCTGCACGACGCTGTAAACATTAAGGCATCAACCAATACATGTAAAAAATACAGAATAAAGAATAAAACAAAAAGAAATGAACGAGTGAAATGTAGGGTGCAGACACACACACACACACACACACACACACACACCACACACACACAGAGACAGAGAGAGAGAGACATCGGTGACACTGAATGAATTTTAGGATACGGTGAAGTCAGGTTGACTGGTATAGTAGTAAATAGTTATGAAAACCAGATTTTGAAACGTTTAGAGTTTGATCATATTATATTTTTTTGAGGGATTTGATTCCACGGTTAACATCCAGAACACGCCGGACTAGATTTGTATTGAACATTCATTGCTAAACGTTGGTGTATTTTTTATGTGAATGTCGATAGTCATCGAAAGTAAACATACTGAGCATTACCATACATTATTTCCTACAAAAAAGGTCCTTTAGAGTACAACAGTTTTAGACTTTAATGGCAGACCGCCTGCCTACTTGTAGTCCGAATCTGCCAGTGAGGGCGATTTATTTGTCGTTACATGAGCAGGTCTTTCATGAACTCTAGTCAACGTTTAAAGTACGTTTTTTTTTTCCAGCTGAATCTCAGAGAGTTGAGGCATAATCAATGACATGCTGAAC
>CM031604.1:36022711-36035211 GCA_018398815.1 Conus ventricosus | reverse complement strand
TTTTTTGATGACGTCATCACCAATATGGCGGACTAGCGCATAATTATACACTTTTGGTTTCGTGGGAGCTGGAGGCTGAACTACTGTACCGATTTGTCTGAAATTTGGAACATACTTTACAATTACGATGGCCATTGTATCTGAGAAATTGTATTATGATGATATCACAACAAGATGGCGGACAACACCTTTGCATTATGTTTTGCGGAGGAGCTGGAAGCTGAACTACTCTAACGATATCTTCGCAATTTGGTATACTACTTACTTGTTGTCTTAGAATTATACCTGCCAAATTTATTAAGATGACGTCATAAACAAAATGGCAGGCTATAAAATATTCTCCCTGTGATGCAAAAAAGCAAAAATTCCCAGGTCTGAAGCACTGTCTTTCAAATTTGACATACTGCTTACTTATGGCCTATTGATCATTCTACATACACGATTTCTGTGTTGACGTCATCAACAACATGGCGGTCATACACCTCATCGAACTGAGAGTACATTTATATGGCTTGCCATCTTGTTTCTTGTCTTTGTTTTTCAGAGTTTGCCATGGGAATTCACGTCCGTGGAAGTTGTCACCAAGGGGATAGCAGGTTCGAGGGTCGGGGAAGGCAGTGTACGGCCATGGTAATGCAAGCACTGGCACATCACTGTGTCAAGGATGTGTCTCTGTGGACCACGCATGATCTTGACTTCATACTGCGTGAGGGAGACACACTGTACATGTCCACAGCTGATGCTCACAATGTCACATTTCTTCTACCCAGCGAAGCTGTAAAGACTGTCATATTTAATGGCCGCATGATCAACCTTCAAGTCGACAATACCCGCAATGGTGTGCTGAGCAACACAAGTGTGTCTCCAGAAGAGGGCACAGTGACATTACAACAGGCCCTTGAACAAATTGAACATACAGCGGTGCTCACCATTGGAGGTGTCTTTTCATCTTACAGCATTGGCATTATCAAAGTTCAAAGGACATTCTATGTAGTTGATTCTCACAGTAGGGATGAGAGAGGATTGTGTCATTCTGATGGTCTTGCTTGTGTTACTAAGCATGAAAGATTGGAAAATTTGATCAGTTTCATGTATGATTTGTCGGATTCACTTAAGTTGTCATCAGATACTTTGTTTGAAGTTGTGAATGTGCATGCCACTGTTGAAATGACACAAGAGACTGATAAAGATGAGAGATGGATGACTGAGGAGGATAACATTCCTCTTAGCAAGCTCATGCAAGGTGAGGACGAGGATGACATTCCACTCAGTCACTTCAGGCAGAATAAGAATGAGGATGACTTTCTGCTAAGTCAATTCAGACAAAGTGAGGATGAGGATAACATACCACTCAGTCACCTTCGAAGGGGTACTGAATCATCATTTGTTGAGTCATGTCTTCACATGGATGATAATTTGAACAACATTTCACATGCAACACTTGATCAAGGTTTGTCTCTTGAATGTTCTGAATCAGAGTTTTCGTCTGAGCATCTAAGTGACGGAGATGAGTATGTTCCATCAAAGGCAGAAATAAAATCTCAAGAATATTCATCATCTGAGGTGAGCTGTGATGAGAATGATGACACACTTAGAGAAAAACCCACAAGAAGATTTTCCACTGAATACCAGCCAGAAACGACATACCTAGATCATGCAATAACAGAACAAACTGGTTGCAATGTCTCAGACGAGTGTTTGAATGAGAGTGTTGCCAACAATACTTCCACTGGACAAACATCGGCAGGTGGTTCCCAAGCAACAAGTCCATGTCCATTCCCCATTCAGGATAAGCCAAGACAGACAAGAAAAAGGGTTCGAAATGAAGATGACTGGAAAATCAACGTACGGAAACGTCTTAGAAACAGAGGACAGTCATATGTTTCGAGGACAGGGAAAACTCACAGGAACAGAGTGTTGAAATCAGGGTGTGGGGACTTGTGCAGAAACAAGTGTAAAACACAAATCACAGAGGATGAAAGGGCCCAAATTTTTCACAATTTTTGGAAAATGGGTTGTTTGACACAGCAGAGACAATACTTGTGCAACACAGTCCAGAAAAATGAGAAAAAAACTACAATAACAAAACCAGGTTCAAGAAGAAGTTCCACATATTAATACTTTCTGCAAATTCAAGAAAAGAAATTGAAAGTTTGCAAGAAGATGTTTCTTGATACCCTTGATATATCTGACAGATTTGTTGCCACAGCACTGACCAAAACGAACAGTCTAGGAACCTGTGATGCAGAAAAAAGAGGAAAGCAAAGCCAGAGGGCTAATTCAAAGGACACCGAGAAGGAAGAGATCAGACGACACATCAACAGCTTTCCTAGAGTGGAAAGTCACTATGCAAGAAAGGATTCAACAAGAGAGTATTTGGAAAGTTCCCTCAGTCTGCAAAAAATGTATGATATGTACGTTAAAAAGCGACAAGATGAAGGCTGCAAAACTCCAGCAAGTGAAACCACGTACAGGAATGTGTTTAATCGGGAATTCAACATCAGCTTTCACAAGCGGATGAAAGACCGATGTGATGTTTGTGCTGCCTATGAAAATGGATGTTTCACAGAAGCAGAAGATGAAGATTACAAAAAGCACATTCAGATGAAGGAAGAAAGTAGACAACTAAAACATGAGGTAAAAGCTGCTGTAAAAATCAATCCATGTCTTGCAGCTGCAGTGTTTGACCTTGAAGAAGTTCTGCCTACCCCATCAAGTGTTGAGTCATGTCTATACTACAAGAGAAAACTGAACACGTATAACTTGACAGTGTACGACTACAGAAATGGACAAGGATACTGCAATGTATGGGCAGAAACCACAGCAATGAGGGGATCCAATGAAATTGCCTCATGTGTTTACAGGTATCTAGAACGCATCAGCAAAGAGGGTGTTAAGAAAGTGACTTTATTTTCTGACAGCTGTGGAGGACAAAACCGAAATAAGAACTTCCTTACAATGCTCTGGTACGCTCTCAGTAAGTTTGAATTTGAGGAAATAGAGCACATTTTCTTTGTGAGTGGTCATAGTCAGAATGAAGGTGACAGCATGCATTCCGTAATTGAACGGAGCAGCAGACACGTGTCTGTGTACACTCCAACCCAGTGGGCACAGACCATGAGAACAGCTAAACGGCACGCGCCTCTGTACATTGTTGAGGAACTGGATCAATCTGACTTTTTTGACTTCAAAAAAATGGCAGGGCTTCTGAAGAATTTTCAGCTGGACACCAAGAAAGAGAAAATCAGGTGGTTGGATGTGAAAAAGTTCAAGTTGTCATCAAAGGAACCAAACCTTGTTCATGTTGGTTATGATTACTCAGCTGAGTACCACCAGCTGAACCTCGTGCAGAAATTGAGAAAAGTCCACACCATCCCAAATCCTGCAGAAATTCCCTTGGAAAACGTTTCGAAAGTTCCACACCCTATCTCCAAGGAGAAGTACAATGATTTGATGAGTCTCTGTGAGAGAAATATCATCCCAAAGGCTCATCATCAGTACTTCAAATCTTTGCCCAGTGATGCATAATCTGCCTTGTTCTGCAACGGATGCCTCCAAATAGTAAAGACAAATACTGTTAAAGGGAGCTTTAGTTTTCTGCAATGTGTGTTTTTGACGCTGAGTATATTTCAAATGGAAGTGTGTGAGAATTGTATTTTTTCAGTTTCAGTTGACTTTTGTCTCACGTGAACCATACTTTTCTATTTGAGTGAACTTGTCGTGGACAAGGAAAGACTATAATTTGTTCAAAGATTTGAACATTACAATTGTGTTTTTGACAAAGAGTTGTCCATAAGAGGCTTTTCACACACACACACACACACACACACACACACACACACACACACACACACACACACACACACACACACTCCCTCATGATTTTCCTTTCTCAAAGGTAAAAGGTCAACTGATGATACCTAACCATCCTTTCCCCTGTTCACTCCTCCAAGGTAGCCCTCCACCACCTTTCCATTTCGTTTGGAGGAGGGCAAGTGCATCGAGGGGAGATGAACATAGGAAAGAACCAGTTTCAGCTCACACACACGCGCGCATGCTCACACAAGCAAACTGATACATACCCTTCTGGTTTCATAAGAATTAAAATCCGAGTTCTGTCTGAGAGGTCACACACACGCATACCCACCGTGAGGTATATAAGCAACGATGTTTTATTTTGACTTTGTCATGGTAAAGAGTGTTTGATAGGCATGATACCTGTCAGAATAAAGAGTAATAGGCATGAGAACCCACTCTCAAATTTGCTCTTTGTGTGTGTGTAAACCATTCTGTTTTCTTAACGGTTTCTCAGAAAGGATCAAGACTATACTGTTGCTTTCCCATTTCAAATGCATACACACTCAGACACACACACACAAAGAGTACTTTCTCTCTCGCTGCCTGTCTGTCTTCTCTCTCTCTCTCTCTCTCTCTCTCTCTCTCTCTTCTCTCTCTCTCTCTCTCTCTCTCTCTCTCATACGCACACAAACGCACACGTACGTACAGACATACACGCCATCATAACCCACCCCGCTCCACACACACACACACACACACACACACACACACACACACACACACACACACACACACACACACACACACAGAACCAATACTGAGCGAATGAATGCCGGTATTCTCAATTGTTAATGATACTTTCATAATTATCAATGAAAACAGCCCGTGGTGCCACATCTTCTTAATAAACTCTGCAATGCATGTGTCGTAACTTGGAATTCTTGCGCTACTTCATCGCCATGTCCCTCTCAGCCAGAATACAAATGCCGTAAGTTGACTTACCTCAGTTGGTTTTTGTGCCTATTTCTCAGTACACTGACTGTAAGTCGAGTTACGGCAGTATCATTTCCGACTTTAGAGTAAAATTTCGTCATTCAATAAAAATTACAGCTTAAATGTCATTTTTGCTCAAAAACTGTATGATAGGGTGGTGCATTGGTTCATAAAGATGCCCTATACGAAAATCCGACATATTTTGGTAAATATTCAGTGAAATAATCAGTTTTTATCGTCTCCTGTAAAATTCGATTTTTAGACTTACGATACTTGTATTTCCGGGCGGCGAAACGTTGGGTATCATCATACAGTTTCTTCGTGTGTTTGATCTTTTTTCAGGTGAAAACAATAAACGAGAGCACACTTTTGCTTCTGGCCAGCTATGTAGTCTAAAAATTCCTTTTGTCTACAAGCATTTAAATCGTAAACCTAATTCGTCTAACTTCAAAGAAAAATTAATGTACATTAGAGACATTGAAATCACAAGACAAAAACACGACGCGTTCCGACCTCTTGGCCTTCTTCAGGCAAGATAAATGACCTTCAAGACAATGAACACGAAGAGCGAATAATCACCTATCTCCTCAACGTGGGCGCAAGATCGATGTGTCATGTAACCTCCGGAAGAGCTCTTTTGCCCCGTGATTGAGGCAGATCAGTGATCATTCGTTCATCCATTTTGCGCGTTGTTCCAAGTGTATACAGTGGTTGATTGTTTCACACGTTTTTTTTGTGTGGCTGGCTGCCGCTAGCGTGTCGCATGGGTTGGCTAGTTTTAAGTGTGTTATCTGTTTAGTTCTTAGAAAAGCGGTGCCTGTTTAGCTGCTCTGTTTAGCTAGTGCATTGTGTGTTGATTGTTTTAAGTGTGTGTTATGTTGGTTTTTTTTCCTGTTCTAACGTGTTGTGAGGTTGGTGTTTTCAAGTTGTCGGTTTGGTTATTCCAAGTGTGTTGTGTGGTTGATTGTTAAAAGTGTGTGGTCCGGATGATTTAACCGTCAAGAAAATGTTGGCTGGTTTATTGTTCCAAGTGTGTTGGCTGGCTTATTGTTCCAAGTGTGTTGGCTGGTTTATTGTTCCAAGTGTGTGGCTGGTTTATTGTTCCAAGTGTGTTGGCTAGTTTATTGTTCCAAGTGTGTTGGCTGGCTTATTGTTCCAAGTGTGTTGGCTGGTTTATGGTTCCAAGTGTGTTGGCTGGTTTATTGTTCCAAGTGTGTTGGCTGGTTTATTGTTCCAAGTGTGTTGGCTGGTTTATTGTTCCAACTGTGTTGGCTGGTTTATTGTTCCAAGTGTGTTGGCTGGCTTATTGTTCCAAGTGTGTTGGCTGGCTTATTTTTCCAAGCGTGTTGGCTAGTTTATTGTTCCAAGTGTGTTGTCTGGTTTATAGTTCCAAGTGTGTTGGCTGGTTTGTCGTTTCAAGTGTGTTGTACGGTTATTGTTCCAAGTGTGTTGTCCGGCTTATTGTTCCAAGTGTGTTGTCCGGTTTATTGTTCAAAGTGTGTTGGCTAGTTTGTTGTTCCAAGTGTGTTGGCTGGTTTATTGTTCCAAGCGTGTTGGTTGGTTTATTGTTCCAAGTGTGTTGGCTGGTTTATTGTTCCAAGTGTGTTGGCTGGTTTATTGTTCCAAGCGTGTTGGCTGGTTTATTGTTCCAAGCGTGTTGGCTGGTTTATTGTTCCAAGTGTGTTGGCTGGTTTATTGGTCAAGTGTGTTGGCTGGTTTATTGTTCCAAGCGTGTTGGCTGGCTTATTGTTCCAAGTGTGTTGGCTGGTTTATTGGTCAAGTGTGTTGGCTGGTTTATTGTTCCAAGCGTGTTGCCTGGCTTATTGTTCCAAGTGTGTTGGCTGGTTTATTGTTCCAAGCGTGTTGGCTGGTTTATTGTTCCAAGTGTGTTGGCTGGTTTATTGTTCCAAGTGTGTTGGCTGGTTTATTGTTCCAAGTGTGTTGGCTGGTTTATTGTTCCAAGTGTGTTGGCTGGTTTATCGTTCCAAGTGTGTTGTCTGGTTTATTGTTCCAAGTGTGTTGTCCGGTTTATTGTTCCAAGTGTGTTGGCTGGTTTATTGTTCCATGTGTGTTGTCCGGCTTATTGTTCCAAGTGTGTTGTCCGGTTTATTGTTCAAAGTGTGTTGGCTGTTTATTGTTCCACGTGTGTTGGCTGGTTTATTGTTCCAAGTGTGTTGGCTGGCTTATTGTTTCAAGTGTGTTGTCTGGTTTATTGTTCCAAGTGTGAGGTCTGGTTTGTTGTTCCAAGTGTGTTGTCTGGTTTACTGTTCCAAGTGTGTTGTCTGGTTTACTGTTCCAAGTGTGTTGTCCGGTTTATTGTTCCAAGTGTGTTGTCCGGTTTATCGTTCCAAGTGTGTAGTTTTAAATGTGTGTTCAGACTTGTTGTTTTAAGTGAGTGACGTGGTTGGTTGTTTTAAGTGTGAGGTATGACTGGTTATGAGTGAGATATGGTGGGCTGTTTTATGTATGAGGTATGGTTGGTTGTTTTAAGCATGAGGTATGGTTGTCTGTTTTGTATGTGTAGTTTGGCTGGTTGTTTTAAGTGTGAGGTATGGTTTGTCAGAAATATGTTTCTGGTTGGTCAATACAATTGTGTCGTCTAGCTTGTTTGATATGAGAGAGAGAGAGAGAGATAGAGAGAGAGAGGGAGAGAGAGAGAGAGAGAGAGAGAGAGAGAGGTAGACAGATAGACAGACAGACTGACTTAGAGAAACAGAAACAGAGAGATAGAGAGACAGACAGACAGACAGACAGACAGACACAGTCGAGAGAGAGAGCAGTAGACAGACAGACAGACAGACAGACAGACAGACTGACTTAGAGAAACAGAGAAAGAGAAATAGAGAGACAGACAGACAGACAGACACAGTCAGATACAGACACTGACACAGACACATAGAGACAGAGCGTGAGATTTTGCACCTACAAACATGCACACACACGCACAGTCATACAACCACACACTCACACACACACACACACACACACACACACACACACACACACACACACACACACACACACACAGAGAGAGAGAGAGAGAGAGAGAGAGAGAGAGAGAGAGAGAGAGAGAGAGAGAGAGAGAAGAGAGAGAGAGAGAGAGAGAAGAGAGAGAGATACGGATACGGATACGGATGATTTAATCATTATAGGCCTCAGCCCCTTATGATGGGGTGGATTACACATTGACAAAAATGATATTGTAAAGCATATTGATCAAAACGAAAACATCACATGCTCAAGAACAAACTGTGCTTCGGAATTTGAAGGCTTTGTATAGGTACAAGGCAAATTTTTTAACAACATCCTCTTTAGTACAGGCCATAAGTAAGATGAGTCTAAATACAGATGGCTGTCTGTAATATTTAGGCGGAATGAACTCATCTCTAAGACTACTCAAGGCAGTACATTGTAATACAAAATGAACTTCATCTTCACATGCATTTTTGCATAATGGACAGATAAGATCAGAGTTGTAATGTTGCCTATAACAAAAATGATGAACAAAGATATCCGATATTCCCAGTCTAAATCTTGTCATTATAAATTTCAGATGTCTGTCCATTTTCATTGACACATAAGTCGGAATATCATGCAAGGAATTATACTGTCTATACAAATCAAATCTAGTACTATCATTTATGTGGGAATTCCATTCTTGCCATCTGCTATCAACCAGTCTTGTACGAACCATTCGGATAAAAGTCGGTTCATCTCCTACACCCTGATTTAACCAGACATATCCAAAGCCTAATTCATTTAACTTAATTCTCAACTTTGTTGCCCAGTTTGGTTTTCCCCTAGCATCCAGATTACACAACATGTTATAAGCTTTCTTTGGTAACCTAGAATCATTCATTTTTATCAATTTCAACCAGTAACGAATACATCTAACAGTAGAATTGAGATATATTGGATACCTATTAGTTTCCCCATAAATCAAATCATTAGATGTTTGTAGTGAAACCCCAAGAAATCTCTTTAAAGCAAACAAATGTACTTTCTCACAATTCACTGCAGCTTTATCCAGACCCCAGATTTCAGCACCATATTGGACAATGGGTTGGATTTGGGAGTCAAATAGTTTTACAAATATTTCAAATGACTGATTTCCCAGACTTGATAATTTCCTCATTATGCACAAAGCAGCATGTTTTGCTTTGCTTGCTAGGTCTTTACAAGCAAAGTTAAAACTTAATTGGTTGAAAAATAAATTCCTAAATATTTGTAGACATTCACAACTGGCATAGGTATTCCGTTATAATTCCAATGTTCTCTTGCACCTAAATAGCCACCTTTCCTGAATACAATTATATTACTTTTCTGCATATTCACTGTCAGTTGTAGAGAAGAAGCAGCATGCCATAAATTATTCAATTGTGTTTGTAAACCAATAACTGTTTCAGACAACAAAACAATATCATCTGCCAGAAGAAGTATAAACAATTCTAAAAAGTCGTCCATGAACCGGGCTCCATGCCTCCCATTATCTATAACTTTAACTGTTAATTCGTTAATGAATAAAGAAAATAGAATAGGACTACACACGTCACCTTGTTTAACACCGCTAGTGCACATAATATAATCTGACAATTTCCCGCCACTTCTCACTCTAGATTTTACACAATTATACATACTTACAACACATTTATATAATTTTCCATGGACACCATTTTTCAACAAAACAGGCCACAAAATACTTCTGCTAATAGAATCGAAAGCTTTTTCAAAATCAATAAAGGCAACATAGAGTTTACGGTTGAAAGAAAACTGTTTCTGAATAAAAGCCATCAGAGTAAACATAAGGTCTATAGTAGAGTAATTACGTTTGAATCCAGCTTGATACTCTCCCGTGAGATTGTTTTCTTCTACCCATTCCTGTAACCTACAGTTAATGATCGTGCTGTATAGCTTACTGGTAAACATCACAAAGTGAAATGCCTCGGTAATTATTGGGATTGTTTACGTTTCCTTTCTTATAGAGGGTATAATAATAGATTCTGCCCAATTCTCAGGGTATATTCCCTTGTCAAATAGAGAGTTGAAAAGGGTTACCAAGAAATTCAAAATGAGATCAGATTTACAGCCATATTTTATAAATTCTCCAATTATACCATCTGGTCCTGCAGCCTTGCGTTGTTTAATTTTCCTAATGGCAAACAAAACTTCTTCTTTAGAGATTGGGCGATTTAAATCATCATTCACTAGTTCTTCATTATATTCACATTGTAACATATCATCAATGTTAGTATCTTTTGTCAGCAGTGTTTTGAAATGTTCAAACCAAGTGTCTATACTTATGTTATTTGAAGGCTGATTTTGTTTCAAAGATATCCTTTTCACTGTGTCCCAAAACTGTTTCTGACTATTCACAGAAGACAGTAATTCTGCAATTAGTGTATCATTAAATTGCTTCCTCTTTCTCTTCTGTAAATGCTTATATTCACGTCTTGCCTTGCAATACTCGTGACGGTCTCCATCATCACGTGAACGCACAAATTTATTCAACAATCTACAAACATGCTTTTTACAATAACCACACTCTGAATCAAACCAATCTTGGGACTCATTACTTCCTTTATGCCTTACTTGAATTTTCATGCAGACAGCAGCTTCCTTTATACACATGTTAAAGTAACGCAGTGCTTCGTTAACATCAAGATCAATCACATTAACTGCATGTGCCATTTTTTCCTGAAAGTCTATTCGTGACAAGTTATTACAGAATACACTGCTATAATCATCATTCCAAACAAACTTTTCCAAGATGAGACTGTCATCATTAAGTTTAGTGTTTGAGTTATCATCTACACAACTGACATGGAGTTCTACAGGCATATGATCTGACTCAGTACGTGCACACACGTTTAGCTCACACGAATCACCAAAACACGCAAATAATTCACAAGACATTAAAAAATAATCAATAACACTGCAGCCACTATCGACACGTATGTGTAGCAACCTTCAAGATCGCCATTACACAAACCATTAAGCATACACAAATCTACAGCAGTACACATATTTAGCAACAATTTACCATAACTATTCAATGTCTTGTCCTGAGAACATCTACCAACATTTAATGGGTGACTCGCACATTGCAACTCAAAATATTGCCATCATTAATTCTTTGACAAACATGTGAAACATTAGAAGTCCTGCTGTTCATATCTCCACACAACAACACATACACATCATGGTAAGTCAGTATACAATCCGTTATGTAATCCTCCAACTGAGCTATACCATTTTCACTATCAAAATGAACATAATATGGCGAACCTTCGGGAGGAACATAAGAATAGATATATAGAACATCTTTATCTACCCCGAACAACTGCTTTTTGATAAGAAATGCACCGCAGAGTCGAGATTTTATAGGGATTTGTTCGACATACTGCAAAAAGTCATTTCTAATTAGACATACTATACCTCCAGATCGTCTCCCCTGTTTCGTGAATTTTACAGCAGGTATACAAAATGTTGAAAAACCAGAAAATACATTAGAATAAAATTCTTCAAAAAATGTTTCCACTAAACATACGAAATCAAAAGAGCAAACATATGAAACAAAATCTTTATCATTCAATTTTGAAAACAAACCATTAACATTCCAGTGTAGAAAGGATACGGCGCGTTTTCCTTTATTGTCATCATCAGAGCTAAAAACGTCATTATTTAATCGATCACTCGGAAACTTTACGAGTTCTTCTGCCACTGGGATGAGAGAGAGAGAGAGAGAGAGAGAGAGAGAGAGCTCGATAGCATGCACAAACAACAAAGAGATTGAGCTTGCGTTTGAAACGATAATTGCCGTCAGCGAAAAATGTCGCTTCAAAAGAAATGTGTGCAACCGGTTGGATTTAATGATGATAGAGATACACGCACACACCACTTGTTGCGGTATTCACATGAAGGCTTCACAAAAACATGGATAAAATGTGACTATGTGCATGCTAAATGTATTCCCGCATCACATATACACTCCTCAACATTCGCTGATGATAGGGTTTGATGCTTTATTGAACAGACGAATTAAAACATTCGGATAACATAAATCTATTCAAGATTCACAAAGAGTCTTTGTGGACATGTATGTGACCGTGTGATACAGTTTTGAACCTGAAGCATCATATGCAACGTGTGACTGTTAATATCCGCCTTTTGTGAGAGTTCCCTCGTTCACTTAAAAAAAAAAAAATTAAAAAAAAAGAATTATAAGAAATGTTTGAGGAATATATTCATGGATATTTTCCATGAAGGCCAGAATTCCGTAAACAGAATTTGCGAAATCACTCTTAAAAAGTTGAAAGCTAAAGCTACTGTAGCCTATTGGCCGTAGGGACAGTGAACCGTCAGAGCTTCACTGTGTTCTAAGGCACGGTATGATGGAAGACGTAGCCCATCTCCCTCCCTCTGCCGCCTTTAACCTTCCCTCCACTGAATCAGGTACACATTCACTACTGGGTGGACACAGCGTGCTTTCAGACCGAAAAAAAAACAAACAAAAAACCCAACAACAAACAAACAAACAAACAAACAAAAAACCGCGTGGGTTCGAACTCACGACCATCAGCTCCGAAGGCAAACGCTTGAGCCTGGACTACGGGCCTTCTATCTAGGTTTGAAATGTTCATCTCCAAAGTGCGAAAATGTATGGCACTTTACTAGAATAAAAGACAGCTTTCTTTGTTTAAACAAAGTAC
>CM031604.1:36005211-36017711 GCA_018398815.1 Conus ventricosus | reverse complement strand
CACAATGAGTTCTGTTAGAATAATCTGTTTTGATGAGTCTGAGTGGAGAACAATCTCCGGTCTCATGCCACTCTTCCTGATAAGTTGTTGATGGAAGTCCCATTCTGGAAGATCTGCTGTGCACCCCCACAGTCATCCACTCCACCCAGTAAACCCTGCTTCCATGCTCGTGATATCACAGCTGTTCCAGACCATGATTTGTGGCCTCCTGCCGTGTAGACCTTTGTTGCTGGAGTGTTTGGTGGCGTAGTGTTTCCTCTGGCAGTGTTCATTGCATGGTTGCGGTCTCCCCTAAGCACTCGGTTCTGCCTCGTAGGTAACGACCCTGGATTTGCACTCTGCTTGGAATGATTCTCTAGTTCATGTTCCTCTGTTTATTTGCTCCGACAGATGATCCAGGTAGGATCGGTTGATATTTGCCCGACTTCGATCACTTATTACATATTTCTTCTTCTTCTTCTTAAGCTTCTTCTTCTTCTTCTTCTGCTTCTACCACCCACCAACCACCAAATACCTCCACCACAACCCCCCCCAAAACATCTCCACCACCACCATCACCATCATATCATCTTCATCTTCATCATCTTATCATCGATGTTGGATGATGAGTGATGATGATGATGTTGATGATGATCGTTGATGATGATGTATAACATAGCCTACAACCAGTGGGAATTTTGACGCTATATAGTGTACTGATTTCTGTTGTTCCTCTTTAAAATCCACTTCGTCTTCTTGACGAAGATCAAATGTTGGTTCAAGGGCGTGGGGTTCGGAAAGGAGATTTCTTCAATCATGGTTCAGCCGATTACTGTCCTGTCATGATATTGATGATGGGATGTTGATAGTGATGATGATGATGATGATGATCGACTGATGACGTCGACGACGACGACGGACGGACGATGATGACGAGTGATGATGATGTTGTTGATGATGAGGAGGAGGAGGAGGAGGAGGGAGGAGGTGGAGGAGGAGGAGGGGTTGGAAGATAAAGAGGAGGGGAGAGGAGGTGGAGGATGGAGGAGGAGGAGGAGGGAGGAGGAAGGAGGAGGACTTACCGACCGCGATGACGACGCACGGATATGTATGACGATGATTTATGATATTCATTAATTATAATAATGATATTGATAGATAATATGAATTATGTATAGGTAGCGATTTGATACCAAACTTTATTCCGTGGCTCCGACGAGTCACCTGGTTACGTCATCGTGTCAGTGATGACCGCCATTACTTTGCCCTGGACGTCAGAGTCCCATTCACTCGCTAATCCACAAGGACCAGGATCTTTAGTTAAGGACCACTCCAGAACATCAACACAGGACCACCCCTACCAGCACAGCACAGACCCAAGACCGTTGCGCAACATAATCAACGACCGGACAATAGGTCACCCCCCCCCCCCCCCCCGCCCCCCCCCCCCCCCCCCCCCCCCCCCCCCACACCCCCCCCACCCACCCCCCCCCCCCCCCCCCCCCACCCCCCCCCCCCCCCCACCCCCCCCCCCCCCCCCCCCCCCCCCACCCCCCCCCCCCCCCCCACCCCCCCCCCCCCCCCACCCCCCCCAGCACACATGCAGTCGAACACGTCTAGTTCACCATGGCCAGTGTTTCGGGGCCGAGGAGTAATGAGGAGAGGTGGCGCTTCTCCAGCAGCTGTACTTCATGTGCGGTGGGGGAGACCGAGCAGATTGCTTTGAAGGGGAGATCAGCTGAGCGTTGGCGCACGGTGACCTTGATGGGTGCGTTGATTGATTGACGTCAAGGGGTGTTTTCGTTTGTGCGAATGAGGGCCGAGGGGTCGTGGTGGGGGGTTGGTGGTGGTGGTGGTGTATTGTGCAGGTGTTCTTGCGCTTTTTGCCGCAGTCATCAAATGGGATTGGCTCAGTCCACACCAACTCTGCCTTAAGTTCTCATGGAGGTAGGATGATGTATGTAATTGTATGTAGGATGTACTGTATGTGTATAGGTGTGTGTGTATGTATGTATGTATGTATGTTTGGGAAGGGTCAAGTATGTGTGTGTGTATGTATGTAAGTATGTATGTTTGGGGGGAAGGGTCATGTAGGTGTGTATTGTTGTATATATCTGTATGTACATCGTTGGTTATACATATGTATTAACCGAAACTAATTGTATAGATATGCCACATATGTTGGTCAACTGGTTACAGTGTGTATTTGGACCATAGTGTGGCATTATATTTTATCGTCTTTCGTGGGTATGAGCTGTAACTCTTTTGTGAAAATAGAAATGATTCTTCAATGGGAAATGCGAGAAACACACTCGCAAGCACGCAGCAAGCACGCACGCACGCACGCACGGCACGCAAACACCACACACACACCCACACATCACACAAACACACACAAAACACACTTTTTTCCCCGTAGATTAGGCACGGGCAGAGGTGCGGCCAAGTTGTTAAATAACATATAGGAGGAGGGGGGGGGGGGCGATGCTGTTTTTTGTTCACTGAACTTAACTCTATTAACCTAGTACCTATTGATTTTCTAACTTGGCTCTCCTCCTTTCCAATTTTTTCTTCCAGTTAAGAAAAGTTCTTGTAGTGAGTGTTCGGATGTCGTCGGCTTCTTTTCTTCAATTCTTCGTATACCTCAGTATATGGGGAAATAAGTTTTGAATTCGTCTTACAGATTACATGCCATTTAATAAACTGACGAAACGCGCACTGTCCTCTTTTGGTGCATCTGTGACCCTGATCCTATCTGATTAAACATTTGATTAAAAAAATGCCTACATGGGCTGCTGTGCAGTATGTAAATGGTCGCAGGCCGGAGTGAGTTCGTTCCGGTTACCTCCTATGGACGTCCCCAAAGTGGTCGCTCTGTGTTACAGTTTAGTATTGTTTATGGTAAGGACACTACACACGCCCTCTTCGTCTGTGCTGTTATTTGTCATATAACCATTTATCTGAAGACTCTTGATATACGCTAGCTTATATTTTAGTTTTTTTGGAACTGGGGAGGGGGGTGGGTTAGCGTCTCCATTTTGTTTTTTCGTTACCTCCGACAAGAAGATCTTCACCTGTCGAAAGGTGGGTCTGTTGTTGATTTTTTTTGTCAGCAAGATGGACACAAAAACCTCGGGAACGAATTGTTGAAGGGGAGGGGGCGGTTTTTTTTTTTTCTCAGTTACCACCTCAGTTTTATCTCTCTCTCTATCTCTCTCTCTCTCTCTCTCGCTTCTTTTGCTCTCTCTCTCTCTCTCTTCTCTCTCTCTCTCTCTCTCTCTCTCTCTCTCACACCACACACACCAACCACACACACACACACACACACACAAGCAAAACTACCGAGGGCGATCACTCTTTCTTCAGTGGATCTGATGTCAAAATTTACCGCCACCAATTCTTACCGGATAGTAGATAATTGCATCGTCTAAATTGGATTTTTGTTTTTTGTATTTCATTGCATTTTATATATTCATTTAATGAAAAAATTGACAAAATGTTGCAATGCCCCTATGAAAGAAAAAAAAAATCCTCGATCTGTTTCGTAGGAGCCGGATGTAGTCATTGTCGATTTTACTCTTCTTTGATGATAAATTTACCAAATGCAGCTCATTAACCAATGACAAAAAAAAAAAATAAAAAACGACAAAAATAAAAAAACACCCAACAACTACAACAACAACAAACAACAACATAAACAAACAATCATTTCGCGATTGACTTTTGACTCTGAACCTACCCAGTCGTTCCAGTCTGTTTGTGTTTCCCGGACCACTTCAACCTTCTGGCCCAGTTCTGTGATTAAACTTGATGCTGTTCATTTGGCGGATTTGCGACAGCAGCGTTTAACGCGGGCTTTAAAACAGGAACAGCGTGGCGGAGACATGGATTCCAGGTCACTGGTTGACAGGGGAACAAAAGGTAAAGATGCCCATAGCGAAGGCCTCCAAGCGTGCGCAGGATATCGCTTCCTGCCCGTGGTTCCGTCGGCAGTCTGAGGACCAGTACTTCTCTGGATCTCATTCGCAACTTCGGGCTTTTTTTTCTCATGTTTCTTTCTAGACTTTTTACACACACACACACACACACAACACACACGAAACTGGTTGTGATCACGTTGACTCACCTTACTAGTACACAGGTTATAATGGTTTTAGATAGTGAATGTAGTAATAAAACAAACAAACCCACACACTTTAACAAAATAGAAAGAAAGAAAAGGTAGGGCGTGGTTTGTGGGAGATAAACCTGGTTATTTTTAAAACAAATCAAAAAAAGGTGGGTTACTTCTTTCAGAAAAATTTAATCAAGTAGTGACATAATGCAACGTTTACATACAAAAGGGATAATGGAAAAAAAAACCCCCAAACACCTCGAGTCGCAAAGGGGGAGGCAATCTTGATTGGGAACATTGCTAGAACAGACCCAAACCAAAAACGAAAATTTTCAAGTCCGCAAAGGGCAGTATTGTGCTGGGGAAACCCATTTAGAACAAACAGAACAAAACGTTTTTCCAAAAGCGGACCTTCAAGTGCTTAAATAGATGTGGCCTGTCTTTAATGTCCTAACTAGAATGAGGTCGCTTTGTCATTGTTACAGCAAAAACAGCCACAGCGTTCTAAACTGTTGAGACTCTCTACTCGTTGAGCATGTGGCGGGGGGGGGGGGGGGGGGGGGGGGCACACAGATCAATATGCGGTTTGTGAGGCGGTAGCAGGCAATAAGCAGGGAAGGCTAGATAGGGCGCGGCAGTCAATGGGATCGTGGTTGTCCTTCTTGTAGATTAGATAGGTCCACACATACAGCTGCTGAGGGGCTGTGAGTTTAATTTAAATTGGAGTTTGGCCGGTTGTGCTCGAGGTTATTAGAATAAAAAAAAACACAGAATGGAAAGAGTACAGAAAACAAAAATACATATGCTATGAAAATGGTGGGATCTCTCTCTTCTCTCTCTCTCTCTCTCTCTCTGACACACACACACACTCCACAACAACACCCACCCCCCCCACACCACACACACACACACAACACAACACACACAACCACACAACACTACACACACACACACACACATATTAATACATTACATTCACACACAAACACACACACACACCACACACACACACACACACACATATTATTTATTTATATTTATATATATATATTATATACTGAGAGAGAAGTGAGAGAGGAGGAGAGGAGTGTCGAGGAGACGGAGTGAGGAGTGAGAGAGCAGAGTGAGAGAGAGTAGTCATACATATTAAATGTCGGAATCAAAGAAGAATGCATAAGTGGAGAGTCTTTTCCTTATCCTGTGGCTCGATTTCGCAAAACTACAAGAACTTTTCTGCACCTGTTTTAAAACAGAATTTAACCCTCCCTGAGGGCCCTCTCCCCCTCCCCCCCCTCCCACCCCCACCCCATCGCCAAAGAAAAAATGAAAGAAAAAACGCCTAGCCTAACCATGTTATGTAGACGGCGGCAGCTGGTTGTGGTCGTAGGCCCTGGCCAATATACTAAATCGGATCCTGTACCGATTAGTGTCTACGGGTCTGTAAAAATCTTTTCAGCATGGCATGACTTGGATAAACCTTCCTCTCTCTCTCTCTCTCTCTCTCTCTCTTCTCTCTCTCTCTCCTCTCTCTGTTTTGCCTCCCATTTTCTTATGCACTTGCACTTGACCCACAGGAAAACTGCAAACGAACCTTAACACACCCACGCGTGTTCTTGAGTAAGAGCGAATCGCTTTTTTTTCAGTTAGGTGCAAAATGTTCAACGATTAACCGTGGGCCCCGAACAGAGAAGAATACAATTGATTCTGTTGTCGTTGGAGGACATGCTTTCCATTTTGGGTTGAGACACACAAAAAAAGCGTGTATTTGTTTCTTGAACGGTGAATTATCAAGAATGTTAACGTCTACTTTTGCTATGGGCGTTAGGACGCGTGTTGTGCGAAATAGAAAACCGGTTTTAATGTCTATGGTTGCAATTATACATCTTTGTGACGCGGTCTCCGACGCTCCCCTCGTTCATTAAAATTTGATTTTCATAGTCAGGGATGCGGGGGTTTTAGACAGAAGTACTTTACGCTTCCAGACAAACCAAAATGCGCTCTCGCATAGGACACGCACTCTGTCACTCACATCGGGCCCGCACAAAGGTGACGGGAAGAGGAAACCAATAACATTTCATAGATAATTATCAATTTTATTTCAACTTTGTCTCGAGCCCCACCCGTCATACACAACACAACTATCTGTATCATAACATCAATGTAAACAGCATACAGACAATTTTTAAATAAATCGCTCCCCTTTCTTCAGTTATTCTTACTTAGCAGGTTAAGAACATTATTCCACTATGCAGTTTGGCACACGTATACCCTTAAGAGCAAAATAAAGCGTCATAATTGCCTGCATTCCCTTGGTTGACCAGTTTCTCTCACCCACTTTGCGACTATGAGCTGAAGCTTGCCACACCGTTGTGTCCTCCCGAGGGCCAAATCCCCAGTTGGGGGACATGGCAACGTTAGCTTGAGTGAAAACACACACGAGTCTCCCGGAATCCGCCGTACTTCGCCCTCTCCACGGAAAAGGGCTACTGTTCGGCCTTCTCCACAGGTCTTCTCTGGCTGCAACACCCCACCGTTGGTTGGCAGGACAGGGCTCTAGGCCCCAACAGGCTGACACGTCTTGCTGGTCGACTGTCCCCTCACGGTGAGACAATTCTTATCGTCGTCGGCTCCGAGGCTACCGCAACCTCCACTGTAATACGTCCCCTACCCAGGAGACAACGAGGCGACAGCTAACTTGCTTCACGCTGTATTTTTGAGCCCTCAGCAAAGGACGGGCGAGTTCACTTTCCCTAAGTGAGTCCCACCCTTCCTGGGTTTTCCAAGCACCTTATTATTCGTTTCAAAGAATGAGAGAACCCGAGTTTAACTGGCCTCAACAATGGATTCATGGCACACACACATCTCAGTTTGTTACCAATAAATCCCCAAGTTATTTTTAGTCCACCTTGGAATCACAGGTCACCTTACACATAACACACACACCACAGATGCTAGCCGACAACAAAGACTTGGGCAACCAGTGGTTAATGCATAACCTCCTATTTCAAACTCATGTTCGATTCCCCAAGCTACCCATTGAACTACAGCCTGGACCTCTCTTCCAGCCATGACAGATGCTTCAAGTTATTTACTGCTCTATGACAACAAGGCGCAAACACTCGATAGCCGCAGCCTTCCATTCATTTCCTCAGACTAAGGGACGACTGAACTGGTCGCTGTACTCTGCCGGCAGGCTGTCGGTGCACTACCGTGACGGTCACCTGACACGATTGCCTTTCTGTCCGGACCACTAGAGGCCCAGTGAATAGCCCGGCAGTGGTCGGGATGGACACTCCTGTACCCCAGGACGCAAGTCGGCAAACTCCCGCACTATCCCTCGGACATGCGAAACACTTCCCAAGCGCACTCTCCCTCCTTAGTATACGACTCAGGGTTATCCCCCTGGTGATGCCGGAATTCGCACACTTGAAGACCCAAGGACGTGCTCTCCAACAACAGCACCTACCCTTAATTTGCCTAACTGTTCGTGACATTCGGCGAACTCATGACACCCCCGTACCTAAGAAATGTTGTTCCAATCAACATTTTCTCCAGGACGAATGTTCGCCAATTGCGATTAAAACAAACTCGTTGCATGGGTCGAGATAACAGTGCTACCCCTATGCTTCAAGGACACCACTTCCATCGACATCTATAACATGGTTAATGTTACCCTAATTTAAATTCCATAAAGATTTTAGATAATCCATAGAATCATCTCAGTCATAAACTGCTGTGCACAACATTTACTCTAATTCTGGCCTCTACATTTACTCCTGAACTCTCTCTATACGTTAGCTATCTGCATGTCAGTCATGTTAATTAATCATTCCATTCACTTCGTACATAGCCAACCCATGGATTAAACACGATCCAAATTCAGGTGTTGTGCCCAGCTACTTCACATCAAAATCAAATTTCAGGCGTTGTAGGCCACAAACTTCTCTCACGGTCTCATACACAATATGCATATCAAAACAATTTATCCTGTTTTCACAACATAAGGAACTTACCGATTCAGTGTCAAGGCCATCTTAGCAAATAGATACCAACAAAAAATTGAAAAAATCATAACACGTGAGCATGGACTCAACCCCACCCCATAATGGCACTGAAACAAACGCATTCAGGTATTCATATATCAATAAATGAAAAATTAAACACAGGAACATAAGCTAAACCCCGCCATATACTGGCAATCCAAAATCAATATCACATCTGGCCCAGCTACATTATTTACACAGTAGCTGTCTGGATATGATGACTGCGCACACCTACCACAACCACAACAGCAGCCGTAGGCATCGCTTCCTACATTGTTCGATTTCTGTTTTGTTCACAATACTACTGCAACTCCCTGGAGACATCACTCCAACCCTTGACCTACTCATGACACTCTCTAATTTGACCGCCGTTTGTGGTCGCCAATAGTACCTGGAGCAGATAGTTTTCGCATTCCAGGCTTTAAAGGCGAGGGTCAGCGCACCTTTCACACATTTTAGTCCTTTAAAGGAGCGCGTGGAAATCTGCGGCGATCCTCTTTTAGCCTGACGCACCCTTTCACGGCTGACGGGACGTTCATCTCCCTTTTCAAAAGTTATGAGGATGATCCTCATCATCCTATCTGAAACCGATTTTCTTCTCTCTGAGAAATTCCTTGGTTCGAATTCCGCTAATGGCCTATGCCCAATGATTTTGGACCTTGTTTCCTTCTCTTTTTCCATCACTGGCTTGTCTGGCTACTTTGCCCCCCCCCCCCCCCACCCCCCCCCCCCGAGTGACTGTCTTTGGCATTTCTTAACGTAGCTGGTCAAC
This sequence comes from Conus ventricosus, assembly GCA_018398815.1. Classification (NCBI taxonomy): domain Eukaryota; kingdom Metazoa; phylum Mollusca; class Gastropoda; order Neogastropoda; family Conidae; genus Conus; species Conus ventricosus. The sequence goes on along the minus strand of CM031604.1, from coordinate 36,008,803 downwards.
CGCGACCCCTTTCTGGCCATGCGTTCATTTCGGCTCCTCGAGTCCCAACCCAGCTGCTGTGTTCCATGGTCACTCTGTGGGCCATGTTGGCCCAGACCCTTAGGTCCGCCACCGTGGCTCCTACATTTCTGATACCACGGCAACGCACAACTTTTTGAACCACCACTATGGCCACCATGGCCTACGCCACTGCACTACGGGCCATCTCATGGCCTATCGGCACCGCTTCTACGACATATGTCATCGTCCACGGCACCACCACCACGAGGCTACTTCATGGGCTACACTAGCTCCATGCTTGCGGCCGCCTGTGCACTCCACCTGCGTTATGTTTACTTTCCTACCTTCACTGCCTTGCTTTCCCAATTGACTGGCAGCCTGGCTAGGCTTCGAGGGTGTTATACCTTCACCCTAACTTAGCTGGATTGGGAAGTATTGTTTTGCACTGCTGCAGTGAGGTGTACTCCTGACAATAACTTGCTCTACTTTGACTAGGGCCAAAGGTAGCCGATGAGTTCTTCCATCTGCATATTCGCACGCAGGTGGTTTCCCAGTGATAGTCTGTCTCTCTCACAAAACCGCGGCTCTACCATTGCCGCCTAGAGCTGTTTCCTGTATCGACAAGCAGAGTTCTCCGGCTTCCCGTTTACTACTGCCTTGTAGTTGGTGGTTGGCACCCTGCCTTTCTGTTGAATTGTATCTACAGCAACAACGGAATGTATTCGAGTCCGCTACATTCCTTGGCGATAGGGACCCTCTCGCCCACCTTTTAATAGGTGCGTTTCACTCTAACATTTCTTGAGTCCCACTGTTGCCACGGGACTTAGAATCCACTTATAACTGCGGTCGCGCTCTGTTGGCCGGGAGTCGGCGAATCTCTCCCTGACTGTGTGGGTCTGGCAGTACGGGCGACTGGTCGATTTCCTTCTTCCCATTACGCTGATCTTGGGCAGATTCTTACTGGCTGCAACTTTCACTAACTCTCTATCTTCCTAATCTCTTTATGCCAAAGATTTCTTTGAGATCTTCCGACAAGTGGAGAGAATTGGCTCCTTAACGATATCCTCCTCAAAGACCTCAAAGGTTTGTTGTTCACTGTTTCCTAACCTTATCCATTTGTCAAAACGAGCCCATAAGACGAATAAAGGAACTGTACGTTTGCGTCTCACTGATTTACGAACGGTTTCATCTGAACAATTTCACTTTTTTCTATCGGCGGTTACTGATACCTCTGAAACAAAGCATCGGCGCACCGACTATATTCTGTCTGTTTTTGAGTGGCAAGCAGAAAAAAAAAGTCATCCCTAGGCTTTGGGTTTGTCAGCGCGCTGACAAATTTGTGTGCCCACCGTTCTTCGGGGTAAGCCCTGATCTTTGGCAATCCTTTCAAATTGCGATAGAAATCCTCTAAATGGTTCCGGATTATTATCTCGAACCTTGGATATTGATCAAGGGCTGCCGTGTGGTGCAAAGTTCACTTGAGGTTTTGCCTCAACATTCACGGTTTTCTCCAATTTTAATTTTTTCTAACTGAAACTGCCTTATCGTTCTCTCTTTCTCTTTCCGCGCTTTCCCGGTCTCTGTCTCTCCTCTCTTTCCGTTTCTTTCCTCCTTTTCCTGTTCTCCTCTCCTCCTTTCTTTTGTATTTTCTGGAGCCTCGATTACCGTGGCCAGTTCTCATTACATTTGCCTTCAGTTACGGACCTTAGTACTAATAGCTTTTCCTTCTCTATGAGGGTCATCTTTTTCAGCGGAACCCATTGTTCAGCACCCTCTTCAGTCGACATTCTGAAGCTATCTATCCTCGATCAGATAGTTTCTACAACCAGTAAAAGCGAGATATCCTCTCGATCACTTGTAAATAAGCGATCAAATAGGGTGCTACACTCAATCAACCTCATCAGCAACCAAATCAAGCAAGTTCAAATACAAGGGCCGTCATGAAAAAAAAAAAGATCTAACATCAACACATGACTAACGTCTTTCCCGTAAAAGAAACAACAATCTAGGTTTCCACAATTATGACAGATTTCAAATCCCTCTGCAATTGAACAAAAACACAGAATCAAAATAACTTTTGGCTCATTTATTTCATCCCGGACCGAGCCCCAATTTGTTGTCGGGTCTACGACGTCCCCCTCGTTAGTAAAATATGATTTTCATATTCAGGATGCAGGGGGTTATAGACAGAAGTATGGACGCTTCCACAACCATAATGCGCGCTCGCATAGGCCACGCACTCTGGCACTCACATCGGGGCCCGCACAAAGGTGACGGAGAAACAATATTTTTCATAGAAAATAATAAACTTCTATTCAACTTGACTCCGAGCCCCAACCCGTCACTACACTACACAACTAGCTTATCATACAATACAATGTAAACAGGCATACAGACTATTTAAAAATCGCATCCCTGTTCTTCAGTGATTCTGACTTACCAGAAAGGACAATATTCCACTATTTCAGTTTGCACACTATAACCTTAGAGCAAATAAAGCGTCGCCATTAACTTGCAGATTGCTGGGGTGACCGGTTTCTCTCATCCCACTTTAGCGACTATGAGCTGAAGCTGCACACCGTTGTTGGTCCTACGATTGGCAAATCACTGTTGGGGGAAATGGCAAAAGTAGTTGAGTCGCCCCTCACACCGAGTCTCCCGGACTTCACCGTACGCTCGCCCTCTCACGAAGGGTCCTGACGGCCCTCTCCCACAGGTCTTCTCTGGCTGCATACACCCCACGTTGTCTGGCAGCTCCCTGTCTAGCCCAACAGGATGATACGTCTTGCATGTCGACTTGTCCCCACACGGGAGACAATTCTTCTAGTCGTCGGTACGAGGCTACAGCAACCTCCACTGTCATACTCCCCCCCAGGATGACAACGAGGCGACAGCTAATCCTCTGCTTCACGCTGGATTTTCTTGAGACCTTCAGCAAGACGGCGAGTTCATTTCCTTATAAGTGAGTCCCACCATTACTGGTTTTCCACGCCATTATATTGTTCTCAAGATAGTGAGAACCGAGTTAATGGTGCTCACCAATGGAATCACTGGCACACACACATCAACACGATTCTGTACCTAATAAATCACCAAGTTATTTTTATCCCACCAATGGAATCACTAGTCACCTACACATACACACACACCTCAGCTGCTTGCGCCAACAAAGACTTGGGCACCCAGTGGTTAATGCATAACCTCTATTCAAACTCCTGTTCGTTTCCCCAAGCTACCCATTGAACTACAGCCTCCGGACCTCTCTTTCCTAGCCATGGACTGATGCTTCAAGTATGTCACTAACCTCTATAGACAAACAAGGCGCAAACACTCGGATAGGCGCAGCCTTCATTCATTCCTCCAGAAAATGGACGACTGAATGGTCGCTGTACTTGCCTGCAGGCTGACGGTCACCTACCATGTGACGGTCACCTGACAGATTGCCTTTCTGTCCGGCCACTGGAGAGCCCAGTGAATAGCCAGCCAGTGGTCGGACTGGACACTCCTGTACCCGGGACCGGCATGTCGGCAACTCCTCGTCACTATCCCTCGGACATGCGAAACACTTCCCAGCACTCTCCCTCCTTCAGTA
>CM031604.1:35967711-35990211 GCA_018398815.1 Conus ventricosus | reverse complement strand
CTTGTGGTCGGCTGAGTAAGACAACAACAGCAACAATTCAAATCACTATCCTGTTGTTTATAGCCCAGCCGACTGCAAAGGGTCATATCACCTCATCACAGTCACTCTCTAACCATATTGATATTTTACAGACACACACACACACACACACACGCACGCACGCACGCACGCACGCACGCACACACACACACACAAAGCGCAAAAGTCATTACAAAAACATTATGAAAACATACTGATATGCTGTAAAAGCTTTCTTCCGTAAAAAAAATATCAGATGACAAATGTTGATCTCCTGACTTACAGGAACCCCCCAAAAACTATATCATGTGGGACAAATCTGAGCAAGGCTTTCGTAGAGTCTGCTGTGAAGTGTGTCTGTCTGACGCCATGCAAGTCCCAGCAGTCTAGAAGGACATGCTTTGTAGTGAGAAGAGTACATTGTGAGGAATGCACCATGGAGCTTCTTCACCTTTTAAGAGATACGAGTGGCTGCAAACAGAACAAACGACTATTGTAACTCCCTCCTTGCCGGTTGTCCCTTAACGCTCATCTCTAAACTTCAAAACGTTCAGAACAATGCCTCCCGTCTGATCTCCCGCTCCTCTAGATCTGATCACATATCACCAATTCTGTCTTCCTTACACTGGCTCCCAGTTCAGTCTCGCATTGACTTTAAAGTTCTCCTCCTGGTCTTCAAATCACTGAATAATCTGGCTCCCTCCTACTTCTCTGACCTCCTTCATCTCTATGTTCCGTCTCGCAGCTTATGCTCATCCACCGATTCTCGTCTGCTTCGGCTTCCCTCCGCTCGCCTGAAAACTTCAGGCCAACGCTCTTTCTCTTACCAGGCACCTGCTCTGTGGAGTAGTCTCCCTTCTTCTTTGCGTAACACGGACACAGCTGTTCAGAGCAAGCCACTTAGTTCTGAGAGGCAGGGGAGTTTACAGCTCTCCCACAGCTGCAGAGACCAAGCCGTGAATGCAGGTCAAGGAAAGGGTGTTTTCTGCAGGCTGCTCCCCACCAGCCAGCTAACCGTGCTGTACTCGACCAACTGAATGTCATCTGTGTACAGCCGGTCTGGCAGCAATGTGTTCGGCATTGATGAGCGGCCATTACAAAGGGGGCTCTTAGTTTGATAATCAGTGGTTGTCATGAAAAATGTAATATATCTGTGCTCTTGAGATGACTGAATAGGCGAATCCCCGACAATTCTTTTAATACCAAACTCGACTAGGTTTATTTTCTTGTAGATAATGTAGATAGGCATGAAAGCTTGTACACAAGAGGTCAGGCGATATTCAAACAATGACAACACACACACACACAATTGTGAAAGAATGACGTCATCACTTTCTGGGAACTTAATTTTCCCTAGTTAACTAGTACACAAGTTTGATACATGCCTCTGCTTGGATCTACAACAACAAAAATGTTGGGTCAGAAATGTGTAAGGCTTGTTTGTTCGGCCCTTAACTAAGTGTCTCGAATGGGACAGAAAAATAAAGCTGTGCGGACTCTTTAGAGACTTTTAAAACCGCCCTAAAGACACTTTTCCCTCGGACTGATTAACGATATCCACTTAGCACTGTGCGCGTGTTTGCTGGTGCTGAACGCGCTCGTGTCGTCTGTCTGCGTGTGTAAGTTGTTTTTGGCGGTGTGTGTGTGTGTGTGTGTGTGTGTGTGTGTGTGTGTGTGTTGTGTGTGTGTGTGTGTGCGCGCGCGCGCGCGCGCACTTTGAATTAGAATTATAATTTTATGTTTTTCTGTAATATGCGCTATGGCTCTTGAGAGTAAGGCGCTCTACAAATTCTATAAATATCCCTTTACATTACATTACAAAAGAGCAGCCTGTGTACAATCTTCACAAAACCGTTTCTTCGGACCCCCCCCCCCCCCCCCCCCCCCCCCCCCCCCCCCCCCCGGCACATGGTAGAAACTCTTTTAAGGTTTGCTACAATAGATGATGATGATGATGATGATGATGATGATGATGATGATGATGATGATGAAGTGATGATGATGATGATGATGATGATGATGATGATGATGATAATGAAGTGATGATGATGATGATGATGATGATGATGATGATGGTGATGATGATGGTGATGATGATACAATAACTTTGATAATTATATAACGATAACAATGAGGAGCAGGAGGAGCAAAAGGAGGATGAACTTCCAGGGAGAGCTTGACACCAGAAGGTGTTCAGGGAAGACCCTCCACCCCCCCACCCCCCACCCCCCCTCACACCCCCTTTCCTCAGACAAGTGTTTTGGTCCTGAACTCCTTACACTCTACAGGGGCCGGGCCGAGTCCAGGTTCTAGGCCTCCTAGACGTCCTCCTCAAGACACATGATGAACTCCTTACACTCTACAGGGGCCGGGCCGCGTCCAGGTTCTAGGCCTCCTAGACGTCCTCCTCAAGACACATGATGAACTCCTTACACTCTACAGGGGCCGGGCCGCGTCCAAGTTCTAGGCCTCCTAGACGTCCTCCTCAAGACACATGATGAACTCCTTACACTCTACAGGGGCCGGGCCGCGTCCAGGTTCTAGGCCTCCTAGACGTCCTCCTCAAGACACATGATGAACTCCTTACACTCTACAGGGGCCGGGCCGCGTCCAGGTTCTAGGCCTCCTAGACGTCCTCCTCAAGACACATGATGAACTCCTTACACTCTACAGGGGCCGGGCCGTGTCCAGGTTCTAGGCCTCCTAGACGTCCTCCTCAAGACACATGATGAACTCCTTACACTCCACAGGGGCCGGGCCGCGTCCAGGTTCTAGGCCTCCTAGACGTCCTCCTCAAGACACATGATGAACTCCTTGCACTCTACAGAGGGCCGGGCCGCGTCCAGGTTATAGGCCTCCTAGACGTCCTCCTCAAGACACATGATGAACTCCTTACACTCTACAGGGGCCGGGCCGCGTCCAGGTTATAGGCCTCCTAGACGTCCTCCTCAAGACACATGATGAACTCCTTACACTCTACAGGGACGGGCCGCGTCCAGGTTCTAGGCCTCCTAGACGTCCTCCTCAAGACACATGATGAACTCCTTACACTCTACAGGGGCCGGGGCCGCGTCCAGGTTCTAGGCCTCCTAGACGTCCTCCTCAAGACACATGATGAACTCCTTACACTCTACAGGGGCCGGGCCGCGTCCAGGTTCTAGGCCTCCTAGACGTCCTCCTCAAGACACATGATGAACTCCTTACACTCTACAGGGCCGGGCCGCGTCCAGGTTCAAGGCCTCCTAGACATCCTCCTCAAGACACATGATGAACTCCTTACACTCTACAGGGGCCGGGCCGCGTCCAGGTTCTAGGCCTCCTAGACGTCCTCCTCAAGACACATGATGAACTCCTTACACTCTACAGGGGCCGGGCCGCGTCCAGGTTCTAGGCGTCCTAGACGTCCTCCTCAAGACACATGATGAACTCCTTACACTCTACAGGGGCCGGGCCGCATCCAGGTTATAGGCCTCCTAGACGTCCTCCTCAAGACACATGATGAACTCCTTACACTCTACAGGGGCCGGGCCGCGTCCAGGTTCTAGGCTTCCTAGACGTCCTCCTCAAGACACATGATGAACTCCTTACACTCTACAGGGGCCGGGCCGCGTCCAAGTTCTAGGCCTCCTAGACGTCCTCCTCAAGACACATGTTGAACTCCTTACACTCTACAGGGGCCGGGCCGCGTCCAGGTTATAGGCCTCCTAGACGTCCTCCTCAAGACACATGATGAACTCCTTACACTCTACAGAGGCCTGGCCGCGTCCAGGTTATAGGCCTCCTAGACGTCCTCCTCAAGACACATGATGAACTCCTTACACTCTACAGGGGCCGGGCCGCGTCCAGGTTATAGGCCTCCTAGACGTCCTCCTCAAGACACATGATGAACTCCTTACACTCTACAGGGGCCGGGCCGCGTCCAGGTTATAGGCCTCCTAGACGTCCTCCCCCAAGACACATGATGAACTCCAGAGAATGTAAATATCTTCGTTCAAGCTCACCCATCTTATTTTGCACGAAAACCCCCCTTTTCACATACTAATCACGCCCTTCTCATGTCAGTTTTGGTCAAAATCAACACCTATTTTACAAAAAATTAACACCTCAAAACTGCCAAATATTGGCGTAATTGCCAATTTAAAACGGGGGTTTCCGTGCAGAATAAGATTTGGTGATCGTGAACAAAGATATTACATTCTCTCCAGGGACATAAAAATTAAGGGTTTAGCAAAAATAAATACTTTTAACTCACTGTGTTTGGCGGGACAACTTGCAGCTCTTCACGAACAAACGATCTTTTAGGGGCAGGCCTTTTAGAAGCGAGAGTTTCTCTTAAATAATACACGGGTGGGTCTGTTTTCATGATTCTTTCAACTTCATATACATCTACGCTCCATATGGGATCTGTGGCTCTAATTCTAACATCGCCCTCCGCCTCTCCAGGAGCATACAAGTATCTTACTTTTAGTCCAAACGGCAAGAGTTTTTGAGTCCCTGCACATCTTCAGTAATGCTAATTTTTTTTTAATTTGATTGCGTTCACTGGTTTAAGGCCTGTTGCTTTAAATCCTTCATTGTTCATGGCACGTAAGACTGCTGGCAACCTCCTAACCCATTCTGTGTTACGCGTTCTGTCCATAATTTCTCTATGATATTGATAGGTAAACAGGCGTTCAGCTAGATTCTTATTAAAGTTTTCTACTAGGGCCTGCGATCGATGGTTGCCTGGGATCCCTCTCTTAACTGTAACATGATGTTTTAAAACAACTGGTTTACAGAACCTTTAAACTCTTTTTCATCATCAACCTGGATCAGCCTAGGATACTTTAATGGGCCTCGCATGTATATTTGTTGTAAAGCCACAGCCACAGCAGTTGAGCTTTTATCCGTTAAAGGTTCAGCGTCTTTGTATCTTGAAGCCATGTCAACAACTGTCAGAGCATACTTAAACTTTTTTCTTCTAACTTTATCATGTGGAAGATACAGCAAGTCCATCTGGTGGGTGTCATTTGGAACTGAGTTAACAAATCTAGGCCTTATTATTCTTTTGGGGGCAGGCAGATATATTTGCCAAATTGCTTGTTTTGAAAGCCAGTCTTTCGCATCTGATTCAGACACTCTAGCGGCTTTACTCAGTTTTTCAATAGCAGTCTTTCCTTTCCAATACCCTTTAGGAGAATAATAGATTTTGTACTTCGTATTGTCCATAAGAAGGACTGTATTTTAATTGTATTTTTAATTGTTTTTTTTAGATTGTTTGTGCAAGAATATAGATTGCTCCCATGGCACCCACAATAAAACCAATTTCTGCTATTTTCTGTTCTTCTGATGGCTCATAAAAGTCCGACAGTTCTGGCGGTGGTGATGTAAGAAACTTCTTTCCTGTCACTAAGTAATACTCATTCATTGCCTCATCAACGTCTGTAAATGTGTGCTCTGCATGTCCCTGTTCTCTTAACTTTTTATTAATAAAGTCTAAGTGAGCAATTCGTCTTTTCTCGTAAGCGTCTCTTGCCTTAGCTAAATCTTCTATTGCCTTGTTATGACGTTCTCTCTCTTCATCGGACCGCAATTTACTAAACATATAATTGCTTCCAGAGAAGGCCAAAGCATTAACAATAGCTCCTCCAACCATCATAACTACTCCCGCCATCTTTTTATAAATCAATATTTTCTAGATTAATCTTTCTATGAACTAATATTTTCTGGGATAATCCCCTGTGCAACAAGAAAGTCTTTTGACGCAATCCCTGCAGTAATTACAACTATAACTTTAACAACATCCTCAATGTCTAACCTTCCTAGGTCAGCCGGCTTCATTTTAAACATGTTTTTTGCTAACACGCTATAGCCTATACTAAGGCCGCTAATTACAGCAGAGTGGTAAATCGTATTGATAATCTTTTTTTCACTCATCTTTTTATTAACTAAAAAAAATAATTAAAATAATCATAATACGAAAGGCTGTCTATGTGCTTTTTAATCAGATAACTTTTGTCGTTAAAGCTAAAAATAAAGTGGCAACTAGTTTTGGCGAATCTTCTATCTTTCCATGTTGGGCGGTTTTATTCCTAACAAACATTTTGCAAGGGTTGAATAAACTATAACGCCAACGATAGGCACTGCATAATTAACCACTTTTAAACTCATGGTTTTAAAAGTATTATATTATTTTTTATTGCTTTTAAATGGATTGTGACGAACTATTAAAGTGTGAGGAGCAAGCAGGCCTACTCAGTAGACAACTGCCATAAAGAAAGATTATACTCTCTAGCCGCTTGTGGAAAAACTAAACAGTATTTAGGCACTGAACTAAGTATTGAACAGATCCAACAACTGTCCACATCAGACATTGAGAAGTACTACGCTAGGTACGAAGCACAGCTAGGGTCAAAAATGGTTAGATCAGTGGGTCAGACAATGATTAGTCTATATGCTAAGTTAGTAAGTAAGGTGGCGCCAGTTGATTCAGAAGAAGATTAAAATATGACTTATCACAAGATCCCGGGTTTTAAAAAAAGTCCCTAAAAAAACTCTTGTTGTGTTTTTGGACTACAAATTTGGGAATGTTATGTCCATTCTTCAGGGGAAATTAATTACTTTTAATCATATTAATTTTGTCATAAAAATTTTAAAAATTGGGGGGCAAAAAAAAAAAAAATGGGCAAAGGAGAAAAAAGACCCGGGGGGGGGGGGGGAAAAACCAGTCCCACAGGTGCAGAAGGGTGCCAAAAGGGGAAATGACCGCGGGAAAGGCAGAATTTTCCGCAAGTGAGTAATTTTAAATAAGTCTAAAAATCCGGGACGTTTTTGAAACGGCTAAATGGCCCAAACTGAGAAAATCAAACCAACCCGGGGCAAAACAAAAATTATTAGTTAGAAATCCCAACATCTCCAACAACAACAAAATTTAAACAACAAAAACCCAAAACCCCACAATAAAAAACAATAAACGTATCATTATGTCTGGGGGGGCTCTGCTGTTGTTGGGGTTTTTTTGCATCCCAAATTTAATAACCCCCCTAACCAAACAAAAAAGGGCCGCAAGCCCCCACAGTAAAAGAAAAAAAAGCCCCCTTCTAAAAAAAAAAGGGGGCAACCCCCCGGGCATTAGACCCTTTTTTTTTTAATAGTTTTTTAAGAACTAAATAAAGTACAATTTAAGAACAAAATTTAAGTACAAGTTAAGTTGGGTTAGAAGTATTTTTTAATTTAAGGGGAAAAGTAAATTACAATTTAAAGTCCCCAAAAAAATTAATTCTATTTAAAGGTTCTTAAGTTAATATAGTTAGGTTTTAAGTAAATTTACTAGTTTGGTTTTAAATTTTAAGTACAAGCCAAGTCAGTCAATTTTAATTTTTTAAAAAGTTCCCCAATGCCCTACGGGCATATGAAACCAGGATTGCGTAATTTCCCTTTGTTATTTTTGGGAGACTAGTGTTTTTTTGTTTAAGCAGTTTGTTTACTTAAAGGAGGGGTAGGGGGCGCAGATTAAAATTTGTTGGATGAATACTTTGTTTTCAAAGAGAAATTGTTGTAGTTATCGTGAGTTATATTTTTTTTGACAACTTTTTTTACTTTACCTTTAGGGGTTTCTTTCCTTTTCGAAGTCTGGCTGGCCAAAGCTAAACATCTTTGACCCAAACCAAAAATATTCTTTGGAAAAATGTTCCATTAAAATTATCCCTTCCCTCTTTCCCCAAATTTCTTGGGGGCCCAAATTTTAATTTTAAAGGACTGTCTTTAGGAAAGTCCCCATGTGTTTGTAACCCCCAAGCAACCCCCTTGGTTCTTCTGTTTTAAATCCTTTTGAAGTCTTCAGGGGGGAAAGTCTAGAATAAAAGAGTCAGTGTCTGTGTAAAACTTTTGGGGGTTTTTGGGGGACCCGTTGGGGTTTAAAAAAGTTTGGACAAAAATTCTAACAACAATAACTTTGACAGATCTAAAACAGTAAAGGGGCCCATAAAAAAATCGGCTTGTCCAAATTAAATTTTTTTTTCTTTTTATAATGCCAACCGGCTGGCGGTTTAAAACTTTAAAGTCTTGAAGTTTGGTTTAGAGGCAAACTTTTAAATTTCTTGGTTTTTCCCTTTTGGGTTTTCTAATTTAACATCTTTGGGGGATTGGTTCGTTTTTTCCATGGTTTTACCAAAAAAAGCTGGGTTTTTCATTAACTTAAAAAAAGTCTTTTTCTGAAAACTTTAGTGGCTTGGGTTCTAAGATTTAGTATTCTTCTTGGGTTGGTTTAAAAAAGGGCTCTTTGGGCAAAAGCAAAAGATTCTATGAACAGGCTGTCAACTTTAATTCCCTGTCTTAAAATAAAAATGTAACAGTCTGTAATGGCACACATATTTAGTTTTATGGGTAAATTAAAGGCACGAGTTTAGGCGGTTCAATAGGAATTTCCTTTTAATCTTTTTGCCGGGGCCAAAGGGGGTAATCGTTGTTTTTTTATCGTTTTTATTCTTTAGGTATTTAAGGGTTTTCTTCCAAAAAAACCCTTTTTTCTCCAAGAAAAATTAAAAATTTGGGGGTTTTTTCAAAACCGTAAGCACTGGACCCAAAAATTTTGGCCTTTTAAAAGGTTTTTTGGGTTTTAACCAATTTTTTTTTTTGAGGGGCCCTTTTTAAATTTTAAATAGGTTAGCACATGCGTAGTAGTTTTTCTTTTCAACGCTTTTTTCCGGGTGAGCAAAAAATTTTAAAGGTGCAACTCACTTGCGAAAAATGTTTTCACGGGAAATACAGTGACAAAAAACCTACAACCATGTCCATGTAAAAACGACTGCTCTAGGCCGCTCAATATCCCCCAAGCACCGTTTTTTTGCTGGAAGCATTTTTTTCCCAGGGGCCAGGGATTGAAATCAATACCGGGTGAAGAGGGCTTTTGGTTAATTTGGGTCCCGGGGGTGTTTAATCCGTAAACCATTTTTTTCTTTTTTGGGGGGGGGTTTTCTGATCGTGTGTTGTTTTTAAATGTTCTGTTTAATTGCACAGTGTCTACCTGCGTAAAGAAAACGTCTTTCTCCACCCCTTTTGAAGTTCAATTTTTTCTGTCGTTTGAATCTTCACCGTCACCAAAAGTTTACAAATTCTTCGCCCGAAATTTTTTTTCACCCTGTAATATTTTTTATTCTTAACTTAATGAAAAATTTTTGCCATGCAGGAAAACAATGGCGTGTGCTTTTGAAATTTAAGATTAATTTTTTTTTAAAACAGCACTTCAACCTAAAAAACGGCGCCTAAACCTAACCCGGACCCCAAAAGCTAAAGAGCGGGCCCCCCAAACCCCCGTGGCTAAAAAAGCAACACTAATCCGGGCCTTACCTAGCTACAGCTGATGAGCCAGAAATTACAAAAAAAGATTTTTAAAGTTTTAGCATATTCTTTCTAGAAACTCAACTTATCCAAGTCATTTTCTTTTTCCCTTTGAATTCATTTTTGCTTTAACCTAAACTGTTGAACACATTTTTTAAAAAAAATTTTTATTTTTTTTAAATTTAAATCTTATACATATCTTCTTATTAATCTTCGGGCACGTTTTCATAAACAAAAAACGCAATAAAACAACATATTTTAATTAAAAATAAAGTCGAACTTTTTATTTGTCTTTGTCAACCATCACAGAACCTTGCAGAGAACAGGTGTTTTTTCATCTCCTTTTTTAGTAATTGTAAAAATGACTTAAGAGGGGCACCCAAAGGTTTCACCTTTATTTTTAACCTCTGATAAAGTATGTTCTGGGAAACAGGGTCGCCCTCCCTCGGGGTAATAATAACGAAAAAAACATCGTCATTTTGCCTAGGGAGTGGGGGTATCTTTGGGGGAAATTCTAAGCCCAAAAGGGCACCCCCCACTTTACAAGGGGCTTCTTTCGCTGTACATATATTCGAACCCCCCTTAGTTATTTCAACTGTTTTTTTTTTGTTTTTCCTGGGAAATACAACAAGAAAGGCCCTTCATTTAGGCTTTCTAAAAATTTTTTTTCTTTTCAAAGTAAAACATTGGGGGTTCGTAGTTCAAACTTTAAACCAAGCAAATTTCAGGAAGCAACGCCCAAGCTTTTTCCTCTTTATGAATTTTTTTCAGCTTTTAAATCGTTTTCCCTTTAAATTTTTTATCTCTTCAGGGTAGGATACTGCTGTCGTTTTTTTTTCTTCAATTGCGTTTTTGTAAACCCCCCTTCCCTTTTTATTCAAATCCAAAAACATTTTTCCCGGCACTCCTATTTGATCAAACTCGTTTGTGTCTCTAGGCTTTTAATCTACTGCAACACATTTTGGAGCTAGCTCCGCTTTTTTTCGGCCCCCGACATTCTTTTAAAATTTTAAAAATTATAATAAACAAATTGTTATAAGCAATCAATAATAAACAAATTATAATAAAAAAATGTATTGAACTGGGGGGTCAGTCCGAAAGCATAGCTTAGCGTGCTTAGATTTTCTAACTGCTCTTTTATTTTTTTTAACTCATCTTTGTCCCTTATTATATAATTTTCACTTAAACATTCTTCAAAACTATCTTTGTCCTTAGTGTAAAATAATACAACCGATTTTAACTGCGATCTAAAGTCTTTTAAGACAGCATTGTATTTTTGAGTTAATAGCCACACAGAAACTAAGGCGTGACGGCCGCTAAAGGTTAGCTTTGACAGAGCTTTTCTTTTTTTAACAATGTCTCGTTCAGCCGAACAGTCATCAATAATAAACAGTGTTTCAGTTCCCTCAAATAGTCTATAGTAATGTTCTAAACAATCGCTCAGTTTGTCGCTAGGATCAACTAAAAATATATTCTCGTCTGTCCAAATAAACTTCCTTTCTTTGTAAGACTTGTGCTTAATGGTTGTGCAGAATATAACAATGTGCTCGTAATGAAACCTGTATATTGTTTGTAACAAATCAAGTACGAAGACAGTTTTCCCACACCCAGTAATCCCGCAGATGAGAGAACAGTGCGGATCTTTTGGCAGAAACTTCAAACTATCCATCTGTTTTTATTAGAATATTTCTTCTGCATTTTAATAAGCCACGTCTTTTAGCCTGTTTTCTTCAATGTTTAACTGGGCATCACAAACCAAAAAAATGTGCATTTTTATTGGGGTGTCTCCGTCTGCTTTCTTGTGAATATTTATTTTTATACCATCTTGTCCTATCCTTTCTCCACTTCCAAACAATCTGTTGTCAAATGTGGATCTAAAATCCAGCCACAGCCCATATTTAGTTATTAAGTAGTCTTCGAGTCTTACATCATAAAGGCGAAGTTTTTTACATACACGATCAACTGCAGGATCCCTTTGCCTACCTCCAGCGAACAACTTTCTTATTTCATCAAAGTGTTGGTGAGGTAAAAGTCAGCGACCCGAATACAACTGATCAGACTTGCCATTTATTGTACAGTCAACCTTCTCAATTTTTTGGATTATAAAACGCTTCTGATTCTCTCTGAAAAGGAGTTGTTTCTTCAGTAAATAAGAACAAAATTCCTTTTAAAGACTTTAGAGACTGATTTAGATGTATGTTCCAAAGAGTGTCTCGCTTGTTTCTATTTTCTGTAATGGCGTGTATAACGTTTTCATAATAAATAACCGTTTTACTTTTATACTGGGTTAAGATTGTTCTGGCCAGTCCGGGTTAGTAACAACATCAAACTCAAGAGAAATGTCACTAACCGCGTATTTAGCTTCAGGATCTTCAGACAGAACGACAGAACCGCTAGGATTAAATGTTAGTTCATAAGTAAGTTTTTCTTTTAGTGCACCTTGGTAATATGGCATATGCGTCTTTAACAGCTCAAAATCTAAAGGATGCAAAATCTGTTGCCAAATGCTTCTGCTACTGCCTCATCTTTAACATCATTCTTTGCATCCCCCGCTTTAAGCCTGTGCTTAAGACCGTTTGGGCTTTGTATTCCCTGATAAACTTTCTCTTTCCTTTCTTTTTTGGCAGCCATAGATCAGAATAGAGGGCAAAAATGTCTGCCTTGCCTAGTACAACGACACATTTTCCCTCCAGTTTGATTTCTATATGATTAACGATAGCCCTGCCTAAATTGGCAACAACAGTAGCATTAGGATCTGCCGATGTAATATCTATTTTGAATGATAGTTTAGCAGTGCCTGGCATTATAACATCATCAGCGCCAAGATCCGGAACATAACTGTTAATGGTTGTCCAGGCTGAACTGTTGATGGAGTATTTACACTAATTACAGTCTGTCTTATACCTTTTATGCGTGGGTTTCCTTTTCCTTTTCTGTAGGGATCGGGTCACAACTGTATGATTCATTTTTTATAAAACAAAAAAAAATATAAATAAAAAAATTGGCTAAAGTTTTGACCCGTGTCCTATTGAAAAAAGAAGTGAAACAAACTAGGCCCTCATTGCAAGAAGAGCTTGAAGGGCCGGGTTTTACCCCAGACACCGTCAAGAACTTTTGCCAGAAAGAATTAAAATCTTTTCTATAAAGCATAGGACGAGAGCACCAGAAGAGTTGATCCAATGATTTTGGGAAGTGATGGGCATTTGTAATAAAAATGGTGCAGGAAACCGTGTAAAAGGTTATTAAAAACGCAAAACCAAAAAATTTTTTTTAAAACTAACCAGTTAGGCGAAAACCCCCTATTGCAAGGCAAAAAAAAAAAAACCCTTTTAAAATTAGAGCCGAAGCTGTCAGTCGTTTTACAAAACTTGGGGCAAATTTGCCAACACAATCTAAAATACAAAACATCCTCTTCAAAAAATAAAATCAAACAGCAGAGGGAAATAGTAGCAGAAATTGTGCAAAATTTTAATGAGGAAGCAATTAATGACAATTGCGTTTTCTCCATTGCCTATGCTGAAACCCTTTGCTCTTAATGCTGCTCTGCAAAAATAAGGGGCGAACTAACAAACAATTTTAGCAAAACTTGGTGAGCGGATAGAGAGAAAAAAGAAAAAAAAAAAATAAACTGGCTGATGCAGACGAAATAATTTAGGGCAAGAAAAAAAAGGCATAATCGCAAAATACGGTTTTTAAAAGGCTAAAAAGGGCAGCCGGGGCTAGAAGTGCTTTCAAACAAGGCAGCTAGCATCACAAACAAAAAAAGAAAAAAAAAAAACAATATTTTAGAAAACACTACCTGCTGAAAGAATAAAGCCCCTTGTTCAGGGAACAGGGGTTTAAATAGTTAGATATTAACACTGTTGGGTTTTGCTATCTCAAACGTCGTTTATGTTTTTAACAATGCCCCCAACGGGCCCCATAACCACCAACCCCTCGCCGGGGAAAAGTGGTTTTAGAAAAAATTACTCATCTAGCAAACTTATAAAAAATTGCACCCAAAAGCGCTTGATGCTCTCCCCTGGATAAAGGCGTTTTTTTTTAGTTTTTTTGTCTACTTGGGAAAGGGGTGTGGTTATTGGCTACCATTTGGACGTTAGGGAGGCTGCTCCCCTGTTAATATTTAGTGAAAAAAAGATGGCTAATCCAGTAAAATTAAAAAAACACAACGGGGCTGTCTTTTCGCTGGTGCGCAGTGTGGGGCAGTTTAACAGGTGGCGTGCTTTCGGGGCTGCTTTTGGCTGGGGGGGCCTTATAACGGGACGCTTTCTTCGGGGCTAGGTTTTTTTTTTAAATTGGAGGGGGGGGGGCCTAGGGTTTTAAGCTTTTTTGTGTCCAATTTTGGTCGTCCCCTATGGGGATTTCTTTTATAATTTCTGTATCATCCCAATCTGAGCTAGGTCAGGGGGGAGCATTTTAAAAATTTCCGGGGCCTACAACAAAGTCAACCTTTGCCTACATGTGCAAGAACGTTTGGACCTTTGTATGCTGGCAGGCAAATCAACAGCAAGTTAATAGCATCTTCTAAATTTAGCTAGAAATTTTTTTTCGGGCATCAAAGCCTGTAATTGATCACTAGCAACGGGTCGGCTTGTGCCCAAAAGCACCAAACGTATGCCCCTATGGACAAAAAGCCTTGCACTCCGGGCATTGTTAAACCTTCACTTTCTCTAAGAAAATTTTGCCCAAGCATTACGCGTTTTTGTTCTAGGACATCAATCAAACTTTTTTTCTGGTTGAAAAAAAGTGTGGCCGGGCCCATACCCATAATTTATTCTCTACGTTCGCCCCACAAATACAAGGGCCAACCCATGATTCGTCTAACTTTGTCTAAATCATTTGAAGGATTAAGTTTTTTTTCTTTGAAAATTTTTTTCAATCTTATTGTCCATTGGGCTGTTGAATGGATTAAACGCGTGTCACTTGGGAGGGCCGTAGTTATTAGAATGCGTCTGTACTGGAAATAAACATAAATTTAAATATACTGACCTTACTAAAAGTTTAGGGGGGGTTTAAATGGTTTGCATTAAAACCCCCACGCCATATTGCGCAGTAAATGGCAAATTTAAAATGATTCTGGTAAAACGCAAATAGGGGATGACCATGCGATGGTACTCTATCACCTTTTTTGGGGGGATTTGAATTTTTAGTTAGGGGGTTTAAAATCTGACCGGAAGCCGTTGATCCATCTACTGCAAGGGTTAAAAGGGCTGAAGTCCAAAGATTGGGGTTTTTAAAACGCTCTACATCGTAAGAGATTTTCGTTGTTTTTAAAGGGTTTTCCTTTTTTTAAATTAATTTTTTAAATAGTTTTAAAAAAAGGATGTACATTATTACCAAAGCAAAACGAGCGGTGTTTTTAAATGCCCCCAAATTGTCAATTGGCGCGGAGGTAATTTTGCCCTTAAAGAGATTGGCTTTAAATTTAAATTTGGTTTTAACTATTGAAGGAGCTCAAAAAAACGGGATTAATATTAGTAACGAGGGGGCAATCAAAAACTCATGTGCAAATACCTGATGTTATTACAATTTTGTTTTTTAAAAAGGTACTTACAAATTTGGCATATTGTTAAAATTAACGAAGCAAACCTCAGAATTACTGTAAATTTTCCCACAAAAAGAAAAAGAGGTATACTTTCCCTAAGGGCCTGGCTAAAATCTTGGGCTTTCACAGTAGTGACAGAGCTTATAGTTTTGAAAGAGAAGAGTTTTTTTAAATTTGAAGGTAAAAAACCTTCGTTTTTCGTAATCCAATTTTGTATTCCTTTACAAACAGTTAAAAAGGGGAAGCTAATTTGTTTGAGGGCTATCCGTCTACAGTTCAAAAGGTTTGCCTCAACTAGGGGGCGGGGTTTTGCGATTATCGATTAATCTTGTTGGAAAAAACGTAAATTTTTTTAAAAAATTTAAATTAATGGGCCCTAAAAAACCATTAATGTAAAAATAACAAACCAAAATGGAGAGCCTTTTTGTTTGATTTTTTAAATGGTGTTGGAAGTAAAAACGTACTGTAAACCCCTTAAAATTTTTAGTCCCTGGAGAGAATGTAAATATCTTTTTTCCCGATCACCAAATCTTTTTCTGCAGGGAAAACCCCCCGTTTTAAATTGGCAATTACCCCATATTTGGAAAAGTTTTGGGGTTTAATTTTGTAAAAAGGTGTTGATTTTGCCCAAAAACTACATGAGAAGGGCGGTTAGTATCGAAAAGGGGGGGGTTTTCGTGAAAAATAAGATGGTGAGCTGAACGAAGATTTTCTTTCTTACCCTTACCTCTACGGGGGGCCGGGCCGCGCCGGGTTATAGGCCTCCTAGACGCCTCCTCAAGACACTGATGAACCCTTACACTCTACAGGGGCCCGGGGGTCGGTCCAGGTTTTGGGCCTCCTAACGCCCCCCCCCAAGAACTTTTGGAACTCCTTAAACCTAGGGGGCCGGGCCGCGTCCGGGTTATAGGCCTCCTAACTCCTCCTCAAGACACATATGAACTCCTACACCCAGGGGTCGGGCCCTCCAGGTTAATGGCCCTCCTAGACGTCCCCCCAAAGAAAATGAAGAAACCTTGCAAATTCCAAAAAGAGAGAAGAAGGGAAGGGAAAGAATGAATAGAAAATTTAAATTTTTATAAAGAGAGGAAAAGGGGAGAAAAGAGAGAGAGAGAGGAGAGAAGGAGAGAAGGGGGAGAGAGAGAGAGAGAGAGAGAGAAAAAGAGCGAGAGAGAGCGAGAGAGAAGGGAGAGAGAGAAGAGAGAGAGAGAGAGAGAGAAGAGGAGAGAAGAAGAGAAGAGAGACTAATTGGATTCTAAAGGACAAAGGTCTTGAAGATTTTGTGAGTTGTAGACTGGGTTCCATCCGGAAGCGACGGGCCCACCAGAGTTCCCCGAACTACGCTTGTCGGGAACCCTGCCATGCTGGGTTCCCAGTCCGAACATGTCGAACAAATAAGTAAGACCCCAAAACCACACACACACACACACACACACCACACCCAACACCACATACACACTCACCACTACTCCCACACACCACACACACACACAACACACACACACACACACACACACACACACACACATACCATATAGCACACACACATACAACACCGCTAAAAACACCACATACACACCCCACACACATACTCGCACACAACACACCACACCACACACACACAACCACACACAACACATAATACATACACACTCATACACATCTTTGTATACACACACTCCTCTCTACCCTCCTCACTCATCACTCACCACATAAATACACGCACATTACTTAAACGTGCCATGTAACCCACAAAAGGCGCACCTCACGCCACACCCACACAAAAACCCACACCCACCCCACCACACAACACACACACACACACCCCAGCACCACGCACGCACGCAACACACACACACCCCAAAATACACCACTACACACTCTCACACACACTACACATACACAAACACACACACACACACACAACACCACACACACACACACCCCTCTCTCCTCCTCTCTCTCTCTCTCTCTCCTCCCCCCCCTCTCTCCCACGCACATAAACACACGGCATATTTTTAAACTGCTCATGAGAGACCAGACACGACACGCACACACACACACACACACACACACACACACAACACACACGCCACACACCACACACACACACCACCACACTCAATACACATCCACCACCAAACACACTCACACAAACACACCCCACACACACACACACACACTCATATACCTACACACTCAACACACACACACACACACACACACCCCAAAAACACACACAACACACACACACCACTCACAATAAACCTTTTGGAAAGTCCATTAGGAACATTTTATAATCATAGTCGTAAGTTAGATTATTTAGGTATTTTCTCAATTTTTCATAGTTTCTGTCCTATAATTTATTACCCTTTTTTTTTGTTCTTGTAACCACTCGTCCTCTTCTTTCTTTATGACAAACTAAAAATTGTAAACACAGTTATTTAGACTCTGCATCCCTATAATTTGTGGGGGGACGAGACTAAACAGAATTCCCCTACAAACACACACACACCACACACACATGCAAGATGGGGAAACACTAATACTTGTCGCCAGCATCTCATAATCAGCTGGAAATTGTGCTGAAATCATGGGGGGCTTAGATCCATAGGTTGGGGGGTCGCGTAAAAACTCCGTTCATCTGAAAACAGGATCTGGTGGCCGAAAAAAGTCAACAAAGCCAAGTTTTTAAGAAAAACATTTGGGGAGCGAGCGCTGCGGGGAAAGTGTCAAACTCCGAAGAGGGACCCCACAGCATAAGGTAAAACACCAAATAAATCAGGCTGACATGGGAGTACTTTGAACAATTAAAAATATCTTTGGAAAAGCTGTGTGAGAGAATATCGCGGCTCGAAATCCCAAATGACAAAAAGAACGTCGAAAAACTGGCGGGGCCCGCCGTAACAGCGTTTGTTAATGTCAAACCCAGCGGACGAAACCTACCTCTTGTCAATAGTCAAACCCAGACGGACGTAACACCCTACCTCTGGGGGTATCGCTCCTAGGGGACGCGTCAAGTAGCCCCCAACGCCCCTACATCAAGTGACAACTGAAAGCTGTGGGCCGGGGTCTACGAAAGAAAATAAAAAAAAAAACAAAACCAAAAAGAATCCCAAAAACGAACAGTACAAAAATGCGTCATACCAATTCGTAGAAAAAGTGACCCCAAAAGAACGCCGAAGTTAACCCCACATAAACCGGGCAAAAAAATCGTTTCCCCTCAGATACCCCTGCCCCTTATTCTTCATGCCTACGATGAACCCAGTCAATCCTAAAACCCGGGGAAAGGGCTTATGGACTACAAGTGGCTGCAAGGAAAGCTTTCCCCCATTGACAACATCAAGAAGGTTGCTAAAAGCAAGTCAATCGCTGCCTGCTCCAGATTGTTGTGGTTCTGCACACAGGATCAACGACCTTAAAGGGAAAGACCCCGGGCTGTGGCGGAAAAGACATGGCTTCTGCGTGATATCTGTTCAGCAAATTTTTCCCCCCAGTCCCACGTTTTGTGCACAAGTCAACCCTTCAAATCACAACACTGAAGCAAAAGGGGTGATAAAAATTTTGCGCACACCTACCTGAATTAAATTTGGAAAAATCCCAAAAAATTTTTTCTCATTGGTTACGACAAAATCCAAACGTATCACCTTCAAGATGTCTCCCCCCAATGGCGAAGGGCACGGACTGCAAGAAACCTAGGGGCCGCATCTCATCGCCTCTTTGGGGGGCGACCACGAGCGACAGAAAGGTGGAAAATTTTAGCGGCACCGGGCATTCAACTGCGGTCCCCTGGGGCCCTTCCAGACCCCACGGTCCCTTCCACCGCCCGGGAAAGTTTGGTCTTTCCTCCTCCCCCGGGATTCCGCCAAAAACCTGGCATCGTCGGAAAATCCCCCTTTGTCCTACTATGATTAGTTTTTGTTTTTTTTCCCAAAAAAAAGTAACACATTTACTTTTAGTAAAAAGACAATTTTGAAAAACAATATATAACAATTTGAAAATTTAAAGTGGAATCCCGTTTTTCTGCCCTTTGAAAATTACGTACAACAGGAATTATAGTTTTAGCGCTTTTAAACGCAAAAAATTTGAAATATCAAAATTTCCAAAAATTTAAAATTTCACTCCCCCATAACTAACGTAAATTTTTCAAATGAAAAGGGGCAGTGTGCTATTTATGTTAGATGGATTTATAATTTTTCCCCCAATTTTCTTCCCCGGACTACAAATTCAGAAGACTGCTTTTCTGTAGGGGTGCGATAAAGTTTTAATGACACCTCATTTTTTTAAAAATCATTTCAGTGATTATTCCCTACGGCCCCCAAAAATGAAATACGGCCTGGCTGAAAAAAAAACGATTTTATTCTAAGAAAGGATCTTTTTGGCGATTTAATGCCACTCCTTTTGGGATACAGAAAGTTCAAAATGTTTCAACAGATTTCTAGAAAAAATTGTTGATTCCCCTAATCTTTTTAAATGATGGTCGAGTTACTCGAACTCAATGTATCAACACACAAACCAGCTGAAAGACTTTCGCTGGGACTCCAAAATTTTGCAATTGATTGTGATTTGGGCCACGGAGAAGACTGCCTTGGAATGATACCCCTTTCCCAATCACAAAAAATTTTAATGATGAAAATAGCACTGACATATCAGAGTTTTAAGACAAAATCCCAAATTATAATATAAATTAGCCCAATTTGGGAACTTTTTTCAAAAGTCTGGGTGACATTGATCAAAGTGGTTGAAGATGAAACATTGAGTTTTTATTCAAATTTTGTCAAAAATTGATTCAAGTGCTGAAGTGCTATTCCCAAGGGGGTAGATAAGGAAACTTGGTAAAATTTTTCGGAACGTGTGGGGACTGAAGAATGCCGAAATTTCTGTAAAATCAAAAAAGTCAGGGTTTTAAAAGGTGGATCCGAAATAAGACGAAAAAATTTTTTAGACTATGAAACAGGAAAAAAAAAAAACTGTAATAAAATAATTGCTCAAGCAAAAAAGGCATACTGGGGTGATTTTGTAAGAAGGAAAATTTCAGAATCAAAAGACATTTTAAAGTGTGGAAAAAATAAAAGAAATAAAAATGGTCACAAAAAAAAACTTTACCCAATTAACTAGAAAAAGGGAATTTCCTACCTCTTAGAAAAAGCGGGCTTTGTTGATTTCTTTTCTCAAATGTTTTTCTTCTCTCTACAGGCAGAAAAGGCAATATAGATTGAAAAAGGAACAAAAAAGAGGGGCTATTGGGACCTGATCCAGTTGCGATCTTTTTTGAATTCCCTTCCGGGCTCAGAATTGTCAGAACTTTATCATCGTCTCATCCAAACCAGCATTTGGGCTAGATGGCTTTCTTTTCAGATGCTTTCATCTCCGTCTTCCCGGGGAAAGTACTACCTCGTTGTTCCAAAATGTTGGGGTAATGGGGTCTCCCTAAAATTTGGAAAAATTTCGGGGGTCATACCAGTTCTAAAGAAGGCAAGATAAATACTTCTGTAAGCAGTTTTGCCAATTCTCTTTTTCATCCTGTCGGGAAACTTCTGGAAAAAAAATTTCATTGAAGTGTCTGATGTACTATTTGAAAAGAACTATTTGCTTTTCCGTCCAGCGGCTGGGTTTTTTAAAAGGGTCATGCCTAAACCATTTGTAAAACTTACAAATCAAAAAAAAAAAACGTTTGCCCACAGAAAAAAATACGAGGCTATATTTTTTTTTTTGTTAAAAAAGCCTACGACAGTGTTGGGGATGTAGGTTTTCTTTACAAATTAAAAAAGATTGGTATTTCAGGAACATGATTCTTACTAAAAGGTTTCTTTAATGGGGAGACATAATGGCAAGAATTGGAAAGTATTCTTCCTTTAGGGACATTTAAAATGGGTATCCCCCAAATCAATTTTTCCCCCAATTTTTTTTTCATTCTCCCTTATATCTTCCTTTTGCGTTTTCCAAAAAAAAATTTATTTTTCAGTATGCTGAGACATCGCAAATGGATGCATAAGTTTAAGAAACATACAAAGAAAGGTCCCCTTAATCGTGCAAGTCATATCAATATGATTGGAAATTTTTCGGCATAAAATAAAAAAAAAATGGGGTAGAATTTTCTGGTGAAAAAACCAGTTTAAAGTTGTTTAACAATGGAGAAAATCTGCCTGTTCCTCATCCTTGAATATAGATTGGGGACTGGTTGCAAAATCAGAAATCAGCAATTTTTTGGGGGTCCTTTTAAAACCAAAACAAAGCTGAAAATGCCATAGAAAAAAAAATTTTATCTAAAGCTAGAACAGACAAATTTTCTTAAAATTGTTAATTGCCAACCTTGGGGTCAAAAAACTAAAACCCTTTTGCATCTGTCTTTGGGTCTTGTCCGCTCCAAATTAAAGTAGGGCAAGAAATTTACTTTTTCACGCCAAAAATCTTTTTAAAAAGTTTCAAAGATTGACATTAAAATTTAAAATAGGTTTAGGAGTTTTCCCGTACAAACAAATACAAATTTAAGACTACAAAAACACGAATTCTTACCCTTTTTCGGAGCAAAGATGTCTAGAATAGCCAAATATGGATTTGAACTTTTTCATAAAAAAAAACAGTTGCGATGAATTTTTTTAAATTCGAATAAAGATTTTTTTCCCAAATAGAGCCAAAGGGAAATTTATAATTTTAGCCAAAAATAATTTTCCCACTGAACTATTTTAAGTGTAAGTAGATTTTTAAAATCGATTTCCCGAGTTCCCCCCGGTTCCGATGAAGCCCTTCCCGGAACCCCTTGAGGAAATTTTGATTATGAGTATCCTCAAAAAAAAAAAAAATATTTAAAATTTAAAATTTAAAGATTAAAACACCCAGAAAATTCATATCCTAAACACCCCAAAAAAACTATATGATGGTTCAGTTTTGGACACAGCTGACAGCGGGTTTGGTTTCGTTTTTTCCAAGTCTGAAAAAGGAAAACATTTTCCCTCTCGGAAAGGGGTTTTCAATATTCACTGCAGAACTTATGCTATACTGAGGCTTTTTTTTGTGTATAAGTATCCAATACCTTTTTTTGTGGCGTTTTGTGTTTATTCCCAAATCTGTTTTTCAAGCACTGCAAATTGGGATTTTAAGGCCAAAAAGATTTGTTATTGAAATAAGGACCGATACACTGTATTTTGTCCCCAGGGTATAATCGAGACTTCTGTTTGGTTCCCTTTACATTTTGGGCCAGAGGGAAGAAATGCAATAATCTAGCTAAACTTGGTGCACAAAACGTTCGAAAGTGGCTAAATTTTGCCATTACATCCTTCCCGTGTGAAATACTATTCAACCGGAACACTACGTTTACAAAACCTTTTTCTGTGAAAAATGTACACACGCCTAGCTGCAACCCCATCTTGCTAAATTATCACAAAAATTAAAGGGTGAACACATACGGAAGACCAAATTTTTCCTAAGTTTTGACGGTGTGTTGTGGAAAATTATCTCTGTGCACCACCTTTATTGATTGTCCAGTTTAACTAAAATGATAAGGGGAAAGGTATCAAACTTGAAAAAATGAAAAAGATCAAGTTCTGTCTGACTCATGCATAATTGAGTTTGCCGCCCCTTTAACCCGTTTGATGTAGCTAATATTTTGAAAGGTCCTT
>CM031604.1:35960211-35965211 GCA_018398815.1 Conus ventricosus | reverse complement strand
TTTTTCAAATGACAATTAAGTTGAAGATATGTTGTTTTTTTTTGTCCCCCCCCTTTTTTTTCCCCGTCTAATATCATCTGCCGGATGAAAAGACGTAAAATTAAACCACCACACACACACACACACACACACACACACACACACACACACACACACACACACACACACACACACACATACACACACACACACACACACACACACACACACACACACACACACACACACACACACACACACACACACCAACAGCACTCCACCTCACCGTCAAATCCTTCACAGTGAGTTTGTATTCAGATCTCCCTCCACCTGCTCTTTGACATCCACCAACACACCAGGCCCGATCAGATGGTCAACAGGAACCTGAGCATACGCCACCCCCCCTGTTCCATGTGAGCGGGAGCATCCATATGGGTACCCATGTGTTCTGGCATCTCGATGAAGTTGTTTTCTAGCCTATACAAATTCAGCAACCAATCCAGTGGACAAGCATCTCCGCAGATGATGTGATATGGATAGATTTATAACGTAATGACTACAGAACATTAAAAACGAAATTGCTTTTAAGAAAATGAGGGGGGGGGGGGGGGGGAGGGGGGGGGAAGGGGAGGGGGGAATGGGGGAGGGGAGGGGAGGTCACATTGTTGTTCAAGGTTATTGTATACAACATCTACCACACATTTTTTTTTCTTCCAAGTGAAAATCGGATTGCTTTCAGGGTTGAATGAATAGATTCCGCTTCCTTTCTCTCCCCTCTCTCTCTCTCTCTCTCTCTCTCTCTCTCATCTCTCTCTCTCCTCTCTCTCCTCTCTCTCTCTCTCTCTCTCTCTCTCTCTCTCTCTCTCTCTTCTCTCCATGGCCCATCCTACCCGCCCTTCTGTTACCCCCCTTGTCCCGAGCCTCTCGCTTTGTTTTCCTCATCGCTATTGTTGTTGTCTGCGGTGATGGCTTCATGAGTGTGCATCTATGCAGGCTTTTTGTCAAGCTTTTGCATTTCACAATGTGTATGTATGTGTGTGTGTGTGTGTGTGTGTGTGTGTGTGTGTGTGTGTGTGTGTGTGTGTGTGTGTGATGTGTGTGTGTGTGTGTGTGTGTGTGTGCGTGCGTGCGTGCGTGTGTGTGTGTGTGTGTGTGTGTGTGTGTGTGTGTGTGTGCGCGCGCAAAACAGCATAAATGAGAGGATTGCTCCCTGCAAAATGTGCACAAACCAGGCGATTTTTTAATAAAAATGAGCGGATTTTTTTTTTTTCGCCTCATTTTTTTTAAAAGCCCATACTGCAGTGCCGAACATCGTCAGTGATGCGCCAGTGCCTTCCTAGGCAATGGCCTCAGTTTCAATTTGCATTGTCTACACACTTTTTCACACACTTACCAGTCATGCACCATGTGTCTTGGAGACAGGACGGGTTCTGTGACGCTTTCCAATGACTAACAGCAGCAATGGAAACAAGAACACACCTGTCACTGCACCAGTGTGCCTTCCATGATTCTCTACTGCTGCTACCTGTTATTACAACAGCTGCTATTATTGTTACCACTATTGCTGGCGTTGCTATTGTCGCTGCATCTGCTGCATTACAGTGGATATTTTAGTTCCTTTTGTCACGATTATTGTCATCTTTAATGCCATTCCACCCACCCTCCTGTGTGTGTGTGTGTGTGTGTGTGTGTGTGTGTGTGTGTGTGAGAGAGAGAGAGAGAGAGAGAGAGAGAGAGAGAGAGAGAGAGAGAGAGAGACAGCGCACGTGCGAGCACACTGGCACACCCACAATTTCCCCTGTCTCTCACTCTTCCAGTCAAAGAAGTTTGCACACATGCACAAATAAATGAATCCAAAATATAATAGCATCAGCGCACGCACGCGCACGCACACACACACACACACACACACACACACACACACACACACACACACACACACACACACGAACTCACACACACACACACACACACACACACACACACACACACACACACACACACACACACACACACCCCACACACGCGCGCGCGCGCGCGTGCGCGCGCTCACACACGCACTTACACATTTACATACACACGGAGAGACAGAGACAGACGGGAGAGAGGAGCAGGAAGAGGACGAAGACTCTCCATACCACGTGCCGTAAGTGGGATTGTGGCACGACTGAGGATGGTGAAGTTGAACCTGGGGTTGGAAGGCCACGTCAAGCTTTCTCCCTCCTTCAGCTGATGCGTCAGATCGATCACAGCGGCGTCTTGCAGCGATGACGTCATAATAACCAGCAGCCACGTCAGGACCTTCGGCAAGGTGGACAGGTCAGCCGTCTTCGTCATCTGAGACACAAGGGGGTGGGTGGATGGGGGAGAGAGAGGAAGTACCGGGTAGGATGAGTGAGCACAGGACGCAAAGTAAATCACACACACACACACACACACACACACACCACACACACACGCGCACACATACACTGCACTACACTACAATACAATATTTATTCCATTTGCCCCGTTTGGGGTATGGAGGAAGGGTGTGTTTAAAGCAATAACAGGAAAAGGAAAACAAACAAGCCAAAATAAAACATGAATTGCTAGTCAATGCTGACATAGACCAACAATTTACAACACTGGAGATAATCTAATATACTGTGACAACAGAAGCATTTGTTTTCGATTAGAAGAAGACATCATTTGACAAAAATTATAGACAGATTTTGGGGAGAGAAATCTTTTTTGGCAAATACGTGTTGCGCAAAATAACGTATGATGGACATTCCATGACAAAATGAAATTCATCACCTACTGCAGACATGTCACATTATTACATATCCTTTCTTCTTTTGGAATAGCAAATCGACGATCTACTTCAATTGGTAATTCATGATTAGAACATCTAAATTTGATAAGAGGTAAATATAAACAACTGGTAAGCTAGAAATATACTTCTCCTCCTTAAAATCAAAATGATAAAATTTGTAAAAAAAAAACACCATTTACTGCTACATTCAATGTCATGTTGCAACGTTTGACGAAAAGAGCATTAGCGCATTGGAAACTATTTTTGACATTCCTACATAATGTTTTGACGTCTGTAAAATATTGATTGCTCCAAACACAGCCAAAACCAGGTTGTACAAGTATGTTTTTAATGCACCTTAACCAGTTACTGCGCTATTGTGCAAATGTAACATGAAAGAATAGAACCTAACGGACATTTTCTCAACAGGAGATTGAACCAAACTAGCCCAAGACAACACAATACAACATAACACAACACACACACTCGCGCACACACACACACACACACACACACACACACACACACACACACACACACACACACACACACACACAACACACACACACACACACACACAACACACACACACACACACACACACACACACACACACACACACACACACACACACACACACACACCAGAAAGAGAGAGAGAGGGAGAGAGACAGAGACAGAGACAGAGAGACAGACAGACAGATAGACAGACAGACAGACAGACAGACAGGAGAGAGAGAGAGAGAGAGAGAGAGAGAGAGAGAGAGAGAGCAGGCGGAAAGATCAGCTGTCTTTGTCATCTGAAAAAGGGGGGGGGGGGGGGGGAGAGGGGGGATGGAGGAGAGCATGAGTGTGCACGGCGCATAGAACGAGGCGCGGGGGGGATGCAGAGTCAAACGTGCGCACATGCGCGCCCCGCACGCATGCACGCACGCACACACACACACACACACACACACACACACACACACACACACACACACACACACATACACACGCGCACACACACACACATACACACACACTCAGAGAGAGAGAGAGAGAGAGAGAGAGAGGAGAGAGAGAGAGAGCCGGCGTGTGTTTGTCAATGGAAGGCACAGTGCGGACATTGTAGATATTTGCACTGTCAGCTAGGAATTGTTTGCCTGTACTCATTTCCCCCTACTAGCTTTGAAGTGTATATTTCACACAATTCATGAAGACTGTGGATTTCTCTCTCTCTCTCTCTCTCTCTCCTCTCTCTCTCTCTCTCTCTCTCTCTCTCTCCTCCTCTCTCCTCTCTCTCTCCCTCTCTCTCTCTCTCTCTCTCCTCTCCTCCTTCTCCTCGCTCTCTCTTTCTTCCCCTCCTTTCTCTCTCTCTCTCTCTCTCTCTCTCTCTCTCTCTCTCTCTCACTCCTCTCTCTCTCTTCTCTCTCCATCATCTCTACTTTCTTTTCTCTTTCTTCTCTTTCTTCTCTTTGTTCTCGCGCTTTTCCCCTCTACCTCCTGTTTACTTCTCTTCTCTCCTTTTGGCAGCAAGTTCTGTCCTCGCCTTTCCACCCCCTCACCCCCCTTTCCTTTTCCTCCATCTCTCTTTTTAATCCTTATCCGTTTTTCTTTTGCCATTCGTCTCTTTCCCTTATCCACATTTTACTCTTGCTCCTTCGATAGATTATTCATTGAATACGTTGCCCCTAGACCCCGCCCCCACCGCCACACCCCCGGCCCCTGACTCCCCATTACCATCCTCTCTTCTCCACCCCTTTTTTTTTCCCCGCACCTTCATTCCTTCGTACGTTTCTCTTGCGTACAATGCCCTGTCGGTCTTTGATCGAGGTAAGTTTCTCTTTCCTCTTCCCCTCTTCCCATGAAACCTATTTTCAGACCTCCCCCCCCCCCTCACTCCCTTCATCTTCCTCTCCCTCTCTCCCTTGGCCCCCTCCCCTCTCCCTCAAGCTCACACCTCCCCCCCCCCCCACCCTCATTGCTTTCGTTCCTTTTTCTCTTTTCTCTTCTTTCCTTCATCTCCCTTTCCGTTCTTCCTGCTAACCCCCCCCCCCCGCCCCCCCCCACACACACACACAACCAGCGCCCCCTTCTCTCTAGCTGTCTTCCTTTCTCCTCGTCACTTTCTCTCCCAAGTCCTCACTCTCACGTCCCCCCCCCCCCCCCCCCCCCCCTTTTTTTTTAAAAAGTCTTAATCACATTTTAACCCATTTATGGTATACGAATCTCACAGTCCTCCG
>CM031604.1:35952711-35957711 GCA_018398815.1 Conus ventricosus | reverse complement strand
AACAAAATGCTCAACCAAAGGGGATCCATTTCAAATGTCATTAATAGCGAACCGCCAAGAAAACGTAGACAAACGAATCACAAGACAAAACACGACGCGTTTCGACCTCTTAGGTCCTCTTCAGGCAAGATACAAAACACTCAGGACAACGAAAATGAATGAGCAATCACTTATCTTCATCCACTTCAGCGCAGGATGGGAGTTGAATGAAAACGAGTTTATAACGTGGATAACTTACCCTTTACAAGCCAAAAGACGTGTTTAATGCCGACGAAAGCGGTCTATTTTGGCGTATGTTGCCTAACAAAACCCTTGCTTTTAAAGGAGAAAAATGTTTTGGCGGTAAAACGTCAAAAGAACGATTGACCTTTCTCGTTTGCACAAATATGGATGGCACAGAAAAGATGCCTCATTTGACAATTGGACGATTCCAAAAACCTCGCTGTTTCGCAGGCGTCACATCCCTGCCTACTCAGTATGCAGCCAACACCAAAGCATGGATGAATGCAGAACTCTTCAGAGACTGGCTGACAGCCTTTGATAAAACCATGCATTGTCAAAAGCGCAAGGTGTTGCTGGTTGTGGATAACTGCTCGGCACATGAGGAGTCACTTCAGTTGAAGGCTACAGAGCTCTTGTTTCTACCACCCAGTGCAACGTCAAAGTTGCAACCTCTCGATCAAAGAATCATACAAAACATCGAAGTACACTACAGAAAAGCAAACCTTTTGAAACTGATCGCGCACATAGATGCAGGAATGGCAAGGGATGAGTTTAACATCAGCATCTTTGACTCTTTGATGATGCTAAAGCGAGCATGGGATCAAGTTAGTCCAGCCACCATCTCAAACGGCTTCAAAAGGGCAGGCTTTGTGCCTACTGCATTGACTGGCAGCGACTGTAAAACTACAAGTGCTGACATTGCTGCTCTAGAACCCCTTCTCTCCAGGCTGTTCAAAGAGTTGAACATTCTGGATGAAGACTACTTCAACGTGGATGTCGATCTTCAGACATCAAGTGATGACATCCCACTCACCGCGCCATCAACATCATCATCAACAGCAACAGTCACCTATGAGGCAGAGTCTGACGACAATGATGACTGTGGCGAACCTGCAAAGGTGATCACCAGCAGAGAAGTCTTAGCTTGCGTGCAAACATCAAACTCCTACTGTTTGTAGGTTGGCGCTTCCAGTGACTCTCTCGTTCATCCACTTTCTGTGTTCACAGAAGCCTTTCACACACACCTTGGCTAGTGCAGACTCAAACCACAATCCCCCATTTTTTCAATAAGAGGAGCAATCAAAAAGATGAGAAAAATGGCAGAAAAGACAGGGAGGATAGTGACACAGGAAGACAGAGTGACATAGGCATGCAGAGTGACATAGGCATGCAGAGTGACACAGGCATGCGTAGTGACACAGGAAAACAGAGTGACATAGGCATGCAGAGTGACATAGGCATGCAGAGTGACATAGACATGCAGAGTGACATAGACATGCAGAGTGACATAGACATGCAGAGTGACATAGGCATGCAGAGTGACATAGGCATGCAGAGTGACATAGGCATGCAGAGTGACATAGGCATGCAGAGTGTCATAGGCATGCAGAGTGTCATAGGCATGCAGAGTGACATAGGCATGCAGAGTGACACAGGAAGACATTTGTGTTGATAGCGACGATGTAAACATTACAGGTTTTGATTCTCCTGAGCCACAGGTATTTACACCAACAAATGAAAGATGGCTTCTCAGATCATCACATTGTCTTCGTCTTACCGTAGCCCAGTTTTTGCCATTTGGACCCTCAAAGCCCAAGCTCCCCAAACCGCTCTCAACCAACAGAATCACTGGGGACGGCAATTGTCTTTATAGAGCAGCTAGTTTTGAGATCTGTGGCACAGAAAACTACCACCCTGAGATTCGAGCCCAAATCGTGGATTTCATGCGTAAAAATGCAAAGGCGTTCTCTAACTATGCTACCTTGGACCTTGGCGATTATCTCAACACTAACGGAACCACTGAAATGAGATCATGGGCGACTGATGTCGAGATATACGCCGCAGCAACCCTTCTCCAAACGACGAAAGTGGTGTACACTGTGGTAGATAAAACATCCAGTGGTTGGTTGCCCCACCATCCGCCTTTTCCCGTCGTTGGTTCAACTCCCAACAAAGAGAACAATTGTTTGTCAAACCTTTGTGGTCACGTTGATCGGGTGACAGATGTTATTTGAGGTGTTTCTGCTTCATTAACTTGATTCAACTACCAACAAAGAGAACATTTATTTGTCAATCCTTTGTGGTCACTTTGAGCGGGAAACATATATCATTTGACGGGGTTTTTTTTTCGGTTTCATTAACTTGGTCAGTCATTGACAGCAGAGAATGGTCTTTTTTCAATTTTTTTTGTCCTAATGAAAGTCGGAATGAGAGAGAGAGAGAGAGAGAGAGAGAGAGAGAGAGAGAGAGAGAGAGAGAGAGAGAGAGAGAGAGAGAGAGAGAGAGAGAGTTAGTTCAAAGGTTGGCCGCTCTTATACCTACAATGACGAAGAACATAACTACTTTTGGTTTTATCTTTGTTTCTTTGTCGTCTTTTTTCCTTCTCATTTCCATAATTGTTGTTGTTGTTGTTGTTGATTTTATTAAATTTGTGACTTTGAACAATTTTTACGACTGCCTGCCTTTTCTCCAGAATCTAAAGAGTGTGACCGTACGTTCTGGTGCGTGAGAGCCCTCTATTGTTGACCACTTTTTGTTCAGCGAGCTATAAAATTAATGAGTTAATACAAAAACCAATGATAAATGGCAAATATGTTTTTCATCAAAGAGAAACAAACAAACAACAACAACAACAACAACAACAACAACAACAACAACAAAATCCTTGACAATCAAAATTAAAGGGGTTAAAATGACTTTGAACTGTTTTTTTCCTTCAAAGTGTTCCACATTAGTCCTGTAATTTGTACCACCCTGTCCTTGATAAAGAATAAAGAATCAATGGTCTTAGTGAAGTATGATCCATACATATGTCCATTTCTGCGAAAATCAGGCGTATGCCCCTCACAATTCTATTTTCTTTTTACTTTGACTTTAAGACAGTCTTTAAGTGATTCCACACTTTATG
Source organism: Conus ventricosus (assembly GCA_018398815.1). NCBI lineage: Eukaryota > Metazoa > Mollusca > Gastropoda > Neogastropoda > Conidae > Conus > Conus ventricosus. Next base: position 35,954,581 of record CM031604.1, on the reverse strand, counting down.
ATGTCAAAATCTGAAAAATGAAGTTTGGGGGCATGAGACTGATTTTCGCAGAAATGGACACATACTATGACAGGCAGCACCTGTGTATGTTAAACGTTCAAGAGCAGCTCTCTCTCTCTCTCTCTCTCTCTCTCTCTCTCTCTCTCTCTCTCTCTCTCTCCTCTCTCTCTCCTCTCTCACACACACACACACACACACCACACACACACACACACACACACACACACACACACACACACACACGCACGCACGCACGCACGCACGCACGCACGCAAAAACGCACGCACGGATTTGGTGATAGTTTCGTGAATTGGGTAAAGGTTATCTTGGCAAATTCAAAAAGTTGCATCAGATCAGTTATAATGGTTGGCTCTCCGATAACTTCGAGATGAACTGTGATGTGAGACAAGGATGCCCATTTCCGCCCCTAGCCTTTATAGTTGCCATTGAGCTTTTAGCAATAAAGATAAGGCAAAATAAAGATATTAAAGGCATTCAAATCGGAAAGCAAAAACTAGGAAATGGTCTGGAAAAAATTATGAAAATTCTTATGTATGCAGATGATGTAACGCTCTTATTACGGGATAAAGCTGATGTTCAATTGGTTGTACAGATACTTCATGAATTCGCAGTAGTTTCCAAACTGATATTAACAAATCGAAATCACAAGTCATGTGGATTGGCTCATACAGGCACAGAAAAGAGCAAGGTTTGGGTCTTCGATGGTAAATGAAATAAAAATTTTTGGGGTATATATTTCAACAACAAATGTTGTGCATCACGTTTAGATATAAACTGGACACCTAGGATTAAAAAGTTAAGGAAATAATACGTTCATGGCAAACGAGAAATTTAGGGTTACTTGGTAAAATATGTGTAATAAGATCTTTTCTATTATCTCAATTTGTTTTTGTAATGCAGTCAATCTCAATCCCCGAAAATATTCTGAATGAACTCAACACGCTGTTTTTGTTTTTGTTTTTATGGCGTAAAAGAGATTGCAACAAAAAAGCTTATGAAAAAGTCAAACGTTGTGTCATTACTAGTGAGATTGAAAATGGGGGAATTAAAATGATAGATTTGAAATTGATGCAAAAATCATTTCTGTGTGAATGGTTTGACAAATTGTCCAAAGCATCTGATTTTTGTAAATGGTCTTGGATACCCAGAGAATATTTCTCTATCTTTGGTAGAAATCTAGCCTGCTTCACCTCCACACTGGAGCGTCTAGTCTTAAAGGGTTAGAAACAATTAATGCTGTGTTTTGGAAAGATGTTGCCACTGTTTGGCTACATAACAACAAAAAACACACTGCACTAAATACAAAAATGGAATGCCTGTGGAACAACGCTCATATCCTATATCAAAATAAAGTTGTCTTTTTAAACAATAGGCTATGCAAGGTGTTACATACGTGCATGATTTACTAATCAATGAAAAGATTCTAACATATGATGAATTGAAACAAATCTTAAAGCCATCGCCATCCCTCTTTTTGGAATATCATGTTGTAAATTCTGCACTGTCATCTTTCTGAGTACCTCGATCAGACTTAGACACTAGCAACATTTTGAGATCACTCCACTTTTATTTAATAATTCTGCAATGACAAAAGTAAAAATGTTTTACAACTTCTTTCAAGAAAAACGATACACAGAGCCATGTTGTGTCAAATTTTGGCGACAAAAATTCAACATTACCATTACTAAACAACACTGGTCCCTCACAAAATTCAATAACTAAAGAAAGCAGAATCAGAGAATTACAATGGAAAATTCTCCACAACATTTATCCAACTAATATACTGTTATGTAAAATGGGTATTGCAGAAAATAATAAGTGCCCATACTGTGTAAATGAAGTGGGCTAT
>CM031604.1:35945211-35947711 GCA_018398815.1 Conus ventricosus | reverse complement strand
GACAGTGCCGGTCCCTTTAGCGAGTCGCCTTCTTTGTTTACTGTCGGAGTTTTGATCTGAATTGTCGTTTCATGAAATTTGGACTTCCCGATCGAAATCTTGCTTATGACTCCATTTCTGTTACGAATACAACTGAAAATGTGTAGAATTTATTATTTAACAGACCGTTTCAACAGAGTATTTTTCAGTTGAAAATTGTGTCAACAGTAGGCGCCGACGGCCCGGCGAAGTGAAAAGTCAGCTGTGTTTTCTAGTAATTTTTAACAACAGAATTCTCCACTTAGACACTGTCTCGGAAAATGAAGTTTATATGTATGAAAAGAGCGAAATGCCAGCTTTTTATTCATTACAAAATTATTTCACGCTGTTTGGTATTTTTCATCGAAATAAAGGAAAATATGACGTAAGCTTGTTAAAAGTGGCTTCACTCTGGGACATTAATCAGCAATGATTTAGTACAGGAACAAATTTGTCAAATGTGACTTACTGCATTTATTCCTTGTGTTCTGAGGTTTTCATCGATAGTAAATATGTGTTAATAGTTTGAACGGATAGCGAGCCAGACAACACTGAAGCTGCCAGAGAAAACACAAATTTCTGTTGGTTCCGGCCTCGCGAGGCCCGGTTCGTGGCTGGCACCGTATCGCTGCTTTGCGGTCCGTACGATGTTATAAAAGTAGAGCGTGGTGTGAGAAGGAGAGAGTGTTCCCCTAGAGTTCCATGATGTGAGCGACTGGCGTGAGAGGCAGAGGGAGGGCGCACTCAGTGCGCTGAGTGCTGAGAGCGAGAGAGTTCCCCTAGAGTTCCATGATGTGAGCGACTGGCGTGAGAGAGAGAGAGAGAGAGAGCGCTCAGTGCACTGAGCGCTGGGCGAGAGAGCTCCTTGCCATGGGAGAGAAATAAAGACAAGAAAAACTCCAAGTCGTCCACTGCGTCTTCTTGACCGGCTGCTGTCCCTTGATCCCTGCGCTTATTACCATCTGCCTGTATATATATATAAAAGTAGGGAGCGACATACCAGTTTAAAATAGGGTTTTAAAATGGAAAGATTAAAACCTACAAAACTGTTTCGAGCTAAAAAAAAAAAAAAAATTGCTCTCCTCAGGTATACAATCTGGGCACGCCACCGGTGTTATATAGTGTGGTGTGTGGGCGTGTGAGCTCTGTGCGTGTGGCACTTGGCCTGCAGGTTTTTTCTTTTTTGGGGCGCGTTCAGGGGGGACGTGTTAAGGAATGTGCATTGACAAGGATTTCCATTTATGCCTGCAAATTGTTTATCATTTCTACTTTAGAGTTCAGGGATGCTAGGTGGGGTTTACATAGTATCAGCCACTTTTCTGTTGTACATAAGTTGCATTTTTTAGAAATGTTGTTGTATGGTGTTGCTCTTTTTATAATTTTCCATGATATGTTGTGATCTATTTTCTTATCTTTTAGCTTCCAAATATATTTACTTAGTTCTGTTTTATTTTTTATTTTTTCATTTTTGAAAGACTGTTTATGGTTTGCATATCTGGTTTTAAAATGGTTTGCCGTGATCCCTATGTATGTTTTCTTTATCGCTGTCTGTTGTTACCGTAGCTTGGTACACAATATTGTTGTAGAGACATTTATTATTCAGAGGGCACTGGTCTTTTTTGTGCAATTACTTGAATATCATTTCACCACCCTCTTTGGTTGTGTTGTTTTTGGTTTTATTGGAAGAATCAATTATTTTTTTAAAGGGTTGGGCATACACAGATGAAAAGCTTGACAGTATTTTTGTTGAATATTTTAGATAGTACATGTTCTTTTGGGAATGATGTTTTAAGGATTCTGAGGAATTTATTTCCTACGTTAGTTTTTGTTCTTCCAATAATAAACCCATCAAAATCCGAATTAGGCAAAATCATAAAAAGATCCTGGAAAAAACAATAGAAGACATAAAAACAAACACAGAATACAATCGGACTCGACTGTGTCGCTTAAAACGCCTGTCTGTCCACAAAGCAGTAAAAATGAGGTACCTGATTCAATCCAGGAAAGATTAAAGGCGGCGGAAAGTGTTCAAGACACGATGAACCTCTGACAGTTCACTGGGCCTACGGCCATTAAGCAAGGGGGATCTTAAACTTATTTAAATTCAACTTGTTATAATGTTCACACAATATATTTTTTCTGTCTGCATAATGCACGCACATGAGACATATCGATCACAAAGTTTAACAAAAAGGGACTTGTCTGTATGACTGACGTGCGATGACTGAACACCTATGGACAGATTGAGGGAAAAGGATGGGTGGAACGAATGGGAAAGGACAGAAGCACATAGAATCTCGTTAGCGTGATCTCATTTCATCATCTTTCTATTGGACGTATTGTACTTTCTGCTCAATCTGTCATCTTCATTGCAGCACTTGTACCACTGCAATTCATAAAGTGTGATCTCTCTCTCTCTCACTCCTCTCTCTCTCTCTCTTCTCTCTCTCTCTCTCTCTCTCTCTCACACACACACACACAC
>CM031604.1:35930211-35942711 GCA_018398815.1 Conus ventricosus | reverse complement strand
AGTGAATGACTTCACCTTCAGTCATCATAACAGACAAATGACGTCACTTCAGTCACATAAACCAACAAATGACGTCACCTTCAGTCATCATAACCAACACATGACTTCCCCTTCAGTCATCATAACCAACACATGACGTCACCTTCAGTCATCATAACCAACACATGACGTCACCTTCAGTCATCATAACCAACACATGACTTCACCTTCAGTCATCATAACCAACAGATGACGTCACCTTCAGTCATCATAGCCAACACTTGACGTCACCTTCAGTCACTTTTAGCCAACACATGACTTCACCTTCAGTCATCATAACCAACAGATGACTTCACCTTCGTCATCATAGCCAACACATGACGTCACCTTCAGTCATCATAGCCAAAACATGACGTCACCTTTAGTCACTATAGCCAAACACATGACGTCACCTTCAGTCATCATAACCAACAGATGACTTCACCTTCAGTCATCATAACCAACAGATGACTTCACCTTCAGTCATCAAAACCAACAGATGACTTCACCTTCAGTCATCATAACCAACACATGACTTCACCTTCAGTCATCATAGCCAACAGATGACTTCACCTTCAGTCATAGCCAACAGATGACGTCACCTTCAGTCATCATAACCAACAAATGACGTCACTTCAGTCACCATAACCAACAATGACTTCACCTTCAGTCATCATAACCAACACATGACGTCACTTTCAGTCATCATAACCAACAGATGACGTCACTTTCAGTCATAACCAACAGATGACGTCACCTTCAGTCACCATAACCAACACATGACTTCACCTTCAGTCATCAAAAACCAAAACAGATGACTTCACCTTCAGTCATTATAACAAACAGATGAGTTCACCTTCAGTCATCATAGCCAACAGATGACTTCACCTTCAGTCATCATAACCAACAGATGACGTCACTTTCAGTCACCATAACCAACAGATGACGTCACCTTCAGTCATCATAACCAGAGAAATGATGCCACCTTCCGTCATCATAACCAACAAATGACGTCACCTTCAGTCATCATGACCAACAGATAACTTCACCTTCAGTCATCATAACCAACAGATGACTTCAACTTCTATATTGAAGTTGAAATCATTTGCATGTATATAATTATGTATGTTTTTATGGAGAGATATCTGAATAGATATGTAGATATGCACCAACGGCTCACCATTGCCAACACCCTTTACCCCCACAAACTGTCAAGAAGAACAACCTGGCATGCGCCGAACGGAATGACTCACAACCAGATCGACTTTGTCCTCACTCCGCGGCGCTTCAAATCAAGCATCAATAAAGCAAAGACGAGGACATACCCGGAGCTGATTTTAGGTAGCGACCACGATCTCGTGCTGCTCACAATGAGATCAAATTGAAGGAAAAAGCACCAAGCTGTGCAGCCACGCATCAAGTTTGACCTGGAGAAGTTAAAAGACCCAGAGATAGAAGAGGCATTCCAGGCACAGCTCGGGGGGGGGTTTTCGCGGCACTCAACCTCTGGACAATGACATCAACGACCTCACAAACAGCTTCAATGAGGCAGTCTGCGAAAAGCAGAGGAGGGTACTTGGGCGACAGAGGAAGAAACACCAAGCATGGATCTCAAACGACATCCTTGACCTCTGCGACAAAAGAAGATCACTGAAGAATACGAAAAATTCCAGCCCTGAACAAGCCGCACAGTATCGAAAAACCAACAACCTTGTAAAAGAAGGAAATGATTGAAGCCAAAGAACAATGGATCAATAATCAGTGCGAGAACATAGAGAAAGGCATGGAAAAGGGAAAGCAGCAAACATGCCTTCACCACACTGAAAAAAACCTCACCAAGACGCAGCAAAACAGATCGTCAGTCATCGAGGATACCTCAGGCGAGCTGCTGACAGAAAGCTCCGCTGTTTTGAACAGATGGACACAGTACTTGCCAAGAACTTTACAACTACCCTATACAGCCAAACGACAGTCTGTTTGAGGGGGACTCAACACCATCAAGGGAATCCTCACCACTACCAGTGATGAGAGAAGAAGTAGAAGAAGCCATCGGCAGCCTTCCGGCAGGGAAATCACCTGGAGCAGACAATATTCCAGCAGAGCTGCTCAAACATGGAGGGAAGGGAATTGGTCACTCTAGTAACATCGATTTGTCAGAAGATCTGGGAGACAAAACAGTGGCCCACAGAATGGACTCAATCATCATCATCCCCCTGCCCAAAAAGGGAAATCTACGCCAATGCCAGAACTACAGAACAATAAGTCTCATTAGCCACACCCGTAAAATCATGCTCAGAGTCATCTTGAATCGACTGAAGAGAAAGAGGCGGAAGAACACCTGGCGGAAGAACAAGCTGGATTCAGGGCAGGCAGAAGCACAGTAGAACAGATCTTCACCTGCCGGATACTGATGGAGAAAACATCTGCAACATCAGAGAGACCTGTTCCACAACTTCATTGACTTTGGAAAGCGTTTGACAGGGTGTGGCACAAGGGTCTGTGGCAGGTGCTCAGAAAGTTTGGCATTAGAGGAGGGTCTCGTCCAAACCATCCAGGCGCTGTATAACACCGCCAGCAGCGCAGTCCTCCTCAACAACCAGATAGGGGACTACTTCAAGACCACAGTTGGAGTCCGTCAAGGCTGCCTGCTATCTCCCGTATGTTCAATCTCTTCCTGGAAAACATCATGCGTGAAACCCTCCATGACTTCCACTCCACTGTCTCCATCGGAGGAAGAATCATCATAATCTGAGGTTCGCAGATGACATCGACCTGATGGGAGGCAGCAACGAGAACTACAAGACCTGAAAAGAGACTGGAAGAAAGGGCAGGTGCATATGGAATGGAAGTGAGCACAGAAAAAAGCAAAGTCCTGGTCAACAGCACAAACCAACACCCATGCTGAAAAACTACATGAACGGAAACAGCTTGGAAGAAGTGGGCGCTTTCAAATACCTTGGCGCCACTCTCACCAAAGACGGTCGCTCTACAACAGAAAAACAAGACCAGATAGCGATCGCAACAGCAGCAATGGCAAAGCTAAACAAGATCTGGAAGGAGCAGGGAGATCAGCTTTCCTACAAAGATGAAGCTGTACAAGTTCCTGGTGCTGTCCATCCTGCTGTATGGCTGCGAAAGCTGGACCATGACAGCAGAGACCACCAAAGAATCCAGACGTTTGAAACTAAATGCTTCAGGCGCTTGCTCGGATCTCTGGCAAGACCGGAAGACAAACGACGTTGTGAGGAGCCAAATAACATCACTTGCAGGCCCCCAAGAAACCCCTCTTGGCAACAGTCAAGAAGAGGAAGCTGTCGTGGTTCGGGCATGTCATACGCCACAATTCACTGCCCAAAACAGTCATCCGGGCACGCTGGAAGGCGGCAGACGAAGGGGACGACAAGCCAAATGCTGGATGGACAACATCAAAGAATGGGGCCAGGATGGATGGCCCTACGCTGATGGGACAGGGAGAGGACAGGGCCGGATGGCGGTGTCTGGCTTCGAGAGTGTCTCTCATCTCTCCTCTACGCCCATCATGGGCAAGAGAATGATGATGATGATGATGATGATGATGATGTAGATATGAATATAGATGATAGATAGATAGATAGATAGATAGATAGATAGATAGATAGATAGATGGATGAGAGGATAGATAGATAGATAGATAGGTAGATAGATAGATAGATAGATAGATAGATAGATAGATTTGATAGATAGATGATAGATAGATAGATAGATAGATGTGTCATGTGACGTAGCCTCACATCAAGGCATGTGACGCTCCATCACATGTAGTTAGTGATTATGAATCATTTCCCATGCCCACAACTGAAAAGGAAGAATATTTATGTGGCTTGACTAGTGTAGCGGGCGTCCCCAAATAATTGTGAGAAACGACTCATTAAAGAAAGAATGGTGGTCATTGGGTGAAAGTGACCACTGAGAGATAGTTTACTAAGGGCTGGTAAGGTGCTGGTCATGTGTTTTGAACACTGAGTATGCACTCACTAGGAGGAGGGAGGAAAGAATTTAGTTATAGCCCAGCAGATGGCCTTAGAGACTCGAACCTGTCAGGACGTGGTCCTCACTGCTGACCAGTCATTACTAGGTGAGCCATAGATAGTTGGGGAAAGCTACAGGGGAGAACCTAAAGAAAAAGAGAAAGAAAGAATTCATGTTAAATTGGGAAGCAGGTTACTTACACGAACCTTATTCGTGTTTCAGCCTTCACCCTTCGCCCTTCACCTTTCACCTTTCACCCCCGTGAGGTGAAAAAGGGCCTGGGGGGGGGAACACCCCGGGTAGTTCGCCCCAGAAAAGAAAAGATCCAGGGGGGGTTGGAATCATATCTCATGAGGGGAGAATTAAAGGGGGGGCAACAAAGTTGAGAGAGACAGGGAACCTGACAGTATGAAACGATCTTACTCTGATGCGGCATAGCACAATTTTGAAGGAAATTAATTATTCCCTGGTTGGGATTTGGGACCATGTTAGTGAAGGCCTGACTTTACAGAAACGTTATTTATGTAATGGGAAAATTGGTTACAAGGATGATTATAAAACGTTTAAAATGTTTTATGTATTTGTAAAGTGTTTTTTTTCCCCCGAAGGAAGGGGAAAGAAAAACATTCGGGATGCCCTTTGGTTATTGGGGGAAAATTCTGTCGTTGATAAATGCTGTCATGATGCAGTTGCAAAAGTGGGCAGTGTGACAGATAGATAGAAGATGATAAGATAGTAGATAAAAGATAGAAATAGATAGAAGATAGATGATAATAGATAATAATAGACAGCCCATAACAACGTTTTTCAAAGGACCATCATTCTGAATACAAGCGACCCAAATCATGGCGCAGTGAGGAAAAAGACAGAGGACTGCTCTGCGGCTCTCCACCTCCCCTGCCAGCTGATCCCCGGCGGCGACCATCCAGAGGAGCTCCGCTGCCATCGAAGATCTTCATGGCTCCCAGGAACACGGTGAAGTCTTTGGGCGGAAGGCTGTTCAGGTTGGCCACGCTCTCCAGAATCAGGATGTCCTTAGACAGCAGTGCCTGTTGGAAGGAAAGGCTTCTGTTCTGTTTGGCAGTTGGTACTTAGTGTGAGACATGTTTCAATGTTCATGTCTTGGTTTATGGTGTGTGCTTGGTGATCTGTGTGTGTGTGTGTGTGTGTGTGTGTGCGTGCGCGTGCGTGTTTGTGTGTGTGTGTGTGTGTGTGTGTGTGTGTGTGTGTGTGTGTGTGTGCGCGCGTGCGTGTGTGTGTGTGTCAACCTCGGTGTAATGTCAGTGGAGGAAGGACTAGCGCACAGCCCAAACACACTCACAGCTTGCTTACAATCTCATTCATATATCATGCATTCGTCACATCAAACCACTAGTAAAGTCTATAACTTTACTACACATGTTCATAAAACGAAACATCAATGCATATGGAATCAAATGAAATAAAACATTCTCTCTTTCCTGAAACTTCACAAAATCATTTATCTAAAACATCATTAACTAACCCGGGTATGAATAGATTTCTACTTTACCTGGCCAGGTGATCTTAACTATTCACGAATCACTGTCTTTTCTTTTCTTTCTTTTTCTTTTCACTGTCACTTTCACAACACGACACAACTGCCGGCACTGGTGTTGGTCTGATGGCGCCTGGTCAGGTGAGACTGTTGGCGTTGGTCTGTGGTTCTGCTTGGCGAAGTGACGCTGCCAGGTATGAGGTCGAACCCCCGGTTAGGGTAGAACAGTGACTATCAACATCGATCTGTTCTCCTTTCTTTCTTCCTGCATTAACGCATTGCACTCTCTCTCTCTCTCTCTCTTCTAGTCTGCTCTTATCAAATGGACATGGTTGCTTTTCTTTTCTTTTTTCTTTTCTTTCTTTTCTTCTTCATAAATTAAGCAACTCTTTCTCTCTCTCCACATCTCTCCTCAGTCCTTCCTCTGCAGACTATCTCATGCTAATCTCTCAACTTGGTTCTCTTCTCTCCTCCCCTCATCTCTCTCTCTCTCTGCCCTTCTCTCCTGCAGAGCTCCACTCAGAACCTCTCTCCCCCTCTCTCTTTGTTCGTTCTTCCCCTCGTTCTCCCGTTCTCTCACTCTCACATCCTTCTTATGGTGTTCCGATCTCTCCAACAAGGGCGAGTACCATTGGTCAGTATTTTACCCCTGACACCCCGAAGTTAGCTCCCTCTAATTCCATTGGATGTTCAAATCATGCCAGTCATGCCGACACGCCTTACTCTCTGTGGTGGTCAATTGGTCATCTAATTGATTAGCTAGATTTCACACCCCCACCACACACTACCTTCCCCCCCTTCCTACTTGACTGGCCCGTGTGGCTTAAGTCGTAGACACTGGTCAGTGTAAAGTGGCTAGCTGAGTCTGGGTGGGCGCCACGACGTCTGAGTAACAATGACGCTGGTTCCACAAAGTGGCTAGATGAACCTGAGCTCGGCTCTACGACTCGTCTCGCTAGACATCGAGGCGTCGGTCAAAATGGCTTAGTCAGTCTGGGTGGGTCGGACCGTCTCGGTGAAACCTCTCCACTAAGCTTAATTGGCGGATCCGAACCACGGGCCCGGTCTATGTGGCGCCTAGAATGTTTGAGTTTGGACTTATGTCCGAACAAATTGACTGGCGACTCCCCAAGTTGGGTTGTTCCTTTTTTGTCCGTGACAATTTCCCCCTTGCAAAAGACCATGCTCCGCATTGTCTCAAAACAACGGTACAAAAAAGACAACAACCGAATTTGCTGACACACAACTACACGTGCAAAGTTTGGAAAATACTTTACAACCAATCGGTTTATAAAATTATAAAATATATCATTAGTGAATACCACTCCAATGAGTTATCATTGACGTGCGCTCTTAGCGTATATTTCAACTCATTTTATAACGACCTCTGTGCGCACTTATGCAATTCCCCTACTGCGGATTTGCCATATCTTCTCTTCACAATTCTTATGAAAAGCACATATAATATGATCACGATCCATGACACTTTCACTGAGGGATCTCCATCCTCACTCATTGCAAATAATGCATCACTACACAAGCGACTGTATGCTCCAAGCGTAACTACATTCACATGAACAAGTTCACAAAGAAAATATGAACAAGTCTCACACACACAAAAGATATGAACCATAGCCAACTGGGAATGAACCCATATCCAATCAACATAACTGTCATCAACACATATTATCAACAAAGCACCCCGGATATGACTGACTTCCTCTGAGTTGCAGCTTGCTAGACTACACGGCTTAAATAGTCAGCTCCGACATTCTGTCGACCGGGAATGTACTGCACTCGGTACCTGTAGGGCTGCAGTGCCATTGCCCAACGCAGAACCCTGCTGTTTTTCAGCTGTGCCTCCTGCAGGAATTTGAGTGGTTGGTGATCTGTCTCTATCACGAACTCTTTCCCATACAAGTATTTGTGGAACTCTGCACGGCCCACACGACAGCTAAACACTCCTTCTCCACCGTTGCGTACCCTTCTTCACACTTTGTCAACTTCCTGCTAGCATATCTCACAGGAAACTCGACCTCTTCATGCTCCTGCAACAATACTGCACCTATCCCACCCACTGATGCATCTGTCCGCAACAAGAATGGTTTGGACATATCTGGTAGCTTCAGATGGGACGGGAACCTAGTCTTTCCAACACCGTCTGCAGTGCTTGCTCTGCAGCGTCTGACATTCGACCACTGCCGGTTTCCCTGCCTTGACCAAATCACTGAGAGGACTCGTGATTGCTGCGAAATTGGGAACAAACTCCCTATAGAACCCAATAAAACCTAGCAGACTCCTGACTTCTGTTTTGGTCTTGGTCTCTCTGAATTCATCATCTTCTCCACCTTTCCCCTTTCTGGCTGCTTTGTGTCGCCTCCGACAACAAAAACCTAGGAACTCCTACTGTCTAGCCCTTCATACAGTGACACATCCTGTATGACTCTTCTGGAAACTTAGGCAACAAAATCTCCCCTTCTTCTGCTGGGTCTCCTTCACCTCCATCAATGATTGCTGCTGCGCCTATGTGCTGAGTCTCACGCTGAATATATGTGCGGAGAAAATTCGCATGGAAAAGTTTTAGTTTTCCCATTCACAATCAATTCGGTAATCCCGACGACCTTTTCAGTGATGGTGAATGGTCCCTTCCAATGCATCAGCAGCTTGTTGTGATCCGTGGGAAGCAGTACCAGGACTTGATCTCCCGCCTTGAGGGATTGCTTCCTCACCTTCCTGTCATATTGCTCCTTCTGACCGACCCTAGCCTCCTGCAAACTTTCCTTGCGACCTTACGTGTCTCATACCTGTGCCCACCTTTGGAACAGGGCGAGATTGGGCCAATCAGATCGATAGCCACCCTCCTGAACGGTGTGTCAATTAAAGGGGGATGTTTAAGAGGCGCCTTCCTCTTCACCCCTCTTGTGGCTGACCTTTGACACACGTCACATGACATGCAGAAACGCTTGATGTCTGCCATTGCTCCTGGCCAATGAAAATCATCAAAGACTCGGTCAGCCGTTTTACCGGTGCCGAGATGACTCGCCATGAGCGACTCGTGACCCACTGACATGACGTGTCACGATTAACATGCTGGTACCTCTAACTGAGTGGTCACCTTACCTGTCTTCCCCTTGGTGAACACTCGGTACAACAGCCCGCCTTTCACAAGAAATTCTGTCTCACCTCCTCTAACCTCCTGTTTCTCTCCACCTCTTGCCAACTCCCAAGACTTCACGAGCGAAGGGTCTTGTTCCTGTGCATGCCCTAAACTCATCAGGCGACACGTCTATGCCCGACTTCTTCCTGGAACAACTAACGGTTTAACAACCTTTTCCTCCTTCTTGCTCCGTGTTTGAACTGCTGCCCCTGTAGCAGTCAACAACTCAGGATCCCCTGGATCCCTTGCACCGGAATATTTCCAATGATCAAATCGTGAAGGGTTTTCTCCATCACCAACGCAGACAACTCGCCTGAGAAGTAAGGGGTACGTACTTCTATCTTAGCAACTGGAAACTCCCTCACAGTGCCATCGATTAGAGTACAGGTCTGGATTTGCCCTGTCAAATCCCCTTTATCGACCAGCGTTGTTCGTACTACCCGCATGAACAACCAGTGTCTCGTAACACTTTCACCCTCTGCTGGCCAATCCACCCTTCTTCCACTGGTAACGAACCACTCCGCCTAGTGCCCTCCATCCCTGACACTGACTGCTGTCAGTGCTAGCCATAAGCTGCACTCACCCTCTTCAGACTGAATCCCCTTTGGTTCCACTGCAGGTCGTTTCCCCTGACGACCCTTATCCACCTCTTGCAAGCTGCTGCCTTCTGGAACCTCATGCGACAATCCCTCGCCACATGTCCCTCTTGTGACAAATGAAACACCTAATGTCCCTTTGCCCTTCCTTCTGCCCCACCACGGGTTTGCGACTTTGCAGAAAATCCCCTGGTCTCCTTGCACTCTTCTCACCTGTGCCTAGCACCTGTTTCTCTCTGCACCTTAGTGCCCAACGTGCCTCTCTATACACCTCTGCGAACTTCAACAACTCTCCTGCTGTCTCTGGCTGTCTCTCTTTCAAATGTATGGTTAACTCAGGGCCGCAACCTGACAAAATCTGTTCTTTCATAACTAGCTCTTTCAATTCAGCAAACTCCTTCTTCGTACCACTCAACTCTAACCATTTCTCAAAATAGTGATCTAGACGTGCACCAAACTGAGTGTACGTCTCACCTGCTTGTAATTTAGCTGAACGAAATTTCTTCCTGAACCCCTCCTCTGTGAGGTCAAATCCTTCATTAAAGACTCCTTCACGCACCAAAATCAGACTGTTGTTCTGCTGGTAACGCAGTGAAAATCTGCAATGCCTTACCGTCAATAGCGCTGACAAAATGACTGCCCACTCTTCTGGAGGCCAACCCTGACTGGTCGCAAACGTTTCGAAACGACTGATGTATGCGTCAATCGAATCGGTTCCTTCCGAGAATTTTGGCAACTTGGGTCGGGGAGCATAGCTGCGCACAAGTCACTGGAAAGTGAACTACCATCATCGGTGGTCTCCCTCTGTATCCTCACTTTTTCTAACTCTAATTGAACCTTTAATCTTTCTGTTTCCTGCGTTTCCTAGCTTTAATCCTTTCTGTTTCCTGTGCTTCCCTTATTCTTTCTGTTCCCTGCTTTATTCTTTCTGTTTCTTCTTTTTCTACCGCGACACGTCGTCTTTCTGCTCGCTCATCCCTTTCCATCTTTTGTTGGTTTTCAACGAATGCACGCAACTCATCTCTGAGTAACCTAGATCACGAGCGACGCTCACAAGTTGTTCAATAGGGGTGTTCTTTTCTTCCGCCATTATATTCTCCTTTTTTTTTTTTTTTGAACAAGATTTTATACAACGACAGCCAAACTGGTGGTTACCGACACGAGTGACGTAATAGCACAATCCTATGAATGATAATATTAGCTTGGGACAACGTAGTTAGTTTTTATAAGACGCCCAGCGCCTGACCCAACTATGAGAGCGAATTATAGGCAATCTGTGCGAAATGAGTACTCTGGGCTGAAATGCCAAGCCTAGTATTAACTATCTTGGAAGCAATGCCAAGCCTAGTATTTAACTATCTTGGGAACATACAGTAAGACAACCCCTTGTCTTAGGATTACAATACTTGAATCCCACCCCAGCTTCCTCTCTGAGAAGTTGAACAATTATAATAAATGGGCCAGAATATCCTGGCAGGCTCGCCAATAAATTGTCAACCTCGGTGTAATGTCAGTGGAGGAAGGACTAGCGCACAGCCCAAACACACTCACAGCTTGCTTACAATCTCATTCATATATCATGCATTCGTCACATCAAACCACTAGTAAAGTCTATAACTTTACTACACATGTTCATAAAACGAAACATCAATGCATATGGAATCAAATGAAATAAAACATTCTCTCTTTCCTGAACTTCACAAAATCATTTATCTAAAACATCATTAACTAACCCGGGTATGAATAGATTTCTACTTTACCTGGCCAGGTGATCTTAACTATTCACGAATCACTGTCTTTTCTTTTCTTTTCTTTTTCTTTTCACTGTCACTTTCACAACACGACACAACTGCCGGCACTGGTGTTGGTCTGATGGCGCCTGGTCAGGTGAGACTGTTGGCGTTGTCTGTGGTTCTGCTTGGCGAAGTGACGCTGCCAGGTATGAGGTCGAACCCCGGTTAGGGTAGAACAGTGACTATCAACATCGATCTGTTCTCCTTTCTTTCTTCCTGCATTAACGCATTGCACTCTCTCTCTCTCTCTCTCTTCTAGTCTGCTCTTATCAAATGGACATGGTTGCTTTTCTTTTCTTTTTTCTTTTCTTTCTTTTCTTCTTCATAAATTAGCAACTCTTTCTCTCTCTCCACATCTCTCCTCAGTCCTTCCTCTGCAGACTATCTCATGCTAATCTCTCAACTTGGTTCTCTTCTCTCCTCCCCTCATCTCTCTCTCTCTCTGCCCTTCTCTCCTGCAGAGCTCACTCAGAACCTCTCTCCCCCTCTCTCTTGTTCGTTCTTCCCCTCGTTCTCCCGTTCTCTCACTCTCACATCCTTCTTATGGTGTTCCATCTCTCCAACAAGGGCGAGTACCATTGGTCAGTATTTTTACCCCTGACACCCCGAAGTTAGCTCCCTCTAATTCCATTGGATGTTCAAATCATGTCAGTCATGCCGACACGCCTTACTCTCTGTGGTGGTCAATTGGTCATCTAATTGATTAGCTAGATTTCACCCCCACCACACACTACCTTCCCCCCCTTCCTACTTGACTGGCCCGTGTGGCTTAAGTCGTAGACACTGGTCAGTGTAAAGTGGCTAGCTGAGTCTGGGTGGGCGCCACGACGTCTGAGTAACAATGACGCTGGTTCCACAAAGTGGCTAGATGAACCTGAGCTCGGCTCTACGACTCGTCTCGCTAGACATCGAGGCGTCGGTCAAAATGGCTTAGTCAGTCTGGGTGGGTCGGACCGTCTCGGTGAAACCTCTCCACTAAGCTTAATTGGCCGGATCCGAACCACGGGCCCGGTCTATGTGGCGCCTAGAATGTTTGAGTTTGGACTTATGTCCGAACAAATTGACTGGCGACTCCCCAAGTTGGGTTGTTCCTTTTTTTGTCCGTGACAGTGTGTGTGTGTGTGTGTGGTGTGTGTGTGTGTGTGTGTGTGTTTGTTTGTGTGTGTGCGCGCGTGCGCGCGCGCGCGCATGTGTGTGTGTGTGTGTGTGTGTTGTATGTGGTGTGTGTGTGTGTGTGTGTGTGTGTGTGTGTGTGTGTGTGTGTGTGTGTGTGTGTGTGTTGTATGTGGTGAGTGTGTGTGTGTGGTGTGGTGCGTGAGAGAGATGAATGTTTTAGTGAACATTTAGTTTAGATGCTGTTTTACCCGGCATTTTTCACATCCGTAGAACACTATACCTAAGTGCTTATTCAT
>CM031604.1:35920211-35925211 GCA_018398815.1 Conus ventricosus | reverse complement strand
TCTTCATTTATTCACGTCTAACATCACTCCAAGTGAACAGACGTTAAACAGAAGAACGAACGAACTAAAACATAGTAGTAACAACAGAAACGCATCTCGTACTAGCCACCCTGCGAAGTGGTCAGCGTCTCGGACTCCTGGCTGGGAGGTCGTGGGTTCGATTCCCATCAGAGGCATTTCGACTGGCTAATGCCCAACTTTGGGTTTCCTATGGGCTCAGCTGAGAAAACTGGGACCATGCAGTCGAGTTTCATCCACTTCGTGCATACGTCTCTAAGAGTACTGGTCCATTTTTCCTGACCGCCACTGTATCTCTCGGGTCTGGTTGACATCGGGATATATTATGAAGGGAAGCATAGAGTACAGTCCTGTCATGCAGTCTCAGAACAGAATGGAAATCCGTCGCATCATCCTGATTCTCAACATTCAGCATTAAACGAAAACAAACAAACAAACAAACAAACAAACAAACAAACAAAAACCAATCCCAAATTCTGTGACACTTCATGCCCTGCTCTCATGGTGACCTCGGTTTCGATGTCCTCTCCACGCCTATGACCTTGCTTTGATTCTGTCTTTGATTCACCGGTATCGGCTGATTCTCTGGGGCTGTCGTCGGACGGACGTGGTGTGCTCCCTCCGGAGGGAGAGTAGGTGGTGTCTTGCGTTTGTTGAATCAGGATAGGCGCCACTGAACACCTCCTAAGTGGATCCAGTTGCAAAGCGAGACGACTGCAGGCGGAAATCTAAACAAATCTTAAACAAATGTTAGCGAACCGCCCAGAGAAACGTAGACAAACGAGTCACAAGACATAACACGACGCGTTTCGACCTCGTGGGTCTTCTTCAGGCAAGATACAAACAAATAGGACAACAAAAATTCACTTAGCTTTGATCGCTTCGGAGCTCAGCGCAAGGAAGGCGTTGAACGTGAATTTTCGTTGTCCTATTTGTTTGTATCTTGCCTGAAGAAGACCTAAGAGGTCGAAACGCGTCGTGTTTTGTCTTGTGACTCGTTTGTCTACGTTTCTCTGGGAGGTTCGCTAACATTTGTTTAAGATTTGTTTACCTCCGAAGTGACTCGGCTGCGATACAGCGATTTCTCTGGTCGGTTGCCTCATGACGACTTGACATCGACTGCTGCCTGTGGACTGCCGGTGCCGGGGCTGTAGCGAGCCGGGCCGGGCTGTGGCTGTGGGCAGGGAGGGAAGGGGGAGGGAGGGGGGTTGTCGGCATGAGCGGCGTGGGTGCAATGCCACTGAGGTGGCGCAAAAGATAGGACGTGGAAAAAACACACAACTATCTCACCGTCAGATCTTCCACGGTGACTCCGTACGTTGGGGTTCCCTTCACCTTCTCTCTGACGTCCACCAGCACACCAGGCCCGACAAGATGGTTGACAGGAACCTGATGCACGCGCCACCTGCCTTCTTCCATGTGAGCAGGAGCATCCATATGAGTACCCGTGTGTTCGGCCAGTTCGATCATGTTGTTTTCAAGCCTGTACGAATATGGCATATGTAGTTTCACTGGATGAACATCAAGCCCACTGAACATTGGAAAGGGATTATTTTAAACGAAAATGGACACCCAGTATTGTATGTATATATATATATATATATAATATATATATATATACCTCTTCTTCCGCACAAAATCTGGGTTTCCTGTTGTGAAAAATG
Organism: Conus ventricosus; assembly: GCA_018398815.1. Taxonomy (NCBI): domain Eukaryota; kingdom Metazoa; phylum Mollusca; class Gastropoda; order Neogastropoda; family Conidae; genus Conus; species Conus ventricosus. Next base: position 35,923,529 of record CM031604.1, on the reverse strand, counting down.
CATCTAAAAGCTTTATTAATAAGTTCTGCAGTTTCTAGTGAGTATTTAGTCGGTGAGGAGCGGGGGGTGGGGGGGTGGGGGTGATGGGGGGGGGGGGGGGAGGGGGGGTAGGCTTTAGGCTTCACTCCCCCAGGGCTAAACCAGACTAAGACTAAGTGCTCCTGGATGTGCTGAATCCATTTATGCATGTTAACAGAAAAAAACTTGGGATGGTCTTAGAGTTATTGTCCTTGCTGCAAGGGTACCCACCTAAATCTCTTTTCGGCAACGGCATTTTCAATAAGTAATCAAGTGGTAAGAAAACTAAGAAAACTAAGAAAACTATTTTTGCTTCCTTGTTTAATAAAGACAATTAGTAAGTCTCATAAAAAGAGCATTACAAATAACAGTAAGGCTATATTTTGGCTTCCGTAATGCATGTTCTTTGCACACTGTTAATTTCATGACTACAAGACGATGTAATCTCTCGCACTTTAAACATATTCAAAAATTCGTCACTTGGAACAAATTGTCATAAACTACAATGTATTAGAATAAATTTGACCACGTTTGAAGGTTCTAGACTAATTAGGTATGTCACAATTGCAAAACGATCACCCCTACCCCCCAAAAACTGGAATATCGCCCACAGTTCTAAATGCGTCAGTCCTAACTGAAACCCACAAATCATTACTTGATGTATGAAATACAGCAAGTATTCACCCTGGAAACACTTATATACTTAATTTCCACACACAAAAATGGTTTCAATGGCACTCTGTAAAACAGATGATCATTCTCAGAATTAAAAGATGTTGTCATCTTTAAAAAAGAAAAAAAAAAGTCCCATACTATGGAAATATTTTCACAAACAAACAAAACAATGCATTAGGATACTTAAGGCGAAGGTTTCAGGTTTCAAACCAATCAGTGACATTGAAATTGCAAGTAAATCACTCCTTACGCCCAAAAGACAGGATCAGTTGAAATTCTGGAACACTAGCGAAAGCTGCAATTTTCTCTCCTCCAATTCATTTTCTGTTCTCACAAAAACTAAGTCTGATCGCTGTGCAAGCAAACTTTTCTTATTATCATTCTTATCATGATCAATAGTCGTACTCATCCTTCGGAGAGAGAGAGAGAGAGAGAGAGAGAGAGAGAGAGTGTCAGGCTCCATACCACGTGTCGTAAGTGGGATTGTGGGCACGACTGAGGATGGTGAAGTTGAACCTGGGGTTGGAAGGCCACGTCAAGCTTTCTCCCTCCTTCAGCTGATGAGTCAGATCAATAACAGCTGCGTCACACCATAATGACGTGATGACCAGCAGTGCCGTCACCACACTCGACAGGGAAGGGAGGTCACTTGTCTTCGTCATCTGAAATGGGAAGGAAGGGTGTGCACAGGCAGAGAGCGAGGCGCGGGAAAATGCACGGTTAAGAGTGTACGCCATACAGAGAGAGAGAGAGAGAGAGAGAGAGAGAGATACACACACGCACGGGCGCACACACACACACACACACACACACACACACACGCACGCACACACACATGCTAATTGAGCGCGCGCTCAAACACACACAAAATTTTAATTGATATTTTGCTGTGTGATCTACAAAAGCATATAAACTGTAAATAAACTACATCTGTTTGATATGTGCACGAGGATAAATGCTTGCACAAGAAAAACAAATTTGAAAAAAAAAAAAAAAAAAAAAAAACAACAAAAATCTATATAAAATGAGATTTCAAAGACAATTTACAGAGGACAATTATCCCTTTCATTCTGCAGCTGCCGAAACAGCTTGACACTCCACTACAGCAAGTTCCGGACATTCGCACTCCTGTACATTGACGTAGAATCGGGGGAAATACATCTTACTGATCCGTATGAGCACAGAGCTCTCTTAGCTGAAACTGCACTGAGGACAATGAGAGAGACACCGGCAGAAAGGTGGTGACATTGTTCGCAACAATATTTTTTTTGTCTTCACAAAGCGACAAGTATCAATACCTGCTCTTAGAGCAGCACATACAGCTGTCGTTGTTTTGTGCTGAAAAGTGTAGAATCAGTTAACGCTGTATTTTGTAACAGGCGAGCTACTTTTTATTTGTCTCTTATTCATTGAATTCGAGAGATGTATGCTATTTCTGCAAACCTGGATTAACCAAGAAAGAGCCTTCTAATCTCATGACCAGTCAGAGTCTGCCCCTAATCTCCTCCTTCCGGTCTGTATCTCAGGAAGACTGTGAACAACTGGTCTTAAAACCAACACCTACCAGCACCTAAACTCCTGTCCCTACTACACTTCTTTTGAAACTTTTTGCGCCTAAATTTGAAGAGGCAAGTCATTGTTCGTTCTTCGTTTTCATGGTCTTCAATGTTGTTTGTCTCGCCTGAAGAAGACCAAAGAGGTCGAAACGCGTCGTGTTTTGTCTTGTAATTTGTTTGTCTCCTTTCGGTCGGCGGTACAGTAATTTTTCTTTTAAATTTCTTTGGGAAGACATTAATACAAGCACAGTGTCTCCAGTGAAGTTTTCCTTCCCTGCTCAGACACCTGTGAGACCTCATCTTATGAAGCCTTCCCGTGATCACAATGATTTCAAAACTACTAGTCTGCCCAATCTCGCACATTTTCTGTTCAAACTTACGGAAACGATAGTGTTACAACAACTTCTTACTCATTTAAATCATTTACAACTGCTTGGTACATCTAAGTTTGTTTACCGCCCATATGAAGGTTTTGAAACAGCTCTTGTAAAGGTCTCCAGCGACATACTTATTACTTTGGATCAATGTGATATATATCTCTCTCTCTGTGTGTGTGTGTGTGTGTGTGTGTGTGTGTGTGTGTGTGTGTGTGTGTGTGTGTGTGTGTGTGTGTGGTGTTTAGATTTATCTGTAGTAGGTGACACCACCAACCACCAAACACTATTTCGGAGGCTTTAGAGAATGTATGGAATTTCTGGTAGAGCTTCGGAGTGGTTTAATGACCCTAATTGGTGAAGTGAACATGACTTGTGTTAATTACCGACCAGAAACCCCACCCACCATTCCTTTGGCATTCCACAAGGCACTGTTCTTAGACTAGATTTCTTTCGATATGTGTACGATTTAGCTTACATAACCTATAGTCTCCTTTTCTGTCTACAGTCTAGCCGAGAACACACAGTTGTGCGACTCATATCCATGCAGTCTGACCTACAGCACCATCAGTGATATGCAGAACTGTATCAACTACCTCAGACTTGGATGACGCAAAGAAAGCTCAATAATTTTCATTTGATAATGACAAGATAGATGATCTTCTAGTAAACCTAAAAATAAGTGAGTTTTTCTG
>CM031604.1:35907711-35912711 GCA_018398815.1 Conus ventricosus | reverse complement strand
GAACATAGTTTTCTTGCTGAGTTTAAAAACAGACTCATTTTGGGTAGTATTCAAAACTTGCATTTAGCATTAGAAAACGATGGCAAATGTAAATGGTATTAGTCTTTTAAGACCATTTTCTAGCAGAAAGACACTTGTCTCTAATTACAAATAAATGGTACAGAGACAACTTCATAAGATTTCGACTAAGAAGTAGTGGGCTTAATAATTGCAAGCGATGGGTTTCTTGAGGAAAAACAGGCTGATGGTAAATGCCCGTCTTGTCAAGAAGAAACCGAAAATGAAGCTCATTTCTTCTTCTATTGCACAGCTTACAACCATATCCGAAAACAATGTAATGTACTTGACTCACCTTCTTATATGACTGAACAGAATCGTATTCCAAATGTTTAGTCGAGCAACAATGAAAACGTGATAACAGATCTAGCAAAATTTATATCACGAGCTATGGACATTAGAAAACAGGAGTTTGAAAGAAACTAAATATGTGATAATATGTTCAATCATTAAAATGTATGTCAAGATGATCCGCTGTCGTGTGCCTGTGTGTGCGTAAGTGTATGTGCGAGGAAGGGGCTGGGGGAATAGACGTGGGGTAGAGTGGGGGAGGAGGGACGAATGAAGAAGGAAGCTGTTGGAATGAGTTGTAGGCGAAGAGTAGCCGGTAGAGGAAAGGAGGGGTGAGGGAGCGATTGATTTTTACTGAGTTTTGTTCAAACAAACCCTCTTGACAATAGGGTTTCATTGCTGAATGGACAATGAAATATTTGTCGCTGTCATTCTCTCTCTCTCTCTCTCTCTCTCTCTCTCTCGAGCATTGGACTGAATAATTGTTGTAGCGTATTTCATTACTGGAGAACTTACGGCGAAGCTTGGGATTTTTGTTTTCAGATTAGATTTGTCTCTGTGAGATAAGATGTTCAACTTGTCCTAATCTTTATTATCATTCAATCAGTCAATCAATCAATCGATCAATAATTGTTAATTTAACTCGCTGCTGTCTGTTTGAACAGTTGTGATATGTGCATATTAGGCAACAAACTGCCTAGTGTTTGCATTGGAACAAACTGTCAAGAGTAGGTAGAAAATTACCTACTGTTAACAACAGTCGTCTGCCTTTTGCCGTACGTTTTTTTTTTTCTTTTTTAATTTTTTTTTTTTACTTTAATCCTCTTCATCCCGCGTCCCGGAACATAAGGCGTCAACAAACTCCGTCCAGCCCTCTCTGTCCTGGGCCAGCCAGCTCAGTTCGTTCCAGGTCTTGCCTGCCTCTCTCATCTCCTCCTCCACTGTCCTCCTCCAGGTGCCGAGTGATCTGCTTCGCATCCTCTTCCCCAGTGGTGCTCATCTTAGCGAAGTATGAGGGAGTCTGGTCTTGACCATCCGAAGGGTGTGTCCCAGCCACCTCCACCGCCGCTGCTTCACCTCGGCCACAATGTTGTTCATGCCGGTGCGCCTTGACACTTCCCTGTTGGTGACACGCTGTTGCCAGTGAAGTTTCAGGATTCGGCGAAGACACCTTCCTTCGAAGCCTCTGAGCCTACTCTGAATCTTCTTGTTGGTTCTCCGTGTCTCTGAGGTGTATAGGAGTACTGAGCGTACGTTGGACCTGTATATCTTCAACTTGGTTTTGGTTTGCAGGACAGTTGACTTCCAGATGTTTTTCAACCCGCTGAACGCCTGGGCTGCAAGTCCTATCCTGGTTGAGATCTCCTTCTCGATGTTGCTGTCGGCCGAGATGTAGCTGCCGAGGTACTTGAAGTGTTCCACCTCCTCCAGAGCTGAGCCTCGCACACTGGTCTTCTCTGCGCTCTTCGTCTTCACCTTCATGATCTTGGTCTTGTCGGGGTGATTTTCTTGAGTCCCACACTGCTGGCTATTAGGCCCACTCTTGATGGTTTTTTTCCTGGATATCTTTCTGGGCGTGGGACAGCAGTGCAATATGGTCGGCAAAGTCGCAGTCTTCTAGCCTGGCTGTCAGTCCCCATACAAGCCCTATGCCCTATCGCTGGTGGCCTTCCTCATCACCCAGTCAATGACGACAAGGAAAATTGTCGGCGAGATCACGCAGCCTTGCCTGACCCCGGTCTGCACGTGGGAACACCACTCGCTCTGCTGTCCATCATGTCGCACACAGCACTGGTTGTCTGCGTACATGTCCTGTAGAATGTTGATGACTTTCAGAGGAAATCCGTAGGCTTCCAAGATCTTCCCACAGCGAAGGATGATGGATGCTATCGAAAGCCTTTTAGAAATCGATATAGTTGACGTAGAGTACGTAAAACAGTCCTGCTTAAAGTTGACAGAATTATGTGTACACTGCCTGTTTGTCTTTCTCTTTCCCTCTCGCTCTCTCACTTTCACACACTTTCTCACACACACACACACACACACACACACAAACACACACTTTCACACAACACACACACACACACACACACACAACACACACCACACACACACACCACACACACACACACACTCTCTCTCTCTCTCTCTCTCTCTCTCTCTCTCTCTCTCTCTCTTCCTCCCTCTCTCTCTCTGTCTCTCTCTCTCTCACTCTCTCTCTCTCTCTCTGTGTATCTTTCATGTAATACGAAAGACACGATTACGGAAACACTTGAGCGGTTTTGTTGTGCGATCCCTACACGAAAGGTTCTTGAAAGGTGGAATGCCGGTAACACGTGGAAAATTAATTACATTTTGTTCACCGAAGAAAACCTTAAAAAAAAAGAAAAGAAAAGAAAGAGAGAGTGAAGAGAGATCCGTTCCCATTGTGAATGTTGCGTACTGAATTGGATCAGCTTTCATAGCCGGTCCAATTGGATCAGCTTTCATAGCGGTCCAATAAGATCAACCATACCTGACGTACAGTGATTGAATTGGATCAGCTTTCATAGCCGGTCCAATAAGATCAACCATACCTGACGTACAGTGACTGAATTAGATCAGCTTTCATAGCCGGTCCAATTGGATCAGCTTTCATAGCCGGTCCAATAAGATCAGCCATACCTGACGTACAGTGACTGAATTGGATCAGCTTTCATAGCCGGTCCAATAAGATCAACCATACCTGACGTACAGTGACTGATTTGGATCAGCTTTCATAGCCGGTCCAATAAGATCAACCATACCTGACGTACAGTGACTGAATTGGATCAGCTTTCATAGCCGGTCCAATAAGATCATCCCTACCTGACGTACAGTGACTGAATTGGATCAGCTTTCATAGCCGGTCCAATAAGATCAACCATACCTGACGTACAGTGACTGAATTGGATCAGCTTTCATAGCCGGTCAATAAGATCATCCCTACCTGACGTACAGTGACTGAATTGGATCAGCTTTCATAGCCGGTCCAATAAGATCAACCATACCTGACGTACAGTGACTGAATTGGATCAGCTTTCATAGCCGGTCCAATAAGATCAACCATACCTGACGTACAGTGACTGAATTGGATCAGCTTTCATAGCCGGTCCAATAAGATCATCCCTACCTGACGTACAGTGACTGAATTGGATCAGCTTTCATAGCCGGTCCAATAAGATCAACCATACCTGACAGTGACAGATGCTGACTGAACGACACCGGAAACGACCGAAGGAAGCGCCGACAGACAGCTCTTCAGTCGGCTCTACCAGAAAGATAGACAGACAGACAGACAGACAGATAAATAGACAGACAGATTGATAGATAGATAGATAGGCAGGTAGGTAGACAGATGGATAGATAGATAGATAGACAGACAGACAGACAGATCGACAGATAGAGATAGATAGACAGACAGATACATGTAAATAGAAAGACAGATAAATAGATATGCACTATTTGCACAATCAGCACAACCACGCACCGCCACACGTATTGAGAGAGAGAGAGAGAGAGAGAGAGAGAGAGAGAGAGAGAGAGAGAGAGAGAGAGAGAGAGAGAGAGAGAAGAGAGAGAATGCACTATTTGCACAATCACCACAACCAGTCGCCTCTTACCAGACAGACAGATAGCTAGACAGATAGACATGTACCATTTGCCCACACAGTGCCACACGTTTTTCAGCCAGCAGAGCGAGGCCATTCACTGGAGCAAAGCCACTTGCCACAGGGTTTGCCACGGAGTCTTCAGGCTTCCTTTTCCACCAGAAAAAGGGTTAATAGGTCGAATCACACAAGGCAATGTCATTCAGAGGTCTGCGGGGACCTCAAGCGAATTCATGCGGTTTAAAAACCACTTCTATCAGCACACATCCGACTCCAACCAAAGCAAACTCAAGAGTATCTCCTCCCCGATGTGGTCTGTTAAGGACGAAATTTCAGTGTTGCTATGGGAAAGCATTAGCGTGTAAAGACGACGATGGCAGTCTTCCTGAGAGAAAACACCTGTGACCCTCGAGAAAAACAGGGAAAAGATGTGTAACCAGGTGCCACAGTGTGTACACATCTCTCGGTCATCTTTCAGCAGATGGAGGGATTTGTTCTAGAATTGCTCTCCTCTTATTACCTCCCTTGACCGATGACCCCAGATCATTTCGTGTAAAAATCAATCATTAAAACACGAATGCCTCAGAACCTATGAAATTATAATATAAACATCACTGAAGTCACACAAATTAATACATTTTATTCGTTACAACAATATTGGATATTGGAAAGTCCTTATTTTCTCAAAATTGCTGTTTTGCTTAAATCAAAGTTCCGTTCCATTTTCAAATTATTTTCAGCCAGCCAGACCTTGAATGTATTTCGATTTCACACAAAAATGGAAAAACAAACAAACAAACAAACAAACAAAACCCTGTAAAATCTTAAAACGTACATTAAAAGTAAAGTTTGTAGGCTCTCCTTTCGTGTATCCCGTGCTGAGGATATTTCCCGTGTAAGTTTGCATCTGTGCGACACGACTGACGATGCCGACTTCATTTAAACAGTCGTCTTCTTCGTGTCACTCTTTTTACTTTTTTTCTGTAAACAGTAAACAAGTGGGGTAACGTTTGCTCCCATAAG
>CM031604.1:35897711-35900211 GCA_018398815.1 Conus ventricosus | reverse complement strand
AGATGGTGGATGGTTACTTTTGGTGTGTACATAAAGAGGTGTATCGTTGGTTTCTTGTATGGTTTATATATATGGTTGTTGAGATCCAGTGTTATGTCTAAGTAGTTCACTACCTTTTTGTTTGCTTCAATGGTGATCTTTAAGTTGTGGTTTTGGAAGATTTTGCATAGTTCTTTCTTCTTGTTTTCGATGGTTCTTGGGTTGTTTGTTAGTGCAGCAAGGCCATCGTCTCTGTACAGTCCGACTTGTTTTCCGAGTTTTTTCTTGATGTTGGACAGCATGAATAGTCCGACCAGTTCACATGTTTCTGCACCATCATATGAACCCATGGTTACGTCAAATGTTGAGTTTCTGTTGGTTTTCCTGATCCAGGTTTCATTTCTGCTGTGTAGTAATGTTTTCTTGGTGTGGAGAATGATTTCCATTTCTGACCCTGTTATGTCTGTGTGGTTACTGGCAAACTTCAGGGCTTTGGAGAGTAGTTCCTCGTCTATGGATGGGTAAAAGTCTACTATGTCGAATGTGATAAATACTGTATTACTTTGTTTATTGAGTTTTTTGAACCATTGGATAACTTCGTATGTGTTCTTCCAGAGGTTGTAATCAGAGTTTGATTTTATGTCCTTTGTTATTTTTCCAGAATTTTCTTACTTATTTTGCCTAGTTCAGATTTGGATGGTTTATTAGTCTGCATGTTGGATTGTTATGAAAGTTGGGTTTGTGGTCTTTGAGTGTTATGAAAGCTTCTTTTGTTGCTGTCGCTTCTATCCTGTCACTTAGGTCTATGCGCTCTGCAAGTTCTTTTTCTTTAGTACGGATACTGTCATGTATATTTTTGTCAGCTTTTTTGTATTTTTTCTGGATGTTTTTGTCAAGGAGTTGAGAATATTCCTTTGGTTCCATTTTGTAGTAATTGCTAGTTTTGTCAGCCTTCACAAATATTTTTTGTCATTTTGTACTTGTTTTATTTGGTTTTTTAATGTTGTTTGGAAATCGTTGTTAGATTTTTTGAATTCAATATTGGTTATCATTCTTTTCATTTGATCTTCAAAGGGTTTCATATCGTCTATGACTGGTGGTGATCGCCATGATTTGAAATCGTAGGTGTTTTTGTCCTCTTTTTTTGCATTCGGGTTCAGGAAAAAGAATGCTTTCCATCTCATATTGCGTACGAACTTTTCGGTTTGTTCTATTAATCTTTTAAGTAGAATTGTGGTTAGAGAACGGTATGTTTTTTGTTGACTGCCTAAAGTTGATTTCCTCCATTTTAAAATCTTTCGGGCCACAGTGCTCAACGTGAGGAGCAATCAAGATGAATATAGCCAAAGAGCCTAAAACGATTTTAAAAGTGCTCGACCCCTTGGGGAGCAACATTTGTCAATGATGTTTAAAAAGGAAGGTTAAAACTCGGGGTTAAAACTCTACAAATTTGTTTCGAGCTTGCTGTGCTGTCATCAGGATGTTTTTGGTTTGCCCACCGCCGATGTTATATAGCGTGTGGGTTCCCGTTTGCGGTTGTTTGCACGTGCGGGTTGACTGCACGTGTTTTTGGGGCTTTCAGGTTTTTGTTTTGGGTGTGTTCACTAACAACGATTTCCATTTATGCCTGCAGTTGTTTACTATTTCTGTTTTGGTGTTCAAAGTTGCCAAGTGTGGTTTGCATAGTATCAACCATTTTTCAGTCAAACACAGGTTGCACCTTTTTGAAACATTGCTGTATGGTGATGCTCTTTTTATGATTTTCCAGGATATATTATAGCTTGTTTTTGCATCTTTAAGTTTCCAGATATATTTGCTCAGTTCTGTTTGGTTTTTATATTTTTCTTTATTGAATGACTGTTTGTGGTTTGCATATCTGGTTTTGAAGTGGTTTTCAGTGATCCCTATGTATGTTTCAGGGATCACTGAAAACCACTTCAAAACCAGATATGCAAACCACAAACAGTCATTCAATAAAGAAAAATATAAAAACCAAACAGAACTGAGCAAATATATCTGGAAACTTAAAGATGCAAAAACAAGCTATAATATATCCTGGAAAATCATAAAAAGAGCATCACCATACAGCAATGTTTCAAAAAGGTGCAACCTGTGTTTGACTGAAAAATGGTTGATACTATGCAAACCACACTTGGCAACTTTGAACACCAAAACAGAAATAGTAAACAACTGCAGGCATAAATGGAAATCGTTGTTAGTGAACACACCCAAAACAAAAACCTGAAAGCCCCAAAAACACGTGCAGTCAACCCGCACGTGCAAACAACCGCAAACGGGAACCCACACGCTATATAACATCGGCGGTGGGCAAACCAAAAACATCCTGATGACAGCACAGCAAGCTCGAAACAAATTTGTAGAGTTTTAACCCCGAGTTTTAACCTTCCTTTTTAAACATCATTGACAGATATATATATATATATATATAAGACATCGACGTCTAAGCAATCTAGTTTCTACCTCAGCCCCTGCTCCGTTTAAGTTTACTTTCTTTTCACCA
>CM031604.1:35890211-35892711 GCA_018398815.1 Conus ventricosus | reverse complement strand
CACCAGGAATCCTTGAGAGGACACAGACACCGATAAGTACTCCCAATTATCCACTGAATACCTGGGGTCAACTCTCAGACAACAACAACAACAACACAGTCGTTCGCATGTCTGCTGTAGGATAATGCTAACGACAAGAGGCTAGCAAACCTGATGACCTCCTCATAAAGCGAAACAGATGTTACATGCTGGTGTTCACACACGCTCTAGGAAAAGCAGCTTGCAAAGCAAGCGTTCGAGAATCTAAACTTTTTCTCCTCGTACCTTTCCCTTTCAGGGCAAAGCGGACATTGCTTTTTCAAAACTGCAAGCTAACAAATTTTGCAGTACGCTTTATCGTGACTGACACGTTGACAGCCAACTGTTCTAGAATTCAGTCTTGTCCAGCAACAGCTGGTACTAAAGCACCTTTCTTAACATGTCGGTCACGTCATCATTTCTAATATACTGTAGTTGTCTTACGTTTAAGATAGTACAGGCAAGGGCTTGGAATGAAAGGAAAACTTTGATTTTCTATTCTTTTCCGGAATGATAACAACAACAACAACAACAACGACGACGACCACGACCACGACGACGACCACGACGACCACGACCACGACAACCTTTTTCACGACCGCGACGACAAGTGCGATGAAATATGTTTCTTGTGCACCAACATGACACCGGTGCTGAACAGATTAAATTGATGGTAGAAGTAGTAGTAGTAGTAGTAGTAGTAGTAGAAGCAACAGTAGCACCAGCATCAGTACCAGCAGTGGTAGCAGTTGTAACAAGAGGAACACCACCAGCAGCAGCAGCTGTAGCTGGGTTAACAGCAATAGCAGCAGTAAGCCACAGAGGTTGATGAAGCAGTAGGCCACCCTTAGTTTGATGGCCTCAGTCGCTGCTGTGAATGTTCTGTGTATAACATCCCCCCTGAATAGACCTATCTGTGATTATTTTTCTGATCATCATTATCACGATTGATATGACCCTACCCTCCACAGAGAGAGAGAGAGAGAGAGAGAGAGAGAGAGAGAGGAGAGAGAGAGAGAGAGAGAGAGAGAGAGAGACTCAACTCAACTCAACTCAACTCAACTCAAACACTTTCATTGCAAAGGCCACCGACCTATCTGCAATGACGTCAAGAACAAAAATAGAACACACATGCGCTCGGTGCATGTACTGAAAATTATGAAAGAAAATATTTGCATAACAAAATGTTCTTCCTGAAATTACCCTGGCATTTGTGTGTTAACTGATAGTAGTTCCTCTACTCGTTGTAGTGCTTTATAAATGAACATTGATACAGAGCGAGTTGCAATTCTCCTTTCATTTTGCAGTTTAAAAAAAGCAATGACACTGATGAACATTCTAATATGAGGTAAAATGTACTTATCTTTTAAATCTTTATAGGATGGACAAATCAATCAAAAGATGTGTTTCGTCCTCGATTTGATTACAGAATGGACAGGTTTTTTTTTTTAAAAGAGTTTAGTGTGTATCTTTGATGGACAGTCAAATCACTAATACCGAGTCCAAATCTCACGAACCCTTTGCATAATTTAGGAATTGTACAATCAGTTACATATTTCTCAGGTGCCGCGTAACAAGAGAGAGAGAGAGAGAGAGAGAGAGAGAGAGAGGAGAGAGAGAGAGAGAGGGGAGAGAGAGAAGAGAGAGAGAGAGAGACAGAGACGCCATACCACGTGTCATACGTGGGATTGTGGGCGCGGGAGAGGATGGTGAAGTTGAACCGAGGGTGGACAGGACACGTGATGCTTTCCTCCCCCTTCAGCTGGTGCGTCAGATCAATCACGGCGGCGTCACACCACGATGACGTCATAACGGACAGTAACGTCAGGAACACCGTCGGCAGAAGACCAGTCATCCTTGTCATCTGACAAAAAAACAAAACAAAAAAAAAAACCCGATTGACAGGTGCTGACTGCAAAGAGCAGTGTGTCCGTAAAACATTAAAAAAAATATGATTTTGTTGTTGTTGTTGCAATCATGAGGACAGAAACTAGGTTAAACAAACAACAGAGAAAAAAGTCACTCAGTCAATATGAAAAGGGTAAGTTAATGAACAATCAAAGTGTCATTCTAACGGGTTCAAACTTTTTTTTTTCTTTTTTTTTTTTAGGAAAAAGAGGAACTGGAGAACGCAAAAAAAATGCTCGATAGACAAAAAAACAACAACAACAACAAAAAAACGTGAACAGTTGAAAGATCACAAGGAATCACAAGGATAAATGGCCAAAAAATGAAGCAAACCAAGCGTGTGAATAAAACATGATGATAATATGATATTAATGCATTTAAAGTAGATTTTGTTGTTCTTGCTGTAATAGAGAAATGGGATCAATTTGTTATAGGATATTTGCATACAGCACACACACACACACACACACACACACACACACACACACACACACACACACACGCGCGCCCGCCCGCATGCCCGCACGCCCGCATGCCCGCACGCACGCACGCACGCACGCACGCACGCACGCAC
>CM031604.1:35880211-35885211 GCA_018398815.1 Conus ventricosus | reverse complement strand
TTTTTTCTCTTTTTTTCTTTCTTTTTCTTTCTCTTTCTTGTTTGTTTTGTTTCTACAACTCCATGGATCTAGTTGGGTCTTTAATGGTATATTTCGTCTTCACGACACTAAGGGTTGATTGCTCTGATTCATAAAACGCAGAAGATTTCGGACACCGTGCAGGCCGCCACACATTACTGCATCCATATTTTGAAACATGCTGTCATATCCCTGTTTTAGGTAGGACGTACTGTAACTTTATTATTATTATGTGTAACCAGAAGTAGGTGTCCGTCATATTGTTTGCAGGCTATTAGAAAACGCCAAGTTCCACTAATATTGAGAGAATCAAGGCCCTTTTATGTTGGCCTGGTAGATTTTACGTAGTTTTGTATGTTTTTCTTTCTTTTTTATGCCGGGAAGTGCCGTGTGTGTGTGTGTGTGTGTGTGTGTGTGTGTGTGTGTGTGTGTGTGTGTGTGTGTGTGTGTGTGTGTGTGTGTGTGTGTGTGTGTGTGTGTGTGTGTGTGTGTGTGTGTGTGTGTACAAGCCAACACACCATCTAATGCGCACACAACTGTTTGGAAGCATCCTCAGGCGAGATCTCCACTTACACACAGTCAATGATAATAATAATAATAATAATAATAATAATAATAATAATAATAATAATAATGGTTTCTTATATAGCGCTTAATCAAACGAATTTCTCTAAGCGCTTTACAAAGTCATACTACATTCACCCTTCTCATATACAATAGGACACCCTGCACCTAGCTACAAATACTATTACTACAAAAACAAACAAATCCTAATCCTACGAGTGTGACATTCACTTATTTTTCAAGTATCACTGCAAACACTTAATCCTATAACGTTCAGTCATACCACAAATACATGTAATGGAGAACATACACATACACTACATTTGAAAAGACCCAGACGGCTATGAGTTAGGTCCCCCCCCCCCCCCCCCCCCACACACACACACAGCATTGATTAATTATGAGAAAATAGATGGGTTTTAAGTTTAGACTTGAAAGAAGGGATAGAATCTGAATGTCTGAGAGAGTCTGGCAGTCTGTTCCACGTCGCTGGAGCTTGAAAAGAGAAGGATCTTACACCAGTAGTAGTCCTGAAGCGAGTCATTCGTAGAAGGCGGTCGTCAGCAAAGGAGCGTAGTTGTCGAGAGGGGGTGTAGATTTTAATGATCCCATATTATAAAGGGAAAAAAAACTGGTCTTTGGTGCTAAAGGGACAAGGGACAGAACTAATCAGCTCTGGGAAGCAGACTGGATGACACTTCGAATGACAACACGCTGATCGCAATGACGTAGGGGCTGCAACATTGACAGAGACATGGGGTCAGAAAAAAAAATTGTAGAGTTCTCGTCACAGTAAGAAAGCACACGGTCACGATCAAGTGTCCATCTTAAGTGTATTGCCTTTTAAGTACAGTTTAATCAACGAGATGTCAGCATGGGAAGAGAGAGAGAGAGAGAGAGAGAGAGAGAGAGAGAGAGAGAGAGAGGGAGAGAGAGAGAGAGAAAGAGAGAGAGAGAGAGAGAGAGAGAGAGAGAGAGAGACAGACAGACAGAGACAGACAGACAAAGAGACAGAGACAGACAGAGACAGAGACAGAGAGACAGAGACAGAGACAGAGACAGAGACAGAGACAAAGAGAGAATAGTGTAGGGTGGGGAAGTCGAAGCGGAAATTTGAACTTACTCATCTGCCGGTGCTACGAAATAAGAGATTATCCTCTCAAAACATTGCAGCATGATACACTTTCAAATTCACATTTACATTTGAAATACATGAAACAGGTAAAAGAAGAAATAAGCTCGACCCGGAGAGAGAGAGAGAGAGAGAGAGAGAGAGAGAGAGAGAGAGAGAGAGAGAGAGAGAGAGAGAGAGAGAGAGAGAGAGAGAGAGAGAGAGAGAGGGAGGGAGGGGGAGGGAGAGGTTTTCTATCACGCCACTCACTCTCTCTCTCCTTTTCTCCCTACTCCCCTGCCGCCTCTTTTCGCTTTCTCTCTCTTCATCACTGTCTCGTCATTTCTTTCAATGCTCGTCACTTTCAATGTGGTATTTGAAAGTGGCGCTGGAACACATCGATCGGAACAGAGTTCTGGTCATGTTCAGACTTTGAAGTGGGGCCTGTACCCTTCGTGTCTACTGTCTGTCAAGCGAAGCATAGCCACGTGCCTTTCCACAACGCTGTGTGTTGATTCATGATGGAAAATACAGGACATGTGTTCCACCAGACTAGAGTTACGAATGGAGCTCATACAATAAAATAGTTTCGAACCCCTTTCTTGTGTGGCTTATGTTACAAGACACTGTCTTCAGATGAAATACCAATTGCACACAGTTCAGAATGATGAAGTCAGCTGGGAACCACAGGAAGCTGTATTCTGCATGCTTATTGCGGCGCAAAATGCTGCTTCGTCGACTCCCGTGTATATACAGCCTAAAAGTATGTCAGTTTCAAGTTTCAGTTTCAAGGAGCTGTCATTGCGTGCTAAAATGGTCCTTATACGTTACACCACATCCGCCAACATTCGAGACCACGGTGCGCATGATTTAAAGGTTATGCATGAACGCCTTAATGGGTCAGGTAAGAGAATTTAAGAAGGGGTCTCGTGGCTACGTTACAGCAGACTTTGGAAACCTACCTAACTCGGGCTGTGCCATTATCAACATTGTATGTGTGTGTGTGTGTATGGTGAGTGTACATGTGTGTGTGTGTGTGTGTGTGTGTGTTGTGTGTGTGTGTGTGTGTGTGTGTGCGCGTGCGCGCGTGCGCGCGTGCCTGCGTGCGTGTCTGTGTGTCTGTGGCACACGCCAGTGTATGCAGTAGGCGTGTGCATGTGCGTGTGTGTATGGTGTGTATGTATGCGTGTGCGTATGCATGTACATGTGTGTATGTGTGTCAGAGAGGAAACAGCAAATAATAGTGCTGCATGCTTTATTTCGGAACGAAATGGTTTTAGCGTTTTCTGTGTGACATAGTCCTGAACAAAAAAAAACCAACTGATTATACCCTGCATTCTGTTGTCCGTCTGTCGGGTGGATTCTTCACATTCACTTTGTTTCCCTTGTGACAAGAAACATAACGATCTGTGGACACCATCTTGCGCAGACAGTCTGTTTGGAAAGTATTGTAACAGGGGAATCATATCATATACAGAGTGAAATCAGCAACATTGTCTACATCATTGTTACGTTCTGCAGCAACTATTTGTGTTCTCAGTGTATTTTGGGAGTAGGGGTGGGATGGAAGACCACACATTTACGTAACCTCGACTGCATCAACACAGATCCACCCCATCCAGAAACCATTCTCAAAACTAGACACATTCGTCAGCCAAAACACTTCTGTCTGGATGAACAGAGATGTAAAGATAGAAATTCGAAAAGTCCCACAGAAAACTTTGAGCGCAGACTCCAACAGATATCCTCCTGGTATGGTAAAACTACACACCCTTTGCCCAGACGGTCTCAACATGGTCACCTCGATTCTCTTTTGTCCTTCCCTCCACCTTCCCTTTCTTCTTGCCCTCCTTCTACCCCCCCCCCCATCCCCCTCATCTCTTTCTTCCCCTCCATATTCACCTACCTACCTCTACCACCATCCCAGCTCTCTGCCACTTCTAAGTCTACTTTCAGAGCCCCCCCCCCCCCCCCCTTTCCCGGCGCCACATATACATTTCAGTGGGTTTTGTTTTTAGTAAGATGATAGAGCTGCGGATTGTTGATCGTTCTGCTTCGCCACCCAACCATCCCCTCCCTCTCTTTCCTCCCCTCTTAAACCCCCCCCCCCCCCCCCCCCCCCCCCCCCCCCGTGTAGCAATAGAAAAACTTCAGATGACAACTGATTCTCCTTTGTCCTTTTCTCCAGCTCTCCTTTTTCTTGCCCTCCTTCTACCCCCCTCCTCTCTCTCTCTCTCTCTCTCTCTCTTCTCTTCTCTCTCTCTCTTTCCTCCCTCTTACGATTTGTGTTACTAGAGATGACACCCACCCCTCCCTCCTCCTCGCTCACCCCATTCTTAGGCTACACGCCATTTTAGAATTTTTCCCGTTCTTTGCATGCCCCCCCCCCCCCCCCCCTTCTCTCTCCAGGCCCCATCTCTCATTTTTCTTCTCACTTTTGACTAGGTGGGCGTTTGGTCTGCCCTTGCTTTTTTGTGCGAATTGTGTACATTGATTTTTACAGGGATCATCGATTAGTGAGATGCATTACCTACTGGTGGTGTACGTGTACGTTATATATTTCATATTATGTTGCTACTGGGGTATGCATTACCTACTGGTGTGTACATGTACAGTTATATATTTCATATTATGTTGCTATTGGGGTTGGTGTAATTCGGCATTGCTGTATGTGTCTCTGTATTTCTGTGAGTCCGGGTCTGATGCGCTGGGGGGGGGGGGGGGGGGGGGGGGGGGGGGGCAGGGGGGCAGGGGGGAGAGGGGGGGGGGGCAGGGAGGAATATGCGTGTTGGTAGAATGCGTACATTTCATTAAGTCATATTTGGATCAGTTATGCCTTCGCACTCATATCAGTCTGAATGCAAATTCAGTAACCAGGAATCCAGCACCCTGCCATTGACATTGGCCTTGAACACACTACAGACGGAACAGTGGCTGGCTTTGACATGGAAGAGATGAAAGATTGTGTTGTCACTTTGACTGATCGACATGTGCAAAGACTGTGACGAAATCATCACAGAAGCATAGCAGTGCAGCAGAACAGCTCCATTGGTAGAGTGCCAGACTCGTGATCCTGGTGATGCTGAAGTTGCGGGTTCGAATCTCCACCGGGGGAGCGGGGGGTGGGGGTGGGGGTGGGGGTGGGGGGTGGGGGGGGGGCGGTAGAGATTGTTCCTCCGAGTTACCATTGGTTCTGTTCACAACCATTCCCGAAGTCCTTCGGGAAGAAATATAAACCGTGTGGTGAAAAATCTTCTGCACACGAAAAATCCTGTCACCAACTGAAAGAAGAGAATGCCAGTTTGGT
>CM031604.1:35870211-35875211 GCA_018398815.1 Conus ventricosus | reverse complement strand
CGAGGCTTGCCCTGCTTTTAGAATAGGAGTCACAATAGACGTCTTCCATATATCGGGAATTTGTCCACATTCCCAACATTTGTTAATAATTTATGTAAATGACTATCCAGTTCTCTGGTAAATGGTTTAACATCGTGTAAGAAATCCCATCCAAACCAACCGAAACCTTTTTATTCCAACAGACGGACAGCATTCCTGACTTCCTGTAAAGATATTGTACATTTATAGTACTGTTGTTGTTTGGTACAGGATCTCTATAGTTATCAGTATTTTTTTCTTTCAATCTAAACGACTTTTGCTCATTAGGCAAACATTCCATACAACTGTTTTAACGTACATAGATGCAAATTCATCAGCCTTTTCTTTGGGAGATAGAAATTCTTTACTTGTTGTTTTGATTGGGTAATCTTGGACTTTAATGCCGATTTCATTTCTTTCACCTTATCCCACACCTTTTCAAGTCTTTATAGTCAGATACTTCATTTAGACAGAACTGTGACCAGTATTGTCTTTTTGCTTGCGCTGTAACTCTGTTTGCTTTTATTTTTGTACTGCACATTTCTTTATGAGCTGCATCTTTTATCTCTTGCACAGGAACTTTTCTAACTTTTTAGCCAATTAGATAAGCTAATGTTTTTGCTTTAACAGCCTCCTCGCAATGCCTGATTCCACCAGACATTCCTGAGAATGTTTCACACCTTTTTGGTCCTTTTTTTGGAATTAGCTTAAGCAGCAGCCTCAAGAACTGCTTTCTGAAAGTTATCAAAAAAGATGTTAACATCCTCACAAATAACTTCACTCTCAGTCTTCTCAGTGATGGTAATTTTGAAAGTTTCCCAATCTGCCTTATGTAATTAAATTTGGGTATAACATCTACACCACTAACTTCAGATCCAACGGATTCTTTAAAAGATAAAAGTATTGGCACATGGTCACTACTGTGGGTCATTGGCTGTATCCCATTTTGCTGTTAATGCTAAAGCAGGTGAAACAAAGGTAAGATCAGCGCCGATGTCTATGATGAGATATGTCTGGGATGCGCGTAGTTCTCCGTCGTTAAGCAAAACTAAAGATGAATCCACAACAGTTTCCAGAAATCAGGGTGAGAAACTATTTGACAACTGTATCCCAGAAAGGAGCAT
Source organism: Conus ventricosus (assembly GCA_018398815.1). Taxonomy (NCBI): domain Eukaryota; kingdom Metazoa; phylum Mollusca; class Gastropoda; order Neogastropoda; family Conidae; genus Conus; species Conus ventricosus. The sequence goes on along the minus strand of CM031604.1, from coordinate 35,874,069 downwards.
GTGAATTGAAATCGCACCAATGATCACTTTTCTTTAGAACAGTTTAGAGAACGTAACAATTAGTATTTTGCCCATCAGGGCCCTTAGGGTAATAACTGATGCAAAATGTAAAATTTGATTGTCTGAAACTTTCAGTTTTATAAGGATGCCGACACATTAACCGTATCTTTTGTAAAGAAAGAGGACTAACGTATGTGTAATCTAACCACATTGTACATAGATTAGCTGTACTCACTTTATCAGATTCTTTGCATATATGATAAACCGGGGGATAGTAATAACCTTGTAACTTTGGCAACTTCTGTTGAGTGACATTTAGGGACTGAAGGAGAAGTACATGATGAAATTTACTAGAAAGATGCATACACAAATTATCAATATTAGTTGACAAGGAACGTGCGTTCATTGTAGAACGACAAATTATCACATGTGTTGTTCTTTTTCTTCCTGGTCATATGTTAACTTAATTTAATGGTGGATAAGTATCATATAGGTGACGCAGTACAATAACCAGATCAAAACTGCTAAAGCAGACGTTACCCAGAGAACTGGAGGGCGGGGGTGGGGGTGGGGGTGGGGGTGATGCTTTGGAGATTTTTTTTTCCATGGGGCTGATCATGGATAGGTAACTGACTATCTTGAACTCTTGTATGTAGATTTGGGGATGACAGGCTATCACAATGACCTCCTACTGAAAACTGCTTCACACAATATGATGATGGGGCCCGATGCTGAACAAAAAAAGACGCCCGAGCGGAAATGGCAGATGGTTGCGCTGTTTAACATCCGTAGGCGTCAGCAGAGAAGATGATTGCTGGACATTTTGTTGACTAGCCTTGCCAGGAAGAGACTGCTGGTCGCCATGATGACCGTCTGATGACTTCAGGGAAGATGACTGCTGCTCACCATGTTGACAACTGATGACTTCAGGGAAGATGACTGCTGGTCGCCATGTTGACCAACTGATGACTTCAGGGAAGATGAATGCTGGTCGCCATGTTGACCAGCAGGATGCCTTCTTGGAGGGAGATGAGTGCTGGTCGCCATGTTGACCAGCGGATGACTTCTTGAAGGGAGATGAGTGCTGGTCGCCATGTTGACCAGCGGATGACTTCTTGAAGGGAGATGAATGCTGGTCGTCATGTTGACCAGCGGATGATTTCTTGGAGGGAGATGAGCGCTGGTCGCCATGTTGACAGCAGATGACTTTTTGGAGGGAGATGAGTGCTGGTCGCCATGTTGACCAGCAGATGATTTCTTGGAGGGAGATGACTGCTGGTCGGATGTTGACCAACTGATGACTTCATTAGAGGGAGATGACTGCTGGTCGCTATGTTGATCAGCTGATGGGTCTTCAGGGGACAGTGATATGGAATTTTCATTAATAGCCTTCAGTTTGAGTTGATACGGAAAAGAACTTTACAGCGTTTGTGTAGATTTGCAATCAATATTACAAGCATTCCTTACAACGTCCGCATAAGATTTCTGATTAACGGACTCTTTCTGTTTCAGCTTCAGCTTTCTTGACGAATAGCCTCTTGAAACGAAATTATTGTTCTTTGATTTCAAAACATTAACTTCTTTGGCCATCGTTTTAGCAGGACATCCATGAAAAGCTGATGAGTGGTCACCTTTGCAGTTAACACAAATCTGTCCAAGGTACAGTTCTCTCGGGGGTGTGGATGACTGACCACATCTGCTACATATCTGTACTTTACTTAAACAGTGTTTCTTGGTGTGATGCAGACGCTGACAACACGTACACCTTTTTATTGGCGCCAATATGGGTGTATCTTCAACACAATATTGTCATACTAAGTTTTTCTGGAAGTGCTTGAAGTTTGAAAGTAATTATTGTCACTTTTTTCCCGTTTCTAAGAACCGATTTTCGGACCCCGCTCACAATACTTGGAACAGAAGACAGAAAACTCTCATCCAGGTCCTTGAAAACAATACCAACTGTTTTTACTTGGGGCGTAGTAGTGTCAACAGCTATACCAGCATGCTTTGTGTCTGCATCAGCTTCTTACTTTGTCTCTCATTTTTGCACTGAATATAAGAACTATCATCTCTTAACTTTTTGACAGACACAACTTCACCAATCACGGACTCTATTGCCTTTTTGTGGTAATGAGGATATAGATGTCGCAGGAGCAGAGAGCCGTCACCTGAATCTTTAATAATAACATTATGATCTTCTTTGTTCAACAAATTTGGTACGAAAGATGATTTAAGATAATTAAGTTGAACTTGCTTTAAGGGAGTTGTCACCATCAGGTATGGATTGTTCTTTCCAGTTTGAAATTCCATGTGTGTATGCGTGTGTTGTGTGTGTGTGTGTGTGTGTGTGGTGTGTGTGTGTGTGTGTGTGTGTGTGTGTGTGTGTGTGTGTGTGTGTGTGTGTGTGTGTGTGTGTGTGGTGTGTGTGTGTGTGTGTGTGTGTGTGTGTGTGTGTGTGTGAGTGTAAATGAGTTGTTCTGCGATCAGAAGTGGCAGCAGCAACTAAAGTCAAGTCTTAGATAATGATGCTAACGTCGCATCTTCATTCTCTTGCTAGAGTGGCACTGGCAACAGTTGGAACAGAAGCTGTTGTTGCCGTTGCATTAAAAGAAAGAATGAGAGAAGAATGAACTCCTCAGGATCTGCGGTGAAGGTGCAGATTCCTGGATTCCTTGGCCGTGACAATATTGAGTCCTGTACGAATTCGCTTTACTGTGTTTGCCCCTTGTATCTGGGGCATGAGAGATAAAAGGTTGAAGTTGACAGGGTGGTTTGGATTGGTTTGAGGTTCAATTGGTGTTCATTTTCACATTTGAAATAAAGCGTTCATGACGATGAAGATCAGTGGGGTATCATCTTTGCCCCTCGACTGTAACCCTAAGGTTAACTGTTGGTGAGATTAAGTTTTACTTATGTCAATCCTTTGTTAATCACACCATTAAGAAAGCCACAATTCCTCTTACAGGATTTGAGCAGATTACAAAAGGATATTATCACGCACATCAACGACAGCATCAACAAAAACAACACAACAACAACAACAACAACAACAACAACAACACAACAACAACAACAACAACAACAACAACAACCACTACCAGTCAGGTGTTACGTGAAATGTGCAAAGGATATTACAAAGAATATAGGAGCTGTTTAAAAGACGACGTTTTTTTTTTCCTCTTGTCTTCTTCTTGTTCTTTGTTGTTATTGTTGTTGTTGTTGTCGTCGTCGTCGTCGTCGTCGTGTGGTTGTTGTTGTTGTTGTTGTGAGTTGTTGCTTTCAATTCACTGTTGATTTTGGAGGTTACAAACTAAAATCCTTCACAGATGACAATGTGTAAAAGTGGAATGTTTCGTGAATTAAATGATAGTCTACACAAAAACAAAAACAAAAAAAAAAAACAACCAGAAATAACGACTGCATTAGCAGTTCAGTCGTCGTTTGCTTCCTTTTTTTTTGTTTTTGTTTTGTTTTAAAGATTTCGTACCCGCTGGACCCTTCGGCACAGAGTATTATCATTTCTTGTCATCTTCCACGATGCCTGTTTCAGCAGTAATATTTTCCTGTTGCCAATTCATCCATTGTGTATGCATAGTTCACGAGTTGTGTTATTGTTGTGCTTGTTGACCTTTTGTTCTTTCCTTTTCTGTGTTTGTTTCATCGTGCACCCAATAAGGATTTTTCTGTTTTCGTTTCGTCCATTGTACCCAATAGGGGATTTTTCTGGGTACATACAAGTCTTTCTTTTTTTTCATCCGTATCCCCCGTGGGGTGTGTGTGTGTGTGGGGTGTGTGTGTGTGGTGTGTGTGTGTTTTTGTGTGTGTGTGTGTGTGTGTTGGGGGTGTGGGTTTTGGGGG
>CM031604.1:35842820-35855320 GCA_018398815.1 Conus ventricosus | reverse complement strand
AGCCTTGACAGCAAAAACGCCACAATAGTCACAATTGACAAATCATCCCGGCTACACATGCACACAAGCGCTTGCACCAGGCTTGCTGGACAATCATACATGGTCGGACAATCAAAGCATGTCAGAGAAACGTAGACTCTTTGTAACTTCCGCTATTGAATAGGAAAGCTATAAATGTTCCTTTGCAGGAAGTAGGGCTTTGTGACGTAAATCAGGGTAGTGAACTCCAGACAGTAAGAAAAGATCACAAGTCAAAATTTCGTTTTCTTACGGACAGAGTAGAGTACGAATTCCTTCAGATGATGTCGGCTGCTGGAATAGAATACAGAGAAACCAAACGGAGACAATCTGTTATTGAACGAAAAAAGTTATAGTGTTTCTATGCTGGGAGCAATTTCTCTATGTGACGTAAATCATACGCTACTGATATCTACACAGCTGGCGCATAGTAAGAAAAGAGCGGAAACCCAAAGTGCTAGTTTCCTTTCAGACAGAAGTTCAGCTACATTTCAAAACAAAACTACATCCATTTCCACAACAGTCTAGAGAACTATTGGCTCCTATAACACATTAACTCCAGATTCAGACCGTTTAATATCAGTCCTTTTTTTTTTTTTTTTACTGCTCACTACTGTGATGTGAGATAATTTCATTTTGTTGTTGCAGTATTTGATGATCATGATCATTAATTTTGAATACTGGTTCGAGGGGTTCCTGTATTCGCCTGTGCCAAGTTCTCTTACAACCGAGCTCGTCTTCCTCCGTGTAAATCAACGCGGGTAGCTGTTTTCAAGATTTCAATATTTAGTAAACCTCTGGGGTTGGTGAGTTTCAGAGGGTAGCAACAAAAAAGAAAAAAGAAAAAAAAAGGGGGGGGGGGGAGAGAAGAAGGGGAAACCAGCTTGAATCGACACATCTGCATCATGAACACACTTGTGTTGGTGTGTGAAAACATCTAGAATTGTATTTCTATAGCTAATATACTGACATGATCTGAATAGCGCAGAATATTCGTAGAAAATCAGTCACAAAATGAGAACACAAATAATAGTGGACACAAACGTATAGGGTCCGTTATACTATTAAATTCGTTCATCCGCACTTTGTCTTGGTGGTGGAATTTTTCCACATCCGTTAAAAACAAAAGCAAATATTGCTTGCTGTTCAAGCCTTGTCATACATATTTCATCGTCTGCTTAAAAGCTACTATCGTGAATACGGTTTACACCATAATTCTTAACGCTTTTTCTCCGAACTGAAACCACGTAACTTTCTGTAGGCCCAGTAATTTTCAAGCGGAGAAGGCTGAAAGTGGGTTAAGTCAGAAATAGAAATAATCGTTAAAAAAAAAAATTAAAACAAGATAAAAAAGATTTTTGAAAATGGCGGTAAAAATGATGTACGGGTTGGAAGTGGCTACAGAGGCATCCGTCAGGTGCGAAGTGAATATACTGATTAGTTTGTGTCCACTCCTATGCGTACCTCGACCACGCCCCCCATACACTGCACTTGAACATTGTTTACCCTACAAGATGTGCCATCATCAGAATCATCAAGCCGACATTCTCAGTCTGCTACGAAACACATTGTTGGGTCTCGACTGCCCTCAAAGTCTAATTCTATTTATTTCATCCTCTTCGTTATCGTCGGAGTCGGGGTTCCATCCATCATCAGACTCATAAGTCATAGTCGTTATCATTATCTGTGAACAGTCGCTTCTAAATTTCTGAACCCGACAAATTTCTTCAATGTGCCATTGCGTTTAGCGTCGAAACGCACAGACACGAGATGCAGGAACCGATGGGATTTATCCCCCTTAGTATAAAGGCCAGTTCAAAAGGCAGAGCGGTTTGAGTGGACTGGGACTGAAAGGAGACTTAGAAACAGGAGTTTATCGTAACCTCTGCGTTCTCCCTGAACACACACACACTTGGGTCAGGAGAGATTCGTCACTTATGAATGTTTGTGCATAATGAACTCTAGGTTTTTGGCTTTACCCATTTCATGTTTTGTTTGATAGATCTCTGAGGGTTTTGGTTTTACTCATTAAATATTTGTTTGATAGAATCTGAAGTTTTTGGCTGTACCAGTTAAGCATACTGTTTGATACAATTTCTTCTTGACAGCCCCCCCCCCCCTCTCTCTCTCTCCACTGTGTGTGTGTGTGTGTGTGTGTGTGTGTGTGTGTGTGTGTGTGTGGCTCTTTCCCAGATATGTCGTTTCCCTCATCTCAAAAATAGTAAAGAAGGAGGATTTCGTAAAGTTGGTGGTGTTGTCATTAATAACATCCTGCTTTAGTTCGATCATATGACGATCATTTTTAAAATATGTTTATTTAAAAGGCATTTGTCAGATGTGGGGAGAAAAAAAAACACATCCTAGATTTACACTCTGGAAAGGAAAACTCAAAACTCCATTCTACATATAACAACACCCCAAGTATCTAGGACACCGCGAGTGAAAAAGCATGAAAAGAAAAGCAATCCACCAACAAAAAGAAAGCCTTTCAAGTATTCACAGGCTTGCTCTACAATTAGTTTTTAATTAACAAACAAACAAACAAACAAACTAGTAGTTTCAGATCATGCAGATTTGCGCATCCTGCCATCCAACTCAAAGTGAAAACAGGTCTACAATAAAGTCATTTATTGTTAGAAAAAAAGAAAGAAAGAAAGAAAGTCTGCTCGTTTCATTCATTTTGGCGGATTTTGATGGAGCGTAGTTGTATTTATTTTTTAAGATTCAAACTAGCCAGCAGGTTTTATAATGGAGATTTTGATGATCATTTGACAAAGAGAATTCGCCATCTCGGTGTTAATGAGGTGTAATGTATACACTTTTTAAAAATACAACTTTTCTTTTTTTTTTTGGTTTAACACTTTCCCCCTCCCCCCTCCCCTCTACTCCCACCCCATCCCCTCCACCCCCTGTCTACCTTTTTCTCTCCTCTCCTTGTCTGTCTTCGCTCTCTCCCCCCTCCCCCCCCCCTCCCACCCCGTCCCCACCCCCCACCATCAACTTCTCCCGCTCCCCTTCTGTTGTTGTTGTTGTTGTTGTTGTTGTTGTTGTTGTTGTTGTCATATTTCACAGCCTCATCTGTAGCTTTCTCTTTCTTGCAATAGTTTCGGCCAACGCGTTTTTGTCGTGATCGAATATCTTATTTATCCTTGTCTTGTGTGATGGTATTCTTATTTATCCCTGTATATACCTTCTTGTGAGCAAATTAATTCCTTCCATTGGTGAAGCGGTTTTACTCTGTTTTCACCCCTCCTCTTTTTTTAAACACCCATCCCTCGTACCTACCCGCCCCATCATGTATTGTCATTCTTTTGTGTGCATTGATTCGATTTCTGTTCAGAAACTTTGTGTACTTGGATTGTCAGTGGCGATTTAAAGCCTTCTGTTAATGTGTTTGACGTGACCGCTTTCTGTGCATGTTTTGCAATGACATGTTCCATTACGTGTTCTTTGAGGAAAAGATCCTATTTGGCTTTAAGTATTTGTTATTAATTTTTTTGTTTATCGATTAAAAGAAAAAAGAAGTTGGTTCTTTTCTTTGATCTTTCCATTTTTCTGCGTTTGTCTGTCTGTCTGTCTGTCTGTCTCTCTCTCTCTCTCTCTCTCTCTCTCTCTCTCTCTCTCCTCTTCTCTCTCTCTCTCTTTTCTCTCTGCTGTGCATGAGTGCATGAGTGCGTCCGGTTGCGCGCGCATGTGTGTTTGTGTGTATGCGCATGCGCGTAGGTGTGTGTCCATAGATACAGGTGAGTGTGTGTGTATGTGTGTGTGTGTGTGTGCGCGCGTGTGTGGAACGCGTGTGCGAGCGCACGCGTGTGTGTGTGTGTGTGCACAATTGCGTGCGTGAGTGTGTGCAAATGACCTTGTGTGTGTATGTGTGTGCGTGCTTGTGTGAGGGTGTGTGCGTGAGAGAGAGAGAGAGAGAGAGGAGAGAGAGAGAGAGACACTTTTTTTGACACTTTGATATTTTATTGTCATTACCAAAAGGTCTTATGACAAGGGGGGTAACGGGGTAATAACTCATTCCTCTTTCTTACACTACAAGCGATATTACACAGTTATTCCCAGTGATCAATCAAATCAAAACAAGCAAAACAAAGAAAAAAGTAGACTCGAATCTTCGAATATCCTCTCAGACACGAGTACCCTTTTAACATTACAATAGCAACAACAATGACAACCACAACGACAAAAACAACCAAATCGACGACGACAACAACAACAACAACACACGCACGCACGCACGCACGCACGCACGCACGCACGTACGCACGCACGCACGCACACACACACACACACACGCACACACACACACACACACACACACACACACACACACACACACACACACACACACACACACACGAGGAAAATGTAATATTACAGACTGATTCGACCATCCACTCTTTTAAGCGATGACTATGTTACTAAACTATTCCACATGCTTTTAGTCATATTTTTATACAATATTATAAATGCTTTTGTCTTATTTTCATTGCTTCTGTAATGAATTTAGCGACTGACTTGATTATACAGTCGTCATCAGACGATAACAAAGAAGCAACATTTTGCCTTTCACAAACATCTGAAGTAAAACAGGAACATTTTGCACGCACATCACTGTATGCAGTACATTGAAATAAGAAGTGCTTTTCATTATCAATAGTACATCCACATGCAGGGCATGGTGATTCTGTGGATGTTCCACACTCGAACCATCTTTTGTTTGCCTTGAAACCTACGGTTCGTAACCTGAATCTTGCGTAACAACTTCTTTGCCATTTATCTTTGATAACATTAAGAAACTTTTCCGAATGGAATATGTTCTTAAAGGAGAAGAACCAACGATACTTTTCTTTGGTTTCCATATCAAAATGCCAGTTCTGTTTAAAAGAACAAATGAGTCTATCCTTAAATTCTGCAATAAACTGCTGTTCGTTTCCTACTCCTTGAGACATCCACACTACTCCAAACCCCTGTTCTGATAGCACTTTCTTTACATTATAAGCCCAATTTTCTTTACCTCGTTCCATTTGTACCAGCATCATATCATAAGCTTGTCTGCACAGACGTGACTGTGGGAGCTTCAACATTTTCAACCAGTACCTAACACATTTCACGTAAGATCTTATATAAAGAGGGTATCTGCCATCTCTCCGTATAAAAGAGTGTTAGATGCATGAATTGGTACCTGAAGAAAACGCTTTATAGCGTACGTGTGTACTTTTTCTATCTGTGAATTTTTTGCAATCCCCAAATTTCAGCCCCATAAGTAAGTAAAGGTTCTATCTGTGAATCGAACATTCTCCAAAATATACTGCAATCAATACATTTCAGCTTCCTTAAGGATCTCATAATTTCAATGACACCTTTTTTACCCTTCCTTAAAGATTCTTCCCACGCATAACTTAACGTCAATTTTGTTGAAAATATCATTCCTAAGTATTTGTATGAATTGGCTACTTGAACTTTTGTATTTCCATAAAACCATCTTTCGTGTAAAGAAAGATGTCCACCATTTCTGAAGACCACAATGTTTGTCTTATCCATGTTAACTGTTAAACACAAACGATCTGCTTCCTCTTTTAAGATATTTAACTGGTTTTGTAAACCTACAACTGTGCCAGATAAAAGAATAACATCGTCAGCAAACAGTAACAAAAATATTTCGACTGCTCCAGGTATTAGAGGAGAGAGAGAGAGAGAGAGAGAGAGAGAGAGAGAGAGAGAGAGAGGAGAGAGAGAGAGAGAGAGAGAGAGAGAGAGAGAGAGAGAGAGAGAGACTCAAACTGACATAGAGACATAAGCACACACACACAAACACACACACCAAGACGAAATCCTGTTTCTTTTTAAGCAGTCAGCTGGCGAACATGGTTCAAAACTAACAGCAAACAACAAAGGAGAGATATTTCCTCCCTGACCTACCCCCAGCTGCCTCTCGCCTATCAGGGGCCAGTTGAGACGCCACCTCATGTGACTGGCTACCTGACACTATCTCACCAAATGGTTCTTTGGGACCCTTTGACAGTCGGCAAAAAAAAAAAAAAAAAAAATCAGCACGTTCTGACGTTGTCTTCTTTCTTGTTCTTTTGACCGCCTGTCTATGTCCCCCTGGCACCGTGGTCTGCAGGACGGACTTTGCCAGGAAGGCTCTTCTGATAAAAGGGCCCGAATCATTATTGTCGTTTTCCTCTGGATCATGGTGAACTGGTCGTCTTAAGATCCGCATGGCTCAATCTGACTCGGTTGCGGATTTGTTTCCCATATAAACTTTGTACATGTTCACGATCTTGTGGTAACATATCCTCAGTCGGTCTTCGGAGACTGGATTCGTCGTTAGTCGCCGATGTGCTGTCAGAGTTCATGTTTTACACGTGTACAGAAATAAGGAAACGTGAGACAACACGGAACCCAAGAAGATTATTATCATTATCATTATTCATACTTATATGGCGCCTATCCTTGGCTAGAGACCAAGCCCTAAGCGCTTTACAATCCACACTCGTTTACACAACGGGCCGCCTACCAGGTAGCGCCGACTGAAGAGCTGCCAGCCATTCAGTCGTTTCCCGTGTCATCCAGTCCATATCATTCAATATCGTTCCCCTAATTTCCTTGCTTCCTTCATTCTTTCCATTCTCACGCAGGGTGCATGCGATGTGTAACGAGTCATCCATACCAACGGCCAAACTGGCCTTCTCTTCCGAAAGCTGGTGATGGGATTTTACGTGTGTGCAAGATGTTGGGCGTGCGTTCACACACGGAACCTTGGTTTATAGTCTCATTCGAAGGACTGTATGGGAAAATGGAGTCAGAATCAATGTTAACTCCGAGGAAAAAATCCCCCTGTACCGAAACAGCCCGGCGGAGATTCGAACCCGCAACCCCAGGATCACCAAGATTACGAGTCCGACGCTGTACCACTGAGCTGTTCCGGCCCCAGGGAATGAGGAGGAAGAAACAATAACTCGCCTCATGTTCCCACTATTCGCCCTTGCCAAATTCCGTTTGGACTGCGCCGGTCACTAACCTCTTCCGGGGAAGAGAATTGTTCAGTTGGCTGAGATTTTCTCTCAGGTAACCACATAGTATGCCAGGTTCTCCTCGTCCGCTACTGAATGAGGTCCACCTATCTCTCAGGTAACCACATAGTATGCCAGATTCTCCACGTCCGCTACTGAATGAGGTCCACCTGTTGTCTGCGCTTAGTATCTGCCCACGAGGCGCGCAGCACGTGCGTGGTTATCTTGTCCTTTAACACCATCATCTTTGAAATGTGGTCAACAGACAGCCAACCAGTTAAGTGATGGCAGACACACAGAGCCAGTCGGACCAACAAGAAGAGGTGGATGCCTGCAACATGTACAATGCAATTCCAGCCGGTGAAAGATGAAACGATGGTTGATCGTTGACCTTTTTCGCCCAAAGCTCAATCTGACACCCAGTTTTTCGTTCAAGCCGAGTTGTGAATGGATGGTGGTGTGGTTACCGAGTCACAGATGGAAGACTGTTACCAGGTCCATGGTCTGGGTTCCTTGAGGCATCTTTTAAACAAGCATTGGAAACACTGACTGCTTCATTGACATTCACATCAATTAGATCCATAGCCATGTCGACTTTCAGCTGAATTTTTTATGAGCACATCAAGTCGGGAAACAGACGCATATAAATTTTGTTCCAAACATTCCCCCACACGTACCCCACCAAATTGCTTTCATTTTCGTGCTAGGTATACTTATGACATTAAAAAAATGAATGAGAATCACAGGCTTGTCGATTTTCACTTTTAAGCACGAATGGATTCACATTGCTTTCCTTTTTAATGAGCTAAGTTCTCTTTCCGGGAAAAATGGTATTCAGCTCCACAGCGACTGATCGGACTCCAAGTGTGGAGACATGCACATTACATTCAGAAATTCTGTCAATAATGATGATCATGTGTCAAGTCAAGTCAAGTCAAGTCAAAATTATCTTTATTGAGGGTTAAAAGAATAAGCTTTGCAGCTTTTTTTCATCCTGCCCTCACAAAAAGCATAAATATCAATCACAATAGTGAAAATCCAGAAACTCGAAGCAATACATACGTATAAATCAGAAATATACAATGTAATGAAAACAATGAAACAATTAACAACCATTAATCAATATTGTGACGGACAATGGACAACATGTCAAACATGGCAATAAAGACATTTGAGAGAGAGAGAGAGAGGGAGAGAGAGAGAGAGAGAGAGAGAGAGAGAGAGAGAGAGAGAGAGAGAGAGAGAGAGAGAGAGAGAGACAGAGAGGGGGGCTGACAGATAGCAGAGAGACAGTTAGCATTGACAAAGAATCCAATAGACAGACAGACAGACAGTCAGAGAGAAAGAGAGACACAGAGAGAGAGAGAGAGAGAGAGAGAGAGAGAGAGGGGGGGGGGGCTGACAGATAGCAGAGAGACAAATAGCATTGACAAAGAATCCAACAGACAGACAGACAGACAGTCAGAGAGAAAGAGAGAGAGAGAGACAGAGAGAGAGAGGCAGAGAGAGAGAGAGAGAGAGAGAGAGAGAGAGAGAGAGAGAGAGAGAGAGAGAGAGAGAGAGAGAGAGGGGGGGGGATCTGCAGCAAAATAGATCATCATAAATTACTTTATAATTTGTCCATCAAATATTTTTTCAGTGCTTTTTTAAACAGTAGTTTAGAAGGACATGTTTTTAAAGTAGAAGATAAATTGTTCCATGCCGTTCCTCCAGAATATATGAAGCTAGATTTGTAAAGATTGTTACGGGGTCTAGGAAACGAAAGTTTGTGAACATGTCTATTTTCATTATTTTCAAAGTTTCGGATAATTTTCTTTGGAGCTATTCCCTTAACTACTTTATACATGCATAAGCATTTATTGAAGAAGAGCCTGTCTTTGAATGGAAGAATATCTAACTTTTTATAGTCATCACCTGTCAAGGAATTAGATTTTAATTGCACCAGCTTTATAGCTCTCTTATGTAAACGATTGATTTGTTTCAAATTTGTTTCACTAGAATTATCCCATAACGTAGACGCATAATCAATGAGAGATAAAATATGTGCATGAAAAAATAATTTCCTCGACTGGAGATTCAGAAAATGTTTTATTTTTGATAATTGATAAATCCTTTTAGAAAGACGTTTTCCAAGGTCAGTAATGTGGTCGTACCACGTTAAATCATTATCGATGATAGTCCCTAGTACTTTATGAGATGTTACCTCCTCAATCCTTTGGTCATTGACATATAGCGCTTTGAACGGGGACCTCATTTTCTGCCTTTTTTGCCGTGTAGTCACATACATACATTTCGTTTTATTTCCATTCAGGGACATGTGGTTCATTTCTGTCCATTTAATCAATCTGTCGATGTTGTTCTGAAGGTTATTTACTAGAATCATAGGATTATCACTGCTAAACTGTAATGAAGTGTCATCAGCAAACATTTCACAATCACAGTCTATGTATAAAGGCAAATCATTTATGTAAATAGAGAATAGGAGAGGTCCTAATACTGATCCCTGTGGGACACCAAATTCCAAATTGAGTAATTCTGACCGTCTGCTACAAATTTCAACTAGTTGTTGACGATCAGTAAGAAAAGATCTAATGAAGTCAATGGCCTGGTTTGATAGCTTATAGTATGCAAGTTTTTTTATGAGAAGGGAATGGTTTATAACATCAAAGGCTTTAGCAAAGTCGACAAAAAGAATTCCAGTAAATACGTTATTATTTATATTTGATAGGCAATAATCAGTAAGCTGTATAAGCGACGTATGGCAGGAGTGATTTTCTCTAAAGCCTGACTGTGTGTGTGTGTGTGTGTGTGTGTGTGTGTGTGTGTGTGTGTGTGTGTGTGTGTGTGTGTGTGTGTGTGTGTGTGACACACACACACACACACACACAACACACACACACACACACACACACAGAGAGAGAGAGAGAGAGAGAGAGAGAGAGAGAGAGAGAGAGAGAGAGAGAGAGAGAGAGAGAGAGAGAGAGAGGCAGAAACAGAGAGTCCATTCAGCAAATTGGCGCGATGCACATTGACAAAACGCAACACGATTTTCTTGACATGGACACCATATCAATGTTGTTGGTTTTTTTTTTCTCTTCACATTACACAACAATGTCATCAACGACAAAATATCGCTGGCATGTCCGCACAATCACGTCAGTAGTAGAGGACAATCACCCCAGGCGGAACTGTCTGAGAACCAGCAGAGCGGGCAGCCACCGAACAGCACGTGCAGCCACCGAACAGCACGTGCAGCCACCGAACAGCACGTGCAGCCACCGAACAGCACGTGCCGGAGTCTCTGCATGTTCTGTGTTGGTTGGCCAGCTTCACGCGTTCCTCTAATGACGTGTTCCTTTGTTCCTGATTCACGTGCCAGAACATCCACCGTACCTGTCTTCCGAACACGGATTGTTGTTGTTGTCGTTGTTGTCTTACCCTGGCTAAAAGACTCCAGGGTTCACCCAAACAGCCGAAGTACTTGAACACTATGGTAACAATGCATCAGCTGGGGATGAGAACATCACGTGTGTGACCGTTTTTCATTACCCCGCCACATGGGCAGCCACACTCCGACTTCAGGGGATTTCGGAAACTGATAATGTTATGCTAGGAGCTTGTCACAACTGAAGACAATCCCCGCATAACTATGCTGAACATAACAACATTTTGATGTAGCCTTGGTGTTCTAGCCTATGTCAATGGGTCTGACACAGCCTTAAGCCAAGGCGGGAGCACGGATCGTATTCTGAACCTTTGTTATCCGACTCGCGATGCAACACATGCACATTATCTGACCATGACAATCTCTCTAAATGCTTTGAGAGAGAGAGAGAGAGAGAGGAGAGAGAGAGAGAGAGCATCAGTGAACCAATAATGGCGCATTGCTGGCCTACGCTTCTCAATACCCTCACCAGAGGCGAATTTCATTGACACGAGAACTCGCGCGAGTGGATAGCTAGCAAAATGCAAGGGCGAGGGCTGTAAGAGGCGAGGGATATAAAGAAATTGGCGCAAGACATATTCAATTTGACGATGTCACAACTTCTTCAAGCTCACATTGTTGTTGAAGAGTCAGTGCTTTGATCGTTTCAGCCTCCACTTGGAGAACGTTACGAAATGTTGTGCACCAGTCACAGAAAGATAATACAGTAACCATATTTTTCCCTTGCATGCGAGAGTCACGAGATAGTCTAACGAAAAAAAAATTGTTTCCAGCTTCGCTCGCCATGTCACAGGCGGCGGAAGCCCCCTCCAGAAAAATATTGGGGGGGGGGGGGGGGGGGGCAGCCTTATATACTGCCCCACCCCCCACACCCCTAATATTGAGCACCTCCAAAAAAGATCGGAGAGAGAGAGAGAGAGAAGAGAGAGAGAGATGTTTGATGGTGCATCACCTTGTTGTCATACTTGTCATACTTCCTGTCAAACTCGCTCAGGAAAGATGTCAACACATTTCTCGGGAACCTCTCTGCAGCTGACCCACTTTGGCCACACATTACTGACCAGTACCTGACCAACATTGCTAAGAATGGCATATATGCTGATGCTATTGTAGTGCAAGCTATGGCGAGAATGATTGGTAGGGACATACACATCGCAACAAGTCAGCAAGAGAGCTCCAGGATAGGCTACCTGTTGAATAAGATCTTGGTGGGAGACATTGAATCATCCCTTCCACCTGTCCTTATAGGGCAAATAGGCGAGGAATATTTTGTGAGCCTAACACTTCATCAAACCAGGGACAGTGAAAATGACGAAGAAAAGGAGGAAGAAAGTGTTTCCTCATTTCTTACAGAAGGTGCGTCAATCATGCAGTCTCCTCGTGACGACGCCAACCGATCTGCGCAGTCTCCTCGTGATGACACTGACCAACCTGCTACTGTAAGAAAACCAAACTGTCAGTCTACTGTGTGCTGCAAGGACGCAGTCAACCCCTTTCAGCCACAAAGCGACACAGTACTCTCCAAACTGACCAGGATATAAGTTCAGGAAGGCCCCGCTATTTCCAAAGATCTTGGTTCCAGCAATACCCTTGGCTTCACCTATGCTCAACAGACAACAAGGTATATTGTTTCTTCTGCATGAGGGCTAATCATCAAGGCTGCAAACCAGATGCAGCGTTTGTATGGAGCGGTTTTGACAACTGGAAGAAAGCACTGGAAAAGTTCTCAAGCCACGAAAAATCATCTTCACATGGAGCAGCTGTGTATGACGTAAAATGTAGGCAGTCTACAACGTCAGTGTATACTCCAGTGACGTGTCAGCATGAAACAGAACAAAAGAAACACTGCAAAGCCTGATGAACGAACTAAAGAGCCTTCAGTTTCTCCTGCTTCAGGGTCTGCCTCTCCGTGGACATGAGCAGGAAGGCAACCTTCAACAGGTGCATAAGTTCTGCTTTGGAGAGGGCTGCAAGGAAAAAACAAACACAGGTTAAAAATATCTGTCACATGATAT
>CM031604.1:35817820-35832820 GCA_018398815.1 Conus ventricosus | reverse complement strand
CTATCTTCTGAAGTACCTGCTCGTGTGTGTGTGTGTGTGTGTGTGTGTGTGTGTGTGTGTGTGTGTGTGTGTGTGTGTGTGTGTGTGTGATGATGATGATGATGATGATGATGATGATGATGATGATGTAGGTGCAGTTACCACCAAAACAAATCGACCATTTCACACGGTCATCATCAGTCATGAGAAGAGAAGCGAGCAAACAGGCAGAAGGAAATCTATTCGCAGTGTAGGTGGGTAATGACTCAGTACTGGCGTGTCGACATCTGAAATGTCGTAACCCTTCTTCCTCCTGCTCAGGCTTGCATTTCTCTGTCTAACCGGTGTGCCTTCCAAACTTCCTTTTCCAAGAAGACATGTCCCATCTCCACGATTTCCGTCTGCTGCAGGTCAGCGAGGCGGGTCCTTTCATGGACATGTTTGGACACAATGGATTTTGAGTGTGCGTCCGTTTCATGGAATCTGTTTTCCATGTTCTTGCTGACTTTCTAATGCAGCTGCACTCCAAAGAGGTTGCGTGGTAAAAAGCCGTCAGCAAAGGACGTTAAGAAATCTGCAAGGAAGATGATCTGTGTTAGAGCTCGAGTTCTGCGCGAGTGACTCCCCCGTTTTCAAGGGACAGAGTGCTGGTGTGGAGTCGTGCTTCCTCAGTCGGCTAAATAGTTCAATCAGAGAGAGAAAAGGTCTGAAAATGGACGTGAAACGGTGCGCCTGTCATGCATCGATATCCTGATATGTGACTTTTGAGACCTTTTTCCTCGACCTATAAACTGAGAAAACGCAACTCTGGTTTCCGATGTAAAGACAGACGCTGTCTTCTTCCACTGATTTCTTTTCCCCGGTATAGGTCTATCTTTGTACGAGCAGGGGTGGCTTCTTTGATATCAACGAACTGATAGGCTTATCAACAAACATGGGTAAACAGTATACAACTTCCGTTTGGTTATGATGATCGAAATTCAAACCAATGCATAAACGAAATCATTGAATTTCCAACTCGGTTCAGACATTGTCGGAAGTCACGTCAAAGATTCAGAAGTATGGTCTCCCTTCCGTAGTTGCGTGTATATGTATGGCAGAACGGTTCAAATGACAATTGCATCCATCGAAAATTGACTGTCGACCAGAGGGCAGAAATACCCGGGAGGGATAGGGGTGGGGTGGGGGAGGAGGGAGGGGGGGGGGAGGGGGGAGAGAACGGAAAGCTGAGTGCAGACGAAAATACCCGATCTCCAGACGAGGTGTTTCAGTGAAAATTAAACTAACAAGAAGGAAGAAAAAAAGAAAAAGAAAAAGAAATGAAAAAAAAAAGAACAAAGAACGAAAGATACATACGCTCAACATACATACACACCGTGTGATTATGTAAACCAGTTCATAAAGTACATACTGACTTGTAGACATCCTCAAAGCTGAGAAACTAACCCATGGTGAGGAAGTCGTCAGCTTACGGCTAACCTTTTCACTCCTGTTTACACAAAACGAAAAACGTACAAAAATTACTCAAATAGAAAAAACAAAAAACAAAAAACAAAACCCACCAGCAATTAAAATAAGGGAAAAAAACTACCACAAGTTGTACCAGTGATTAGACATTGCAGAATAGATTTGCACAGTCCGCTTTGGACAGTGCCTGCGGGATGATTACCCTGTCAAGAGGGAGAGAAAGAAAAGTAAGAAGATTTACTAGGAGCACAAATGTATGGGTCATAAAGACAGACAAAGTGGACGAACGTAAAGGAAGTTAAAGTATAAGGAGTCGCCATAAACCTAGGAACGCTAACAAAAATACCTACACACACCGTTTAAAGTGTTCATGATAGTGTAGAGTGCATGGTTCAAATTCCAGTATTTTGAGAACACTCCCAGCCATTTCTAACACGTCTGTTCCTTCAGAAATTATTCTGCAACACCCCTTTTCTATCTTTCTGTCTTTCTTCATTTTCAGAGAGGGTATGGTAGGGGGTAAATCTGTTATATAAGTCTTTTTTTTTTCAACCCAATTTATTTCTTTTTCTTTTTTTATCTTCCCCCCCCCCTTTTTCTCTTTTACTTTCTATCTGTCTGTCATTTCTTCTTATCTTCTCCCTCCCTCCCATTTCTTCCTTCTTTTTTTTTGGCCTTTTCTTTTCTTCCCAACCTTCCTCGTCTTTATCTGATGTCATTTCCTTCCTTCCTTTTCCTTTTTCCAGGACTGGGAATCCCAGCATGGCAAGATTCCAGACAAAGCCGTGGTTCTGGTGAATACAGGATGGGCCAGTCGCTATCCGGACTGGAACAGAGTGTTCAACACCCAAAATATTCAGGACCACACGACTTTCAAATTTCCAAGTCTGTTACTGTTCGACCGTCTATCTTATGACTGTGTGTGTGTGTGTGTGTGTGTGTGTGTGTGTGTGCGTGTGTGCGTGCGTGCGTGCGTGCGTGCGTGTGTGCGTGCGTGTGTGCGTGCGTGCGTGCGCGTGCGTGTGCGTGCGTGCGTGCGTGTGTGTGTGTGTGTGTGGCCTAGCATCCCATATTATATTGTAGGTATGGGGGAGAGGGGTGTGGGGGCAGGGGAAGAAGTGGAGGGGGGGGGGGGAGGACGGACCCTTGGATAATCGAGGCATTGTTATACTGGTGTAATCTACAGTTTGTCGCAACACGTCAAAACATGTTGAGCCCCCAAGGGAGATCACCACCTTTCATCAAAATGAGACGTTTGATATGGATATCTCGACAACTCTACACTTAACGCGATTGTTCGCTGTTACCCACTTTCAACTAAATTCTGAGGACCGGAGTGACGTCAGTATGTTCACCTTCCAGTACAATGTTCAGGAACTTCCTTCGCTTGACTCACCGATCCTTCATAATCGTTCATCTTATACTTGTGGTCAGTCTGTTTTTCATCCCACATACTGCAATACTATCTGAAAAACAGCCGTGGCCTTGCTCTGTTTCAAGGTCAGACGTTGAGGGTATGCTCTAGAATGTGCCCCGGACGTGAACACAGTTGGTAAACAGTAAAGATCATCATCATCGTCATCATCATCATTATCATCATCATCATCATCATCATCATCATCATCGTCGTCATTATCATCATCGATAATTATCTTTTACATAGCGAATATTCCATAGTAAATATCAAATCGCATCAAGCTTACATGCATGCAAGTTAACTCATAGCTTTCACGAAAAAGGTAAGCTTCAGTTCAGTTTTGAAGGTGAGTGAATCCATAACGTTCATAAAAAGGTAAGTTTTTTTTTAAGCTCTAAAGGTGTTCTGGCTTTGAATGTTTCTAAGAGAGGATGGTAGAGAGTTCCAGATAACCGGAGCTTGACACTGGAATGATATATCTTTGGCCAAATGATCTATGATTAGTTTCGGGACACACTACAGTTTTTTCTTTTTCTGAACTGGATTTGAGGGGCAAAACGGCTGATAAATCTGAAGGAGAGATAGAAGATAGGGGTGATCGAGATGGTTCCATGGCGGATATTCTGTGCCAAAATTTAGGCTGATCGATATGGAAAAACAAGGGAGGAATTAACTGTTGAAAAATAGGTAATCACAATGTTAAAAAAGTTCCTGTACTCAAAAGCGTCTATCACCTAATCCTGAAAGATAAAGTTTGAGTCGGCCGCTGTTAGTCATGTAGGGAGTATTCTGAAGAAGACATTTTGTGACAATCACTTGTTTGTGCATGGTGACCATGGTCTGCTTGGCACCTATGATGTTTGTCATTAGGTTTAACGGCCGAGGCGGCAACCTGGCTGGCAAACGAACGGGACATTATCGCCCTTGGAATGGATACGCCCAGCCTGACCTGGTCAATAAGCCACAGCTGCCTGTGCACGAGGTTCGTAATGGTAGACAGTCGGCAGTATGGTATGGTGCACAGTTAGCATCAAACAGTCTATGGTGTGTGTGTGTGTGTGTGTGTGTGTGTGTGTGTGTGTGTGTGTGTGTGTGTGTGTGTGTGTGCCTGCGTGTTTGTGTGTGTGTGTGTGTGTGTGTGTGTGTGTGTGTGTGTGTGTGTGTGTGTGTGTGTGTCTGCGTGTTTGTGTGTGTGTGTGTGTGTGTGTGTGTGTGTGTGTGTGCGTGTGTGTGTGTGTGTGTGTGCGTGCGCGCGCGCACGCGCTATAAATGTGAAAAAAGGTAAACAAAACAAAACAAAAGATGATATTGGGCATTTCGAATTTCCCTAACAGCAAACATACTGTATCTGGGAGTGATTTTGTCGCTGTTTTTTTTTTTTTTTTTTTAAACATTGCATTTAATAAAATAAATAAAAAAGTGATTTTTCAAACAAAAACAAGTCCCCCCCCCCCCAGAGGAATGGGAGGGAGGAGAGGGTGAGGGGATGTGAGCGGAAGATGGGTGGTTGGGAAAAGGAAAAAGGGGGAGGGGGATGATCAAACGTGAATGGGAAGGCTTCAACATTACAGGCATTATGCACACATTTCAGCTGTGGCAACTGTTCTTATATTTCTGGTGGAAAGAAACAATGTTAGCGTCAGGCATCGTGGCGAAGTGGTTCGCGTTACGGACTACCGGCAAGAAGGACATCGGTTCGATTCCCATCAGATCAACTTACTTGTGGGATTTTTCTGCCTGGACTACCAATTACCCAGAGTTGGGGGTCTGGCACAGCTGCAGGCTCAGCCGGGAAAACTGGGACCACATGGTCGAGTTGGATCCTCTCCATGGCTGTGTCTTTGAGAGGGTCGCTCATCTTACCTGACCAGCACCGCGCGAGTGTCTGTATCTCTCGGGCCTGGTTGACAAGAGTACATCTGATCAAACTGAGCGTAGAACACAGCCTTCTCATGTTGGTCTCCAACCAGAATGGAAATCTGTAGCACCCTCTTCATCCTCATCCTCATCATCAACCAGGATAGAGAAATGATGTCTGACATTCTATTCCCACTCATGCTCACTTCTCATGCTGGCCTCACTCAGTCGTGATTTCCTTCTATACCTTGGTGAGGTTCTGTCGGGGAGGGGGGGGGGGGCACCAGTATTGGCAAATTTAGTGTGCGGGGGGGGGGGGGGGGGCTGTCGTTGCATGAACATAATGGCGCCTTCTGGGGGGGAGGGGAGGGGGGGGGGGAGTACATTCACGCTGGCTCTGTAAGGAAGCAGTCATTGTCGCCAGTAGGTGGTTGCTATCTGCGTACATTGCGTTAGAACAGGCATCACTGAACACCACCTATGTGACTCGGCAACAGAGCGAGGAGGGAGGGAGGGGGGGGGGGGAGGGAAAGAACGAGGGAGAGAGGAGGGGTTAGAAATGAAATGAAAAAGAGAGAGTGGAAGGGGAGATCGAGGAGGTTGGGGAAAGGGGATGTTGCAGTTGGGAGAACAGATGGGGTTATAGAGGCAGCGATCGGTGGCTAGTCGGTTCATTGATGGATTGATTGATTGATTGATTGATTGATTGATTGATTGATTGATTGATTGATGATTGATTGACTGACTGATTGATTGATTGATTAATAAACTGTTTGATCGGTCATCTAACCAGTCTGTTTGTCGATAGGCCTGTAGCTGAATGTTTGATCAACACGTCATCAATTGTTTGATTGATTGATGATTGATTGACTGATTGATTTAATCAAACTAATCGTTGGTTGACTCACTTTTTCATTCACTGATAGATGGACGAATGGATGTATGGATAGATTGACGGATCAGTCGACTGGCTTGACTGAATTGATTAACGTGGTATCGATTTGATTACATGAAGATTCACACACACACACACACACACACACACACACACACACACACGCACGCACGCACACACGCACGCACTCACACACTCACACACACACACACACACACACACACACACACACACACACACACACACACATGTATCGCATGCGTTTTCATTCGAGCCCAGGTGTACAAACTGATTCGAAGCCATTTGTCGCCTTAACGTCATGTATCCCCCAGAGATCCTATCAGTATCTGTGTGTCTCGTTCTCTTTCCCTCCGCTCTCACCACCTCCATCCTCTTTGTGTCGCTAGGACACTCCGTCTTGTCTTATGTTAGCACAGCCGTTTTATTTCACTATCTGCACTCGCCTGTACGTGATAGGACAATCAACTGACAAACAACCTAACAACCACCATGTTTTTTTTTTCTATGGTAGGTTTGGGTATACCTTCTTTTTTTTTTCTAACATTTTTAATTGCTTTTATTGATGTTCAACATAAATACAGGAACCAAAAGGGAAAAAAAAAAAAGACAAAAACGGTAACAATCTGAAGTTAGGTTTCAAGCAAGCAAAACAAAATAAAATAGAAATAAATAAAATAGGTAAACATATAGATGGATTAGAAAAGAATTTGAGTATAGCATCATTTATGTATATAGTTTATAGCTACCTGCTGACAGACAGAGCACAGTGCTTTAAGAATTACTCATCATATTATTCGAATACTGCTACTCGTAAGAAAGTATGCATCCGTTTGATGAAAAATAGAGGATAAATAAGAGTCAGAGAGGGAGATCGGTGTGACACACAAATAGCACAGGAAGACAGATACATATTAACTGTATTAACTGACGGACACACGGAAGAGATCAACGGACAAATGACCAGATATGCTCTGCCCAAACAGATCTTGCTGGAGAAATCCATCTGATCCTGGAGAACGTGGCCAACCTCAACAGCTTGCCCCGACGGGAACCACCATCGTCATGGGCGCCCTCAACATCCACGACGGCAGCGGGGCTCCTATGCGCATGCTCGCTCTCAGCGGATGCAACGCGGGCTGGAAGCTGCAGAGTTGTCCGCTCTTCACCATGGCACTCTCTCTCTCTCTCTCTCTCTCTCTCTCTCTCTCTCTCTCTCTGTCTCTGTCTCTGTCTCAGTTCTCTGTCTCATGTCTCTCTCTCTCTCTCTTCTCTCTCTCTCTCTCTCTCTCTCTTGTATGTATGTGTGTGTGTGTGTGTGTGTGTGTGTGGTGTGTGTGTGTGTGTGTGAGTGGTGTGTGTGTGTGTGTGTGTGTGTGTGTGTGTGTGTGTGTGTGTGTGTGTGTGTGCTCGCGCGAGGGCGCTAAAAGTGCTAACCATGTAGGGAGCGACATTCATAAATTTATCTGGTTTTTGCCTGTCTGTTCAGGTTGACTTGTTCTTGCTGACTCGACTTGACAAGCAGATCAAGTGAGCATGTTGGTCAAGACAGAGTTTAGCCCGCTTATGTTCTGAACTGTGTTTGGACTTTTCTTTGGAGGAATTGCTTGCTTAGGCTGATCGTACACATGGGTAGTTAAATTATCAGTATATTAAAATTATCCGCTGACTGTTCTAGCCCGATAGTTGCCTATCGTACACGATGACATGTCGCTTAAAACTGCCTTTCGGATAGTTCTTTATTGTGGCAAGTCTCGTGAGAGTTATCCTCTCCTTGCAAAATGGTTGCCGCCAGTTTTGACTCGGACAACATACAGGCTGGTTGGTTGACCGACTCGCCGCGCATGTTGGCATCAGTTTTAGAATAATGTCATCGGTGCTAGAAATTGGATAGATAGAACATGCATAATTATCAAATCGTTGTTTAAGACGAAAAAGGCGGTTATCTATGTACATAACATCATATCACAATACAATCACAAATATTTTGTTAGAAGAAAAAAAGAAAATTTTTGTTTAAATGCCGTGTGATTAGATCTCACATCGCTTCAATGTCTGTAGAGTAGAAGTTCGATCTCTTAACTAGATCGCTAACGAGGCTTTATGAATTTGTCGATATCTAAAGTATATGAACAAATAATGCGTGGGCTTTGATACCCACACAGACAGCGATGAACGAAATGGAAGTCATGCAACGGCATGTAAAGAAAAATTATGCGGGCCGCTACTCACGACACACACAAACATCGGGGATACAAAGTCTAAAAATTATAACCAACTACCCATCCAGTCTCCATCGCATCCTGGTCCCAGCTTGCACGGAGAACCAACAGAAAATCTCACCGGCAAGATTTAGGCTTCCGGCTCACCCTGTTTTCGGTTAGGTGCTAAGCATGATCAGCAGATTGGACGTCAGCAGATTGGACGTCAGCAGATTGGACGACGAGCCCTCAATCGGGAAGAAGAAGAAAAAGAAAAGGAAACAATTATTTGGGCGGAAGGAAACCGGAGTTCGCTTTGACCATCTTCGTAACTATTACTCGCGTCTCACATATTCAAATATAGAGCCTAGCATCAAAAGGAGTTCCGTCCCTTTTTTTTTTTCTTGTTTCCTTTGTTTCCAGAATCGCTGCAGCTGAGCAGCGCAGGATGATCAGGAAGACCAGTGTCAACATACACATCTCCAGCGGCTGCCACCATCCCCTGTCCGTACTGTGATAGATCTTTCCGGGCGCAGATCGGCCTGACCAGCCATCTACGCACACACCCGCGATCCCAGGATGACTAGATGGTCTTCGTCGTCTCGACGGACAACAAACAACATTGTTTCCTTTTGGTCATGCCGAGGGCTGGGAGGTTGCAATCGGACTGAAGGTGCCAAGTTGACAGTATTATGCCCGTATGAGACAGAGAGAAATGACAGCCGGAGCTTCATGACGACGTCAGCGAGTTGATGTAACATGTGCGTCAGCCAAGGCGTCAAACTTGCAACTTTTGCTCAAAATCCTGATGACGTGGTTAAGTCGCTTTTTTTTTCTTTCTAGTAGAACTGTTCAGTCGTTACGGAGGTCTGCGCTCTCTGGATAGCACCCCCCATGGCAATTAGCCTACACACGCACGCGCGCATGCACGCACGCAAGCACACTCACATAAATACACACGCACGTACACACACACACACACACACACACATAAATACACACGCATGTACACACACACACACCACACACACACACACACAACACATAAATACACACGCACGTACACACACACACACACACACACACACACACACATAAATACACACGCACGTACACACACACACACACACACACACACACACACAGATATTACGTATGGGGAGAGAGAGAGAGAGAGAGAGAGAGAGAGAGAAGAGAGAGAGAGAGAGACAGAGACAGACAGACAGACAGACAGACAGACAGACAGACATACAGACAGACAGATCATAATTACTTTTTTCGTAATCGTAAAAAACGTTCACTTTGAACCTTTGGAGCTCACTTTTAGCAGGACATTATCAAGTCTCCACTGACAAAACAGTCGTCAGCAGAGACTTCAGTAAAATAATAGTGTTCTGAATAACGTTAAACCATAACGCGCCACAGCTAAAACACTACGGATCTAACTGCAAAGTGAGACGACTGCAGGCGGAAATCTAAACAAATCTTAAATAAATGTTAGCGAACCGCCCAGAGAACGTGGACAAACGAGTCACAAGACAAAACACAACGCGTTTCGACCTCACAGGTCTTCTTCATGTGAGACACAAACGAATAAAATAACGAAAATTCATTTAGCTTTGATCGCTTCAGATCGCTTGAGAGTTCAGCGCAAGGAAGAAGGAAACACTATGGGCAAAACTCACTAACAGAAGTGCAGGGTGTCCCTTACGATGTGCCCTGACGGTGACCCGAAATTTGACAGCGGTGTGTCAGAGAAATTCTGGTGCTGGGATTGCGGCGGATCGAACCCGTGTGTGGCTGTGTAGGAGAGTATGGAACTGAAAGGTATGACAGTATTGCTTCTGAATCTTGCTTTCAGTGGTAGTGATGGTCGTGTTTCTTTCAAAACTCGCACTCAAGCTCAGAGAGACAGGAAAGCTGGATCTTCATTTCTCAGACGTTGGAAATACACAGAGTACGTCTCAGTTAACACCTGAATATGTGTTCTCCCAACCACTGAAAATCTCAATCACACAGCACCAAACATCAGCTCCATCTTCGTTTTATCAACCACTGAAAAATCTCAAGAAAAAAAAAGAAACACCCGAAGGTGCTGGGGAGGACCCAGAGAAGCACTGTCTTCACCTGCCTTTAGAGCAGTCCTGTACCACCCTTGGAGGCCTGCGCTGTGTTGACGATGGGTACAGCACGCGCAGGACACTCCATTAAGATATCAAGGGACATAACTGCTCCTGAACACGGGTAAATTAGACTACAGGATCAGCTCATAACACCTTAAAGTAGCATCCCCATGGTGTGTACCACCCCGTTTTCATGCCCTGCAGAGCCCACCGGCGAAAAACACCACCCTCCAGCTGCCGAGCACACCCCACGCCCCCAACCACCCTGCCCACGGACAGATGAAGACAGTGCCACTCCAGACACAGCCAACTTCGCCATACGGTCTTATGTGCCTCAAGAGAGAATCCAAAGTTGTAGTCTTTCCCACTGTCAACAGGAACTTTCCCTGGGTCAGTGGTCTTTCCTCACCGTCACTGGCCCTTTTCTCCAGGGCAGCCTAGTTAAGGCAAGAAAAAAAGCCACCCAAAGGTGCTGGGGGGGAAACCAGAAACACTGTCTTCACCTGCCTTTAGAGCATTTCCTGTACCACCCTTGGAGGCCTGCGCTGTTTTGACGATGGGTACGGGCACGCGCAGGAAAACTCCATTAAAGAAATTGCCCACGGTCGCAAAGCCGGACGGCCCTACCACCCCTACCCACGCCTATTCACACTAGAGCAGACAACACAGCACACAACCCACAGCTTACAATCAGCGCACTCTTTATTTCAAAACACACTAGGCGCCCCCACTCACGTCCATCCCAATCACACCCCGGGTATCCCACTTCTTCACTGACCCACACTACCTAACGACCATGAGAACCTAATCATACTAAAGCCCAGTTGCGGTATATCCCTGCGACCTAAGGACGCAGAGATAGCCCGCACACTGGGTGTACCTACTAGGACAAGGACCAACCCAAGGGACTCTAATCTCTAAACTACTACCACCCACATCTCTCCCCAGGACCCACCCTTCCTTTAAACCCGGGACCCCTACCGAACTGGCCCGTGCGTCCCAAACGAAGGCAACGACAAGTATCCTACACTGTGCTGGCCACAACGTCCCAAAAGAGGCAGTACTAACACCCTTAACCCTACTCCCTAACGATTACACCCCTTTTTACCACACCCCTGGACAACCCATCCCGGCCCGGAGAGCTCCAGTCCTGGGCGCTGTACTCGCCCCTCACGGGCTGACGCCTCCCCGGACGACTGCATTTCCGGTGCTGACCGTGGCCTCCCACAGTCCGACTCCCCGAAGACCCTGCACCCAGCGGCGACCGGGGCTCCTCAGTCCTGACTCCTCCCCCGCGCTGGCACAACACCTCCAAAGGCCCTGCCGACACAACGGTTTGAGGAAAGGCCTGGTGCAGTGCCCCTCGACAAAGTCCGGGGCCTCGAAGGACGCCTCCCCCCTCTGAAGGCCCCGCCGGACACTAAGGGGAGAGAAGGTCTGGTGGCGGTGCCCTCTCGACAGTCCGGGCTCAAAGGACCCCGAACAGGGAAATTTAACGGGTGGCTGGAGGATTTCCCGGAAAAAACTCGGAAGCGGAGGAGAGCTGCCCACAACGGCAGACGGCCTGGATGGTCTCCCTCCCGGGAAAGCAGCGGGCAACGGGAAAACCGCCGCTCACCTGCCGGTTTACTCGGCAGTACCATGCGGTGGTCTGACCCCAGCCTCAGGACGGGACAGGATACCTGCTAACACAACTGTAGGCCACTACTGTAATGTTGCTACAACCCGAGTCATCAAGGCTCATAGGCTACCTGGTACGCTTAACTCTCCATCTCCCTTGCCTACCTCCCACTCGGGAATGAGAGTGACCACTTGCATTTCGAATACACCCCCCACAACCCTCACTTTGGGGTTACATATCCATTCCCTGCCAACCTTTACAACAGCAGTAAAACAATATTCTCTCTGAGCCAATCTGCGCTATTATATATGAAATTATGACTCACACAATTCTCGGAAAAATAAATCCCACTCAAGCAATCCAACACGGACTCCATGGGCCCCCTTAGAAAATACTAAATAAACTAGCAATTCCCCAAAGGGAAATGTTTCCCCCATAGAAATCAGTATTAAATACACATCTCAGAAACAACAAAACAAAAGAACTTATCAATTTCTAACGGTTCACAGTTCACATGTTCATACGAAAAATCGGCTCGCAGCCATAATCCTTCATTTCTTTAACCCCTCTTTGCACTGTCAATTATCATATATCAACACATGATTTGTTCGCCAAAATTTCCATCCAGCACCCCACTCTGTCACTCTTGTCAGATAACCCATTGGTAATCCTCTTATGCCAACACAACCAACTTTATACAATATTACATGTGCACATCCTCCGTTTTTATCCTGTCAACTGCCGTGCTCCCCGCCTTAACTTTACCTTACCCTTCTTTCCGACTACAAAATTCATAACGGGACCGTCTCCCTACAACCTAAAATATCTTTTCCAACCCTTTAGGTCACAAACACATACATCCCTGCATGTGTGCGACTGTCTTTTACTTAAATAAAAACAAACCAAAACCAAAACCACTTCTAACATATAAACTCACTGTCCTGTACCAAACGCGTACGTCCAGATACAGCCCTCACGCGCACGACCCCCGCGCGAGAACCATGACCGTAACGAAAGTGAAAACACCAATATGAATTGAATATCACGACCGTACTCCAGTATAAACCATTCGACTACCAATTACCTTGGCCCACGCCAGTTAACCAATTCCAAAGCCGTGCGGGTCAACTCCGAAATCGTACTAAATTTCAACAAACACTACTATTTACAACTGAAATTGGCACCTCCCTTAAAAAATTCACGCAGACACATCTGCACCTACTCATACTATGATCCTCAACAAAAGCAACCTCGTATAAATTTTCCTTCCCGACCCCCCTGAAATTAACAAAGAACTAATTACAACCAATATCTACATCACCGTCCATCAACGGTCATTAAATCTAAAACCCCACTGTCTAGCCAAACGTCACATGACAATCGAACTCAGGAACAATAATAAAAAAACGAACACTTAAAAATAGGAACCACTAAGTACACTATTTACAGAATATACAAAAAAAAGGGAACACAAACCGGGTGACAAGTTTCAATCACAGAACCAAGACGACATCATACCCGACAACCAGTAACGCAACAACCAAAAATACAACTAAAACATAACATGACCACTACAGTACAACTCGCCAAATACAAACAACAAGACGAACAACACCACCATGAACCTAAAAAATCACCAACCTGGACAACAGACGTTTCAACCACACCAGTTCATCATCATCCAATTGAACGGCCCCAATCAACAAGCTGATTATTATGCCGTACAAAGGAGGTGTGTGAGTTAGAAAGGCCAGGATAGAAAGATAGAGACCTAAGATAGTGAGAAAAACAAGGCAAACTACTGCATTTAAATGACAGGGGAGATACCTACTCTATGTGGGTTTTATCACAGCTACTACTTTTCACTCTTCATCCGGAAAACAGGCTCCAGACTACTGATCCAATTCTCTCTAAGAGTGAACCGGCCCAAAAATAAATTAAATCACAAAAGTGCTTTAAAGGGGGGAGTGGATGGGTGTCGCCTAATCCACTTATACTATCTAACTAAGATTTCGGTTTAGTTTGTGGAACCCTGACCCAAGGCGCCTGGGGTGCCATCCATCATCACTCTGACAGGTCGTTCCAATCCCGAAGGTCCTTGGGGGAAACGCAAAGTTGCCGGAATTGTGTCCGCACTGTATGAGCTAGCTGCTGGTTTGTGACCTCTCTCTGCCTGGCAGAGCGGTGTCAACTTGTCCTTACATATGGGACGACAGCCTGGCCACACAAGATCTTGCGAAGCATCGCCAGCCTTGCCTCTTTCCTGCGGTTCTGAAGGGGGGGCCACTCCAGCCTTTATCATTTCGGTGACACTGATGTGTTGTGATACCTGTTTCACAACCAAACCGAGCGCCTCCCCTTGTACGGCCTCAATCTTCTCGAGTTTCGCTGCGTGTACGGATCCCACACAGTAGCAAGCAATTCCAGGATAGTCGGACCAAAGTCTTGTAACGGTTTTTTTTATCTGGGTGGAACTGATCTTAATGTTTCGCCTGAGAAAGCCGAGGGTCTTATTGGCTTTGGCACAGATGAGTTGGATGTGCTGGTCCCAGTTCAAATCTTTACAGATGGTGACCCCAAGATTTGGCACGGTGGCGTTTTACCAATTTTTCTCCGTGCAGATGGTAGCGAACTCAGCAGTAAGTTCTTTTGCGGGTGACAGGCAAGACTGAGCACTTCCCCGATGGAAAGCCATGTCCCAGCTTCGCTCCCAGCTTTTCCAAATGTTGAGGTCTTGTTGCAACTGCTGTTGGTCAAGGTCTGTACAGAGAGGCGGTAGGCAGCAGTGTCATCTGCAAACAGCGGGTCAGTGAGTTGAGTTTGCTCCGGTAATCATGATATAGCCAGAAACAAAGCTGGTCCAACAACTGAACCTTGTGGTACTCCTGAGCGGGCACTGATAACGCCTGAAGTTTCTCCATTCACCACGACTGCCTTGTCGCCGATCACCGAGGAAGGCCCTGAACCACTGGTGGACTTTGCTCGAACTCCATAGTGGTTTAGCTTGTGGAGCAGAAGACTGGGTTTACCCGATCGAATGCCTTGGTGAAGTCTAAGATCACAATGTCTGCTGGTTTCCCTCTCCATGTTCTCACTTTGTTTCTTCCATCAAGTCCAGCAGCTGAGTTTCACATGATCTTGATTGCGAAAACCATGCTGTTCCGGTGGAGGATTTTGTTGGACTCGAGAGTTTCATGAGAGCACTGACAATGACTGTTTCCAAAAATCTTACATGGCACGCTTTTGAAGACACTGGGGGGTAGTTTGAGGTTCTATAGTGTCTCCCCTTCTTGAAGACGAGAAACGGTTCGCAAGTCTCCAATCAGAGGGGACCAAGCCTGTATTGATCGATGACAGGAAGATGGTTGTCAGGGTTGGGTGCAATCTCCCAGGCCAGCTCCTTCAGGATTCGTGGAAATGAT
>CM031604.1:35800320-35812820 GCA_018398815.1 Conus ventricosus | reverse complement strand
TAAAGGTTTGCAGGTGAATTCATGATTGTGTTACTTGGTATAGGTTATTACGATTGGAAAATAAAAGGAGAAAAATAGCAGATGATAATAATAAAAGGTGTCTAAGATATTTAGGAATTGTGCCTCAGAGGCCTACATTGATGTATATATATATATATGTATAGGGTTGTTTTAGTCGACGGTGGCGCGCCAGTATTTAAAAATGTTTTCCGCAGCATTGTGGTGTCAGTAGACAATGTATAGCAGCGCTCGGAAATCCTTGTCGAGCTTATGTAATTGGTGATTGTCCTAGTGCTTGATAGTTTCCGATGACATTTGTAGGATTAGGATAGTGCCTGCTAGGAAATTTGGATACCCGGGTTCAATTCTATTATTTTGGTTTTGCTTGAAATGTGTTTGATTCTATTAAGCATGTTACTAAATAATCGATCCTGAATTGTGACCGGTACTGGGGGTTACTAACGGACGGATTGTTCGTTGGAGTGAATATGATTTATAATCCTATTGAATCGTTGTCTTAGAGACCCAGATGGGAAATGATGTCGTGGGTATGTAACTCAGACAGTATAATCACTTTTATGAAGGAACGGTTACAATTATGTTCATGGCCGTTGATGGAAGTGGAAAGTCAATGAAATTGGTTTAAATGTGTAATGGAACATTTCTGGTGAGAGAATTTTGATGTCAAGGTGGCTGGTTGTATGGGTCATGATTTAAAATTCTAATCAGCTGTCGCACTTTGAGTTGTGACATGTAAACACTCAGAACCGTTTACTTTAGTGAAGAAACATAAGTTATAACTGTATCCTTCTGTGGTAGTAAGACATTTCCTTTTTCACAGGTTTCCGGCGAGTTTTCTGTACCTCCCCTACACAGCAAATCTGAGGGTCGGCCTCTCGGGTTGTGGCAGTTGTCACTGCCACTTCCACTGTCATTCCTGCCACTTCTCTGCCGGAGTAGGGACGCACGTGGAGACGGCAGGGTGCGTTCCGGTCGGGACGCCGTCTCGCCTCCACAGTCCGAGGGTGTGGCAGTTCCTCCGACTTCAACTCTGTGTCTTCAGGGTGGGCAAGCGTCTTGAGGGCTCGCCGCAGTATCTGCGGGCGACTCGCGAATGTGGTTGGTGCCCGGTAGTAGGGGACCGCGCTCTTCGACGCGTCACGTCTTTACTCCTACTTCATATCAAGCGCTTCAGTGAAGGTTTTGTGTTTGGGCGGTGCATTAGTGTGAGGGCGTCGTAAAGCAGACCGACGTTTACATAATCATATTGGGAAACGCTGTGTTGCCGTTGTTTTTTGTGTGGGTTTTTTTTTTTGGAAGGAGTTTGTTTTTTTTGTTTTCTTGCATGTGCCAAGCACCCGCCAGGGACTTTGAATGAAGTATTGAAAGTGCAACATTGGGTTCGGGTTACTTGAACAATCTGTGTTGAACATTTTTGGGGTTGAGTTTGGGTGTCCGGTAGTTTGATACCGGCACATAAAAATTAGTATAAAGAGTACATTTTCGAAAAAAAAAAAAAAACATTGCGTGGGCATCTCGGGTTTTATGAGGTATCAACCTTGCTTGATATTTCAGCCCGGGATTACCAGGTGATGTGATTTCACCCTTGTCCCTTCTGGTATTGGCCTTCAGTGGGCTGAGGTGTGTGTGTGTGTGTGCCTCCTGAGGGAAGGGTCGTTATATGTAGACGTGCAGCACATGCGTGCACAGGTATGCATAAGGGGCCATGCGCTGATGGTCGGGTATTGATAGTATCGTTGGATTCTTTTGGGGTCTGGTTTTGTTTGTTGTTTTTGTTTTTTTATATCAAGGTATTGGTGTTTCATCTGCCATTCTGTGGGTGAGAGTGCGTGTGTGAATGCAAATAAAGCCTGTTTGTGCACTGTATTTTCTTTTGTGTGTTTGTTGTGTGGCGTTCATACTCTCAGTAAAAAGGGGAAAGGGGTGGTTATAACGGGGGATATATTAATACATATATCCCTGTCTACTGTCTTATACAGTGACAAGTCATATAAAAGAGTTGTCTATGCACAGACGGGCAATTAAGTTGATTCTACAAGACAACCAATTAATCAAACACTGAAAACAAACACCTCAAAGTACCACCAACGCTTTTGGTCTATACCAAATGAAACCTGCACGCTTAAGTATGTGTGTTTAAATGGCGGCGAAACGTTATAATGCCGAAAAAAAATTTCTTCGCTTCGATGTATACAGACCCAGCTTTGCACTTTTTTTTATGGACCATATCTTCGGAATTCTTTCAGTGTCCAAGGCCTGTCCGACATATTTACCCTTCAGATTATGTGGCTGAAAACACGCGCGCGCACGCATGCGCACACACACACACACACACACACACACACACACACACACACACACACACACACACACACACACATACACACACACACACACACACACACGAATAATTATCGCGATGTGTGTGATTGCAGTGCTAAATATGCCACCTCTCTCTCTCTCTCTCTCTCTCTCTCTCTCTCTCTCTCTCTCTCTCTCTCTCTCTCTCTCTCTCTCTCTGTGTGCCAGTTACTTTGTCCATCTGTCTGTCTCTCTGTCTGTCTGTTAGTCAGTCTGTCTGTCTGCCTCTCTCTCTCTCTCTTTCTCTCTGTCTCTGTCTCTGTCTCGGTGTGTGTGGGCGTGCATGCGTGTGTGTTGCTGTGTGTGTGCGTGTGCGTGTGTGTGTGTGCGCGCACGCGCGCGTGTGTGTGTATGTGCGCGCCCGCGTCTCTCTCCCCTCTCTCTCTCTCTCTCTCTCTCTCTCTCTGAACGTTTCGCTTTCCTGCTCCTCTCCTCTCTGTAACAGTAGGTTCCTCTGTCGTGATACTGCAGCCCACGCAGCAGTGGCACGCTGGCTGCTGAAGGCTGGCATGGACCCGAGGTCTTTGGCATCGCCTGCGTAATATCTGTTCCCACTAATCGCCAACAACCTTCTACCTGCCTTTTTATGCCTGTTTCTATGGGAACGACCTTCTTGTGCACGTCTCGTAGCCTTCTCGGCCTAGTCAGTCCAATGCCGGCAACACGTTTCGTAGAGATGAGGCGGTGATAATTCTTGCTTGGTGAATATTCACTCGCGGTTTACCGCACACCCTCGCAGCGAGCGAGGCTGAAGTATAGGTGATATTTCGCTTGATTGTCTAGGGCTCTCTTGGAAAAAAACAACAACAAACAAACAAACAAGATGCAAAGCATATAAACGTACTCCCAGTTTATCCTGAATACGCGTGAGATATCCCACAAAGAGAAACAAAATCGTCTTGGGCTGGTGTAACCGTTTGTAATGGCTATTCTGGTAAACATCGGCCATCATCTGTGACCTATAATGAACATACTTACAAATTTTCAGAAAGATCGGTCTAGTACTTTCTGAGATTTTCCATAAAGATGAAAACCATTATGGGTCGTTAGTAACGGCTATAACGATACACTTAAGCATCGGGCATCATCCGTGATCCATAATGAACATGCCTACAAATTTCAGAAATATTGGCCACGTACTTTCTGAGATATTCCATAAAGAAGAAAAACAGCTACAGGCCATTACAGCCGTTCGCAACGGCTATAACGGTAAACTAAAACATGGGGCATCGTCCGTGACCCATAATGAACATACCTACAAATTTTCAGAAAGATCGGCCCAGTAGTTTTGTCTGGAGCGAGTGGAACACATTTTGACCACGGACGGACACACACACACACACACACACACACACACACACACACACACACACACACACACACAGCATTTCTTCGTTCCCATTCTAAAGTACTCTCTGTTCTATGAGAACTGGGAGTACAAAAAGGCGACAATAGCCACGTTCAGTAACTGTTGCATGAAACGTATCGTTCTCAGACAGATTTCTAAAACAATCAAAATACTGTCTCTTCAACAAGAAGGAGAGCTTGAAGAAATAGTCACGTTGGTTAACGTGAATATGTGTCGCGCCCATTTCTTTATTCCCTTCAGCTCTTAACGTCTCTTGCAGTAGCTAGCGTAGGTAGTAGTCGACTACTCGATTTTTCGCGTCTGTGAATCGCGACAGTGTTGAGAAACGTAGGCCAGGAATCTCTCTCTCTCTCTCTCTCTCTCTCTCTCTCTCTCTCTCTGTAATACGCGTTCTCAGGAGCGTGAGTGTGTTTATCCGTTTACCGACCACGTGTCGATCGGTCGATCGGTCGATCGGTCTCTCTCTCTCTCTCTCTCTCTCTCTCTCTCTCTCTCTCTCTCTCTCTCTCTCTCTCTCTCTCGTCCTGTTCATTTTTTTGTTGATTGGAAATTCTTTTTTTCGAATGTATTCATGCATTGATTGTTACATTTTGTCATGTTATTTGTTTTTTCTTTTATTTTTACTATATACATATTTTTGTTCTTGCTCAGGGCCGGGGCTCGATGTAAAAAAAAAATTAAAAAGTAGTTATGCTGAATCCACTACCCTCTTGATATAAAATTGTTCGTTCATTCGTTCGTTCTGGCCTGTCTGTCTCTGTCTCTGTCTGTCTCTCTGTCTGCCTGTCTGTCTGTCTGTCTGTCTGTCTGCTGCCTGCCTGCCTGTCTGCCTGCCTGCCTGTCTGTCTGTCTGTCTGTCTGCCTGTCTATCTGTCTGTCTGTCTGCCTGTCTGTCTGTCTGTCTGTCTGCCTGTCTGTCTATCTGTCTCTCTGTCTTGTCTGTCTGTCTGTCTGTCGGTCGGTCTCTCTCTCTCTCTCTCTCTCTCTCTCCTCTCTCTCTCTCTCTCTCTCTCTCTCTCTCTCTCTCTCTCTATTTGTCCAAGGAGCGTGAAACCTCACAAAAGGCATTAGACGCTTGGAGACAAAGGGACATTGTACGTGGTATACAAATAGGTAATTGACCAATAACCAGGGTACCTTACCCACCGCACACGGCCGAAGTGGTCAATGACAAACAACACCTAAGAGAGTTCGGACCTGCCTGGTGGCGAAAGGGGAAGGGTTTGTAACCACTACGACCTCGGGCCCCAAGTGAGCGCTAAATGCTCGTCAGCTGAGGTTCTTGTGTAAACAGTCATGAAGAGCAGGGGCCTTGGATTTGTTCAGATGGTATTGCCGTGGGTCACTGTGTTGGTTCTTTGTCAGGCTGGCTGAATGTGTTGGAGGTTGTAGTAACCCTCCTTAAGATAATTACTGTGTTAACTGACCACCGAAGTCGGCGGGAATTTTCGATGTCCATCTGGGGCTAAGTGTGTGTTTGCTAATCAATTAGGTAGGGGTGTGTAAATGCTGATGTGTGTGGAATGTAGCGAGTGAGAATTCAGGTACTTGTGAACTAGGGTTTGAGGAAGCAGCGTGGACAAAGGCATGGCCCGAAGGGAATCCTTGTTTCCCTCCCCTATATAAACTGAGGGAGAACAACGTGTCAGGAGAACAACACCAGGAGAGAGAGAGAGAGAAGGCTGAGGAGAGAGAGAGAGAGGAGAGAAGTGAGCAGGACAGAGAAAGGGTCGAGAGAAACGTGGTCTGGGAGATAGAAGAGACAGCTAAGTCTTAGGGTTAAGACAAGCTGGAAGAGAAGGAAACTAAGTTTGAAGCCAGAGTGGGTGAAGACAGACAAACTGAATTTGAACCCAGAGGTGGGTGAGAAGACAAGAAGAAGAGTTCTACGTCGAGATCCCAGAGACGACCACGAAGACCCAGTCCTGAGCCTGGAGCCAGTCAACCAAGGGCATCACCATCAAGCAGTGCGGAAGAACGTGAAGAGACTTTTTCAGAACTGTGGTGTGGTGTGAAAGCGTGGTTGTGTGTGTGAAAACCTGGCCAGGTAAGAAGTCATTTTATTATAACCCGGATTAGGATGTATTGATCTTTTATGTTTTGATATTTCATTGTGTGTGATTTGATTGTACATGATTAATTATAAGTAGCATAGAAATTGTATTTCTTGTTCTCAGTCGTGTTAGGAGAGAAACGAATGCGTGACATCCCATTCCCAGAGAGAGGTGAATGTTTGGTGTGCGCATGAGTGTGCAGATGCGTGTATGAGTGCAACGATACCCTTGGTGTGTTAAGCCTGACTAATAATACATCAACTTAGTGCACTTAAGCAATACCATCACGATTCCCCGTCCTGGACAAAGTGGCGAGCCTGCCAGGATTGCATGGCCCAAATTAGTTTCAGCGGGAAACAAAGTGAGTACTAGATAGTACTGGGGCGAAGCGTCCACTAAAGGTAATTTTAATTAGCTCTTCTAATTTTTCCTTTAGTTCTTTGAGTGTTGAGCATTGTCTTGTGTGTAGGGTGGTTGTATTAATCAAAGGTCGTTCAGAGAAACGAAGAACGAGGTTCTAGTCTTAACTCTCACAGAAGCTGTGGTTTAAGATTAAGGCTCCTTTGTGTTAGAACACTACCATTGGTTGGTGTACTCATAACGATTAGTAGATACACTGTTGACTGACTTTTTTCCGGGTTTATAAGCGTAACTGTTTCAGTGGTGCAAAACATATCAGAAAAGAAAATGGCTGAAGAAATTTTACTCTCATTGCGGAACTGATTAGTTTAGGGAGAAACTGGGATATACAGGAGATGAACTGCGTAGATTCATTGAAACTCAGCAGAAGAACGAGAGAGATGAAAGGGCTGAAAGGAGGAAATTGGAAAAGGAACGTATAGAGGCAGAAACCACTGCGTCAAAGGCTAAAGGAGATGCAGAGAGTGCAGCGAGAGCTAGAGCAGATGCAGAGAGTGCAGCTGCCAGAGCAAAAGCAGATGCAGAGAGTGCAGCTGCCAGAGCTAAAGCAGATGCAGAGAGGGCGAGAGCAGAAGCAGAATCGGAGATTTTAGCCAAACAAATTGAGTTGGAAAGAATAAAGTCTGAAAATCGCAGTGAAATAGACACCAGTTCTGAGTCAGTAGGCCGCAGACAAAGTGGCGCACCTAGACTTAAACTCCCACTGTTCAGAGAAGAAACTGATTCAATCGATGCCTATATCAGTCGGTTTGAATCGGTTGCCGAGCACGAGGGCTGGCCCGAAGATAACTGGGCAATAAACCTGTCTGCCTATTTGACAGGTCGTGCGTTACACACAGTATCCACCCTACCCAAAGGTGATCAGAGAGATTTTGACAAGGTGAAACAGGCGGTGCTAAAGGCATAGATTTGACTGAAGAAGGTTTTAGGCGTAAGTTTCGCGAGCGAGAATCGAACAGGTGAACATACACTCAGTTCGGAGTTAGATTGGACCACTATTTCAACAAATGGGTAGAACTTAGTGGAGTAGACAGTGATTTTGAAGGCTCAAGACACTGGTTGATAAAGGAACAGATACTTGATGGTTGTGGACGGGCCTTACCATCCACATCAAGGAAAAAGGTGCAACCACAATAGCTGAGGTACTTGAGACAGCTGAGACATACCGGGAAGCGAGGCGTGATTGCCTGACAAGAGGAAAGCCTGGAAGCATATCAGAGGATAGCAGGCCAGCACATGACTCACGCAATGAGTCAGCAGTACACACCCGTAGGCTCACGGCGTCACGTGAGCAAACAAGGGTGAAAACCAATAGCCACGTGGCTAGAAGGAGCGTACCTGTTTTCTGTGTAATAAGACGGGACACTTGGCTAGGGATTGTATATTTAAGTCACAGAAGGCAGCAGCAATGAGGATCAGTGCCAAAGAGGGCAGGTAGAAAAAGATGAACAAGATGACAGTGTTATTTGTCTGGATTGTGCTGTGTGTTCACAGATTCAGGCAATAACATGGATGTGCACAAAGGCACAGTAGGGACAATGTGGTTGATGTCATTAGAGACTCTGGGTGCACTGGTGTTATGTGAAGGAGTCCCTGGTTGAGAAGGGACAATTCACAGTAAAACACAGAGGTGTAGACAAATAGATGGAACAGTAGCAGAATTCAAAACGGCCCAGGTGTTTATTGCTACACCATTCTATTCTGAGTTGTACAGGCGTTGGCTGTTCCAAAGCCGCCGTATGATCTGGTGATGGAAACATCCCAAGAGCACGTGGGTACGGAGACCCAGACCGTGATTTCTGTGTTGAGTCAGAGAAAGGAAATCACGGGAGAGAAAGGCCCCGAGCGGGCACACACTTCAGAACGCAATGGAGCGTGTCCGGTGAGACAAACCCCACTCACATACAAGCAGAACAAAAGGGCGATTACTCGCTTAGAAAGTTGTTTAGGCCGCTCACACAGGGCAGAAGAAAGGTGTGAAGGAGGGCACCATCGGGTTTGAGAAAAAGGATGGGGTATTTGTACCGAACTTTCACTCACTTGAGTTCGGGAAGACAAAAAGACAGACCGTTGTGCCGAGGCAACGCAGAAAGGCGGTGATGTTCGACAATCATGTGATGTCAGCCTCGGGCCATCTCGGTAGGAAGGCCTCACAAAAGGCAGTGACGCGAGAGTACTACTGGCCCGGTATCCTTGGTGATATCAGGCGTTTCTGTTCACATTGCAACACATGTCGCGCCGTACGACAACGTGGGTAGAGAGTGAAGAAAGAGTGACGGGACCGTAGCAAAAATAAAATGGTCGGGCGAAAGTCGGGTTTGGGTGCGTGGTCTTGTGCAGTGTAGCGTATGCGTGACGTGGCTGGTTGC
The DNA here is from genome assembly GCA_018398815.1 of Conus ventricosus. Lineage (NCBI taxonomy): Eukaryota > Metazoa > Mollusca > Gastropoda > Neogastropoda > Conidae > Conus > Conus ventricosus. The sequence goes on along the minus strand of CM031604.1, from coordinate 35,804,226 downwards.
AGGCCACGTGTATGAAGAGAAGGGGAGAGAATTTCCGTAGAAACATAACTGGTTTTATGGCCGCACGACTTTGAGCTGGTGGAGATTTCAGATCTATGTTGATAATTGCTTTGATATGTGTAGTAATGATTTTTTTTCTATAATTTTTGTTACAAGACAAATCTTGCGTGCGTTCTCTGTGTAAGTAGGCTTATAGAGGCCGATATTAGCACTGGTTTAAATGGGAAAATTATGAGTTTCATCTCCTTGAATGTTAAGTTTTAGCCAATGCAAAGCATTGTCTTCGAGTGGGGGGAATTTGTCAAGGAGCGTGAAACCTCACAAAGCATTAGACGCTTGGAGACAAAGGGACAATTGTACGTGGTATACAAATAGGTAATTGACCAATTAACCAGGGTACCTTACCCACGCACACGGCCGAAGTGGTCAGATGACAAACAACACCTAGGAGAGAGTTCGGACCTGCCTGGTGGCGAAAGGGGGAAGGGTTTGTAACCACTACGACCTCGGGGCCCCAAGTGAGCGCTAAATGCTCGGTCACTGAGGTTCTTGTGTAAACAGTCAGTGAAGAGCAGGGGCCTTGGATTTGTTCAGATGGTATTGCCGTGGGTCACTGTGTTGGTTCTATTGTCAGGCTGGCTGATGTGTGTGGAGGTTGTATAACCCTCCTTAAGATAATTACTGTGTTAACTGACCACCGAAGTCGGCGGGAATTTTCGATGTCCATACGGGCTAAGTGTGTGTTTGCTAATCAATTAGGTAGGGTGTGTGTAAATGCTGATGTGTGTGGAATGTAGCGAGTGGAGAATTCAGGGTACTTGTGAACTAGGGGTTTGAGAAGCAGCGTGGACAAAGGCATGGCCCGAAGGGGAATCCTTGTTTCCCTCCCTATATAAACTGAGGGAGAACAACGTGTCAGGAGAACAACACCAGGAGAGAGAGAGAGAGAAGGCTGAGGAGAGAGAGAGAGAGAGAGAGAGAAGTGAGCAGGACAGAGAAAGGGTCGAGAGAAACGTGGTCTGGAGATAGAAGAGACAGCTAAGTCTTAGGTTAAAGACAAGCTGGAAGAGAAGGAAACTAATTTGAAGCCCAGAGGTGGGTGAAGACAGACAAACTGAATTTGAACCCAGAGGTGGGTGAGAAGAACGAAGAAGAAGAGTTCTACGTCGAGATCCCAGAGACGACCACGAAGACCCAGTCCTGAAGCCTGGAGCCAGTCAACCAAGGGCATCACCATCAAGCAGTGCGGAAGAAGACGTGAAGAGACTTTTTCAGAACTGTGGTGTGGTGTGAAAGCGTGGTTGTGTGTGTGAAAACCTGGCCAGGTAAGAAGTCATTTTATTATAACCCGGATTAGGATGTATTGATCTTTTATGTTTTGATATTTCATTGTGTGTGATTTGATTGTACATGATTAATTATAAGTAGCATAGAAATTGTATTTCTTGTTCTCAGTCGTGTTAGGAGAGAAACGAATGCGTGACATCCCATTCCCAGAGAGAGGTGAATGTTTGGTGTGCGCATGAGTGTGCAGATGCGTGTATGAGTGCAACGATACCCTTGGTGTGTTAAGCCTGACTAATAATACATCAACTTAGTGCACTTAAGCAATACCATCACGATTTCCCCCGTCCTGGACACACTCCTCTCTCTCTCTCTCTCTCTCTCTCTCTCTCTCTCTCTCTCTCTCTCTCTCTCTCTCTCTCTCTCCTTTAAAACAGTGGATAGGGTTATAATTTTACGTTCTGATTCTGAGAGATAGGCGGCGTGACATTCACTGGTCTGCTCGTTCTGTTTGTGACGGAAGCGTGAGCAGACTCATGGAAGGTGGTGATGAGCGCCTCTGCTCTGCTGGTCTTTTCGTCTCATGGATCACCCACACACGTGTTGGCCACCGACCATCAGCAGGTCAGCATCATCCCTCTCCACGTCACGTAGAAACTGCCAACTGGATTTTGTGACGTCTACCAATGTTTTGGGCGCGGTCTGAAAGTACCATTTGCAAAAAGCTCTAGCGCACAGCAAAGACACTGAAAATTCACCGTGGTTGAGAACATTGTTATTTTGTCTGAAGAGTATTTTGGGCGCGGTCTGAAAGTACTGTTTGCAAACAGCTGTAGTACACACACACACAGAGAAAAGACACTGGAGATTCATTTGGTTGGAAACATTGTTTTGTTTCGTACAGGTCTGAATAATAGCGTGAAAGTACCGTTTCAAAACAGCCCTGGCACACAGCAAAGACTGGATAGATTCACTTTGGCTGAGAACGTGATAAAATTGATGATGATGATGATGATGATGATGTAATGATGATGATAATGATGATGATGATGATGATGATGATGATAATGATGATGAGGAGGAGGAGGAGGAGGAGGAAGAGGAGGCGGATGACGATTACAGTCACAAGCATCACTACGACAACTACTTCAACTACAACTGCTGCCTTTGTTGCTGCTACTACCTTTGCTGTTGCAGCTGCTACTACTCCTGCTATTACTACTACTACCACCACCACCACTGCCGCCACCACCACTACTACTACTACTGCTACCGCCACTTATGCTAAGGCTACTACTGCTGCTACTACTATTACTACTGCAGCAGAGCAGCAGCAGCAGCAGTAGTAGTAGCAGTATAATTATTATTATTATTATTGTTGTTGTTATTATTATTATTATTGTTGTTACTATTGTTATTACTATATCATTATCATTACCACCATCATCATCTTTATCATCATCATTGTTATCATTATTAATATTATTGCTATTGTTATTATCATTAGTATTAGTATTATTACTACCACTACTAATAATTATCATTATTATTATTATCATCATCATCATCATTATTATTATTATGATTGTTATTGTTATTATTATTATTGCTTTTGTTGCTGTTGTTATTATTGTTATTATATATCATTATCATTATTATTCTCATTACTATCATTATCTTTCCCACTTCAACGTAATTTCCCGTAGTTTTAGTTGTTCACCCAAGACCAAATTTTGCATCCAGATCGAAGCAATACTTGACTGCCTGGTCCTCTTTTGTTTTCATTGATTTGAGTGCTAGCTATCCTGTTTGAAGACCTAATCGGTCGAAACGCGTTGTGTGTGTGTGTGTGTATGTGTGTGTGTGTGTGTGTGTGTGTGTGTGTGTGTGTGTGGTGTGTGTGTGTGTGTGTGTGTGTTGTAATCTGTTCGTACCTTCGTTTGGTCGCGCAGCAGTTCTGCTTTTTGCTCTTGTTTCAATTTCCCGCACTTTGAAACGAACAAGATAAACAAACAAAACAAACAAACAAACAAAACAAACAAACGAACAAAAGCAAGAAAAAAAACATTAGGATCATTTTCTGTACCTGAAGAGGATACCTGCAAATTAAGGTCGCTAAATTTCCCTCTGTCCGTCACTTATATACAAGATGTAACTTCAGCGCTGAGAAGAGACAGTTTGGCTGACGAATGTGTAGAACATAACCGTTCTGCACTAGCCATGGCACGCTTTGGATTAGAGCATTGTGTCCAGAGTATCTCAGATTGTTTTTTTTTACGATGATGGCAGGGTGCCAGTTTAGTCGGACAGGAGGCTTTCAACACGTGCACAGACGTGAGTTTGCAAATGGATGCTTCATACTACAAATGTCTTGCTAACAGGCAATTGAAGTGTGTTTCAACAAGGAGAAGACAGAAGACAGGAGATGGAGTCCTGGTTTGGACGGAAAGTGCGTGATTCACAGGTAATCTGTACATCAGTTGTGTTCATTCAGAGTTCAACATCACGTACTGCTTTCAGGCTCTGAGACTGGTTTGACAATTCCCTTAACATTACCGTGTTAACCCCTTATAGGTTTGGATTAATTTTGGATTAATATACATTATTAACATCTCACAGATA
>CM031604.1:35790320-35792820 GCA_018398815.1 Conus ventricosus | reverse complement strand
GGTAAGAAGAAGATAACAAAACACAAGTAAAACCTCTTCAAACTTATAAGGAGACAGCAAAATGATGAAGAGAAAAGGAAAATGAATTTTTTTTTAAAATGGATGGGGGGGGGGGGGGGGGGGGCTTGCTTCATTCATGTCTCATCTGCATAGAATTGAACGAAATCAACGGTCAGGAAAGCACCCCCCCCCAAAAAAAAAACAACAACAAAAAAAAAACAAGCAAACAAACAAAAGCACCAACCAAAAAATTCCAACCAATTTTAAAACTCCAGCGAGCAATATATTTTCTTGCCAGCACGCTAACCTGATTGTTTACCAAGACAATGCTGCTAACAGAGATGTGTGCGCGTGTGTGTGTGTGTGTGTGTGTGTGTGTGTGTGTGTGTGTGTGTGTGTGTGTGTGTGTGTGTGTGTGTGAAGCGGGCACTTCAAACCCCCCCCCCCCCCCCCCCCCTGTCCTCCTCAAGCTCTTAATCCACTCTCTCGGCCCAGCATGAATACTACACCTGGTCAAGTCACTTTGCCTCTTCAGCCCACGGTTTTTAAACGAACAGGTACAAGCTCATCAGCAGACGATGATCACAGCACCGTCCCCATCTTAACCCCCAGCAGCCCCAAACCCATGGCCATGGTGAAGAGCGGACAACTCCGGAGCTTCCCCGCCGGCGCTGGTGAGATCGTTGAGGGCGAGCATGCGCATAGGAGCTCCGCTGCCGTCGTGGATGTTGAGGGCGCCCATGACGATGATGGTTCCCGTCGGGGGCAGGCTGTTGAGGTTGGCCACGTTCTCCAGGATCAGGATGGAGTTTCCCAGCAGGATCTGTTGTCCGTGGGACATGTCAGAACATGTCTCGTCAGTTGTGACGTTGGTCCGTTTCTCAAGTCAAGTCGGGTTAGTAGGGCTGGTTGAGGGAAGCTGAATTTTAAGCAACGCTTTGTGTTGTTGTTGTTGTTGCAGACATTGAAATAAGATCGATTTACCATTTACACGTTACAGCTGATATTCCTTTAAAAAAATAATATAAAAAGAGGGGTAGGGAGTGGGGGCATGCTGTGGTAATACAGAGAGGATGGAGGTGAGAAGTGGAAGGAATATCAAAGACGGACAGACAGGCGGACAAACAGACATGACAACTCGGGCAAAATGATGTTTTAGAGTATCAATGGCTTTGGTTCAGTTCGTACGTCAGTGTAAGAAAAGGTATGCTATACAATTGTGAGTACTTTTTTGTGTAAGCATTTACACAACAAATCAACATTCAATGTTCAATCAGCTCAAACAAACGAGCAATGAATGAATCAGACATTTCATTAGTTGTTTGGTAAATCCTCAACCACAGTCTCATCGTCAGACAGACTGATTAAATGATCGATCAACCAGAACAGTTCACCAGTGAATCAAAGCCAACAGTTTACCAATCAATCACTCGAACAAAATAGTTTTCAAATCAACTGATTAATCAATCAATAAATCGATCAATCAATTAGTCAGTCAGTCAGTCAATCAGTCAATCAATGATTATTAATCAATAAATCAATCAACCGACCAGCCAGCTAAATACTAACTTCACCCCCCCCCCTCTCACTGCCCACACTTCCCCCACACTCCTCCCTCTCCTTCTCCTCCTCCTCCTGTTTCATGTCTAATGTGATCGGGGGAAAGAATGAGGCGGAGGGGGGGGGGGGGGGGGGGGAGGGGAGCGTTATCGTTTTGTGCACTTCTATGTCTGTTCATTGTAATATCTGAAGAAAAAGGTTCGTCGATAATTGACTGGTCTGCTTCGTGATGTATCAGCGTTACTTTACATCATATTGTGTGAGTTCATTTGTGGGTCGCTTCTTTTTATTTGTTTGTTTGTTTGTTTAGTAATGCTGCTGTGTTTCGTGTTTTTCATTTGTATGGTAGTTTATGTAGCTCAAAAGGGCATGTCTTTTCCACTTTCTCCACCCTGAATCCTTTTTGATTGCCATTCCTTAAAAGTGTATATACGAACGGGAATCGCATGCTACTGAGTAGGAAAATGATCATTGATATATAATTCAACACAGAGGTGACGCTTAACTAGGCCTAAACATTTATCAGGACTTGTTGTTTTTTTTTAGTTTGGTTGGTTGTTTGTGGGGTTTTTCCCCCCTAGTGGTTATGCTTGATTGTCAGTCTGACGTAGTAGGCCTACGCAATGTTTGTGCTTGCTACTGGTGTTTGGGATTTTGCATCGCCTTTTATGGATTATTGCTGATGTAACGATTTCATGCATTGTTAATTTTGTCCCCGATGCTTTTTTTTTTTTCAACTTTACTTTTCCCCCTTTCCCTCTCCTATCCCATCAACCCCACCCCCTTCTTTCCTCCACTCACACTTACCTCTTTCTCTGTCTCTTCCTGTCTCTGTCTCTTCCTGTCTCTGTCTCTTCCTGTCTCTGCCTGTTTCTGTTTCTGTCCGTCTCTGTCTCTGTCTCTGATATTGTGTCTGTCTGTCTCTGTCTGTCTCTGATAT
>CM031604.1:35780320-35787820 GCA_018398815.1 Conus ventricosus | reverse complement strand
TGTCTGGTATCTTGCCATGCGCGTCTTCCCACGCCTGAAAATCCAAAACAGAGAAGAATGATGGAATGATGGAAAGAAAGAAAGTAAAAGAATAAAAGAATTAAGGAAAAGAAGGTAAGATATAAGAGAATATAAGCTTGCTGAAGGCTCATTTTGAGAAGCATTTATTTTATTTTTCCCCATTCACCCACTCAAGCACATACTGTCAGTTAGGCAGAATCATCTACCACTGCAGATATGAATGCGTATCTCCCCCTATTTCTTCAATCTAAGACATAAGAGCAAGCTTTGTTTATAATTCAATATTTCTTGCAGTCATTGCAACACCAAGCTGCTCTGTAAGTTGCTGGAATGGTGCTCAGTACTTATCCTTGGAATTTATTAGTTTGTTGTATTTTAGTCCCTTGCGGATTCATTCCAAGAACTGGCCCTCAGCACTTGTGTCTTAGAGGATATCTTTTTATATTTTCTACTTTTCACAAGAAAATGTAGCTTGCTTTGCTCTTTCATGATTTTCTTTTGCTTCTTAGATGGCACCTTTGGTTGGTTTTTGAAAACTCAACAAACATACTACGGTATTGCACACCAGCCTTTTCTGGGATTGCATTCTTCTTAAAACTGAAAAGGCAGAGGAGTCAAATTATCACTTTCCGCGGTCACTGAGGAGAAACAACCAAGTTTCGAAATATCGGTATATGACCAGGAGTTATATGTTAGTGAGTTTCCCTCCTATTGGAGGATGTTCTCCCCTTGGAGAATATAAGCTTGCTGAAGGCTCATTTTGAGAAGCATTTATTTTATTTTTCCCCATTCACCCACTCAAAGCACTATTGTCAGTTAGGCAGAATCATCTACCACTGCAGATATGAATGCGTATCTCCCCCTATTTCTTCAATCTAAGACATAAGAGCAAGCTTTGTTTATAATTCAATATTTCTTGCAGTCATTGCAACACCAAGCTGCTCTGTAAGTTGCTGGAATGGTGCTCAGTACTTATCCTTGGAATTTATTAGTTTGTTGTATATATATATGTATATATATATGTATGTATATATAATGCTGAACAATTTTATATATATATAGAGAGAGAGAGATAGAGAGAGAATATTTTGGTAGTGGGGGAAACCTAGTACAAACTGAAAACAAGTGCATGCCTACAATTCTCCAGTCACTACATTAATTCATGACTTAGCACAGATTCAAAAACAAACGGGAAGAAAAAGGGAGTGGAGAAAGAAAATGAGAATGACAACTCAGGAAGATAGATTTCAGATGTGAAACCCTTCGCCAGCAACACATGGGGACCATTGTCATTCATCCCAACACACAGAACCATACACAATCCTCTGCTCCGGGGTCTTTCGTCGCTGAGCACAAGACAGATACGGATAGGCCTTCGAAGACAGCCGCTTATTCCCCATCAGGGAGATGCTCCTCTAATTTAAAAAAACAACAAACATCGGACTTACATGTTCACTCTCTTTGCTCTCGCAGTTTTCCTCACTAAGGAAGAAACGGAGGGGCATTCTGGGCAAGGGGAGGGAGAGGGGGGACGGGGGGGAGACTCTTGGGGTGCCAGCAACCCAAAAATGGTGTGTTGTGGGGGGGGAGGGGGGCAGTTTAGAGAGAGAGAGAGAGAGAGAGAGGGGGGGGGGGGAGGGCAGGTGGTAAAAACGGGCTAACACGAGCTTCCGAGTATTGGGCAATACTCACTGCGAAACATGAATCTTTAGATCTTCTCTCTCTCTCTCTCTCTCTCTGAACTGAGCTATTCCACCTTCAGAAAGCACGGCGTTTTTGTCATCTACATGAATGTCAATGGCGAAGTGTGTTTGACTCTTTTGAAATCCCGACATGGTTTTACTATAAGCTGGCATTAAAACGACACTAATAGCAATGTCCTCGCATAGGAGGGATTCGCTCTTGCCTACTAAGCAAGTGAGTCACCATGCCAGCTTTGGAAATCAGACCAAACTGTGGGTTTGCATAACCAACAACAAAGACTGCAGGCAGCGAAGATGGGACAAAGACAGTGACGCAAACAGACAGGCGATGGACAAAGAGACAGACAGACAGACAGACAGATCGCGCTTTACATATTACACACACATACAGACTCGGACACACACACACGCCCACACGCACGCACGCACGCACGTACACACCACACACACACACACACACACACACACACACACACACAGAGGCAGACATGGAGACAGAGGATTTACACCTGACTTCCGATGTTACTTCGATTTTTTTTCTTTCATATCATTTTTATCCTTTAAATCATGGATGTTATGCAGCATGTCACACACACACACACCCACACACACACACACACACACACACACACGCGCGCGCGCGCACGCACGCACGCACGCACGCACGCACGCACACACACACACACACACACACACACACACACACACACACACACACACACACACACCACACAATACACACACACGAAGAGAGAGAGAGAGAGAGAGAGAGAGAGGAGAGAGAGAGAGAGAAGAGAGAGAGAGATGAGAGAGAGAGAGAGGAGAGAGAGTGCACAAAAGCAACACCATGACATCAATACCATCGCACCTTCAGATCGTCCACGGTGGCGCTGTACACGGGGTTGCCCTTCACTTCTCTCTGACGTCCACCATCACACCCGGACCCACCAGCCTGTCAGCCGGGATCTGATGCATGCGCCACCCTCCTTCGGTCTTCCTCACGTGGGATGGGGCGTCCATGTGGGTACCCGTGTGTTCCGCCATCTCGAACTCATTGTTTTCAAGCCTTGGCAACAATAAGGCACACAGCAGGCACTGTGAACTCGGTGAGAGGAGAAATTTCATATGAAGACACAGTCCCCAAAACAGAAACCCTAAAAGAATAGGCTAGACAGACGCAGAAAAAAAGAAAGACACAGAAAAGCTGGGAGACAAAGGAGGGGAACAGAAACCGCCGAGACATTGAGGTAAACAGCGACTGAGAAAAAGGTGAAGTTAACCAAAAGGAGTAACGAAGACAAAAGTTTCCTGCTGTAATAACTCTCATTTAGATTGAACAGAGGAGAGAGAGAGAGAGAGAGAGAGAGAGAGAGAGAGAGAGAGAGAGAGAGAGAGAGAAAGAGAGAGAGAGAGAGACGAGGAGAGAGAGAGAGAGAGACAGACAGACAGACAGACAGACAGACAGACAGACAGATAGATTAATCATGACCTATTTAAAACTAAATCTACCGTAGTTTTCATCATTAGGTCCTAAAAGAACATCGTTTGTCATTTTAAATATACAGGGCTTTTTTTTAATGTATCGGTCAACAGTCAGATTGTTCAGTTTCGTGTTGTTTACGGCATAGAAGACTGCAGGTAGGGGGGGGGGGGGGGGGGGGGCGGGAGGGGGGGGGGGCCATACCAGGGCCAGAATTTAGCACAGAGAGCGGGGTCAGAATGTGAACCTTCAGCTGAACCAGATAGATGAACCCGTCATCTTGAACAAGAGATCGTGTATTGTTTCCCGAGCGGCCGACGTTGAAAAGTGGTCACCGCGATTGAAACAGCTTCGGTGAGGACACCTCCTGGAGAGGGTTATCCCAGAACTGTCCTGGCTGTCGTGCCGCTGTAAACCATGGGATCAATGGACAGAATAGAGAGTTATCCCGGAACTGTCCTGGCTGTCGTGCCGCTGTAAACCATGGGATCAATGGACAGAATAGAGAGTTATCCCGGAACTGTCCTGGCTGTCGTGCCGCTGTAAACCATGGGATCAATGGACAGAATAGAGAGTTATCCCAGAACTGTCCTGGCTGTCGTGCCGCTGTAAACCATGGGATCAATGGACAGAATACAGAGTTATCCCGGAACTGTCCTGGCTGTCGTGCCGCTGTAAACCATGGGATCAATGGACAGAATAGAGAGTTATCCCGGAACTGTCCTGGCTGTCGTGCCGCTGTAAACCATGGGATCAATGGACAGAATAGAGAGTTATCCCAGAACTGTCCTGGCTGTCGTGCCGCTGTATACCATGGGATCAATGGACAGAATAGAGAGTTATCCCGGAACTGTCCTGGCTGTCGTGCCGCTGTAAACTATGGGATCAATGGACAGAATAGAAAGTTATCCCGGAACTGTCCTGGCTGTCGTGCCGCTGTAAACTATGGGATCAATGGACAGAATAGAGAGTTTATCCAGAACTCTCCTGGCTGTCGTGCCTCTGTAAACCATGGGATCAATGGACAGAATGGTTGGTAAACTGGATCATCAGCAAACTGTAATGTTAGGTTGCCGATGTTGACAATCTTTTCGCTGGTTTTTTTGTTTTTTTTTTTTCCAGTCTTTTCGAAATCCATTGACGATTTCACAAACATATTTGAAGAAACAAAGATGACAACGACTTCCGATGCTAACCTTCCTGCCTTATATGAATGTTTGCCAGCATTAAAGAAAGAAGGGGGGGGGGGGGGAGATAAAGTGAAAGAATGAAAGAAAAGATTAAAAAAAAAAAATCAGTCTGTTGCTGCTCTAAAGTCAAATGAAATTTCAAGCCTGTTTTTTTTTACCTGGTCTAGCTTTGCTTGTGTCAGCCCCAAACTAGCACACAGACCGATCCCGGGTGGGACGTGTTATGGACATAGAGGCTGAGGTTCAGCCGATTTCTTTGTTTTGGAGAGGAACGAGCAATCCGTTTTAAATGCCATGTCTTAAGCTAGGAGATACTAATGGAAACTGCAGCAGTAACTTAGGGGGAGGAAACCACTGGACTGTCACTGAGAAAATTCTGAAGTGAAATTTCCCAAGCTTTGGAATCTATCTATTTGACATGGCAGTACGTGTCCGAAGGAATGGACAACTGTACAGAGTCGGAATTTATATATTTCACTTTAGCGGTGTGTGGCCGAAATTCTCAACAATTGTCTAAGTTTGGAATTTATTTATTTCACTGTAGTGGTGTGTGGCCCAAAGAGCCGACAGGTCGTATGCATGGGCAGATAATGCATTGGTGTGAACTGAAGCCACCAGTGGTCAGACCATTCAATTGAGAATGTAAATTGTAAACCGTGTCTTGATAATCTGTATCTGAAGAGACATTTTGGTAGGATTACTCATTGTGAAGATCTAAAATCAAATGATTTTTTTTCATTGTGAAGAGACGTGCGTGTGTGTGTGTGTGTGTGTGTGTGTGTGTGTGTGTGTGTGGTGTGTGTGTGTAAAACAACTTGTGATTTGATGGTTTTAAATCCGTGTTGAAGCGGCAGCTAAGGAGAAAAACAGGTTAATAATCGTTCAAGATTAGATACATCTCCGACATCACACACAACCTTACCATTCAAAGTTAACGTTATTGAAAAACCATTCAAGGTTAAATACATCTCTGACATCACACATAACCTTACCATTCAAAGTTAACGCGATTGTAAAACCATTCAAGGTTAAATACATCTCTGACATCACACATAGCCTTAATATTCAAAGTGAACGTTATTGAAAAACCATTCAAGATTAAACACATCTCTGACATCGCACATAGCCTTACCTTTTAAAGTCAACGTTGATGGAAAACCATTTCAGGTTACGTACACATACGACATCGAACGTGGCCTTACAGTTAACATTATTGGGAAACCGTTCTGGGTTAGGTACATATCTGAAATCACACGCAGCCGACCAGTTAATGATGTTGGGAAACCATCCTATATGTGACCTCACAAGTGTGCAGCGGGTAACAACCGCCTCATGCTTATGACCTGTAATAAGTTGATGCTGACACTGAATATAGACATAAGCAATCATTAGAACGAATACACTTGCACAGGGACTCGAAGATCAGAGATCAGTAACACAGAAACGGAAAAGAATGATCCCTACCACGCGTCGTAAAGAGGGGAATGTCCGCGAGTGAGGATGCTGAAATTGTATCTGGGGTTGACAGGCCAGGTGATGCTCTCCCCTTCTTTCAGCTGATGCGTCAGATCGGTCACGGTGAAACAATGGCATGATGACGTCACAGTCAGCAGTAACGTCAGCACCCTCAACAGGGAGAAAAGGTTGGCTTCTTTCGTCATCTGGAAAGCAGGGAAATTAGCGAGTAAATGTAGTACACTCACTCTTACGCATATGTGAGTGTACGCGCGCGAGAGCGCGCGCGCTTGCGCACGCACGCACGCACACACACACACACACACACACACACACTATATATATATATATATATATATATATATATATATATATAATATATATATATATATATTATATATATATATATATATATATATATATATATATTAGTGTGTGTGTGTGTGTGTGTGTGTGTGTGTCTGTGTCTGTGTCTGTGTGTGTGTGTAATACGCGCGTGCACACACACAATAAAATCATATTGTTTACAGACGAGGGGCCATAGCAAACAGTGTGTTATGTCATCTAAGTGAATAAACAGTGTGTTATGTCATCTAAGTGAATGATTTACGCAGTTGAATCTAAACGAACGTGGAGTCGTTAGATCAGGCCGTCTTTAAGCAGGCAATATAAGTTTTCAATTTTTCTTCCATAAAATCTAGGATCAGATGAAAAATGTTTATCTCTTTCAGGAACTCGGGGGGGAAAAATGACATCTGGTGGACCATCTATGATCATGGTGTTCGTGTTGTTTGCTGTAAACTGTGTATGTCCGACATCATGCACGTCCGATAGTCTGAAAAACATGTTTGTATAGTAAGTAGATCATATTGAAAGCACCACGGGGGCTCTCCACATTTCAACAGATACGCGTTGTTTGGAGAGAAAGAAAAATAGCCCTCGTGTACTTGCGAGCAAAACTGTTCCATCTTTACGGCCAGCAATGGGCGATGGTACATTCTCATTAAGATCGGAAATGAAATGAGGTAGGAAACAGTAAACGATAAACAGTAAACAAGTGGGGTGTGTTTTGCTCCCATAAGGAAACCTAACACAGAGTAACTTTTATTCAAGACTGGCACAGCCTTTTAAACTTGAATAAAGTCAGACAAATACATAGACGAACAATCTAATAGTGGGGGGAAAACAAGCGCAGGCCAACGACTGAACTGTCTTCATAGTAATGACCTGGCAAAGATTTGGACTTAAGGAGGGAGGGGAGAGGGGAGTTTCCTTACCCCACTTGTTTACTGTTTATTCTCATTAAGGTTTGGAGGGATTTGAAACTATTTGCTATCCGTCTGCGTGTTTCAATCCTCTTGCCAGAGGTCTTTGGCATAAGTCTAAACACTGATTTTCAGATCGTTATGAGGATAGAGAACCCACCATCTTTTTAAAAAAAATTTTTTAAATCAAAGACGTTCTTGGCAAGTTCATCAACCTCGGTGCATACATGACCGGGAACCGGGAAGCCAGTCAATACCAAGATGCCACCATCAGATTTCGGGTGCAGTGCAGTCACACGGCGGTTTCTACATCCACACTCGCATGCAAAAGACAATCATGCACCCCGCACACAACCAAACGTCTGACTCTTTCTTTCAGTAAATGC
>CM031604.1:35761286-35776286 GCA_018398815.1 Conus ventricosus | reverse complement strand
GCGTGCGTGCGTGCGTGCGTGCGTGCGTGCGTGCATGCCTGCGCGCGCGCTTGTGTGTGTGTGTGTGTGTGTGCGTGCGTGCGTGCGTGCGTGCGTGCGTGCGTGCGTGCGTGCGTGCGTGTGTGTGTGTGTGTGTGTGTGTGTGTGTGTGTGTGTGTGTGTGTGTGTGGTGTGTGTGTGTGTGTGTGTTCAGATTTTTCATGTGTAATGATAAGTAAAGTAGAAACTATGTTTCTTGTTCTCAGCCGTGTTAGAAAGAAAAAGGTGAACATGTGATACTCCATTCCCAGAGAGAGTGGACTGTTTGGTGGGTGCACGAGTGCGCATATGCGTGTGGAGTGGAGAATTAACCGTGGTGTGTTGCGCCTGACAAATACAGCAACTTACCTCACAATACCATCACGATTTCCCCCGTCCTGGACAAAGCTTAACACAATTCCTTCCTTCGTTCCTTCCTTTCTTCTTTCATTCATTCCATCATACATACATTCACGAGTTCACCCCTCTCTCTCTCTCTCTCTCTCTCTCTCTCTCCTCTCTCTCTCTCTCTCTCTATCTATCTATCTCTCTCTCTCTCCCCCTCTCTCTCTCTCTCTCTCTCTCTCTCTCTCTCTCTCTGTGTGTGTGTGTGTGTGTGTGTGTGTGTGTGTGTGTGTGTGTGTGTGTGTGTGTGTGTGTCTGTCTGTCTGTCTGTCTGTCTGTCTCTCTCTCTCTCTCTCTCTCTCTCTCTCTCTCTCTCTCAGCAGCTTCCCTTGTCTGGTTACCAGCAAGACGCACTTTCGACAGCTCAATTTACGTTCATCCATCTTTCGTCAAGACAATCTGCCATCATACCTGAAGATGGACTGCCAGGCACTCTTGAAAGTTTCCTGAATTCTACGCGTGAACAGATGACTCTGTTGTCGTCTTTCACTGTGGAAGCTAGAGTGACTCAAACGATCGTTGTTCTCAGATTGACAACAACAGGCCAGCCGACCTCCTTCCATGCACAAAGCAAACCAAGGAGCTGTTTACTGACGCAAATGCCCTTCGCCGGTGACAAGAGACACGAAGAGGGGGCAGAAAGGCATAGGAGTCAGCTGAAAAGGGCAAGTGAGCATTTCTCTTCTCCGTCCGGCTTGTTTTTGATTTGCAACGATGTCGGTGTTAACAATAACAACAGCGACATTCTTAAAACACACACACACGTGCGCGCTCGCGCGCGCGCGCGTGCGCGCTCGCGCGCGCGCGCGTGCGCGCGCGCACACACACACACACACACACACACACACACACACACACACACACACAAAACACACACACACACACACGTACACACACGCGCGCGCACACACACACACATACACACACGCACACACACGCGCGCACCCCCCCCCCCCCCCCCCACACACACACAACATATTTATTATATCACCTTTTTCAACGGCGTCTTGATGTCTGGATAGTCCCACAGTTTTATCTGTGACATGCACGCCTTTGTCACTCTTCACGTTGACTGTATTCTGTTATCTGTAACATGCACGCCTTTGTCACTCTTCACGTTGACATACATTTGAAGCCGCTTATAACGAAGTCGGATGGAATGAATGTCGGATAAAACGAAGCAAAAAGATTGGTCCTCGCAAAAATCCTTCTTTACATGAATCTTATATAAATTTTCAAAATGGAGTGACTGATGGCGGCGAACGAAGTAAAATTTAGAAATAGAGTTTGTTTCTTACCGCCAATGACATTGACAAACAAAGCACATGACAAGACACGATGCATTTCAACCACTTGGGTCTTCTTCAGGCGAAAAAATAAATCACATTTAACATTTGGGACAGTACAAACGAAGAATGAAAAATGAAAAAAAAGAACGAAAAATGACTCATCTGTTGTTGTCCATGTGGTGGGGAGAATAGCCGGTAGGCGGAAATGACATGGGGGATTATAGGAGAGGAAAAGGAGGGGGGGGGGTTCCGTAGGGGGAGGTGTGTGTGTGTGTGTAATATGATAGGGTTGTGTGTCTAGTTTATTGGGATGGTGTGATATCTTTGTGATGGTTGTGGTAATGGTGGATTGATAATAATGGTAAGGGGGAAAAAGGTGGGGGGGGGGGGAACTGAGGAAAAAAAAAATGATTTCGTTGGGTGATGAAAGAGGTAGTGGTAGTTATGCGTGGGTAGTTGAGAAGGTGTGAGGGTAATGTTAGGGAGGGAAGGGGATGGAAGATAAATGGGTGATAAGGTATGATCGGGGGGGGGGGGGTGGTGAGGTGGGAAAAAGGGGGGAATGGGGGGGGAGGGTAATGTGTTTGTGGGGGGGGGGAGGGAAGGGGGGCAAGAGAAGGAGAGCTCATATCTCATCATCCACTATGGGGTGGGAGGTGGGGGTGGGAGGTTCATATAAATGGTGTTGTTTAAAAAAGTGAACAATGCTGTGGGATGATGTTCATTGCAACAGGTGAAATAATGTGTTGGCATCAATATGCTGATGTTTGTTGAGAGAAGATAGCAGTGATCAATGAAAAACAGGGTATCATGTGTTGCACACACACACACACACACACACACACACACACACACACACACACACACACACACACACACACACACACACACACACACACACACACACACACACAAAGGGTGGGGGGATGGGGGACCACATATAAACATTGTTCTGGGTGAGTTAAGATCATGTGATCATAGTGAGACTAACTGTGGAGAGTTTCACACACATATTTACTCACACATACACTCATTCACACACACACACACACACACACACACACACACACACACACACACACACACACACACACACACACACACACACACTTTAAAAAAAAAAATTATTATCAATCAGTCACTGATAGGTGATGATCATATGAAGTCAATGGTAGTGTAGGAAGAGATTCTTCTCCGTTCCCTTAGGCAAGAATTGTGGAGGTACTGGCAAGGGCCTCTGTATGGTGAAGGCTCTCCAGTGGTCTTATATAAATGTTAGCGAACCGCCCAGAGAACGTGGACAAACGAGTCACAAGACAAAACACAACGCGTTTCGACCGCTTAGGTCTTCCTCAGGTGAGACATAAACGAATAAAACAACGAAAATTCACTTAGCTTTGATCGCTTCAGATCGCTTAGGGTTCAGCGCAAGGAAGAAGGCGTTGAATCATTCGTTGTTTTATTCGTTTATGTCTCACCTGAGGAAGACCTAAGAGGTCGAAACGCGTTGTGTTTTGTCTTGTTACTCATTTGTCCACGTTCTCTGGGCGGTTCGCTAACATTTATTTAAGATTTGTTTAGATTTCCGCCTGCAGTCGTCTCGCTTTGCAACTAGATCTTCTTTACATGACTAAAATTCCGTCAGATGTAACGAAGTCGGATGTAACGAAATGCCACTTATAACGAAATGGTTTTAGCGTCCCCAGTGGGCGATCACGCTTGTTACTACGAAGCAGCCGCTTATTGCGAATCATCATGTTCAGCCACGCGAAGAGTTCAAGCCGGATATAACGAAATGGTTACTTTTCTCAGAAATGGTTGGTTAGTTCGCTGCGATGTGTAATGCTGTATACGGTCGAATGGTGTTCTTGGGAGATGGAGGAGTGTCAGTATATTGAATGAAATGTAGAGCTTTTATGCGTTGCTCTAAATAGAGTTCACACATTTATACATGTACGACCCGCATAACCTAAGCTTGTTTCATTTTCTTACGCAGCTTTACATAGGCAGATTGAAAGTACACAGTATTTTTTTTTACTGAAAGTTTGCTGTGTGATAAACGTCACCTCTGTCATTCGTAAGCAATAAAATCGTATTGTAATGTCCTATAATGCGAGAGCCAGTGATTGTCAAAGCAGAGCAGTCGACTCAGGTGGGGTCATGTTCAGCGACTGTAGACGGAGGAGAGATGCCAGAGACAGGAGGGTGGGGTGAAGGGGAAGGAGGGTGTCAGAGTGCCAGGCTATGATTTAATAGGCCATTTCATCATGACGTCTGCACGCCGCAAAGGTCTGCCGCTAAAGACCAAAATTGAAATTACTCAAGAAGTCGTGTGAAATCCAGCAAAACAGGAGATGATAGCCAAAGTATATGAAATTGCGCTGCCGACACGGGCAACCATTCTGGCTTCAAAAGAGGTGTCAAAATCAGTATTTTGAAGGTGAAGACACCGTAGCATACCAAAACTCATTTCAGACACCTATTAAGAGAGAGTCCAACGTTTGACAGTACTGCTGCACGTGCATGTACTTAGGGCCTTTGTGTAATCATTTGGACTACTGTGTTACGAGGATGAAAAACAAAATTGTTATCCTTTTGAGATCTTTCTCTTCACTGTTAATGGTTGAGAGTTTTTGGTTGTTTTGTTTTGTTTTGCTATTTGTTTGTCCAGCTGTGGTAACAATCATCGTTATCTGTTCTGTCAAAGAGTGTGCAATCAGCCTTATCTGTTCTGTCAAAGAGTGTGCAATCAGCCTTATCTGTTCTGTCAAAGAGTGTGCAATCAGCCTTATCTGTTCTGTCAAAGAGTGTGCAATCAGCCTTATCTGTTCTGTCAAAGAGTGTGCAATCAGCCTTATCTGTTCTGTCAAAGAGTGTGCAATCAGCCTTATCTGTTCTGTCAAAGAGTGTGCAATCAGCCTTATCTGTTCTGTCAAAGAGTGTCACATTTAAGGGTTTTTTTCCGTTCAGTGTGGTAACAATCAGCCTTATCTGTTCTGTCAAAGAGTGTGCAATCAGCCTTATCTGTTCTGTCAAAGAGTGTGCAATCAGCCTTATCTGTTCTGTCAAAGAGTGTCACATTTAAGGGTTTTTTTCCGTTCAGTGTGGTAACAATCATCGTTATCTGTTGTTTCACAGAATAAGAAAATTTGAGGAATTTCTTCTTTTATTTCTTTCGTCCAGCTGTGGTAACAATCATCCTTTTCTGTTGTTTCACAGAATGTGAGAATTTGAGTGGTTTTGTTTTTCGTCTAGTGTGGCAACAATCATCCTTTTCTGTTGTTTCACAGAATGTGAGAATTTGAGTGGTTTTGTTTTTCGTCTAGTGTGGCAACAATCATCCTTTTCTGTTGTTTCACAGAGTGTGAGAATTTGAGTGGTTTTGTTTTTCGTCTAGTGTGGCAACAATCATCCTTTTCTGTTGTTTCACAGAATGTGAGAATTTGAGTGGTTTTGTTTTTCGTCTAGTGTGGCAACAATCATCCTTTTCTGTTGTTTCACAGAATGTGAGAATTTGAGTGGTTTTGTTTTTCGTCTAGTGTGGCAACAATCATCCTTTTCTGCTGGTTACAGAGTGTGAGAATTTGAGTGGTTTCATTTTTCGTCTAGTGTGGCAACAATCATCCTTTTCTGTTGTTTCATAGAATGTGAACATTCGCGTATCAGACATTATAACTGCCATTCCACTAACTGTATATGAGTGACCTAATGTGTACTGCTAATAATAAAGAACTCTTGATTGAGTACACTAAGACATAATAACACATGTGTAACTTTCGTACCAATGATGGAGAAAAGTCATAAATCATAATTTCCTTTTCTTGACTTTATTGACACACTAATTATTTTTGGTTATCGTGATTTCTTGTCAAGCTGTGACAAGCACAAAACAATTGCTCTGCAGGGCAGAGTGCATGTATTTTAAAATCAGTTACTCACGTGTTTGCCAGCATTGAAGGAAGGTCAAGCAGGTATTGCATAGTTTCAGCTGGTGTATCCTTTGTGGTTCCCAGGATCAATCTCATTGCTTCATTTTGAATTCTTTCTAATTTAAAAAGATTGCTGTTGGACAGTGTTGCAAGCCCTAATCCATAATCAATCACACTGAGTTCAAGTGCGTGATACAGTCGGCAGAGATGGCGCTGTTCAATGCCTTTAGCTGTCATTGCTTTCAAGGAAGGTAGACCTTTTTGCATTTAAGAACACTATTCTCAACATGCTTTCTAAAGGTTAGCGTTCTGTCAAAGCCTACACATCAGCATCAAAGATACCTGGGTTGATGTTTTCTTCTGCGTTTTCCTTCCATGTGATAATAGAACTGCCAGACTGAGTGAGTGTTGTGTCATATTTAAGTGACAGCCAATTGTTACCATTTTGGCTTCTTTTGCTTTTTCAGCTACTCTTTCGAATTGTTCAGGGGGGGGGGGGGTTATTATTCAAGTCTGTTTTGATAGCTGGATCAGGGCAAGGTTTTCTTCTCTCTCTCTGCCAAATTCTCAAAGGCTTGCGTTTAGCACTGTTTCTTCTGCATCTTCTGCTCCTTAATTTCCTATTTTCTTTCCTTCATTGCTGTTATATTGAAAAGGGTCCTTTTGATAGTTTCTGTAAACTGAAGACGATAGTCAGAATAAACGACAGAACACTTAAACACGACTCTTCTTGAAAGTACTTACAACAGACCGAAAGAAAGAAAAGGATATACCCGAAGGAGCCAGGTGGGTCCAGAGAAGTACTGTTTTTCAAGCGCTGAGCCAACCAGCCTTGAGCAGTCCCTCGCCATCCTTGGAAGCATACGCTATGTTGATGTAGCGTGCAGGCACGTACAGGACAGTCTATAAAAAAAACGTCAATTGGCAAAACGTCTCCCTGACAGATGTCATTGTGTGATGGCCGCTGGCTACACCACGACATCACTTCCTTGTAAGCTTCCCCATGGCTGCAGCAGCCCGTGTTTCATGACTGCACAACCTGTCAGCCGAAGACGCCACCATCAAGCGAACAGCTGTGCGCATCTTGCAGCTCTATTCGCCATTCCGTCGATAGGTGACAACAGTACAACTCCAGCTACAGCCAAGCTTTCGTCACGTGGTCTTATGTGCTCTCTGAAGAGGTTCCCGGGTCGCAGAGTTTCCCACTGTAAACAAATCCCTGCAGTGGGTTAAGGTTGGTCTTGCCATACCGTGACTGGGCCTTTCATAAGAATCGGCTAAACGGCCAACGTGACACGTACACACCGAAGGTACCAGTGAGACCCCAGGGAAGTGTTGACCTCAGCTGCTGAACCGACTAGCTGAGAGCAGTTCTACGTCACCATACAATCCTGCTCTGTGTTGAGGTAGTGTGCAGGCCCGCACGGGGCATTCCATGAAGACGTCATGGGACGTAACTGCTCTTAAAACTAATATGTTGTAAGTGTATCAATAACTCTTTCTTTGATTTGTGGATTCTGAACAATGCATCTCTTTTTCGTTTTCAATGGAATCGGTAGAAAAACCATGTTAGTAGTGAAAGAAAGTTGTATTGAGAGTCATGACGGGATGTAGCAGAGGAAAACTGTAACGAAAGCATGAGCAAGAGGAAAAAGGGGATTTTAAGAGCATTCCGGCATGTCAAATAAAACCGATTTTTTTAACCAGCACGGACAAAATAATGACAGAGTAACAGTATCGGTGTGAAATGCATTCTGTAGTGATTATCCTTCTGTTCACTGCAATGCTGGCTGGGTTATGCTCGGCTGTGTGGCAGCAGTATGTCACTGGTGGATTGTATTCCTTCGATTTTTGTTTGTTTGTTTGTTTGTTTTTGGTATTAGGAGTTGTTAACTGTCCTTTTTCTTGTTTATATTTCAAAGCAAGCAAGCACGCGCACACACACACACACACACACACACACACACACACACACACACACACACACACACACACACACACACGCACGCACGGACACACGCGCGCACACGCGCGCACACACACACACACACACACACACACACACACACACACACACACACACACACACACACATACTGAAACTTGTATTTGTGTGTGGTTACGAAAATTGCATGGCGAGCGTCAGAAGATGGGGAAAGAAAAAAGGACAGATACAGGAATGCACGTGCCTTAGGGTAAAATATAATGGAATAATCAAATCAAATCGACAGCAAGTCAACTTTAATATCTCAGAAGGGTAATCATGTTCTGGTCGCACACATCTCTAGCACAGGCAATAAACGAGAAATTGATTCTCCACAAAATGTTTACGTAATATATGCGCTACATTCACATAATGTCAATCGTGAAAAAAATGGTAGAAGTAAACAAAAGTTAAAGTGGCACATATCAAACAAATCAATACACACACACACACACACACACACACACACACACACACACACACACACACACACACACACACACACACGTGCATGTTTATTCATATAAACCAGAGCACACAGAATGCACTTCGCGAGCAATTACAGGTTGTACATATGCATGCGCATGCGCACACAAACTCCGTCACTTCGCTCCCCCTACACACACACACACACACACACACACACACACACACACATTCTATACCAATCTCCATTTCTCTCTTTTTCACTCTTTTTATCCATTCATAAGTGATTAACAATGATAAATATCCGGGCTGTGGTTCAGAAATTGTATTTAGTGGGGGACAAAATATCTTCTAAAACAGAACAGTTTGCATGTCACTATCCGATATGGCCTTCTTGAAGGAAAGAAATTCAAACAGGTTTTCGAAAATTTGAGTTTTGCCAGGCTTAAAGGGGTCCATTCAAATGTTTATAACTTTCTGATTGAAAACGTTCTTCAACTATTTACCTGTATATCAGTAACTAGATATAGAAACCTCCAACGTCTAATTAGATTGGGAAAAAAAACTTGTTTTGAAATACTCTACCACCATTTATCATGCTAAAAAATGTGACTTTTCTCAAACCTTTCTCATTTTGGGATCTCATGTTACCCTTGGCATTTCCGTCCATAAAGGGAATTTTTCTCGCAGTTGTTATTTGTTGTTGTTGTTGTTGTTGCTTTGGTCTACTTTGTTTTCTTTTTGAGATGGGTATTGATATTACTGGTAACCTTTCCCATTGTGACAAAGATGCAGTTGTTTGTATACATGTATGGAGGGCGCATTTTCAGCTTTTTGTAGTTTTGTCTGAACTTATTCACAAAATTGCCAAACGAAGTATGTAAATAAATGAATAAATAAACAAATTATAAATAAAAAGTCCAGGATGTAGATTTCAAGTTCAATCAGCCAGCTTTACAACCCCCATATGCATTAGGGGGGGGGGGGGGGATATTGAATAAAAGAAAAAGAAAACCCACCATGCAAAGAGGTGCAATGCGACTTATTCCATAAGCAACAGTACCAAATTCAATCAGAAAATAAAACTATGCATTTAGCTTAAAACTCCATGTCACTCAGATACCCACTACACCCAAAGACACCCGCCACAACAACGTCATCACCGCCGCTCCAATCATGACAACATTCCTCGGAAAGCCGTTATTAGCGAAGATAGCTGCGTCACTTCCGCTCCCCATTAATCCCAGAATTCTGGCGGGGCCTCCACTTCCGTCCTCAAGTTTGACTATGCCGATGATGACGTCAAAGCCTCGAGGTGGCAGTGTGTCCAGATTGGCCACGAACTCCAGAATCAGGATGTCGTTGGCCAGCAATACCTGCCATCCAAAAGCGTTATTGTGATTAACAAAAAAATATACAACACAATAGACATAATAACAACAGCAGCAACAACAATAACAAAACAGTAAATGTAACAAGAGCAACAACAACAAGATCAATAAAAACGAGAACAACAAGCAAAATAGCAATTTGATAATTATGTTTATAATAGTAGTAATGATAATACTACTACTAGCAATGATGATGATGATGATAATAATAATAATAATAATAATGATGATAATAATAATAACAAGAAGAAGAAGACGAATTGTGCCATCATCATCATCGTGGTCGTTGTCGTCATCATCATCATCATCATCATCATCATCGTCGTCGTCGTCATCGTCGTCGTCGTCATCTTCATCATCGTCAAAGAGGGAGGTATAAAGTGAGACTTCAAATGGAAGAAAGGAAGGGCAAAAAGTAGAAAGATGAAAATTAGGGCGAAAACCTCAACAGAAACAGAAGAAAGACACTGAAAAAGAACAAACAAACTGAGACAAAAGAGGAAAGAAAGAAAGAATATAAGAAAGAAAGTAAGTAAGCAAGCAAGAAAGAAACATAGACCAAAAAAGAATAAGAACAAACAGTACATTCTCCAAAATATGCGTGGGCAAAGAATGCCGTTCTCTTCATTAGTCGATCCATGCTCAAACATAACCACAATCCCTCATGCCCCCGGCCCCCCATCCCACCCCCATTTTCCCCTGTCCCCTTTCTTTCTACCCTTTCCCCCACTTCCAAATTCTCTCGCTGCATCCAGTACTCGATCTCACCATCTTTCCACCAGACAATCCCCCAATCAATCCTTTAACTTATTTTCGTCATTGAAATAATGCGGAAATCGACAAGTGATGTACACAAGCGAGAACTGCGTTCATAATTGTCCACCATTGACGTTAGCATTTTAAATGCATTGAGTGAAAGGAAACAGCAGTACATAAGAAGAAACAAAATGCCACCTTAATAACTCCGGAACGACATTATTAAATCTCTGCCAAAACATTACGTAGATTTTACACAGAAAAAAAGCTTGATTCTTACCATTTTTTCCCCTTTATCGCCGTCTCGTTGATGTACATGTATTGATATATAAGGCAGGCTCCGCGATTTGCCAAAATCTCTAAACGTCGTGGCGATTTGTACTGACCAAGATCTCAGTTCACCTGTTATTGTAGCGAACACACTGATCCCGTGACCTCTTTCCTTTGCCGGTTCATTTTCCCTTCCATTTGCTTTCATGCCTGCTCAGAATAGAGGGGCCCATGGTCAAGTGGTTGGAGCGTTTGCCTGCGAGGGCCGGAATAGCTCAGTTGGTAGAGCGCCGGACTCGCAGTCTTGGTGATCCTGGGGTTGCGGGTTCGAATCTCCGCCGGGCCGTTTCGGTAGAGGGGGATTTTTCCCTCGGAGTAAACATTGGTTCTGACTCCATTTCCCATACAGTCCTTCGAATGAGACTATAAACCGAGGTTCCGTGTGTGAACACAAGCATAACATTTTGCACACACGTAAAATCCCATCACCAACTTTCGGAAGAGTAGGCCAGTCTGGCCGTTGGTATGGATGACACGTTACACATAGCATGCACCCTGCGTGAGAAATGGAAAGAATGAAGGGAGTGAGGAAACTGAGTGAACGATATTGAACGATACTGACTGGATGACACGGGAAACGACTGAATGAAGCGCCATTATTATTATTATTATTATTATTATTATAGTCGTGAATTCGTAGGACCGGATACTTTTTCTTCCACTTGACAACTCTCTCTGTCCACCCAGCAGAAAAAAGCTCCTGATTCAGCTCCGGAAAGGTGAAAGGCGCCTGAAGGAGATTTGAGGGGGTTGGTGCGGGGGATGGGGGGTCTTTGACTTTCATCATGTCTGCCCATGACACGATGACCCTATGACAATTCACCGACGCCATGCCCACTACGTTTTTTTTTCCGACTTTAACTTTTATTCAAAACTTCTCAAAGTATCCATCCTTCCCTCAGTCCCTCTGTCTACCTGTCTGCGTGTGCGCCTATCCGTCTTTCTATCCCTACCCGACACCTGCGCAGACGTCGAGATTCGGAGGTATTCAATGTGAACAATCTGCGAAGAACTGTTATCTTTTCTATTTTAGATCTCTGTGTCTTTTATCTACATGTGCTGTTACAGTTTTACGTCGGGCTGCGTGATTCGCCGAAATCTGTCAACTGCCTCGCGATTGGTGGAAAGAGCCGTCGGTATTAAATCTGTTGGCATCCCCAACACATCCACTTTCCAGCCGTCCCTCCTTTTCTCACGGTCTACCTCCACTCCCCCACCCTGTTTTACCCCATTCCTCCACCCTCAGCCCATTTCCTCCCATCCCCCCCCCCCCTTCCCTTTCCATCTGTTCATCTGTCCATGCTTGGCGCACCGTATGCACGGGAAAGTCGGTGACGTTGGACAGGTCAGGGTTGGAGGTGTCCACGCCCAGAGCGGTCAGTTTCCTATTGTCCACCAGCCAGCGGGCAGCGTCAGGGTGCATGCCTGTAGAAAGGAAGGAAGGAATGGATTTATAGAACAACGAATGAATGAATGAATGAATGAATGAATGAATGAATGAATGAACGGATGAATGAATGAATGAATGAATGAATGAATGAATGAGAAAAGGACATAAAAAGACGATAGGAGGGGGAGATGCTGGGGGAAATGAGAGCGAGAGAGAGACAGAGACAGACAGGCAGACAGACAGACAGACAGACAGACAGAGACAGAATCAAAGACAAAAACAGAGATACACAGAGGTTCCTTTGACGAAAAAAAACATGCAACAGCAGAAGTCAAAGAGAACACACACACACACACACACACACACACACACACACACACACACACACACACACACACACACACACACACACACACGCACGCACGCACGCACGCACGCACGTACAGAGAGGAGAGAGAGAGAGAGAGAGAGAGAGAGAGAGAGAGAGAAGACAGAGACACAGACAGATAGAGACAGAGACAGACAAAAACACAGAGACAGACAGACACAGAGAGAAAGACAGTCAGACAGACAGAGACACAAAGAAAAAGACAGTCAGACAGACAGAGACACAAAGAAAAAGAGAGAGAGACAGACAGACAGACAGACAGACAGACAGACAGACAGAGACAGAAGAAAAGGCAGTCACGCAGACTGATACCCGGGAAGACATAAGTTGTGGGATCCTCCGGATACTCGGTGTTGAAGACTCGTTTGGGATCCGGGTATCTCTCCCCCCACCCGAAGTTGATCAGCACCACCGCCCCTTGAGGAATCTGCCCGTGCTCTGCCTCCCAGTTCTGTCATGACACGCGGACTCTTTGGAAGGTAGCATTAGAGGCCCCTCACACGAAGCGATTGTCAAGGATTTGATAGGATACATCCTGAGATATATTGCGAAACCTGTCCGCAATATTGACAGACAAGTGTTGAACATTTTGAATGGCGTCTTGATATATTTCCCCTATATCCTGCAGTTGTTTGCTCAGAACTGCTCTCAATTACATGCATGCTCCTTTTCTATGATTTTCTCTCCTTGTGTTGTATGGAAATGGTGATCATATATATTAAAGGCAGTTTGACGATAAAGCAGACTGCATGGAGCTGAGACGGTGATGTGTTAAAAACAAAATCAGGAAATTGGTATTCATAATGCATGTGGGGAAATATGACAGAGAAACATCATCAGAAACTATTATTTCCTTTTCTGATTTCTCGCCCTCTCAACTTTTCACATGTTTGTCTTGAAGATGAAGGGTATTTTGACAGCAAAAATGCTAAATCGAAGATAAAATGTTTAAACTTTCTCTTGTTTTTCTTTCGTTTTTCTTCTCTGACTCAGTTACTCGTATACATATCTTAGTTGTTCTTCTTTTGCTAAGCTTTTCCAGTTGGATAGTCAGCTGTGTTTATTTGCTTGTCTGTTTATCCCTTTTGATCGATTTATTTTTTGTCTATGCTCTGTTTGTTTGGCTGTTTCCATGTTGGCTGTGTTGTTTCGTTTCATTCAGTTTGCATTTTTCAACACACACACACACACACACACACACACACACACACACACACACACACACACACATGCACACGCACATGCACATACACGCATACACACACGCGCTCGTACGTGCACACACACGTACACACACACACACACACACACACACACGCGCGCGCGCATGCACGCACGCACGCACGCACACACACACACACACACACACACACACACACACACACACACACACACACACACACACACACACACAGGAAAGACATCTTTTACACAAAAATCCATTTCTAGCTACCTTACCATGAAATCCTCCGCGGTAACTGCATATCTTTCGTTGTCCTTGACCTTTTGAGAGACGTCCAGAACCAATCCGGGTCCCACGAGGTGAGAGGCGGGAATCTGGTGTGTCCGCCATCTTCCTTTCGCAAAATGGCCGGGCGTCAATATGGGTTCCCCCATGTTCCCCCAGACCAAACGCGTTAGCCTCCCACCTGGATGTCTCAATCGATCAATCATGGATCAGTCAAACGATGACACAATAATTAAATATACTGCAAACCATGCATTCATATCACAAATATTTGAACATTTTCAGTTGTGCGATCTAAGCTGTATGCGTCTTGGCCAGCTGACCCGATGGATCAGTCAAACGATTACGCAGTCATTGAACACACTGTACTGCAAATCATGCCTTCATATCACAAATATTTGAATATTTTTCAGTTGTGCGTTATGAGCTGTGTGCGTCTTGGACGGAAGAGTCCCACAGGCAGAAACACAGCCATAGAGTGGTAAGTAGCGATACACACTCATAGCGAAAGAAGGAAAGCAGATAGCTTGGACTGGATGCTGGCAAACGCAAACATGTTATGCCCTAATCGTAGATTATTTTGCAGATGCTGTAACAAAAACATGAAATAAATAGATGGATAATTAGATAAGTAATACATTGATAAAGAACCAACCGAATGAATACATCAATAAATAAATAAGTAAAATTCAACACAACAGTAGAGCTAAGGATTTCTTGAGCGAAAATAATTGAAATGTGAAGTTCAAGTCTGGTGTGTATTGAGACATATTTCAATATGAAAGCGCATGAAACGAGCGAGATACACAAAAACATTCACATTTGCCTTTCCTTCTGGTTAATCATTTTCATCTGCTTTTCTTCTGGTTAATTAATCAAGAAGCAGTCCATCCACCATTTAGTAAATCAATCAAAGAAGAATAGTTAATATCGGTCTCCTCCATATTCACCAGCAGCCAGTGCGTTCGTTTTCCGCTCGAACTTCAACAAATTAATGAAGATAACTAGTCTTTCGATTAAAGTTGGCCAGGAAGACAGATAGTTGGGGGGGGGGGGGTTGTTTTGTTTTTTTTTCTATGTAAAATTAGAACCGAGGTTATCTGCATGTATCTGTCTTTGTCTCTATGTTCCTGATGACATGATTCAACATGTCAAAGATCCTCCACCTACCCTGAATAAACGGTCATCATTGAGTGTACATTTCTTCTACTGTTGTTGCATTCTCT
>CM031604.1:35751286-35758786 GCA_018398815.1 Conus ventricosus | reverse complement strand
GTGGTGTACGTTACATTTTATAGCATGGTATAGGCTACTGTGGTCCAGTGTCAAACATGTAAGTGGTGTCCAGAATGTTATCACTTTTGCTGGGGAAAAAATGTAAATGGATCACCAGACAATATATAAAAACACACAAGTAGAGACTTGGGAAAGAAATATGTATACTACATACCTTTCATTTGTGTGTGGTTTGATTGTTGGTCTTTTCACAGAAAACACATCTACCTATCAAATTTGAGTTCGTTTTGACTTTTTGCATGGGGTTGGATGTGTGGGCTTCTGGCTTTTGGAGAAAAAACATTTTAAGTAATTCCGGCACTCTGTTTAAACAAAATGCATATAGACTGAGTTCAGACGGCTATCCTGATTTGTTGTCTCCTTTCCCTCCTCGTCTTCTTTTCTCTCTCTCTCTCTCTCTCTCTCTCTCTCTCTTCTCTCTCTCTCTCTCTCTCTCTCTCTCTCTCTCTCTCTCTCTCTCTCTCTCTCCACTCTTCCTCTACTTCCATTCTCTCTCTGTGTCTCTCTCTGTCTGTCTGTTTGTCTCTGTCTGTCTGTCTGTCTCTCTCTCTCTCTCTCTCTCTCTCTCTCTCTCTCTCTCTCTCTCTCTCTCTCTCTCTCTCTCTCGCTCGCTCGCTCGCTCTCCTTTTCCCTCCTCTCTTAACTCTACCCTCTTTCCTCGTACCCTATTCCTCGAACTCAACTCACCCTCTCTCCCACTGTCCCTCTGTCAACTTCATTCACCACTTTGGCTTCACAAGGGGAGTATTGCGCATGTTAATGTCTGTACTGTTCTTATTTTTGTCGCTGAGGAAGGCATATTGCCGGAAATTTCTCGTCCTGTTTCGTGTCGTTCATTAAAACCGCGTTACTTCACACTTTGTTTTGTGTGCTCTTCTGCTTTTTCGCCTGATTTGTTGAACAAAAAACGACACAAAAATTAAAGAAACAAGAAAAAAAATACAATATCATAGGTAGTGGGGGGGGGGGGGGGATGGGTCTTGAATCTGGGGAGTAATTGGGGCGGGGGGAGGGAGGGGAGAGAAACGGGCGGGTCAATCAATTTAGACCCAGATAAAAGGTAATTATAATTAAAGGATTTTTGGTCATTCGGCCTCTGTTTAGACAGGGGACTCATGGCGACTCCAGCTTAGCAGAATAGTGTGTCAGCAGGAAATGTGAGAAAACCAGAGGGGCTGGGGCATCCGTTTGTTTCGGCAGAACATTTCGTTGTTATCAATGGAGCAAAAATGATCAAATCAAAATAGCGGTTCTGAACACATTGATCACTGCTAAGGCAGACAATTATTCCAGTCTTATGACAACGAATTAGCAAAGAGTTCAAATCTACGGACAGGTTGGAAGGGGGGGGAGAGAGAGAGAAAGAGAGAGAGAGAGAGAGAGAGAGGGAGAGAGAGAGAGAGAGAGAGAGAGAGAGAGAGAGAGAAGAGAGAGAGAGAGAGAGAGAGAGAGAGAGAGAGAGAGAGAGAGAGAGAGAGAGAGAGAGAGAGAGGCCAGCATGAGACAAGACGGAGGGCGCGGAACGAGATTATTATAATCCTGATTATTATTGTTATTATTATTATTATTATTATCACTATTATCATTATTATCATTATTGTGCGTAGGTGTGTGTGATAGCTGTAAATACCTTGCATTAGTTACAAACACCTTGTATATCAGTATTTTCTTCCTATTTAAACAATGTTGAGTAATAGGGAGAATTTCAGTTCTGTATTATTTTTAACCTTCTTTTCTTCTATGTTGCCTTATTCTCTCTGAGAACAGCACACACACACGCACACACACACACACACACACACACACACACACACACACACACACACACACACACACACACACACACACACACAAGACCAGGCAGGAAACCTCAGTCTTTCACTGTACATAATAGGAAGACAGCCAGTCTCTTACCTGAACCAATGGGGGCAACGAACCGACGGAAAACAGTATGACTGCCGACAGATAAAGAACTCACTGTCTAAATCATCCAAGCCCAGTCACAGTCTGGACGAATATTACCAAGTTACACCGCTGTTGCAACACGTGTAGTTGTTACCCCCTTCTTATGCTTTCAATCTCTTTTACAAACAGTCGAAAACATCGTGGAGAAATAGGTCGCTCAGGCTATTTATGACCCGTCTGGAGCCTCAAACGTAGCTTTAAAGGAGGTTGCAAAGTAGTCCGGCGATTGTTGCGGCATGGTGGCTCGAGTGGATTGCTGTCAGACTTCTCTACACAGTGGAGGCTGTTCGTGTGAATCCCCGTAAAAGGTATCAATTGAAAGAAAACTAATTGTATTGTCGTTCTGTTGAAGCAAATGGGTATTCAAAATGAAGGAAGACGAGAGCACACAGGCTATGGTTTTTAGGTGTTCAAAGCGACGGAGCTGGGAAAGGGAGAGGGAGTGGTGGTTTGGTTGGTTGGTTGGTTGGTTGGTTGGCTGGTTGGTTGGTTGGTGGGTTGGTTGGTTGGTGGGTTGGTTGGTTGGTTGGTTGGTTGGTTGGTAGGTGGGTGGGTTGGTTGGTTGGTTGGTTGGTTGGTTTTCGTTGCTGACCTAATATACACTCTTGGTGACATCTTCGTCGTCGTTCGCTCATACAGCAAGTTCGGATGCCCTGAAAAAGATTGGTGTAGGTCGGAGACTCTTCATGGAGGCCAAAGGTCAGGTCAGCAGGCACGATTCCTGCTCTAAGGTTCTGAAGAGCTGGACATTCCTACAGGAAGAGTTCCACTGTCATGGACGATGTGCTGGAGAGAGACACTGCAAAGTCACTGATGTTTCAGTTTCCTCAAGATGTCACTGCGTGCGGACTAGTCTATATACGCTACACCACATCCGCTAAGTTTAAGGATCACACTGCGCCTGATTTAGAGCTGCTGGATGACTGAATTAATGATTAAATTGAGAAAATTTAAGAAGAGTGTCTAGTCTCGTGGCTACGACCTAGCAGATGTCTGACCTACTCATCAGCCCAACGCGCTGGTCAGACCTTGAGTACCTACTTGACATTGGTCGTGCCATCATTGTTTATGTGTGTGGTGAGTGTACACACGTGTGTGTGTGTGTGTGTGTGTGTGTGTGTGTGTGTGTGTGTGTGTGTGTGTGTGTGTGTGTGTGTGTGTGTGTGTGTGTGTGTGTGTGTGTGCGTATGGGTGTGTGTGGGCACAGGCCCGGTGTGTTCGCGAGCGCACATATGTGTGTATGATGTGTGTATGCGTATGCATGTGTGTGAACATGCAATGTCTGGGGTGTCAGCGGTGCCTATTCTCAGTCTCACAATCGTCACCTGGTCTTCTCAGGGTGTAAGTTGGTAGGGATCTCTGCCGCTGTGGTCAGATTGCTGCTGAAGCCATCTTCTCCTCTGTTTCTCTCCCTCACTGTTGCTTGTTGTGCCTCTTCAAAGGTGACTGTCTGGTCCTCTTGCCACAGCTGTCCACCTCCATGTTTGCCAGTAGCTCATCTCCCTTGTTGTAACTCCTTAGCATTGCTGTCAGAAAAGGAGCCTGGTTTCGGAGTAAGAATATC
The DNA here is from genome assembly GCA_018398815.1 of Conus ventricosus. NCBI lineage: Eukaryota > Metazoa > Mollusca > Gastropoda > Neogastropoda > Conidae > Conus > Conus ventricosus. Next base: position 35,755,236 of record CM031604.1, on the reverse strand, counting down.
CTGAAAATCCTCAAAGACTCTTCGTAACTCCTTAGCATTGCTGTCAGAAAAGGAGCCTGGTTTCGGAGTAAGAATATCCTGAAAATCCTCAAAGACTCTTCGTAACTCCTTAGCATTGCTGTCAGAAAAGGAGCCTGGTTTCGGAGTAAGAATATCCTGAAAATCCTCAAAGACTCTTCGTAACTCCTTAGCGTTGCTGTCAGACAAAGTACCGTCAAACGAGAGTGTTTAGCCATTGTCTGGGCTGTTCAGAAGTTCGTTCGGTACCTTTGGGGAGTCAGGTTCATCCTACAAACAGACCATCGACCTTTGACGTACCTTCGAACGTCAAATTTTAAGAATTCCCGGATTATGCGTTGGGCATTGTCTCTGCAGGAATTCTCGTTGGAAGTGGAACCAGTTCCAGGATCATCGAACATTTTCGCTGATCTTCTTTCACGTTCTTTTGAGAACCAGTCTGTTCCTTAGACGTTGGTTTGTGTACATCCCAGTTTTGATGTCCTTTTCATGTATTTTTTCTGGAATTTTGTGACTTGGAGTTGTTTACTTCCTCTTAGTAAAAACAATTCGGACAATGTTTTTTTGTTGTTGTTTTTTGAGGAGGGGGAGTATTGTGACGGATCGTTTCTCGTCCGGTCACAAATTTTCATACAATCGTGCTTACCGGAAGGTAGTTGTCCGGAAGCCGGTTGGACAGTTCAGCTGACTGATACTCACCTGCGCACTGTTAAAAGCCGGGTGAGTTGAACCGGTTAGGCAGTTTCTGCAGTGATTCCGGCAACGCGACAACACAGAAGGCCGAAGAGGGACTCCAGCTGATTTTTGGTGGCAGTCGGGTATTTATCACCACAATGTTTATTTATTAGCAACCCGAAACCGTGTTCCCGTTTAGGAGCGACTGAAACTTCCTCAGCGCACTTGTGAAGGTTTTGTTAAAAAAAAAAGTATTTGTTGTGTTCTGTTATCCTATGACTTGATAGGGTAACAAAACGAAATTGTTTCGGAAAACATGAATAGATGAAGTGAGTGTTAAAGGAAGTGGTCTTAAAAAACAAAGATTTTGTTTATTCTGTGACTTAACTAGTTATGAATTCATGTTGGAAAAAAATGTTAATTTTTTCAATGTGGTTTAGCTAGACTTTGCGAGAAGAGGGAGAGTTTTGATGCTATGGATAATAAGCTCCCAGAGTGAGCGACATAGACTTTTTGCTGGTTTTTATTTTTGATGTGGATGAGTATTTAACTCACTCTTGACATACATACTGAATAATTATGTGTTGGTAAACAAGAGTGTTGTGGAAATCTTTGCCTTACATATATTGAAGTAGATGAATCTTTTTGAAAAGAAACCTTTTAAAAATCTGATGATTATATGAAATGAAATGAACATTCTTGTCGTGTTACAAGAAAAGAAATGAACATTTTGTAAATTGACGAAAGACATTTATAGTTTGATGGAAAGTAATCATTAATTGTGTGTAATGAATTGTATTTATGGTTTATTGAAGGTCTGGATGGAAATCCTTTCCCCCAATTTGGAAAACTAAATTCTAAAAGGCTTATATGGAAATCCTTTCGTGTGTAGTGTTATGATTCCGGAAAAAGGAATGTTGTAGTGTTATGATTCCGGAAAAAGGGAATGTTGTAGTGTTATGATTCCGGAAAAAGGGAATGTTGTAGTGTTATGATTCCGGAAAGGGAATGTTAGTGTTGTGATTCCGGAAAAAGGGAATGTTATAGTGTTATGATTCCGGAAAGGGAATGTTGTGTTATGATTCCGGAAAAAGGGAATGTTGTAGTGTTATGATTCCGGAAAGGGAATGTTATAGTGTTATGATTCCGGAAAAAGGGAATGTTGTAGTGTTATGATTCCGGAAAAATGGAATGTTGTAGTGTTATGATTCCGGAAAGGGAATGTTAGTGTTATGATTCCGGAAAAAGGGAATGTTGTAGTGTTATGATTCCGGAAAGGGAATGTTGTAGTGTTATGATTCCGGAAAAGGGAATGTTGTAATGTTGAAGAAAGAATATGCTGATGTTTGTCCCAAGTTCTAGTGGAATATGATGTGGCTAATGAATATAAATGTAGTCGTGATTGTAATGAATAGTAGCCATGATAATCAAGGTAGTTAATCAGTTTCCTCCAGGTAGAAGCGTTCCCTGGACTGAGGGGGACTGGCTGTCATTTTATGAGGGTCAGGGCCGTAGCTGAAGTCTACGCCCCTGTTCTCCGCCCTGTGTCGGCGTGGAGAGGTCGGCCTGAGTGCCGATAGCCACCCTACCTGCCACTGCGCCCGGGACCGACTACCCGCTGAGCCAGTTGGGCTGGAGACGCCGCTGCTGCCAAGCCAGAGCGCCGCTCCCGAGCTTGAACCAGCGACCTGTTGGCGAGACCGTCGCTGCGTTGTGTGTGTGTGAGCCACAGCTCCTGTGTGAGACTGTCACCTCGTCGCCGGCAGAGACGCCGCGAGTGTGTTGAGAGTTTTTTTATTTGAGCCACAGCTCTGAAGATTTTCAGGTCCTGTGTTGTTCTTGACTTGACACTGTATTCATCTTCGTCTTCGTCGTCGTCGTCGTCGTCTTCGCCCTCTTCGTCTTCGTCGTCTTCGTCGTCGTTGGAACCAGCAGCGCCAACGAATAGATACATATAGATATATTTTGTGTGTACGCCTTGTGGTTGGCGTGCCGACCTAATTAATGATTTTGCCTTTACATTATATGTGTTTGTCTGATGGCTCGGGCAGCATAAAGCAAAAAGAAGTGTTCTGTTGCCTGGCTGTCAATGTTCGGGTGAGTGGGTGTGTGTATGTGAATTAGAACAGTTGTGCATGCATCCATAATTTCTGTGCGAGTCAGACAGTCGGACACCTGCAGACACCACCCATACCATCCGTAACACCTGGATGTTGCAGTGTGATAGGGTCCAGGGGAAGGCTGTATGCAAAGGGAACTGCTATAGGATAGCCAAGGCAGTGACCAGGGCATTCAGTACCTCGTCCCAAACGGCATTACATCTATGTCGTTCATTACAGTATACACAACCACATCCATGTTCATCGCGTCGCAGCCCCCAGTATCGACAGTCCACTGAGAGCAACTGATATCGAGCCATCATGGCCCAGTCCACTAGAGAAGGCATTCATTTCACTGCTGCCGAGTCATCTCGCTGGTGTTGAGTTGACCTGCTCTGTTCCCGCATACCCGTCGCCGCTTCACTTTATTGAGGAAATAACCACCTAGTCACAGAGCCGGCGTTAGTGAACGATCCCCTTTTGGGTTAGAGTTTTGCTCTGTCGCCTACGACTCGGATACACCTCATCTCCTACGGAATGTGAATAAAACCAGTCACTCAGGATTCAGTGACCGCACTGAGAAATAAGACCCGTCGTGTCCTCTTGTGTAAGTTACAACTAGCCTCAGTGTCGGTGAGGCGGCTTCATTGCTTGCTGACCAGTCATATACGCTACACCACGTCAGCTAAGTCATGAGGCTGCAGTACACAGGGGACACAAACAAATAAATAAATGAATAAACAGACAGATAGATAAATAAATGAATACGGAAAGAGCTAAGAAAGAGGAATGCATAGGATATTCTTAGTAGACCTCTGACCAACCCAAGCACCATACTAGCTCTATGCGATGACCAGACCACGATGTTTTATGAATTTCGTGAAAACTTCACGACATTCTTTCTTCGTGAAAGAGTCGATAAAACGTATATCAGAATTTTCAAATACACCCTGGAAATGGGAATATATTGATGATGCCGTTAAGGTCCCTTCAGAATGGTAAAAATAGCACCTCAAAAAATATCCACACATTATGATTTTGCGAAGTGGCAAAGGAACACATACGTAAACAAACAAACAAACATATCTGTCTGATGCATAGAGTGGGGCTACTCGAGCTCGGACTGTCCGAGGGTCTGAGCCTAGAAAGTCAGAGACT
>CM031604.1:35736286-35741286 GCA_018398815.1 Conus ventricosus | reverse complement strand
ATTAGCCCAAAGCAAGTATTAAAACATAAAGGAGTAAAGGATATCTGGTATAACCAAAATGTTAAGCGCTCATATCTGTAGGAACACTTGTTACAAAAAAGAGCCCATTGACTAATCATCAAGGAATTAACAAAAAAACAAGACCTGGTAAGTTCTGGAAAATACACGTGCCATCAAGTCGCAGGCAGTCAGGATTTTCCTTTTTGAAATATGCGCAGTAGAAAAGAAGATGCTGGGTTGTGAAACTTTCAACTGCTCCCAGATGCAATTTAAATTTTTTGCGAAATTTTGTACGGAAAGCGTTTAGCTTAAGCCTGTAAAACAGGGATTCAAGTTTTCGGTTACTTTTTTCAAGTACGTTTGCGTTGGCCAATTGATAGGTAATCTTTCCAATTTTAACCGCATTGCTAGAAGAAAAAGTAGCTGACTGGGATTTGTCACAGCAGAGCAATTTGGAGTGAGGTAGATGTATTTTAGTAAGAACCAAGTTTTTGTAGCTTCATAAACCTTTTCAATGCACGTCTTTTTTAAGAGACCATATCCTCCGTATAAACACAGAGGAATGTTGATTTCTATGGATCATCGGACTTTCGTGCTCCTTTTCTGGCAGCCCGGTCAGCCCATTCATTACCAGAATCCCACAGTGAGACGGGATCCAGCAAAAATCAACTGTTGTACCTCTTGATATAAGAATACTGACAAGATGTTTTATTTCTAAATCACCTCACCTCGATTTTTTACAGCAACAGATTCAAGGCCTTGTAGGACAGATTTAGAATCCACACAGAAAAGTGTTTTGTAGATAGTAAGTGGAGTATCAACAAGAAAGTTAAGCGCCATTAGAATTGCCACCAGCTCAGCCGTGAAGATAAGCTAGTCACAAAAAGTTAAGGGCCGCCTTAGATTTTGGGGTACTCTAAGTAATGGGTCTGAATGCTCGTAAAACAAAGCGCAGCGTGTTTCATTCTGAGCTATTCTGACAGCTCACACACCACACTGTATGACCGAAATAATCTTTCAGACGACGCATTTTTCGGGTCGAGAATATGCGCTCAGCCAAAACACCAAAAATCCGTGAATAATGCATGAAGTTTGGCCAGGCGCAGATTACACAGCAGTTTTGAATTGAGAAATCGGCACTGTGCACGTGCAAGGCCTGCCTATGTTGAACACTTTTCAATGACAATTTGCCTGCGGTGGGTATAAAATGACCGCTAATCGGGGCTGCAATAACCATGCCTCCAAGACGAAAACTGTCAACACTAGATCGCGGCCAGGCTCTGGGATGGCTCCAAGATGGCATTTCTGGAAGAGAGGTGGCAAGACGTCTGGGAGTGAGCCACTCAGTCATTCAACGCCTTCACCAGCGATACCAAGACACTGAAGAGCCGAGGAATGACCACGCTCAGGGCGGCCAAGAATCACCAACGGGCAAGATGATCGCTACTTGATGCTGACAGCAGTCCTGCAGCAGAACCATCAATGCAACCACTCTGAGACAGGAGCTGAGAAGAACGACTAACATCAACGTAAGTCGCCAGACCGTCCGAGGTCGCCTTCACAGTTTCAACCTCCGCTCAAGAAGGCCCGCCGTCCATCTCCCACTAACACAGCACCATCGACAGGCCAGAAGGAGGTGGTGTCGACGTCATCAGCGATGGACGAGGCAGCAATGGAGCACCATCCTCTTCACCGATGAGTCAGGATTCTCCCTGTCCCGAAATGATGGCCGGGTACGCGTCTGGCGTCGTCCAGGGGAGAGGCTTGCTGATGGCTGTGTTCGTGAGCACGATCGCTATGGAGGCGGCTCCCTGATGGTATGGGGAGGCATCCACCTTCATGGCAGGACACCCCTTCACCTTGTGCCGGGCAGACTTACTGGCGTAAGGTACAGAGATGAAATCGTGAGGCCGTTGATTATCCCCACTCTGCAAGCCATGGGACCCGGTGCCACCCTCATGGACGACAACGCCACTCCACACCGCGCCCGTGTGGTGAACGACTACCTGAGGCAGCAGCAGGTTCCACGAATGGACTGGCCATCGCGTTCGCCTGATTTGAACCCTATTGAGAACTTTTGGGACCATCTGAAACGCCGCGTCCACGACAACCACCCTCCTCCTGTTGACCTCCACCAACTGTTCCAATTTCTGCTGCAGGAGTGGAATGCCATGCCTCAACAGACCCTTGTGACTCTGATCCAGTCCATGAGGCCTAGATGCGTGGAATGTGTGGGTGCAAATGGCGGACATACGCACTACTGAAGCTTTTCAATAAACTTTCTTGTGAATTGTCAATTTTGTGATTTTCAAAAAGATGGGTTATGATGTTTGATCCTTGATTTTGTCCAGAAAAATTGAATTGACACAATTGCAATGGCATTGACATGAAAGCTAAAGACATGAAATAAAATACGGTATAAGCTGTTTTCCTGTGCGTTATGTCGTTTTATTTTGGTGAGAGTTTTTCTGTCTGGCCCTTAACTTTTTGTGACTAGCTTAGAATACCCCTTCCCGAGATGAAAAGATTTTTCAACTTTAAGGGTAGGAATAACAAAACCACTTCCAGCGTTTTCATTTAACAGTGATCCATCGGTGAAAACTTTAAGGTGATGTGAATATTTACTATCAATATGAGATTTGGCAAAGGAGGACAATATATTATTGTTAACATTTTTTTGTAGATCAGTATATTTATAATCAAAACATGCGGTGTGCAATTCCCAATTTGGAATCGGGGATACAGGAAAACGATCAGCAATATTCTTGGGATCAATCTCAGCGTCTTTCAATAAGTTTGAGGAATATGTCATTATGGTTGTATTAGATTTAATAGATCTAGCTCGCTTCGGGAAATGGATATCTGATCGTAAAGCTAATTCATCTTTGCTTGAGTTCTGAACAGATGAGCTACGTAGGATGAATTTAGCACAGGCCAAGTTTCTATAGTCGTCAAGGGGCAGAACTCCGGCTTCGTAATACGTTCCTGATGCACTGGCATGAAATGGAACACCTAGTGCGAGTCTAAATGCCTTGCAGTCTATGCTTTGCAACTTTTTAAGTAAGTAGTTTGGTGCGCTGAAGAACACTTCCTGTGCGTATGATAATTTTGATCTTACGAGAGATGTCGAAAGGTGTACTAAAGTTTGTGTATCTGCACCCCAATTTTGTTTACTGATTACTTTAAGAAGATTTAGAGATTTGCTGGCTTCGTTGATAATATGTTCAATATGGTTGTTCCAAGTTAATTCAGAGGTAATATTTACTCCTAAAAATTTTATCTCGGTGACATAACTCAATACATTGTTATCTACCTTAAAAGTAGGAATATTGCAAGTACTTCCACCAGCGTCAAATAACATCATGTGGGTTTTTTCTGCCGATAAACTAAGGCCGTTTTCAAACAGTGTGTGTGTGTGTGTGTGTGTGTGTGTGTGTGTGTGTGTGTGTGTGTGTGTGTGTCACGGCTGTTCAGAGCAAGTTACTTAGTTTTGAGTCGCAGGGAGTTTACAGCTGCAGAGACCAAGCTGTGAATGCAGGTCAGGGAAAGGGGTGTTTTCTGCAGGCCGCTCCCCACCAGCCAGCTAACCGCACTGTATTCGGCCAACTGAATGTCATCTGTGCATAGCTGGTCTGGCAGCAATGTGTTCGGCATGGTTGAGCGGCCATTACAAATGGGGCTGTAGGTTTGATAATTAGTTATTGTCATGAAAAATGTAATATATCTGCACTATTGAGATGACTGAATTGGCGAATTCCCAACAATTCTTTTAATACCAAACTCGACTGGGTTTATTTTCTTGTAGATAACATAGATGCCGCATGAAAGCTTGTACGCAAGTGGTCAGGCAATATTAGAACAATGACAACAAACACAATATTGTGCAAAAATGACGTCATCACTTTCTGGGAAGTTAATTTTCCATCGTTAAGTAGTACACAAGTTTGATACATGCCTCTGCTCAGACTACAGCAACAAAAATATTGGATTACAAATGTGTAAAGCCTTGTTTGTTTGCCCTTTCACTAAGTGTCTCAATAAGGACGGAAATGTAAAGCTGTGGTGTGTGTGTGTGTGTGTGTGTGTGTGTGCGCGCGTGAGTGTGTGTGTGTGTGTGTGTGTGTGTGTGTGTGTGTGTGTGTGTGTGTGTGTGTGTGTGTGTGTGTGTGTGTGTGTGTGTGTGTGTGAGGGACACTGAGAGAGAGAGGAAGAGAAAGATTGTGTATGTGTGTGTGCGTGTGCGCAAATCAAAACATTTATTTCTCCTGTAATCCCTGTGAAGCCATGGTGGATGTAAACTGAGCAAAACAAACAATGAAAGCCACACAGACAGACACGATTTGTAGTAAGTAAACAACATGCAGGTTGTAGTAGCCACAATGGCCGAAAGGCAGAATGATCAGAGGTTGAACAGGAATATTGTCATGATTAAACAAGTTTTGCTAAACATTATTAATTTTCTCAAATTTTGCACTGTCGTTGCACCATACGAAAATAATCTATAAAAATCATGAATGAATTTTGCTTATAAATGTGCAAATTCGGGGCATTGCACAACAGAAAGAGCCTCGTTTCTCATGTTTTGTTTATCACATTTTCTCTATGAAGACGATCCTCGTAGGTAAGGCCAAACCTTCCTCCCAACTCAGTCTAATAACATAGCGTTTATAAAGCGCCTTCCCGAAGGTTTTAGGCGTTGGCAGTCCACACTCTCGTGTGCGCAACGTGCTGCCTACCTGGGTAGTGCCGACTGAAGAGCTGCCTGCCGGTGCTTCATTCACTCGTTTCCCCAAGACATCCAGTCAATATCGTTCACTCAGTTTCCTGACTTCCTTCATTCTTTCAATATCCCACGCAGGATGCATGCTATGTGTAACGTGTCATCCATACCAACGGCCAAAGTGGCCTTCTCTTCCGAAAGTTGGTGATGGGGTTTTGGCTGCTATATGCACATACTCACACTCACATGTTCAGAACGGGAAAGAGTTGTGCACGTTCCC
>CM031604.1:35708786-35728786 GCA_018398815.1 Conus ventricosus | reverse complement strand
AACAACAACGACAACACTGAAAAAAAAACGAGTGGGCTGAACAGTGGACTGTGGGGTCTGTACAACGCCACCAAAGATTATATCAACCACATGTTGTTGTATTGTTCAATGCTTTCGAAATTCTTGATAGATACGATGAACGAGAATTGCCTGAATGTGTTTAATTTATGCTCTTGATTTTGATACATATGCACTTACCAGGTGAGGTTTTTTTTTTCATAGTGTTATCTATTAAAGCATACTAAGTCTTGTGCCACTGTATTTCAAATGGAAATGATAATGCACATTCTGCAAGCTTTCTCAACAAGTTAAAATACAAATGCAATATTGAAGGTTATTTCGTGCGCAAAAATATAGCACATAATGATTTTGTGGCCAAATGGACTCCATCCATACAAGACGTTTTTCTATTAACATGAACAGAAATACCGAATACATTTGTACGATCTTTTTTTTAAATTACTGTGACGGAATTATAGGATTCAGACCTACCTACATAATTTCATTCGTTCCTATCAGTGTATAGCAGCCCATCTTCATTTGCCTTTAATCTCCATTTCTGAACTGACCTTAGAAAGCTCTGCCTTCAGCTGCCTTCTCTTCTATTTGTCGGCGGTCTGTTGGAGTGTCTGTCTGTCTGTCTGTTTACATGTATGTCTGTAACCTGATCACTGGTTTTCTCTAGTCTCTCTCTCTCTCTCTCTCTCTCTCTCTCTCTCTCTCTCTCTCTCTCTGTGTGTGTTGTGTGTGTGTGTGTGTGTGTGTGTGTGTGTGTGTGTGTGTGTGTGTGTGTGTGTGTGTGTGTGTGTGTGTGTGTGTGTGTGTGTGTGTGTGTGTGTGTGTGTGGATTAGTTTATTTTGTTTGTTTGCTGATCATTCTAAGAAAGTTTATTCTCTGTCGATGTCGCTGTCTCTCTCTCTCTCTCTCTCTCTCTCTCTCTCTCTCTCTCTCCTCTCTCTCTCTCTCTCTCTCTCTCTCTCTCTCTCTCTCTCTCTTGTGTGTGTGTGTGTGTGGTGTGTGTGTGTGTGTGTGTGTGTGTGTGTGTGTGTGTGTGTGTGGTGTGTGTGTGTGATTCAGTTTGTGTGGCTTATTTGTTTCCTGATTATTTCAAGAAACACTATTATTCATTCTCCACTTGTTTCTTCATATGTTAATAATAAAAAAAAAAAAAAAAAAACATACGCGAGGAAAAAGCTTAATATTGGTTGTGCAAGTCGCTGTCTCACTGCAAGAGAGAGCACAACGCCCAGACACCTTTATTCGAACGGTACAGCGGAAACTTCGAAATCTGAACCGCGGAAAGGGGCACTTAGAACCGGTGTAACGATCCATTTTAACTCCCCCCCCCCCCCCCCCCCTTTTTAACTCCCGGGAGTTAGAATTAGCACGTGCCAATCTTAACTCCCGGGAGTTAAAACAAACCACGCCAGAATGACTCCCCCCCCCCCCCCCCCCCTTTTTTAGATAAACTCCCCCACCCCAAAATATTCAGTTTTGTGTTAGTCACGATATGAGAAATAAACATTTAATACACACACATACCCTCCCTCCCTCCCCCTCTCTCTGTCTGTCTGCCCGTCTGTCTGTCTGTCTGTCTGTCTCCCCCCCCTCTCTCTCTCTCTCTCTCTCTTCCCCCCACCCTCACCCCCCAAACTTTCTTTCAGTCTCTCACTCACTCTCTCACTCTCCTTGCTTGTCTGTCTGCCTTTTTGCTTGTCTGTCTGTCTCTCTTAATCTGTCTCCCTCTCTTTTTGCTTGTCTCTCAGTCTGCCTGTCTATCTGTTTATCTGTCTCTGTCTCTAGTATCCCCCCAACTCCCCCTCTCTCTGTCTGTCTTGTCTGTTTTTCTTTCTTTCTTTTACTCCCCCTCCCCCCTTCTCTCGCTCTCTCCCTCTCTCTCTCTCTCTTTCTCTCTCCCTCTCTCTCTCTCTCTCCTTCTCTCCCCCTCTCTCTCTCTCTTTCTCTCTCCCTCTCTCTCTCTCTCTCCTTCTCTCCCCCCTCTCTCTCTCTCTCTCTCTCTGCATGCTTCTAGTCAGCTTTGTTTACTATTATTAGTGTTTATCAAAGACAGATTGGATTAATAGGTTTTTTATGTTAGCCTAAGATCTTTATCCTTGTCAAGTAAAGTTTTCAAGTGCCATGTGTCAAGTGTCTCTCTGCAATATGTGTTTGGGGGGGGGGGGTGCAGTCCTGGCATAAGGCCAGAATGACTCCCCCCCCCCCCCTCCCCCTTCTATTTTTTAACTCCCCGGGAGTCATTCTGGATCAACATTTCTTGATCGAAAGTAACTCCCCGGGAGTTAGATTAGGCACGTGCGTATTTTAACTCTACCCAGGGGGGCACGCATGTGCCTAAACTAACACCCGGGGAGTTACTTTCGATCAAGAAATGTTGATCCAGATTGACTCCCAGGGAGTTAAAAGATAGAGGGGGGGGGGGGTCATTCTGGCCTTATGCCAGGCTTGCCCCCCTCCCCCCCCCCCCACACACACACACACACACACACACACACACACACACACACACACACACACACACACCACACACACACTGCAGAGAGACACTTGACAAATGGCACGAGAGAGAGAGAGAGAGAGAGAGAGAGAGAGGAGAGAGAGAGAGAGAGAGAGAGAGAAAGAGAGAGAGAGAGAGAGAGAGAGAGAGAGACACAGAGAGAGAGAGAGAGAGAGAGAGAGAGAGAGAGAGAGAGAGACAGAGAGAGAGAGAGGGTAAAAGAAAGAAAGAAAAAGACAGACAGACAGACAGACAGAGGGGGAGTGGGGGGAGACACTAGAGACAGAGACACTGAGATAGATAAACAAATAGACAGGCAGACTGAGAGACAAGCAAAGAGAGAGTAAGAGAGATTAAGAGAGACAGACAGACAAGCAAAAAGGCAGACAGACAAGCAAGGAGAGTGAGAGAGTGAGCGAGAGACTGAAAGAAAGTTCGGGGGAAGGGGGGAGAGACAGACAGACAGACAGACTGGCAGATAGCCAGACAGACAGAGAGAGGGGAAGGGAGGGAGGGAGGGGGTGTATATTAAATGTTTATTTCTCATATTGTGACTAACACATAAAACTGAATGTTTTGGGGTGGGGGAGTTAATCGAAAACAGGTAGGGGGGTGGGAGGGGTGGAGTCATTCTGGCGTGGTTTGTTTTTAACTCCCGGGGAGTTAAAATTGGCACGTGCTAATTCTAACTCCCGGGGAGTTAAAAAGTGGAGGGGAGTTAAAATGGATCGTTACACCGGGAACAGTCTAAGTTCAAAGGACACAAGCGCTTCAAAACTTCTGTTCAGACGGTTAACGACAAGGCTGTCAACTAACTCTGCAGTTGGCGGAAGCACAACTTAACACCAATGACGTTTCAACGACCTTGCTGCAAGTAGTCATGTAGGCTAAACGAGTTCAGCTTGATCTTACAGTACACGGTCGTTGCGTCGGTGAACTGTGTGTCTCTGTACTTCATGCATTTTGCTCGTGTAGAAACTCACACACACACACACACACACACACACACACACACACACACACACACACACACACACACACACACACACACAAACAAACAAAACCCACGTGTTGGGAAAAAAAGTGAGTCGGGTGTTTTTTTCAGCCGTTATGTGATCTATTGCTGATTTTGTCAGTCGGTCAAATGATTGACAAGGAGGTTATAGGCCTTAGAGAATGTAAATATGCGGGTTCAAGCTCACCCTATCTTATTTTGCACGAAAACCCCCTTTTCACATACAAATCACGTCCTTCTCATGCTAATTTTAGCCAAAATTAACACCTGTTTTCTAAACAAACTTAACATGCAAAAACAGCAAAAATGGACGCAATCGTTACTTTAAAATGGGGGCCTACGTGCAAAATAAGATGGGTGAGCTTGAACAAAGATATTTACATTCTCTCCAGGGACATAAAATCATTATAAAAAAGTGCAAAACTCTTCGCATCTGGCCACATTACTGATCACCCCTGGGTCTAACTTGAGACCCTATGGCGCCCTAGGGCCCCAAGTCAGATCCAGAGGATCACAGATAATGTGGCCAGATGTGAAGAGTTTTGGGAATATGCCTCTAATAGTGGTATTTGTTATACATGGTTGCCTACTTTCAGTTTGTCTAATTTGGGGCAATTCTCTCACCCCTTTTCAGTGGCTCTTCCTAGGACACACACACACACACACACACACACACACACATTGTGGTTTACGGGCGTTTATAGCCACGCCAGTGACCACATTGGGTTTACAGGCGTTTATAGCCTCGCCAGTGACCCAGACAACACATTGTGGTTTACAGGCGTTTATAGCCGCGCCAGTGACCACATGGGGTTTGCGGGCGTTTATAGCCGCGCCATGACCAGACAAACGAAACACGAAATTGGAAGAGTCACAAGAGGGCCAAATTTAGACTTTCAAAAACCGCGCAAACAAGTACAAAACCACTGCAGGCATTTTCCCCAACTTTACACTTTTAGGATTAATTATATACTGTGCAAACTGAAAGCTTTATAATTCTATGGTGTTTATGCATAAGTGTGACTGTTATTAAAATTGTTTTTTATTCAATCAGAATTTTTTTAAAGGTTAAACAACAACTGTGCTTTAAAGTACTTTTAGTAGCTACTTTGTACAATATTCATATTAAAAGCTTTAGCAAATTAAATACAAAAACACAACTTTAAATAATCAATTCTCTCTCACTGATCTATAATAGATAATTTATTCAGGGGAAGACAATTATTTTATGCATAATTAAAGGGAGATAAATCACTTTCATTATCATTTTTTTGCTTATTTTGATTGTTAATGATTACTTTGTGCGTGTGTTAACAAGGAAGGTAGAAATCAATACTAGACAACTGCTACTAGAGAGTGGAAAACCCAGGGCTCAAAATAGACCTTAGCTGCCTTTATTGATCGTTTGGCGGAGCGTGTTGCAGTGTGTGTTACAGGCCCATGCCGCGGCTTACTTATTTTTTAATTGGTGTTTTTATTTGAGTTTTAAAATGAAGCCCGAAGTAGCTACAGAGCTTATTAATATACTTTACGAGTTGGATTGGGAGCGGGAGGCTGATAGAGAAGAGTTAGAGAGCAGGTTTGAAGAATTTATTACTGATCTTTTTGAGCGCATCATATGCAAGAAAGTTTTGAAGCAGGCCATCAGTAAATACCAGATTCTTGGCCCCAACCAGTTATAAAGTTATTTGCCATTTTAGTTGATAATATGGCTTCTGAAGATGTTAATCTAACTGTTTCTACTGACTCTGAAGGAGTAGCTATTCGCTTTAATGAAGATCAGGTTTTTACGATTAGAAAAGACTATGAATAATAGCTGAATTTACATTTACAATTATTTTTTTATTTATTTTAGATTTTAAATGGCTGTCGAACTCAGTAAATCTGATTTAAAGAATTGTAATGAACTATTTGACGAAACAATGAAAGTATTAAACACTGATTTTAGTGAATTTGGGTTTGAGAATGATGTAAACAATGTAATAAAAGATCATAGTGAACTATTTGACGAAGCAATCAAAGTGATGAACATTGACTGTAGTGGATTCAGAAAAAGCTAAAATATTGGCGGGTGTTATTGTAAGGTTAACGTGTCTTGAAGTGTTGCAACGCTTGGGTGAAGAATAAAAAGCGCGTTTTACTTACTTTTATTTACATTTATTTTTTTTAAGTTACGTAAATATTTGAGTTAAAAAAATGAGCCTCACAAGCGTGTCTGAGTTTGAAAAACTGCCAACCAGCACACTGGTGAAAGGTAGTGACAAACAATTAGCAATATGTTTAGTGAAGTAGACATGGACATTATTAACCCTCGAACGTTCAGGAAAGCGTAGCACATGCTATCTCTAAAACCCCAGAGTCTCTTCAACGCGAACCGCCAGTAAAAGTGTTGTTGGCTGTTCTGATTGATTATATAACGCCTGATGATAGTAACATGAAAGTTTGGGTTTCAACTAAAACAGAAAGAAGTTATTAGCTATCGCAACTTTAATTCTGAATGGGCTGATTACATGCTTACACAGTTTAACCATGCAAGTGGAAGAAGCAAAATTGCGTGGTTCTGGCTGGTCTGAAGGAACGGTCCTTCAAATTAGATTGAGACAAACACAGTTCTATCCTATAGTTGGCAATTTTTTACCTTCCTCTTCCAAGAGAGTTAGTTTTAAAAACGAGCAGTCTTAAACATACAAAATCCTGACAGCATGTGTTTTATGTGGTGCGTTTTAGCACATTTACACCCTGTTAAAAAGAACGCAGAAAGAGTATCCAATTATGAAGCATACAAACAAGAGCTGAACTTTAATAACATAACCTTCCCAGTAAGTATAGAAAGTATATCTCAGTTTGAAGAGCAAAAACCCAATCACTGTAAACGTATACGCATGGTCTGCAGTAGACAATCTAGTGCCTCTAAGGATTTCTCCCAATGCCCCTACTTTAGGCGATTCACTTAAGAATCATGTAGACTCGATACTGTTTGCAGATAGTACAAAGAGCCACTATGTATTAATCAGAACAATAAGCAGACGACTGTTAGAATATACATCAAAGCATAAATCTAAACAGGAGTTTTGTAGAAGGTGTTTAGTTAGAATCCAACTATAGAAGCAGCCGCCAGTCATAAGAAACATTGTAAAAGTTTTGTAGACTGTGAAACTGAACTCCTCACACCTAAACCAGGGTCTAAAGTTAGCTTTAAAAATGTACACAAAATGCAAATGAGCCAATACGTGGTTTATGCTGACTATGAATCGCTCTTGCCGCAATACTACGGTCCACACCAAGAACAAAAACAACCTTATTAACCCGCCATCAGATCTGTTCTTATGCCTTTGTTGTTGTTAGGTCAGATGGGGCACACACACGCCCAGAGATTTATAGAGGCCCCTACGCAGCTAGTAGATTTTTAGAGCAGATGAAACAACTTCGCAATCACTTATCCAATGAACTGAACCTTTCAGACATTGTTATGACTCCTGAAGACCAAGAACGTTATGACTCAGCCACTCACTGTTGGATTTGCGGCTTAGAGCTAACACCTAACAGTAAAGACGTGACAGTAAGAGACCACGATCACATTACTGGAAAGTTCAGAGGGGTCGCGCACAACAATTGTAATCTTCAACTTAAGGTTGACCCCCAAAAATGGAAACTGCCTATCTTCTTTCATAACTTACGAGGCTACGATTCTCATTTTATCATGCAAGCAGTGACTTCTGAATATAAGAGGGTTACCTGCATTTCCACTGAGAAACTTTGCAATGATAAAAGGGCCTCATAATGTTAATACTGTGTTAGGTATGTTGTCACAGCTTTCGCCTGATAATCCAATAGGACTAATCTTGGAAGTAGACTTAGAATATCCTAAAGAATTACACGATCTCCACAACAATTACCCCCTAGCCGCAGAAAGATTAAAGATGAGTCCCATCGAACCTCCTAAACTTGTGCCTAATCTTAGACATAAAACTAAATATGTGTGCCATTACAGACTCCTACAGTTTTACTTAAACATTGAAGAAAACAGGCTAAAAGACGTGGCTTATTAAAATGTAGAAGAAATATCCTATTAAAAACAGATGGATAGTTTGAAGTTTCTGCCAAAAGATCCACACTGTTCTCTTATCTGCGGATTACAGGGTGTGGGAAAACTGTCTTCGTACTTGATTTGTTACAAACAATATACAGGTTTCATTACGAGCACATTGTTATATTCTGCACAACCATTAAGCACAACAAGTCTTACAAAGAAAGGAAGTTTATTTGGACAGACGATAATATATTTTTAGTTGATCCTAGCGACAAGCTAAGCGACTGTTTAGAACATTACTATAGACTATTTGAGGGAACTGAAACACCGTTTATTATTGATGACTGTTCAGCTGAACGAGACATTGTTAAAAAAAGAAAAGCTCTGTCAAAGCTAGCCTTTAGTGGCCGCCACGCTTAGTTTCTGTGTGGCTCTTAACTCAAAAATACAATGCTGTCTTAAAAGACTTTAGATCGCAGTTAAAATCGGTTGTATTATTTTACACTAAGGACAAAGATAGTTTTGAAGAATGTTTAAGTGAAAATTATATAATAAGGGACAAAGATGAGCTAAAAAAATAAAAGAGCAGTTAGAACAATCTAAGCACGCTAAGCTATGCTTACAGACTGACCCCCCAGTTCAATACGTTTGTTTATTATAATTTTAATATTAAAAGAATGTCTCGGGGGCCAGAATCAAAGCGCAGCTAGCTCCTAAATGCGTTGCAGTAGAGCTAAAAGACTTAGCAGACACAGCCGAGTTTGATCTGATAGGGGTGATAGGAAATGTTTATGGATTTGAATACACAGATGATGGGGTTTACAAACGAACAGAAATTGAAGACAAAAAACGACAGCAATATCCTAAACTAGAACAAATAAGAAATCTAGAAACAACTGATTACGGCAAATATGAATACAGGCTTTATAGACAAGACAATAACGGGGTCTTGCGTCCTGAAATAAACTGGGATTTTAAATTTGACTTGCGAAGCCCCAATGTATACTTTGATAAAAAAAAAATTTCAGAAAGGCTTTGAATGCCGGTCCCTTTCTTGCTAGTCTTGTCCCAGGAACACAACAGAAAAGGCAGATTGTAATAGATACATATAAACGTGAATATGTGCTGAGCAGAAGAAGTCCTTAGTTGAAGTGGGATGAACAGTAACCCTAGAATTTATCCCAAAACCACCAATCCCTAACACTGCTACTATAATTTTTGTTTTATTAATTACTCCAGGGGAGTCTAATTCTAGTTTCCCAGAACATGTACATACACGGGGAGTACAATTATCGTCTGGAAACTTGGGTGGTCCTCTTAAGCTTGTTATTGCCATTACTAAAAACGGGATGAATAAACACTTTCTTATCATCTGACAAGGTTACTGTGATGGTTGACAAAGCAAACTAACAGTACTCGACTTTATTTTCATTAAGTATGTTGATTTTATTGCTTTTTACTCTGTTGGTGAAGTGCTACCAGAAGGATTAATAAGAACTTTTTTACAAAATTAATTTGATTAAAAATGGAGGTTCAACAGTTTAGGTTAGAGCAAATAACTGAACTTCAAAAAGAAATAGAAAGTGACTTGGATAAGTATAGGGCTACTAGAAAGAGATATGCTAAAGCTTTAAATACTCTTTCTTATGTAATTACTGGCTCCTCAGCTGTAGCTAGCGTAAGTGCTGGTCTAGTGTTGCTCTTTTAGCCACTGGGGTTGGAGCGCCAGCCTCTTTAGCAGTAGGAGTCTCGGGTTAGGTTTAGGCGCCATGTCTATGATTGTAAGTGCTGTTTTAAAAAAATTAACTCCTAAATTACAAAAGCACACTGCCATTGTAGCCCTAGCATCAGCAAAACTTTGTTCATTAAGATTAAGAATAAGCAAATCATTACAGGATGAAAACATTACAGACGAAGAATTTCAGAAGCTTATGGCTGATGGTGAGGATTATAGACGACAAACAAAGTGAACTTCAAAAAGAGTGGAGAAAGACGTTTACTTCATGACAGGTAGATACTGATGCAATTAAACAGAACATTGAAAAACAAACACATGATCGGTTAACTCCAAAATAAGCCAAAACAATAAGTTTAACAAAAAAAAAGTTTAGCAAAAAAATAAATACTTTTTTTTTAACTAACTGTGTTTGGTGGGACAACTTGCAACTCTTCACGAACAAAGGATCTTTTGGGGGCAGGCTTTTTAGAAGAGAGAGTCTCTCTTAATAATACACGGGAGGGGATGTTTTCATAATTCTTTCAACTTCATATACATCTACGCCCCATATGGGGTCTGTAGCTCAAATTCTAACATCGCCTTCTGCCTCTCCAGGAGCATACAAGTATCTTACTTTTAGTCCAAACGGCAGGAGTTTTTGAGTCCCCTGAACATCTTTAGTAATGCTAATTTTTTTTTATTTGATCGCGTTGCTTTAAATTCTTCATTGTTCATGGCACGTAAGACTGCTGGCAATCTCCTAACCCATTCTGTGTTGCGTTCTCTGTACTTCGTAGTGTCCATAATTTCTCTGTGATATTGATAGGTAAACAGGCGTTCAGCTAGATTCTTATTAAAGTTTTCTACTAGGGCCTGTGATCTTTGGGTTGCCTGGGATCCCTCTCTTAACTGTAACATGATGTTTTAAAAACAGCGGGTTTTTACAGAGCCTTTAAACTCTTTTCCATCATCAACTTGAATCACCCTAGGATACTTTAATGGGCCTCGCATGTATATTTGTTGTAAAGCCACAGCCACAGCAGTTGAGCTTTTATCCGTTAAAGGTTCAGCGTCTTTGTATCTTGAAGCCATGTCAACAACTGTCAGAGCATACTTAAAACTTTTTTCTTCTAATTTGTCATGTAGAAGATACAGCAAGTCCATTTGGTGGGTGTCATTTGGAACTGAATTAACAAATCTAGGTCTTATTATTCTTTTTGGGGCAGGCAGATATATTTGCCAAATTGCCTGTTTTGAAAGCCAGTCTTTCGCATCTGATTCAGACACTCTAGCAGCTTTACTCAGTTTTTCAATAGCAGTCTTTCCTTTCCAATACCCTTTAGGAGAATAATATATTTTGTTCATATTTTAAAATGCATTTTATTTTACACAAGAAAGTGAGCAACAAGATAGACTGAGGTCATGCCAACTACAATAAAAACTATCTCTGCAGTCTTCTGTTCCTCAGATGGCTCATAAAAGTCAGACAGTTCTGGCGGTGGTGATGTTAGAAACTTCTTTCCTGTCACTAAGTAATACTCATTCATTGCGTCATCAACGTCTGTAAATGTGTGCTCTGCATGTCCCTGTTCTCTTAACTTTTTATTAATAAAGTCTAAGTGAGCAATTCGCCTTTTCTCGTAAGCGTCTCTTGCCTTGGCTAAATCTTCCATTGCCTTATTATGACGTTCTCTCTCTTCATCGGACCTCAATTTACTAAACATATAATTGCTTGCAGAGAAGGCTAAAGCATTAACAATAGCTCCTCCCACCATCAGAACTAATCCAGACATCTTTTTATAAATCAATATTTCTAGATTTATCTTTCTATGTATTAATATTTTCTGGGATAATCCCCTGCGTAACAAGAAAGTCTTTTGACGCAATCCCTGCAGTAATTACAACTATAACCTTAACAACGTCTCAATGTCTAAACTTCCTAGGTCAGCCGGCCTCATTTTAAACATGTTTTTTGCTAACACGCTATAGCCTATACTAAGACCGCTAATTACAGCAGAATGGTAAATCGTATTGATAATCTTTTTTTCACTCATCTTTTTATTAACTAAAAAATAATTAAAATAATCATAATACGAAAGACTGTCTATGTGCTTTTTAATCAGATAATCTTTTGTTGTTAAAGCTAAAAATAAGGTTGCAACTAGTTTTGGCGAATCTTCTATCTTTCCCGTGTTGGGCGGTTTTATTCCTAACAAACATTTTGCAAGGGTTGAATAAACTATAACACCAACGATAGGCACTGCATAATTAACCAGCTTAAACTCATGGTTTTAAAAGTATTATATTATTTTTTTTTATTGCTTTTTAAAATGGATTGTGACGAACTATTAAAGTGTGAGGAGCAAGCAGACTACTCCGTAGGCTACTCAGCAGACCACTGCCATAAAAGAAAGATTATACTCTCTGCGGGCGTGTGAAAAACTAGACAGTATTTAGGCACTGAACTAAGTATTGAACAGATTCAACAATTGTCTACTTCAGACGTTGAGAAGTACTACGCTAGGTACGAAGCACGGCTAGGGTCAAAAATGGTTAGATCAGTGGGTCAGACAATGATTAGTCTATATGCTAAGTTAGTAAGTAAGATGGCGCCGGTTGATTCAGAAGAAGATTTAAAATATGACTTATCACAAGATCCGGTTTTAAACAAGTCCCTAGAAACTCTTGCATGTGACATGTATTACAGATTTGGGACGATGTTATGCCCATTCATCATGGGATTAATTACTTTAATCATATTAATTTGATCATATTAAATTTAATCGCAATCAAAAAATGAGCGAGAAGACGCCGCAGGGCCCTTCGCAGGAGCAGAATGTACCACAAGTGAGCCCACAAGTGAATGTACCACAGGTGAGTAATGTTACTAAGACTAAAAGTCCTGGGCGTGTTGCGGCCGGCCATAGACTAGTTGAATGGCACAGACTGAGAAAAGCAAACCAATCAGCAAAAAAAAATTGTTAGTTTAGTAATACAACATCGCCGCCGCCAACAACAACACAATTAACAAAAACACAATCACAATTACAATCAAACGATAAGATGTATCATTATGTATTGGGAGCTGCTGTTGTTGCTGGGGGTGGTTTTTTAGCATACAAATACCTACACCATACCTAGCAACAAAGTCACAAGCCCCCACAGTAAAAGAAAGAAGAACCAGCTTCTGCAAAAAAAGTGCAACCTCCTGCTGTAGACCATTTTCTATGGAATAGTTTTTAAGAACTAGATAAAGTACAAGTTAAGAACTAGATAAGTACAAGTTAAGTTAGTTATAGAAAGTACTTTTTAAGTTAAGTGCAAGTAAATTACAAGTTAAGTGCAAAAAAATTTAGTTCTAGTTTTAAGTACTAGTTAGGTTCTTAAGTTAAGTACTAGTTAGGTTGTTAATTAAGTACTAGTTAAGTTCTTAATTAAGTACTAGTTAGGTTCTTAAGTTAAGTACTAGTTAGGTTCTTAAGTTAATCTTTTAAAGTTCTCCAATGCCCTACAGCATATGAAAACTCAGGATTGACGTAAGTTCTCTTGTTATTGTTAGAGACTAGTGATTTCTTGTTAACAGCAGTTGTATTTACTTGATGAAGAGTAGAGCGCAGATTAACTTTTGTGTGATAAAATATTTTGTTTTCAAAGAGAGCTTGCTTGTAGTTATCGTGAGTTATATTTTTTTTACAACTTCTTTACTTATGCCTTTAGCCTTCTTTATTACAGAAGTCTGGCTGGCAACGCTATACATCTTTGACCGCAAACCAACATATTCTTTGATAACTGTCCCATTAGTTCATCCTTCATCTTTCAATCACTTTCTTGTTCGCAGTTGAATGTAAAGGACTGTCTTTAGGATAGTCGCATGTGTCGTACCACCCATCAACTCCTTTGGCTACCTCAGTTTCTAAGTCTTTGTAAAAGTCTTCTGTGGGGATGTCTAGAATAAAAGAGTCAGTGTCTGTGTAAAGGACTCTTGCTTCTGGGAACAGTGGTTTAAAGTAGTCGTACAGAAATTCTAACATTAATAACTTTGACAACTCTAATACGGTAAAGCCGATAAACACCGGCTTGTCCAACTTAACAAACCTTTTTCTCATCATAATGCCAACCAGGCTGTCGTTAAATCTTCTAAAGTCTTGATAGTTAGGTTTAGAGGCCAACTTAATTGCTTGGTTTTCTTTTCTAACTAATTTCACATCTTACGTTTGTGTGGATTTTCCATAGTTTTGCCAAAACAGCTGTTGTTCATCAGTTTAAAGAAGTCTTTTTTCTGAAGCGTCAGTGGCTTGGGTTCTAAGATCAGTATTCTTCTTGATGTATGGCCTCATAAAGGGCTCTTGATCACAGATAATTATTCTGTGAACAGCTGTCAGCTTTAATCCATGCTTTAAGTAAAACTGTAGGAGTCTGTAATGGCACACATATTTAGTTTTATGTCTAAGATTAGGCACAAGTTTAGGAGGTTCGATGGGACTCATCTTTAATCTTTCTGCGGCTAGGGGTAATCGTTGTGGAGATCGTGTAATTCTTTAGGATATTCTAAGTCTACTTCCAAGATTAGTCCTATTGGATTATCAGGCGAAAGCTGTGACAACATACCTAACACAGTATTAACATTATGAGGCCCTTTTATCATTGCAAAGTTTCTCAGTGGAAGTGGTTGACTCATGGCCCATCCATACAGATTGTTGGGTCTAAGTACATTAAATAGTTGGACGGTTTAGTGGGATCATAATCGTCCAAATACTTGTTGTTGGCTTTGTAGTAAGGATGTGAGGCCATGCTAATACCCCCCTCAGCCCATCTTCAATCATTGGAGTATATCCAGATCAGATATTAAGTCAATCTGGATGTTTGTAGACTTTAAGAAGGCGTCCCAATAAAGGCCTGGGGCAGAGATGTAATGTGATGAGTCTAAGCTGTAATGTTTCATGCATGTAGATCTGTAATTCTGAAAGACGTCTGCCAATAAACACACGTCAGCCAATAAATATTGATCATGATAATTACCCATTGTTTGGCAGTGTAATTCTGTCCAGGCTTTCTGAGCGTATTCATAGTCAGCATCAGTTATGTCTTTGCCTCTAAGACTAGAAAAGAAAGCGCCTTTAGGAGGAAGCGAGTCTTCATCAAACCTATCCCACGAGTTCATGTATTCATAAGAGATAGACGCCTTTACGCACCAAAGAGGGATCAAAATATTGTTTAGTGATTGGAAAGTCTTGTAGCGATCCTGCTAACTTATCTAAACTAGCCATCAGATGTTGGGCTGAGTCATAAAAGGATAAACAATCAAGAGTAAAAGTCATGTACTTTTCTGAAGACTGTGCAATGCAGGTAACCCTCTTATATTCAGAAGTTACTGCTTGCATGATAAAATGAGAATCGTAGCCTCCGTAGGTTATGAAAGAAGATAGGCAGTTTCCATTTTTGGGGTCAACCTTAAGTTGAAGATTACAATTGTTGTGCGCGGCCCCTCTAAACTTTCCAGTAATGGGATCGTGGTCTCTTACTGTCACGTCTTTACTGTTAGGAGTTAGCTCTAAGCCGCAAATCCAGCAGTGAGTGGCTGAGTCATAGCGTTCTTGGTCTCATTGAGTCATAACAATGTCTGAAAGGTTCAGTTTCATTGGATAAGTGATTGCGAAGTTGTTTCATCTGCTCTAAAAATCTACTAGCTGCATTGGGACCTCTGTAAATCTTGGTGTGTGTGTGCCCATCTGACCTAACAACAATAAACGCATAAGAACAGATCTGATGGCGGGTTAATAAGGTTGTTTTTGTTCTTGCTGTTGTGGACTGTAGTACTGCGGCAAGAGCGATTCAAAGTCAGCATAAACCACGTACGGCTCATCTGCATTTGTGTTAAAGCTAACTTTAGACCCTGGTTTAGGTGTGAGGAGTTCAGTTTCACAGTCTACAAAACTTTTACAATGTTTCTTATGACTGACACCTGCTTCTATAGTTGGGATTCTGACCAAACATCTTCTACAAAGCCTTGCTTAAAATTGTCTTTTGTAGTATAAGTCATAAGTCCCGCTTATTGTTCTGATTAATACATAATGGCTCTTTTACTATCTGCAAACAGTATCAAGTCTACATGTTTGTTAAGTGGTTCGCCAAAGTAGGGTCGTTGGGAGAAATCCTTAGAGGCGCTAGATTGTACTATACAGACCATGTGTATACGTTTACAGTGATTGGTTTGTTTTGCTCTTCAAACTGAGATATACTTTCTATACTCACTGGAAAGGTTATGTTATCAAAGTTCAGCTCTTGCTTATATTGTTCATAATTGGAAACTCTGTTGCATATTTTTGATAGGATGTAAATGTGCTAAAACACACCACATAAAACACATGTTGTCAGAATTATGTTATGTTTAAGATGCTCGTTTTAACTCTAACTCTCTTGGAAGAGGAAGGTAAGAATTGCCAACTATAGGATAGAACTTTGTTTGTTTCAATCTGATTTTAAGGACTGTCCCTTCAGACCAGCCAGAACCCCTTAACCCTTTTCTCCCACTGCATGGTTAAACTGGTAAGCATGTAGTCAGCCCAGTCAGAATTAAGGTCACGATAGCTGAGAACTTCTTTTTTGTTTAGTTGAAACCCAGACTTCCATGTTACTATCATCAGGCATATATAATCAATCAGAACAACCACAGCACTTTTACTGCAGCTCCATCTGAAGAGACTCTGGGATTTTTAGAGATAGCATGTGTCACGCTTTCATGAACATTTGTGGGGTTATTAATGTCCAAAGTCTACTTCACTAAACGGGATTGCTTAATTGTTTGTCACTACCAAATATTTCTTCCCTCGTATATAGTTTTCCATCTCAAATTTACTTGTGGTCGTCATTTTTAAAGCCACAATATTTATGTAAATTTAAAAAAAATAAATGTAAATAAAAGTAAGTAAAACACGCTTTTATTCTTCCACCAAGCGTTGCAACACTTCAAGACACGTTAAACCTTACAACAACACCTGCTAATATTTTAGCTTTTTCTAAATCACTACAGTCCCAAAGTTCATCACTTTGATTGCTTCGTTAAATAGTCACTATGATCTTTTATTATATTGTTTACATCATTCTCAAAACCAATTCACTAAAATCAATGTTTAATACCTTCATTGTATCGTCAAATAGTTTCATTACAATTTTTTTAATCAGATTCACTGAGTTCGGCAGCCATTTTTAAATCTAAAATAAATAAAAAAATAATTGTAAATTCAGCTGTTATTCATAGTCTTTTCTTAATCGTAAACCTGATCTTCATTAAAGCGAATAGCTACTCTTCAGGGGTTGGTAGAAACAGTCAGATTAACATCTTCAGGAGCATATTATCAACTAAATGGCCAAACAACTTTATAACCCGGGTTGGGCCAAGAATCTGGTATTTTACTGATGGCCTGCTTCAACACTTTCTCGATATTTATGCGCTCAAAAAGATCAGTAAATTATTCTTCAAACCCGCTCTTTAACTGATCTTATTATCGCCTCCACTCCCAATCCAACTTGTAAAGTATATTAATAAGCTCTGTAGCTACTTCGTGCTTCATTTTTTAAACCAGATTAAAAGCAACCAATTAAAAAATAAGTAAGCCACAGCATGGGCCTGTAACGCGCCCCGCAATGCGCTCTGCTAATGTAGATTATTGATCGTTTGGCAGAGCGCGTTGCAGTGTGTGAGTTAGTAGTGCAAGTATTATTGATTTCTACCCTCCTTGTTCGCACAGAGCAGTCATTAACAAATCATAATAAGAAAAAACAATAATAATGAAAGTGATTTGTCTCCCTTTAATTATGTATAAAATGTAATTACCTCCCTGAATAAATTATCTATTTATAGATCATGAGAGAATTGATTATTAAAAGTTGTGTTTTTGTGTTTAATTTGCTAAAGCTTTTTATATGAATATTGTACAAAGTAGCCTACTAAAAAGTACTTTAAAGCACAGTTGTTTTTTTATAACCTTTAAAATATTCTGCTTGAATAAAAAACAATTTTAATAACAGTCACACTTAAAGCATAAACACCATAAAATTATAAAGCTTTTCAGTTTGCACAGTATAATATATTAATCCAAAAAGTGTAAAGTTGAGAATATGCCTGCAGTGGTTGTTGTACTTGTTTGCGCGGTTTTTGAAAGTCTAAATTTGGCCCTCTTTCTGCCCTCTAGTGATCTTCCCATTTTCGTGTTTCGTTTGTCTGGGGTCACTGGCGCGGCTAAAACGCCTGCAAACCCCATGTGGTCACTGGCGCGGCTATAAACGCCCGCAAACCACAATGTATGTCTGGGTCACTGGCGCGGGTATAAACGCCCGCAACCACAATGTGTGTGTGTCACTGAAAAGGGGGTGAGAAAGTTGCCCAAATTAGACAAACTGAAAGCAGGCAACCAAGTTTTAGAAATACCACTATTTGAGGCATATTCTCAAAACTCTTCGCATCTGGCCACATTATCTGTGATCTCGGATCTACTTGGGGCCCTAGGCGCCATAGGGTCCTCAAGTTAGACCCAGGGTGATCAGTAATGTGGCCAGATGCGAAGAGTTTTGCACTTTTTATAATGATTTTATGCGCCTGGAGAGAATGTAAATATCTATGTTCACGATCACCAATCTTATTTTGCACAGAAACCCCCATTTTTAAAGTAACGATTACGTCGATTTTTGGCAGTTTTGACGCGTTCATTTTTTTAGAAAACAGGTGTTAATTTGGCCAAAACTGACATGAGAAGGACGTGATTTGTACGTGAAAAGGGGTTTTCGTGCAAAATAAGATGGGTGGTCTTGAACATAGATATTTAACATTCTCTCACACACACACACAACACACACACACACACCCCACACACAACACACACTCACGGATACTTGTCCCCGCTGACGGTCCTTCCTCACGTCCTCCTTGCAGCACATCCCCCCCCCCCCCCCCCCCCCCTTCCTCCAAATATTCATCATTTCTCTTCATCGCAAGGAGGCGTTCCGGGGAACTGCAGGTGCGAGACTACTTAAAATGTAGTACCAAATTTATGAATCCTTTTGTCCAGTTCCTCGTTCCTCGGTCATTCTGATGTTTTCTTTTTTTCCCAAGAGGGCTTCAGGAAGATTTGGCGCACGGAGAGAACAGGAGGCGAAAGGAATCTTGTGTATCAGTCTATTCAACCAGGTCCACAATAGGCCGGAAGATTATCGTGTTTCATGTTGTTACAGCTGTATATTTATTTTGATATTTCGCCTGTTTTTCACAGCAACGAATTCTTTTCGTTTTGTCTTCTTTCCTTCTTCCTCTTCTTCCTTTCTCTTCATTTCTTTCCTTCTTTTTCTCTGTTTGTCCAGGGTTTTGTTGTTGTTGTTTTTTTTTTTTTTTTTTTCATGTATAAGCCACGATCAGAGTGAGTGTGCCAGTACACCACACATTAGAACATTAACAAACCCAGACACTTTGAATCAAATGCCAAAACACTAAAATCAGCAAACGTTTGTCCATTTGAAAGAGAACATACAACTAATGCATGGTGTGTAAGAGACTGGGTTGTAAAAAAACAACAACAACAAAAAAAGGGGGGAAAAGCTAGAAAAAAAAAAACACTCTCGGTTTAACAGATCATGACGAACACAGCAATAATCAGAGAGACATCATCCTCACAACCCTGCCCAAGCATATCGACATCGCAATAAAATCCGTACACTCCCGAATCTTACGAATACGAATCCGATGGGTACTGAAACGCCTGCTCCTTTCCCTGTTCAGTCTTATACATCACACCCTGCTGGTCAAGATTTAACCCCCTCCCCCCTCCCACAACCCCAGCCTCTTTCCCCCTCTCCCCCTCCCCCAATGGCTGTCCACCCCAAAGCCACAATCCTCTTCTCCCAAGTCTTTCGCAGTATATATCAGACAAACCATGTGCATGCTTTGTGCCATGGCTGCTCCTCTCTCAGCGTCTCCAAGCTGCTTCAGAGTTCATAACAGTCATTGTTAAATGGACAGGCAAGTACTTCTTCTTTCCCTATGGAAATTAGTCAGCAATGTCAAGCCGATTTATATTGCCACAGCTGAAAAATGCAGTAGGGAAAAAAAATTGTCTTTTGTAACGTGGGGAATGAAAATAGGGTGCGTATGTTGCTTGAAATATAAAGGAAAAAGTGAAAGAATGAACACAACGTTTGTGTTGATACAAAGTAGGTACATGATGTACGCAAGCTTCACTTTTCATCGCCATGATTTGCATGTGCTTTCTCCCTGAAAGCAGCTGAAATACTTGACGGCTACTGGATTTAGACAGGTCACTCAGCTGGGAAATAAGCACTCACTTGGAGCTTTCGACAGACGTCTGTCCGTCTTCGTCAGCGGGGGTGTTGCTACTGGGTGAACTGGAGTTCAGTGCACACGACCACGGGTCGAACCCTGGTCATGTGACTGAACAGTGAGGGTGTTGTACACCAATGGCAAGATGTGTCTGCCCTGGTCCCGGTTGAGTGTGGGGTTGTTGGCGGCAATGTGGATAGCGTCATTCACCCGACGCTTAAACCATCTGTCGTCTGCTGTGTTGGTCCTGGACTGCGATTTCTTGGTGTGTGTTAGCATTTTTGTTCATGTTTTGTTTTGTTTCGTTTTGTTTGTTCTGTTGGTTCGTTTCCTTCGGTGAAAGAAAGGTTTAGGATCAAAGGGAAAACACTAGGGTGTTGGTCGGGTGATCAAAA
>CM031604.1:35676286-35701286 GCA_018398815.1 Conus ventricosus | reverse complement strand
CGGATTTCCTAGCCCAATTGACGAATGACTGAATAGCCTGTGCTCGCATTTAGAAACGGTCGAGACGATGGGACAAAAGTCAAATCAGTTTCCTCAAGCTCTTGCTGCTGTCGTGGAGGGAGGGGGGGTGGGGAGGGGGGGGGGGAGGGCAATTTCCGATCGTGTCGTACACCAATCACAGGTCGTCACTGCTGTTCGTGTACCAATCGCAGGAACGTCGCTACTCTTCGTGCACCAATCGTGCGCCAATGACAGGACGTCACTACTGTTCGTGCACCAATCACAGGACGTCAGTACTGTTCGTGCACCAATCACAGGACGTCACTACTGTTCGTGCACCAATCACATGATGTCAGTACTGTTCGTGCACCAATCACAGGACGTCACTACTGTTCGTGCACCAATCACATGACGTCAGTACTTTTCGTGCACCAATCACAGGACGTCACTACTGTTCGTGCAACCAATCACATGACGTCACTACTGTTCGTGCACCAATCACAGGACGTCACTACTGTTCGTGCACCAATCACATGACGTCAGAACTGTTCGTGCACCAATCACATGACGTCACTACTGTTCGTGCAACCAATCACATGACGTCAGTACTGTTCGTGCACCAATCACATGACGTCAGTACTGTTCGTGCACCAATCACATGACGTCAGTACTGTTCGTGCACCAATCACATGACGTCAGTACTGTTCGTGCACCAATCACATGACGTCAGTACTGTTCGTGCACCAATCACAGGACGTCACTACTGTTCGTGCACCAATCACATGACGTCAGAACTGTTCGTGCACCAATCACAGGACGTCACTACTGTTCGTGCACCAATCACATGACGTCACTACTGTTCGTGCACCAATCACATGACGTCAGTACTGTTCGTGCACCAATCACATGACGTCAGTACTGTTCGTGTACCGATCAGAAGACGTTACTACTGTCTGTTCAATAATCAGTGGACGTGACGACCAAACTGTTCTGCTCGGTGCGAAAAAGCCCCCAAATACCCTTGACATATCGTCCGGCTTCGCTCGCCTCGTGTGTGTGTGTGTGTGTGTGTGTGTGTGGTGTGTGTGTGTGTGTGTGTTGTGTGTGTTTGAGTGAGACAGACAGACAGAGAGAGACTTAAAGAGCTGATTATGTTTTGTGATATCAGAAGTAAGCTGACGAAAAGCTAATTTTGAATTTTTGTTCCTACGTAAGTTCATTAATTTTATCATCAAAATCTTTCTTCTTCTTTCAGCGAAATTATTTAGATAAAAAGACCAAAACCTCTCAATATTGATCACTTTGTAGTTACTCAAAAACGATGTCACTGCACCAAGCACCCAAATATCCCTCAAATTAACATCAACTACTACTATTGCTACTGCTACACTACTGCTTCTACTACTGCTGCTGCTGCTGCTGCTGGCTGCTGCTGCTGTTTCTATTGCTGCTGCTACCACGATGATGATGAGGATGAGGATGATGATGATCATCATCATCATCATCACCATCATCACTATCATCATCATCGTCGTCGTCGTCGTTGTCGTCGTCGCCGTCATCATCATCATCATCGTCATCGTCATCATCATCATCGTTACCATTAGCAGTAGTTGTACTGGTAGTAGTAGTAGTGATGGTAGTAGTAGCAGTAGTAATAGTAGTAGTAATACCACACACACACACACACACACACACACACACACACACACACACACACACACACACACACACACACACACGCACACACACACAGCACCACACCATAGCACGTCACACCATACCACATCCCACCATATTTCACACACACACACACACACACACACACACACACACACACACACAGTAGTAGTAATACCACACACACACACACACACACACACACACACACACACACACAACACACACACACACACACAGTAGTAGTAGTGTTGATATTGTCCTTGTTGCTGTTATGTTAGCGTGTTCAGCCAGCATTCAGTCCCATGTCCTATATTGTTTTACAGATGATGTGCCAGACATTCTTAAGTTGATCTAGTTGCAAAGCGAGACGACTGCAGGGGGAAATCTAAACAAATCTTAAATGAATGTTAGCGAACCGCCCAGAGAACGTGGACAAACGAGTCACAAGACAAAACACAACGCGTTTCGACCTCTTAGGTCTTCGTCGGGTGATAAATAAACGAATAAAACAACGAAAATTCACTTAGCTTTGATCGCTTCAGATCGCTTAGGGTTCAGCGCAAGGAAGAAGGCGCGCGCACGCACACACACACACACACACACCACACACACACACACACACACACACACACACACACACACACACACACACACGAACGCACACACACACACAGCACCACACCATACCACATCACACCATACCACATCCCCACCATACTTCATACACACACACACACACACACACACACACACACACACACACACACACACACACACACGCGCGCGCGCGCGCACTCACACATCGCACCACCATCACCACACACACACGCACGCTTGCACGCACACACGCGCGCGTGCACGCCTCTCTCTCTCTCTCTCTCTCTGGTTTAAATAAATGTATTTTCCACTTTACAATCACGTAGCTTTAAAAAAAAAAGTGAAAATTTGAACATCAACAAGCTAATGCTACTCTCTCTCTCTCTCTCTCTCTCTCTCTCTCTCTCTCTCTCTCTCTCTCTCTCTCTCCTCTCTCTCTCTCTCTCTCTCTGTCGTGGTGTGTGGTGTGTGTGTGTGTGTGTGTGTGTGTGTGTGTGTGTGTGTGTGTGTGTGTGTGTGGCGTGTGTGTGTGTGTGTGTGTGTGTGTGTGCTGGTGTGCGTGCGTGTGTGTTTGCGTCCCTGTGTGTGATGTGAACCGTTGATAATTTCTCAACGCAGTTAAACGACCACAACAGACCAAGCTCTGCCTACCTGTTGGAGAGAGAAGAGGAGCGAGACGGGGGGGGGGGGGGGGGGGGGGGGGTAAAGGTTGGCACCTCCAATGCACTGTCATGAGAAGAGAGAGAGAGAAGGGGGGGGGGGAACGAGGAGAACTAGGTAAAAAGAGAAATAGGGGCGAAGGGGGTGGGAGGAATGGGACCAAGCGGGGGGGGAGGTGTCACGGGGTTTAAAAGAAGGTTTGGCTGGGTCAGAAATGTAGAGGGTTACAATGTCGCCTCGTGTTCGCCTTTGTTAGAAGAGTCAAACTAAGGCGAACCAGAGTGGCCAAAAAGAGGACAAAAAACCTACGACTTCAAATCATGGCAAATCACCACCAGCCATAGACGAAAATGAAACCTTTTGAAGAAAAAAATGAAAAGATTGATTAGCCAATATTGAATTAAAAAAAATATAACAACGATTTCCAACAACATTAACAAAAACAATAAAACAAGTACAAAATGACAAAAAAAATATTTGTGAAGGCTGATAAAACTAGCAATTACTACAAAATGGAACCAAGGAATACTCTCAACTTCTTGACAAAAACAATCCAGAAAACTACAAAAAGCTGACACAAATATACATGACAGTATCCGCACTAAAGAAAAAGAACTTGCACAGTGATAGACCAAATTGACAGGATAGAAACGACCAGCAACAAAAGAAGCTTTCATAACACTCAAAGACCACAAGCCCAACTTTCATAACAACCCAAATGTAGACTAATAAACCCATCCAAATCCGAACTGGGCAAAATAAGCAAAAAAATTTTTTGGAAAAAAATAATAAAGAACGTAAAATAAAAACTCTGAATACAAACCTTGGAAGACCACATACGAATTATCCAATGGTTCAAAAAACTCAATAAACAAAGTAATACAGTATTTCATCACATTTGACATAGTAGACTTTTACCCATCTATAGACGAGGAACTACTCACAAAGCACTGAAGTTTGCCAGTAACCACACAGACACAACGGGTCAGAAATGGAAATCATTCTCCACACCAAGAAAACATTACTGCACAGCGAAATGAAACCTGGATCAAGAAAAAGAACAAACTCAACATTTGACGGTAACCATGGGTTCTTAGATGGTGCAGAAACAATGCGAACTGGTTGGACTATTCATGCTATCCAACATCAAAAAAAAAACTCGGAAAGCAAGTCGGACTGTACAGAGTGACGGCCTTGCTGCACTAACCAACAACCCAAGAGCCATTGAAAATTTAAAAAGAAAGAACTATGCAAAATCTTCCAAAATCACAACTTAAAAATTACCATTGAAGGAAACAAAAAGGTAGTGAACTACTTAGACATAACACTGGATCTCAATAATCACATATATAAACCATACAAGAAACCCAAAGACACACCTCTTTATGTACACATCAAAAGTAACTACCCACCATCTGTATTAAAGACCATATCCCACGGCATAAAAAAAGAGACTATCAAATCTGTCATGCAGTGAGAAAGTGTTCAACAATGCAGCAGTAGAAACCAGGAGGCACTACAAAAAAGTATGCAATTACAAACTACAATAAAAACCCAGATAACAACACAAATAAAAGCACGAAAAACAGAAAAAGAAAAAATCATATGGTACAACCCCCCATACGACGGAAACTCAAAAAAAACAGGGAAAAAATTTTTCAAAAACCTAACAACTTCATTTCCAAAAGAACACACTGTCCAAATATTTAATAAAAACACTGTCAAACTGTCGTATTCTATATGCCCAACCTCAAAAACCTAACTGATGCATCCAACAAATGAAAACCAACACAGCAAAGAAGGGTAAAGAACGGAAATCTTGCAATTGCACCAAAAAAGAGCAGTGTCCACTAAGCAATAAATGTCCCTTTACAACAATATTGTATACCAGGCTACCGTGACATCGGAAAATGAAAAAGAAACATACATAGGATCACTGAAAACCACTTCAAAACCAGATATGCAAACCACAAACAGTCATTCAACAAAGAAAAATACAAAAACCAAACTGAATTGAGCAAGTACATTGGAAACTTAAAGACGCAAAAATAAACTATAAACTATAACATAAAATCCTGGAAAATCATAAAAAGAGCATCACCATACAGCAATATTTCAAAAAGATGCAACCTATGCCTAACTGAAAAATGGCTAATACTATGTAAACCCCACTTAGCAACCCTTTAAATTTTAAAATAGAAATAGTAAATAACTGCAGGCAAAAATGGAAATCGTTGTTAGTGAACACACCCCGTACAACAATCGAAAACCAAAAAACACGTGCAACCAACACGCACGCAAAAACAGCTGCAACCGGGCCCCACATGCTATATAACACCGGCGGTGGGCAACCCAAACTCCATCCTGACGATAGCCAAGCGCTAGAAACAAATTTGTAGATAATTTAATATTCCCCTTTTAAAACTTGTTTTTAATATATATATATTTTATATATATATTTATATTTGTGTGTGTGTGTGTGTGTGTGTGTGTGTGTGTGTGTACAGATGACTATATAAATGAAGCGTACAGACTTTTAAATAATGTGACCATTACTGTTTAGTAGACAAAGACCCTAAACCCCCCAGATAGCGAAAATTTCCAATTATATTGTCAATAAATTACTTGATACAGTGTAATCGATACCAAAAACCTCTAAATGGGCAATCAATGACATGAAATCCGTTCGCACCCCTCTATTTCAAAAACCTTCCCCAAATTCACAAGTCCTTACAGCAGCCCCCAGGTAAAAACCCCCATTGGTTTCAGGGGGTGGGGGGGGGGGGGGGGGGGGGTTAAAAACCCCTTTGGGGGGTTGGTGTTTTTTCCTTTTTTAAGAAAACATCGTTTCAAGTGGAAAAAATAGGGTTTCCCCAAAGGGGTTTGGAAAATGATGGGGATTTATTAACTCCCCCGTCAAAAAAAAATAAATTTAAATTTTTCTTTCTTAAACATCCCAGAATTCATTCTAGAAATAATAAACATGTTTTGGAAAAAATTACTTTATCTTTAAAACCGATTACCCCAAAATTTTCAGGAACACCATGGGACTCCCATGCTCCCCGTGGCCAATCTTTTTTGGGGATTTTGAAACAGAACTTCTTTCAAAACCCCCTTTCCTGTTGTTCAGCCTTCTGGAAAAGATTTATAGACACTCGCTACTCGGACAGGACTCGACTGACCTACAAACTTTCCCACTATATCAATACAGTTTACCACCCTTAAAGCACTCAAATACCTCTTTACCAACTTTCCCTTTCCCCATGTTTTATTATACTTAGAGAAGGGGTTTATACAAACAATCTGTACACTAAACCCCCGATGCACATGCTTTTTTACGCTACAGGGCAATCCCCCCCCTGCAAAAAGGAATTTACCCCACAGTCCGTTTTTTTAGAACAACGTATTCCTAAACCAAAGATTTCATTTCCCACTAAGCAGATGTTTTGAATTTCTCAGACTAAAGGCCCAAACCCCAAACTTTACGCACTGCTCTTGAAAAGGCAAAAGAAAGACACCCAGACATAATACTCTTATTTACAAACCTAAGCTGTCCAACCCTAGAACGCCCGTTATTGTCACTCATAACCCTAGCAAACCCCCCCCCCCCCCCCCCCCCCCCCCCCCCCCCCTCTTCGTCAATGGTTTAAAGAATTATATCAGACAGTTTTCACCAGTGACAAACTTAAACAGGCCATACTCTCACCCACCAGTCCTATGAGAAAGAAACAGCCGTTCTCTCGAAGACTTGCTTATGCCCTCAGCCCTCCCCATCAAATTAAATCCTAAAGACCCTAATGGTTTTTCAAATGTTTCTAACAAATGTATTATTTGTAATAGAGCACGCCTTGGAATCCACCAATTTCATTAGCCACCAGACCAAAGAAACATTTACTGTAAGACACCATATTGACTGTCAAACCAATAACATCATTTATCTCTTGTTCTGCGAACTCTGTCAGAAATTCTCAATACATTGGGAAACAAAAAAATTCACTCAGAAAACGTTTCTATCTGCATATGATCTCACATCAAGAACAACATCGGGACTCTAGTCACGCAACATTTCAACCTGCCCAACCACACCCTAGCTAACATGAAATGCATGTGATAGAAAAAGTTTTTTTTTTCAGACAGCCACACGCACAGACTTTGTAGGGAAAAATTCTGGATAAGCAAATTTTGAAAACTCTCCATCCTTTCGGACTCAACTCACTAACAATAACTGATCATGTTCTACGCCGCTTGACTCCTTTTGCCTCCCTCTTACCGACCCCCCCCCCCCCCCCCCCCCCTACACACAAATACACACACACACACAAACTCACTCACACTAACACGCTCTCATATACGCACACACTCCCACACGTGCGTGACGCGCGCACGCTTTTACACACACTTACTCAGCCCTCTTCCTCATACTACAACGTCCCTTTGCTCCCCTTCCATTTGAAAG
The DNA here is from genome assembly GCA_018398815.1 of Conus ventricosus. NCBI lineage: Eukaryota > Metazoa > Mollusca > Gastropoda > Neogastropoda > Conidae > Conus > Conus ventricosus. The sequence continues at coordinate 35,693,890 of CM031604.1, read as the reverse complement.
ATTTGCCTGGTACGTGCAATCCTTTTCCTTTTTAGCTTCTTGTTTAAAGACAGTGAATTTGATTCACGTTCTTTTTATGCATGTATAAATGTTGTGCGACTCGCCGGCCAGTCAACTCACCATTGAGGAAGGCATTAAAGCCGAAAATTTTGGAAATCTTTTTATCTTGTCTGTTGTTGTTGTTTATATATATATATATATATATATATATATATATATATAATATATATATATCACGAACAATATAAAATTGTCCTTTAAAAATCTGAAAGAGCTCAACCGTCTAGGGAGCAACATCTGTTAAAAATATTTTTTAAATGAAGTGTTAAAATCATCAAGCTTGTTTCGAGCCTCTTGCTCTCATCAGGATATCCTTTTAGGGGCACGCTATCGGTCTTTTATAGCGTACGGGACCTGATTCCATTTCTGCGTGTGTGAGACGATCTCATTCGCTGCACGTGTGGTCTGTGGTTCTTGTTGGGGTCTGTTCAGGTGGAGTGCGCTAGCAAAGATTTCCATTTGTGCCTGCAATTGTTTACTATTTGTACTTTTGTATTCAAAGTTGCTAGGTGTGGTTTACATAATATTAGCCATTTTTCTGTGGAGCATAAATTGCATTTTTTTAAAAATATTGTTGTATGGTGTTGCTCTTTTTATGATTTTCCATGATATGCTGTAGTTTATTTTTTTATCTTTGAGTCTCCAAATGTATTTACTCAGCTCTGTTTGGTTTTTGTATTTTTCTTTTTTGAATGACTGTTTATGGTTTGCGTATCTGGTTTTGAAAGTGTTTTCAGTAATCCTTATTTATGTTTCTTTTTCATTTTCTGATGTTACCGTAGCTTGGTATACAATATTGCTGTGAAGGCATTTGTTGCTTTGGGGCACTGTTCTTTTTTTTAGTGCAGTTGCAAGATGTCCTTTCGGCACCCTTCTCTTTTGTGTTGCTTTTCATTTTGTTAGATGAGTCAATTATATTTTTAAGGTTGGGCATACATGAGTATGATAGTTTAATGGTGTTTTTGTTGAATATTTTGAACAGTTTGTGTTCTTTTGGGAATGATGTTGCCAAGATTTTAAAGAATTCTTTTCCTATGTTTGTTTGTTTGTTTGTTGTTGGTTCTTTTTTGCCTACGTTTGTTTTTATTTATGGACAAGTGTGTGTGTGTGTGTGTGTGTGTGTGTGTGTGTGTGTGTGTGTGTGTGTGTGTGTGTGTGTGTGTGTGTGTGTGCGTGCGTGCGTGCGTGCGTGCGTGTGTGTGTGTGTGTCTGTGTGTGTGTGTGTCTGTGTCTGTGCATTTGTGTATGTGAGTGTATGAATGTGTGTGTGTGTGTGTGTGTGTGTGTGTGTGTGTGTGTGTGTGTGTGTGTGTCCCGAAACAGGAAGACAGGAGGATGGCGGAACTCTCGATGCTCTTCTCCCTGCTCCTCATGGAAGTGACAATCATCTCAGGCGCCAGCAATGTCCAGATTGTGGACCTGACACACGAACTGGGACCGGACACGCTGTACTGGCCAGGGAACCCTTCCTTCCAGCTGACCATCATCGCCAGAAACACCACCAGCGCTGGCTACTGGTAGGTGACTGTGTTTGTACATGTGTATGCGTGTGCGCGTGCGTGGGGGCGGGGGGAGGAGGTGTGTGTGTGTGTGTGTGTGTGCAGGTGAAATTTTCTCTGTGTGTGTGTGTGTGTGTGTGTGTGTGTGTGTGTACAGGTGGAATTTCTGGTATCTATGTACTTGTGTATATGATACCTATAATAATCAGTATAATCATTATGATATGCATTATTTCATTTGTGCTTTACAGTGTCAGTATTGATATTGTCTTAAATCTGTAAAGACTTTTTTTTTACTGCTGATCATGTAACAAATTTCTGTTTTATCAGATAATAAAGTATATTGAATTGAATTGAATTGAACTGACTCGGTCGTTTGTCGCGTAGGTGCATGTGCCATTGTGTACCTTCTTCTTTTAGCGTTCCCGGCCATGCAATATTGATAGTTCGGTATTGCGGATGAAGTCCACCGTCTGACTCAGCAATGTCATCGGCCTCCACAGCTGCTCCCCCAAGGTCCAATGCACCGAGCCATCTTCCCTGTGGTAGGGTGTCAGAGTGCGATGATGGACTGGAGAATGTGGGCTGGCGTGTGTGTGTGAACCCCCACCACATGAGCGCCAGAGAGCTTCAGCCTGTAGGGATGCGAGAGGAGCTGACAAAAATCCTGTTCTTAGATGGTGACCTGCGGCGTCCTTTTCAGCAGCTGGTGAGATGCTATCCCTTATCTGCGTGTCCTAGGTCTTGCCTGCAGAAGAGGTCGCCACGAGGTTCGGAACTGACTGAAAGAAGTGTCGTGACTTCTCCATAGGGCTTTTGGTAGATTGGTAGCCTCTCAGTTTGGGGACTCTGTCAGCTTCCTCATTGCCCATAACACCACTGAAGCGATGAGATTCCTGTTGTTCGAAACTTTCTTCTTGTGTCCTTGAGGATTCGGTGTGTTTGGCTGGATTGAAGACTCGGTAGAAGGGTTCGGCAGTCCGTGAGGAAGACCGTGCTAGCTGGTGGGTCGTTTGTTGCATTTAGGGGGTCTAATACACAGGTTTCAGCTCTGAGGTTTGCTGGAGAACTTCTCTCTCTCTCTCTCTCTCTCTCTCTCTCTCTTCTCTCTCTCTCTCTCTCTCTCTCTCTCTCTCTCTCTCTCTCTCTCTCCGCGCACACGCTTGCGCGCGCGTGCGTGTGTGTGTGCGTGCATGCGTGCGCGCGCGTATGTGTGTGTGTGTGTGTGTGTTGTGTGTGTACGTGTGTGTGTGTGTGTGTCTGTGTGTGTGTGTGTGTGTGTGTGTGTGTGTGTGTGTGTCTGTGTGTGTGTGTGTGTACGTGTGTGTGTGTGTACGTGTGTGTATGTGTGAAGCAGGTTCTAGAAATACCATATGCAAGTCAATATCAAGTGAGAGAGCATTAGTCTGAGCTCTAAACGTCTTTGGTTCATTTCCGGATTCTAACACTTTTTCTTCAACGGATTTGAAGCAGGTCAGAGGTAAAGAGGACAGGGGTATGCGGGTGGGTAGACGTGGGAGAGAGAACGAGTATGGGATAAGGGATGAGGAGGCCAGGGGAAGGAGGGTCAGGGGAGGGACGGGGGGCATGAAGAGAGAGTGTAGGACACGGGCAAGGTAGATGGGGGAAGGGGAGAAAGGGGAACGGGGAGAGCAGAGAAGAAGGGGACGGGGGTTAGGGACGAGGGGTGGCTAGTGTAGATAAAAAGATAGATAGATATACAGATAGATAGAGAGCTAGAGAGATAGACTGACAGATTAACAGAAAAACAGAGACAGAGAGAGAGAGAAGAGAGATTTTACGGTTTTAGTCTTACCCCAAGGACTGGGTGGGGAGTGGTGTCTCTGCAGACGTTAACTCCGAAGAGAAAATCTCTTCCATCCTGGATGCCTCGTGCAGAATTGAACACAGGGCCTCGAAACACGAGTCTGACGTCTTAGCCACTGGGCCCAAGGGGTCCCGTTCTATAACGACAATAATAATCATAATACTCACGAGCTTGAGATGCACAGGAGTTTCGATCTTGAGACAGTGGCAATCAGGGGGCCGGAATAGCTCAGTTGGTAGAGCGCCGGACTCGTGATCCTGGGGTTGCGGGTTCGAATTTCGGTATAGGGGGATTTTTCCCTCGGAGTTAACATTGGTTCTGACTCCATTCCCCACACAGTCCTTCGAATGAGACTATAAACCGAGGTTCCGTGTGTGAACGCACGCACAACATCTTGCACACACGTAAAATCCCATCACCAACTTTCGGAAGAGAAGGCCAGTCTGGCCGTTGGTATGGATGACACGTGACACATAGCATGCACCTTCCCCGAAGATGGAGTATGGCTGCCTTAATGGCGGGATAGAAAAGGGTCATACACACAAAACTCCACTGCCTGGCTATGCAGGGAGTGTCCGCAGGAGTATCAGCCTGCGTACGCAGAAAGAAAAGAAAGAAAGAAAGACAGTGGCAATCATAAAACTCACGAGTTTGAGACGCACATGAGTTTTGGCCTTGAGATAGTGATCTGTTGCCTACAAAGTCGACTGATAGAGACGACGATGATGATGCACGATGATATTGACGACTGTCGCTTGCTAACAAAGACAGTGACACTCTTTATGTTTGCCCAAGCTGCTGCTGCTCATGATGATGATACTGACGACAACAGCAACGTTGTTGATGATGATGTCATTATGAAAAAAAGCATTGGCAATACAATGGTTCTCTCGACAACCGCCTCGATTCCCTGTTGTTCAGGTACGAGAGCAACTCGTTCTTCACGCCTGAGCACGGGGGGACTCACCTGGACGCCCCTTCCCATTTCGCGGAAGGGTCGTGGAGGGTGCACCAGATCCCTGCGGACCATCTGATGGGTCCTGCTGTCGTGGTGGACGTCAAGGACAAGGCCGCCCAGGACGCGGACTACCTGCTCAGCGTGCAGGATCTCGAGGTACCGTGGGTTCTTCACATGGGTGGGGGAGCTGGTTTCTTCTGAAGTGGGGTGTGTGTGTGTGTGTGTGTGTGTGTGTGTGTGTGTGTGTGTGTGTGTGTGTGTGTGTGTGTGTAGGAGAGAAAGAGAGAGAGGGAGGGGGAGTGCACAATTGTGTCTAATCTATATCTCTGCAGTTCCTGTGCGTTTCTCTGTTTCTGCCTCTGTCTGTCTATCTGTCTGTCTATCTGTCTGTCTATCTGTCTCGCCATCCCTCTTTCCCCCTTCTCTCTCTCTCTCTCTCTCTCTCTCTCTCTCTCTCTCTCTCTCTCTCTCTCCTCTCTCTCTCTCTCTCTCTCTCGCTCTGTTTGTTTGCCTGTCTGTCTCCTTTTCTTTCTCTCTTCTTTCCTTCCATTTATCAGCCAGTATTGAATGGGGTCACTCATTATTCTGACATATGAGTTGGTTAAGGTGATGGGCGACAAAGATCAATCCAAAACGCCCATTTCTTCTTCTTCTTCTTCTTCTTCTTCTTCTTCTTCTTCTTCTTCTTCTTCTTCTTCTTCTTCTTTCTTCCTCGTTCGCTGTCACACGATTCGTCAGCGTCTGGCGAATAAAGTTGTATTCTCTAAGTCTTGCCGACTGCCGCAGACCTTGACGCTCGATTTGGTGGCATCTGACCACAGCACCTGTCCTTCTTCTTACCTTCTTGACCACGGGGCAGGCTGATGACAGCGCCAGCCTAACGGTCTTGTACGTGTGAGCATTCAGCTGATTGTGGCCGGTTCGGAGCCTCACCAGGACCCCATGTTGCTCTCTGGACAGATGGTGAAAGTCGTCCTTTTCTGTCTGTGGCTTTAGGGGTGACCTGATGGTGCTGATATTCTCGCTGTGGCTGACGCTGCACTTTAACTTGTCTTCCTGGCTACAGTTTTCACCAGTTATTTGTCTTCTCATTTCCTAGGTCTTCACAGTAAGCAGCGATCCACTGGAGGACTCCTCTAGACCTGTTGTTGAGCTTTTGCCAGGTGGTAGAGCTTTTCATTCCCCGGAGCCTGGAATTGATATAGAGAGCATTATTTTTAAAGTCAAATCACTTGCTGGCTTAAATCTCTGAATTATGCTGGTGGCCTTCGTGAGTGCTGGTCTTTGTCCTATAATGTATGTGTTGCCTACCTATGTCGATACATGCATTAACTTTCTGTCCTACACGGAACTTAACAAACACGCCCGCTTTTCTGTTTGTCAGAGTCAGTGCCAGACCCGTCAATGTATGTATGAATTCATGCTCCATGTAGGTGATTTTCTTCTATCATGGCCTGTGTAAGACATCGTCAAGCTGCACTATCCTGCTCATCCCCTACAGTAATGTCGAGGATAGAGCTACAGACATATATCTGGTTGGTCTGGTCCCAAGGTTCTAGCAAGAGTTTGCTTCCCATGGTGCTGCTATCCACATCAGAATGTCGTGTATTCGCATCATAACGGCTGGCGAATAGAAAGAAAGTTCCTTCACTGTGCTGACACTTTCTTGGATGGGTGTTGTGGTCGTCAGGACCGTATAGAACAACACAGAAACTTGTGGCTGTGTTCCAGGACTGGGAGGAAGCCCACGGCAGGATGCCGGCCAAGAGCGTCGTCCTCATAAACGCGGGCTGGGGCAGCCGCTATCCCAACGCCTCACTGGTCTTCAACACCCCCAGCCCCACCGAACCCTCCACCTTCCACTTCCCGGGAATCCACCCGGACGCCGCCACCTTCCTCGCCACCCAACGTGACGTCATCGCGGTCGGGGTGGACACGCCATCCACGGACTACGGCCAGAGCACGACGTTCCCGACCCACGTCATCCTAGGCGAACACAACATCCTGGGGCTGGAGAACGTGGCCAGTTTGGACAGACTGCCCGCCCGGGGAGCCACGGTGATCTTGGGCGTCATCAAGCTGGTGGATGGAAGCGGGGCTCCTGCCCGGCTCCTGGCTCTGGTGGGAGATGGTGCAGACATCTTTGGCTCGGACACCGGGAGCGGTCGGCGCCATGCCGTGTCAGGATGGTTGCTCTTCTGGGGGGTCCTCTACAGCAGCTGGCTAAGCTTGAAATGATATTATTGTGGGCAGTAGCCGTATCCCTGACTCCCTTTTCTTTCTACACATGCTGAAAGACCGAAGGTGTAAAACACGAATTGAAGATGTGTGTCCAAAATAGTTTTCTTTTTTCATCCTTTGTCGTCGTCATTGTTTCTTTGTCTGGCTTCCTGCCCACTGACCATCAAAACGGCAGTGCCTTTATTTTCTTGTTCACGACCTGCGTGACATTGTATAAATGACAAGAACTGATTACCCTGTATGTTATTCTTTGTAACTACTTTCATGTATGTCTCCGTTGACCCCCTCTCTCCCCTTTCCTCCCATACACATTCCTTCTAGATGCCTTTGGTAGGCTTTGGGAAGGTAACAAGCGGGGGGGGGGGGGGGGGGGGGGGGGGGGGGGGGGGAGGGGGGGGGGAGTCTTTTAGTATAAACGGCATGGAAATTCGGTTGCAGGACAATTGCAAACAATTTTTACCCCTGGATAATCGCACACAATGCAAGACTGCACACATAGAATTTGGCTTGGCAGGGAGTGAGCTAACCCTAACAGCCCCCCCCCCTCACCCCCCACCCCACCCCCCCCCCCCCAAAAAAAAGGAAAAAAAAAAGAAAAAACATGGGGACTACATGTGCCTCGGCAAAAAATTGATGGACAATGAATAAATATGTAATGCTGAATGTCCTCCCTCAGCTTCGAATCACACATTTAGCATAATCGTTTATCATGATTATTGCAACGTGAATGCTTTATAATTCAGATGTTCATTGCTGTCTGGTTTGCTACGTCATCACAATTTTATTCTTGACATTTCAGAAGTTAATAAACATATTGTATGTTCATACTACGTGTTTACCATACTCATCAACCGTATCATCTTAATTTCATTGCTGTTTGTTTTAGACAAGTTCAAGCATTTTGTCTTAAACGTAAACGTGTTCACTCGAACGTTTCCAAAACAAAGTCTACATGCTGTCCGACAAATCTTTAAATTCTACCTCCCCGTAGCGGTGGACTCTGACCAACCATTAGCGACCACGTCATGAGTGTGAGGCCTCTTAAGGGACGTGTATTCCATGTGTGCAGTTGTACAGTACCATCGAGCAGAAGAGCCCCATGTGTATTATTGTACCATGGTCGTGCGCAGCTGTCCTGCACCGGGAAATTACGCTAGTGTTAATGCTTGCCTCTTCTCTGTCAATGTTACCGGGAAATTCTACGCTTGTGTTAATTAATGCTTGCCTCTTCTCTGTCAATGTTACCGGGAAATTCTACGCTAGCGTTAATGCTTGCCTCTTCTCTGTCAATGTTGCCGGGAAATTCTACGCTAGCGTTAATGCTTGCCTCTTCTCTGTCAATGTTACAGGGAAATTCTACGCTAGCGTTAATGCTTGCCTCTTCTCTGTCAATGTTACCGGGAAATTCTATGCTAGCGGTAATGCTTGCCTCTTCTCTGTCAATGTTACCGGGAAATTCTACGCTAGCGTTAATGCTTGCCTCTTCTCTGTCAATGTACCGGGAAATTCTACGCTAGCGTTAATGCTTGCCTCTTCTCTGTCAATGTATTGTATTCTGCCCTTTTTATTTGAAACTTGCCGTATTGTTCGTATGTTTTCCTGTCATTGTAGTCCCATTTAACTGTCAAGATTCTTGAAAGTGTTTACACTGTGTTTTCGTCTTGCTGTAGTTTTGTAACATTCCCAGCTGTTTTGTCGTGGTATGGTGACAATGGGACGAGTCCAGTGGAATACAAACTGCAATGACTGTTTGCACATACGGCCTTTTCGTGTCTGCTTTAATATGTAGTTTACACTTCCGTTTCAATCTTGAGCGATAAATCATACGGATGATTTACATATCTTAGGGGTGTCAGTTGTTCAGCTATTAGGTATTAATTAGATTATTAAATGTCGATTGTTGAGTTTTCTCTTCAGGACAGGACTTTCGTTTCTACAGGACTATGTCTATAAGTCACCGTGTCTAAAAGTCATCGTGTCCATATGTCCAGCCCTGACCCTGACCCTGACCAAACCTTAACCCTAACTATATATCTAACCAAACTCTTATCCTACCACATAGGTACGAAGACATTTAGACCCGGTGATGTACAGAACCTTCTTTGAAACGAAAAGGTGATACTGAGACACGGAGACACAGAGACACGGTGATACCGAGACAAGGTGACATGTAGTCACAGTGACATACAGACATGGTGACATAGAGACACGGTGACAAAAAGCGGAATAACGCGTTTCGACCTCGAGATCTTCTGGTGGTAAGACTAACATTGACCCACACAAACCCCACACTCAACCGCCTTCTCTCTCTCCCCGCCGCCCCCCCCCCCCCCCCCCCCCCTTTCCTTTTTTTTTCCCTTCGCCTTCCACGCCTCATTTTCTATCCTCCATCAAAAAACAAAAATAAAGAAAGAAGAAAAACGTTATGTAAGCTGTGTTTGAAATGCTATGTAATGTTGAGTTGTTTATAGCCCAGCCGACTGCAAAGGGCCATATCGGGACTGTCACTGCGTCGAAGTGAACTCACAAGTCATTAATTCACACAATCATAACCTGTGTTTGGAAGTGTTCTTTCTTAATAGGCGAGTAGATGTTGTTACTGTAGTTATCTTCTCTTGGGAAATGAAAGGTTGGGATTGGAACACATAATCTTTAAAAAAAATTATAACAAACAAAAAAGGAAGGGGGATCTGGGGAAAGGGAGTGGCTTTCTTAAATAATATATACATTAATAAATAAAACTATAAATCTTTTGTTTTAAATGGTCGCAGGTGCTGTGCGGTGATATCCAGTTCAACAGATTTCTCTAATGCTGAAAGGTAGCAGGTTCAAGACAGTTAGTTCCAGTCACTGCACGTCATACTCTTATGTAATCTTCTTGCAGAATCAGATTGCCTGGTGTCCATAGGCCGCTGCTGGAAGACTGGGACCACTGAGAGTGTGTGTGTGGGGTGTGTGTGTGTGTGTGTGTGTGTGTGTGGGGTGTGTTGTGTGTGTGTGTGTGTGTGTGTGTGTGTGTGTTTTGTGTTGTGTGTGTGTTTGCGCGCGTGTGTGTGGTGTGTGTGTGTGTGTGTGTGGTGTGTGTCGTGTGTGTGTGTGTGTGTGTGTGTGTGTTGTGTGTTTTGTGTGGTGTGTGTGTGTGTGTGTGTGTGTGTCTAAAGACCCCCTGTTGCTCTGCACTCTCTCTCTCTCTCTCTCTCTCTCTCTCTCTCTCTTTTCTCTCTCCCCTCTCACTCTCTTCTCTCTCTCTCTCACTCTCTCTCTCTCTCTCTCTCCTCTCTCTCTCTGTGGTGTGTGTGTGTGTGTGTGTGTGTGTGTGTGTGTGTGTGTGTTTTGTGTGTGTGTGTGTGTGTGTGTGTGTGCGCGCGCGCGCGTGTGTGTGTGTGTGTGTGGCGCTGTGTGTGTGTGTCGCTCTCTCTCTCTCTCTTATCTTTCTCTCTCTTTTCTCTCTCTCTCTCTCTCTCTCTCTCTCTCTCTCTCTGTGACTCGGTCTGTCTCTATATCTGTCTCTCTCTGCCTGTCTGTCTCTCTCGCTCTCGCTCTCTCTCTCTCTCTCATCTCTCTCTCTCTCTCTCTCTTTTCCTTCTCTCCCTTCCCCTCTCTCTGTCTCTCTCTCTCTCCCTCTGTCTCTCTCTCCCTCTCTCCCCTCTCTCTCTCTCCTCTCTCTCTCTGAGAATAGCCTCTCTTATTTGTTTGACGAAAGCAGTGGTCATCGTCGACAACCTACTACTAAAGGATGTACCATTGTCGGGGCCCTTCCATGTGGCTTAGGCTAATGCCAGAAACTGTTTCTAGGTGAAATGGCCTTTTCAAAGACGCCACGCGATTTAAAGCGGGCGGGAATGTATGGAACATCATGCTGCACGCTTTCCCGGGGTGGGGTGGTGGCGGTGGGGGGTGGGGGGTGGGGGGGGGGCATCAGTATGGTGTTTGGCGATTCCTTGAGAGTCTGCCCTCAGAAAGTGTTAGGTACAGTCTGGTGCGGGTAAGTCTCCTGTCTGCATTCAAGGGCGTGGCAGGAACAGCAAAACATCCGACTTACGACACCATCCTGTCTGTTCCCCTTTCATCCACTACGCTGGCAGTGACACGGTGGGGCCCTTTTGGCATAAAATGTCCCGTCGCCTGTTGCCAGAGTCACAGCTGAGGCACTCAGGACAACACTCGAGAGCTGGAGAAAAGTCCTTTTATGCCAGTCTTAGCCCTGTTTCTAGCCAACCCCAGCTCGTTTACTCTATAAGTCAGGTGATTTACAACTGCTCGGGACATATTCTAAGGGCGGCGGCAGCAGTGACGATCCGTGTGTGTGTAGAAGAATGTGTGTGGTCGACATGGCCTGGGGACTACTTCTGAAGACAGTGAGTGACAATGATTTACTGGCTGATGACAGACAGGACAGTACAGTACAGTGACCTCACTCGGCGAGAATGGGGACAGACGATCACTGATCACTGAAATGTGACAGCGGTGTTACGGCATTGGAACGCCAGGTCTGTTTTCACACAGGTCTATATTCCCCCCAGGTCTTTCTTACTCCAGGTTCTGAGTTCTGCCTGCTTCTAAATTTCCCCAAGTCTATATTGTTTTTCCAGGCCTATCTCTCTCCCCCCCCCCCCCCCCCCCCCATCTCATCCCAACTGCCTCCCGGCCTATGTCCCTACCCCTTTCCCGGTTTATATTTCCCCCAGTTCTGTGTTTCCCCGGGTGTATATTCCCTCACATCTACGATCCCTTGGTTTCTGTTCCCGGGTCTCTGTTCCCCCAGGTTTAGCTCCAATTCCCACACCCCTCCACCCAGGTCTTTGAAGTCCCTCCGATCTAAGTTTAACCAGGTCTAAGTTACTCCCAGGTCTTTGTTCACCTGGTCTTTATTTCCCTCAGCCTATGTTCACCAGTCCCTCATCGCCATTAAAAAAAATCGCATGAACCCCAAAGGGTCAGCTGACTCAGATCAAGGTAAAGGTCAAAGGGCACAGAATGAGGGTATTGCAGCATCATTTGAAGTGAAATGTTGGTGACCCATAGTGGGTCAACTGATACATGTCCATGCTAGAAGAGGTGACACAGGGCGGTGCTCAGGTGACCCAGAGCAGTCGTAGTGAACGAGATTGTCGTTGAATTTTGTTACCTACAACAGCTTGCATAGATCCCTACGTAAATTAAAGATTCGGTGGAATCTCATGTCATGCGTCATTGTGACTAAGATTGTGTTGTAATCATCTCAGGTGTTGTTAATGGATTACAGTGACACACACCTGGATTCATAAACAAATGATCCGCAGTGGGATATCACCACAAGATCGAAGTTAAAGGTCATGTTACACCACACACACACCACACACACACACACACACACACCACACACACACCACACACACACACACACACACACACACACACAAATCATTTTGACCCAGTCTGGGCCACTTGACCTTTAACATGTGTGATCCATAATGGGTCAGGTGACAGTTATGTTATCAAAGATTAGATCACCCAGGTTTGATCAAACCTAACATGGCCCTTGCGGTAGGCCGGGTTATAAACACCATGAGTTGTAGTCACACAGACTGGGTCAAAATGACCCACAATGCTGCAAAATGTTAAGTTACCAAAAATGTCATTTGGCCATCCAGACTCAAGTTAAATTCGGCTGATCCAGCGTTCCATGCTAACCCAGGTCAAGGTTAAAGGTCAGGTGACCCAGAAAGGGGCACAGTGACTCTGATCCGCGTTGAAGGTCAAATCACTTAAGAATAACGTGACCCACTCGAATTGAAAGTTTGGGTGACACAAACTGTAATCTTTGATTGCAGTTCACTGTGTTGTTTTGTGACGTGCTACATTGGACTGAACAGTACTACACTCTTCAGCACCACACTATGTTCTTTTGCACTTACCTGTATGTACTGCAAGTCACCATACTGCATCGTATTGCATCATATTGTTATGTGTCACTTTGTATTGTTTTGGATTGTGTTGTGCTGTGCAGTTTTGAAAAAAAAAATCAGAGATAATTAACTGGACACATCAATAGATAGAAAGAATAAGTCTTTTTATTTTTGCAGAAACCGTGACAGATAATAAGACACATCAATAGACAGAAAGAATATGTCTTTTTATTTTTGCAGAAACCGTGATAGATAATAGGACACATCAATAGATAGAAAGAATAAGTCTTTTTATTTTTGCAGAAACCATGATAGATATAGGACACATCAAGAGACAGAAAGAATATGTTTTATTTTTGCAGAAACCGTGATAGATTATAGGACACATCAATAGATGAAAGAATAAGTCCTTTTATTTTTGCAGAAACCATGATAGATAATGGGACACATTAATAGATAGAAAGAAAAAGTCTTCTTTTTTTGCAGAAACCATGATAGATAATGGGACACATCAGTAGATAGAAAGAATAAGTCTTTTTATTTTTGCAGAAACTGTGATCATAATGGAACGCATCAATCGATAGAGAGAATAAGTATTTTTTTTATTTTTGCAGAAAAGAAACACAACGTTATGGGACACATCAATAGATAGAAAGAATAAGTATATTTATTTTTGCAGGGAAAAAAAAAAGAAAAAACACAACGTAATGGAACACATAGATAGAAAGAATAAGTATTTTGATTTTTTGCAAAAAAAGAAAAGAAAAACACAACGTAATGAGATACATCAATAGATAGAAAGAATAAGTATTTTTATTTTCGCAGAAAAAAAAAGAAGAAAACCACAACGTAATGGGACACATCAATAGATAGAAAGAATAAGTATTTTTATTTTTGCAGAAAAAAACACACAACTTAATGGGACACATCAATAGATAGAAAGAATAAGTATTTTTTTTATTTGCAGAAAAAAAGAATACCACAACGTAATGGGACAGATCAATAGATAGATACAACAAATATTTATATTTTTGCAGAAAAAAGAAAACCACAAACTTAATGGGACATTTCAGTAGATAGAAAGAAAAAGTATTTTTATTTTGCAGTAAAAGAAGAAGAAAACCACAACGTAATGGATACATCAATAGATAGAAAGAATAAGAATTTTCATTTTTGCAGAAAAAAGAAGAAAAACACAACGTGCTGAGATTTTAGTCCACCCGCCCTGTCATTCTTCATGCATGTGAAACACATGACAATAATATCATGGATGCTGTTAAAAAAAAAAAGAAAAGAAAAGAAAAAGAAAGGGAAAAAAAGGTAGGCGTGACGACTTTATTTACATTCTTCGCTGACAGGAAAACAACAACAGTACAAGGCACCGGGATGCCAGACTCGCACGCCACACTCAGCAGCCGACTTAATGTGATTATCACCAGCAATTGCAAAAATGTATTCAAAGGCGCATCACTTCGTCCAGGAGGCAGAAGAAGAGGGGGTGGGTGGTGGGGGGGGGGGGTTCCAATTTATTTCTAAAGATCTACCGTGTTTGAACAGTTGGTGTGTGGGAGAAGAGGTACGGTGGATAGTGATGCTGGTGGTGGTGGTGGTGGTTGTGGTTGTGGTTGTGATGGTGGTGGTGGTGGTGGTTGTGACGGTGGTGGTGGTGGCGCGGACGTCGTTTTGCAATTATGGGGCACTCGCCAAAAAGTTGTTAAAGAGGGGTGGAGGAGATGGTAGGGGTAGAGTGGGGGCCTAAGTTTAAAAGATTACAGTCCCGCAACCTAACGGCTGCATGGGAAATGGACTTTTGCAGGTTCACCATGTCTGGGGCATGGCATATTGGAAGGTCTGTCCCTCTCGTTCCGCTGCCTTTAACCTTCCCTGAACTGAATCACGTATACATTTACTGCTGGGTGGGCAGGGAGGGTGTTCTAGCCGTGAAATGCCCTTGCCAGTTGATTACAGGCCCCTTCTTCATAGGAGGGCAGGGGAGGTGTTAGAGGGAAGGGGAGAGAAGCTGGCAGCGCCTAATTCGTGCACAATGTCTCCAACCTTAACCGATGACGTTTTCCTGATACTTTTGTTGTTGTTGTTGTTGTTGTTGTTGTTGTTGTTGTTATCTGGAATGCGCTTTTTAAGGTGCTTGACAACTACCCCTCCACTTTCATTCACCCATTTTCCTCTCTGATTCGTGCCTGCGGATCATCACAATCTTCGCTGTGCTCTTCATTGGTACATTGCGTCATATGTCTCTTGATGTTCTACAGGCTTTAATAAGGTAGAGCAGACAGATATATTCCAACCCACACCAAATGTTTTCGAAATCGAGTACAACATAATACACTCTGTTTTTATTCTGTGTACATTTAGAAATTGCTAAACTGAATACGGTTGTAAGTGTCCTGTCTCAAGTGTATCTATCGACGCTTGTTGTAAACATCACAAATAACCTGTCGAAGTTAAAAGACACAGCAGTATTCCACAAGAATTGTTTTTTATTCCAGAAATGACTGTAACAACTTCTACTTTATAGCAAAAATTCCAAAATAGCAAAAATCGATCTTCTGTGTGAAATGAACTAAAAAAAAACAACAACGTGTAATTCACAACTTATTATGTAGTTTCTCTTCTTTCCACAAGAGAGTAGAGCTGTCAAACTTAACAGTAGCAGTTAGATTTGGTGCAGAAATGCAGAAATTAATGCCAAGCCTTACTGATGCTTTACGTTGCCAGTTTAATTGGAATTCCAGGACAACTGGTTTCGAAAGGGTTAAAGTATTACATTTTCTTTCTTCCTTTCTTTCTTCCTGGCTTTCTTTCTGTCCACTTCCTTCCGACTCAAGAATGTCACATAGGCGGCCAGTGCTTTACTGGAAAAAGGCAGGGCGCTTGGTATTTTGGGATCAGAGCTAAGCTTGGGTTCCTTCAGAACAGTGCAATTCACAAGCAGCAAGCGTAGCTACAAGCATCGACCAATAGCAGAAGAGTTTACATTAGTAGGTGAATCACAGATTCACCAAGAGAGAGAGAGAGAGAGAGAGAGAGAGAGAGAGAGAGAGAGAGAGAGAGAGAGAGAGAGAGAGAGAGAGAGAGAGAGAGAGAGAGAGAGAGAGAATGCAGATTATATTAATGTCTTCCGGTCTGAACGTTTAATTGTGTAATTGTGTTCTGCTCTTTTTTCAGCACACCATGAATAGAAACGCCGTCCGATTGGTCGATAATTTTAGCGGTATCTTCATACTTCTCAATGACCTGTTATGAAAATGTCTGAAACATTAAACGGAGAAGACTGGGGATGACGATGATACTTTTCCTTCTTTTGCCATAAAAAGGCAACGGCTATCCATTCTTGCAGGTGAAAAGAGCTGTTGAATATTCCAGTCACGAAGAATTTTAGAGGAGATCGACCAATCGTTTAACACGACACATATTACACTAAATGCTTATAAATTAAAGGAAATTTAAGTTTGAAAAAGAATGTTTTAACAACTTAGTCTCTGCATTCCGTTCGTTCCGTTCAAAATCCACTTCCTTTTGACACAAACAGACTAAATGTTGATCTTTGTTGTCTGGATGTCTCACGGACATTTTTTCCTCTCATGCCTGGCCATTATCGTTTTTCTTTTTTTTCAGTTATTTTCCCATGCACCCTCAATAGTGAGGGCCATCGATTGGTGCTTTGTTTTGTCCGCTGTTCATATTCTGGTTATCCTGCGTGCTGAGGCTGTGCGCAGAGCAGGACACTGTTTGGAATCTTGTCTGTCCCTTTCTTTGTTTTTCTTTTTATGGACCAATCACCGGCTTCTTTGCTTTTTTTTTTTAATTTACAAAGTGCTGAGTTGGGGGGGGGGGGGGGAGGAGATTGCTCGTTTTTATTTGTTTGTTGTTTTTAATTGTTTGTTCGTAGGTGGGTTTTTTTTTCATGTCATGTCATGTTGCCAACCAAGGAGGCCCAATCAGGGTTGCAATCACGTACAAATCAAAGCGCCCAGACAATAAATCCAGATTTAATCAAAAGTCATAATTATACCTAAACGACTGATCTAAGACTGCGTTTTCCTGCCACCAGTTTAAATTCTGGCGAGAAGGTGGCGTGTTACCACTGCAACGGATACTTAGCTATCTATTCTACACTGCTCTTTTCTGATATTTACGTTCTTAAGGTGTTTTTCTTCTTTTTTTTTCCCCCTCTTCTTACACAGAACGTTTCCTTTCCACTTTCACCAAGGACGTTTCGTTTTCGTCCGCGGTGTTACTTGGTTGACTTGTGTTCGCGATCAGGCAAAAACTACCATACCGATTCCAACGGAACGTGGTGTAATCATAAATTTCACCAACAGACCATCAATGAAATGTCACCAACAGACCATCAATGAAATGTCACCAACAGACCATCAATGAAATGTCACCAACAGACCAATGAAATGTCACCAACAGACCATCAATGAAATGTCACCAACAGACCATCAATGAAATTTTGATGCGGATCCGGATCAAGGCGTGGGTGCAGGATCCGTTTGGCTCGGGCAGTGATCTGCGCTCTCCTGGGTGCCTTTCTATTAGATTTCTTTCTTTCTTAAGTCTCGTTGCAGTGGACTAAGTGGAATGGCAGACGCACTCAGCACTACCTGTCCTTATCAGATTCCCAGATATCAATGTTTATAATCAAGTTGCTGTAAGTAGTTATTTTTCCTGTGCGTCACACTGAAGGCTGGACTTCGATTTATTTCCTGAGTTGTTTCAACTTTTCCTTTTTTTTCTTTTTTTTTACTTTCTCTCCCCTGCGGATTTGTTTTGCATTTGGATTTGTTTCACATTTGTTGAAGAACCATTTTTGTTATGCTTCAAATTTGTGATTGTAGATCTCGGCACACCAACAAGACGTCAGCTCACACACACACACACAAAAAGCGTCAAACAAGAAGGCAACAATAACAAATCTCAAAGAAATAGCTCCGTGTGCGCGATTTTTTTTTTTTTTTTCAAGCGGTTTCTGCTCATCTCCGCCGGTTCTCTCCAGACTCTGATCCTTCGCATGCCCAGGGCCTGAACCGCTTGATACTGTCCAGGGACGTGGGATTCCTCATCCACTCGATCACCTGACTGGGCGTGACGATGTACACGTCA
>CM031604.1:35638786-35668786 GCA_018398815.1 Conus ventricosus | reverse complement strand
GCTGACATTGTGCTCTTGATCTGGGTGTTCTTTCTTTCCTTGTTTAGGGTTTGGTTGGTTGGTTTCTTTTGTCTTTCTTCGAGTTTCTTTTCAACTATGTTTTTGGTGTTGTGGGGTTTTTTTTTGTTTTTTGTTTGTTTGTTTGGGACTTTTTTTTTCTCTTTTAGTTCAGAGTGGACACGCACGCGTGCTTGACTATACGTTAGGTCGTTTTCCTGTACTTTTTCGTCCCGTTTTCTTCTCTCTTTTTTTTTTTACATACTTACTGTCTTTTTTCTTCTTTCCCTACTTCTGTGCTTTCTCTTTTCTTTCTGTTGTCCAGCTGCTTCGGTTTCTTTTTCTCCTAATGTTTTAGACCCCCCCCCAAAAAAAGAAGGAAAATGAAAATTACATCAATTGTTTCTATATTTGCTTGTATGTTGTTCTGTTTCGGAAGAAGGCAAAACGTAAATAAAGAAATTAACGACCGACTTACCTCCTTTTTGATACTGAATCAAAATGTCATTACTACTCAGTGATAAAGCGGGGAGAACAAGCTGTGCATATCATACCCGACTAATAACTAACCACCTGCTCCTAAAACAGCACCTGGCGTGAAAAGAAAAAACGATTGAAAAACTCGGTTTGAGAACTTATACTTATTTTGTAAGTTAAACTCGAAGTTTCACTCGTTCTGCAGGGGCGGATGGTTGGAAACTCAGCCCTGGTCGCTGAACGAACGGTGGCATGAAGAAAGAGGATCTTCCACACACGTTCGGTGAGAACACCGTTGGTACGGGACGGGTATGGAGATGTTTTCTCGAAGACGACCGACTAGCGTCGGCCTTTGTAGGGGCCTCTTAAATAGCCACGGACGGGTCAATAAGGCGATTTGCACGACCTCCGCTGTGAACCAACCCGTCCCAGCCTCCAGCCAGAGCCTTGGGTAATCTCCAGTCTTTCTAGTTGCCCCAACACAGGATTTGGTGGGCAGGGGTGTTGGTGTGAATGGGTATTACCACGTCAATGCGTTTGCTAGCGTGTTAGCTTTTCGCGTGTCAGCAAGGGCAGTGTTTGGACAGCCTGGCTGTGAGAAAATATGGCATGCATGTGTGTGTGTGTGTGTGTGTGTGTGTGTGTGTGTGTGTGTGTGTGTGTGTGTGTGTGTGTGTGTGTGTGTGTGTGTGTGTTGTAATGGCTTTGTCTTGGAATACCTCACCTTGCGAGTCTTGCCTCCGCACCATCACACCTCCATCCAACCGCCCCCCCCCCCCCCCCCTCTCTCTCTCTCTCTCTCTCTCTCTCTCTCTCTCTCTCATCTCTCTCTCTCTCTCTCTCTCTCTCTCTCTCTCCTCTCTCTCCACTCCCATGTGTACCACCTCCCTTCCCCTCACATCCCCGTCAAGAACCACACACAGGCACTTTCAGTTTCTTTCCCATCGACAGGTAATCCGGTGTCACAGATTCGCAGCGCCCTCTCTGAATCATGAAGGGCATTTTTTTGGGGGGGATAAAGCTGTTTCACTCGAGCAACAATCCAGCCATACACCATCAATATCATGATGGAGATTTTTTTTTCATAAAGGTTTATCATCCAGACTAACATTATCCTATCTTTATATAAAAAAGACAGTTTATGAATTAAAGCTTAACCAGTCATCCTACGGACGAGCAGTATCTTATTTGTATTACAAGGCGCTGGAAGGGATTCTGACGTTCATTTTCGTGTTTAAATTTTATTTCTAAGTTCAGTAGAAGTCGAGGTATGATTTTTTGAAGTTTATGCATAACTAATGAGCTAAAACATCATTTCGATTCCTGCACACCCACCTTAAAAAAAAACAATAAAATAAAGATACTTATAAGTGTTACCTGTTAAACATACTTATATAGTGAGGCTTGTATGGGTTTTTGGAAACTAAAACAAAAGAGGTCCTCGGAGCAAAAATCAGAGCCCATGAAGACTGGTTTGACGAGAACGATGAGAAGATCAAAGAAGCCCTCCATGCGAAGAACAAGTCTTACATCGAGTGGCAGAATGACCCATCGTCCGTCTCCAAACGCGAGAGATTCAAGACTCTCCAGGCCAAAGTGCAGACCGACCTACGTCTGATGCGGGACCAGTGGTGGGAGGACAAAGCGACTGAAGTCCAAGGCTACGCCGACTCTCACAACGCCAAGAAATTCTTTGGCTCGTTGAAGACAGTCTTCGGACCCTCAGCATCAGGCTGCTCCCCGCTACTGTCCTCCGACGGCGCAACCCTGATCAAGGACCAAGAAGGACTAAGCAAGCGCTGGCAAGAACACTTCAGCAACCTGCTCAACAGGCCCTCGTCAGTCGACTCGGATGCCTTGAACCAGATCCCTCAGCAGCCAATACAAGACACACTTGCAGTACCCCCCACCATTGCAGAGATCCAGAAAGCAATCCTCCAGACGAGCTCCGGTAGAGCATCAGGAAAGGACGGAATACCTGCTGAGATCTACAAGGCGGCAGGCCCCAACGCCCTAAAAGCCTTTCACGATGTCCTGCGGAGTATCTGGGAGGAGGAGAAGATGCCAGATGACTTCCGCGACGCCCTGATTGTCTCCCTCTACAAGAACAAGGGAAGCAAAGCCGACTGTGGGAACTACAGAGGCATCTCGCTACTCTCCATTGCTGGAAAGATCTTCGCCAGAGTCATCCTCAACAGACTCATCACTGTTTCCGAGCAGAACCTCCCCGAGGCGCAGTGCGGCTTCAGACCCGGCAGAAGCACTGTCGACATGATTTTTGCTGTCAGACAGCTTCAGGAGAAGTGTATCGAACAAACATGCCCCTATACTCTGTTTTCATTGACCTGACCAAGGCCTTTGACACGGTCAACAGGGAAGCTCTTTGGACAGTCCTCGAGCGCATTGGATGCCCACCAAAGTTTGTGAAAATGATCAAGCTCTTCCATGAAGGCATGACCGGCCAGGTCCTCTCCAGTGGAAACGTGACGGAAGCCTTCGAGATCAGCAATGGCGTGAAGCAGGGCTGTGTCTTAGCTCCGGTCCTCTTCAACGTCTTCTTCACCTGCATGCTGTCCCACGCTGTCCAAGACCTGGAGAAGGGAGTCTACTTCCGCTATCGTCTGGACGGCTCCCTCTTTGACCTTCGTCGCCTCACTGCCAAGACAAAGAGCATCAAAGATCTCCTTCAAGAAGTCCTCTTTGCCGATGACTGCGCACTGGTGGCCCATGCAGAATCCGATCTGCAAACGATGCTTGACCGCTTCTCCGATGCTTCAAAGCTCTTCGGCCTGACAATCAGCCTCGGCAAGACTGAGGTGCTTCACCAACCCGCACCAAACACCAACCCCTCGGCACCCCCATCGTCATTGACGACTCCCAGCTTGCGAACGTTGAACATTTCAGATATCTAGGAAGCACCATCTCCTGTGATGGCTCCCTGGACAGGGAAGTTGATGCCCGAATCAGCAAAGCAAGCCAGGCGCTGGGAAGACTCCGCAACAGAGTGCTTAGTCAACACAACATTCGGCTGACCACAAAACTGAGAGTTTACAACGCAGTGGTCTTGCCCTCTCTCCTCTATGGGTGCGAATCTTGGACACTGTACCGCAGACACGTCAAGAAGCTGAGAACTTCCACATGCGAGCTCTTCGCTCCATACTCGGAATCCATTGGCAGGACCGTGTTTCCAACCTCGAGGTCCTGGACCGTGCTCACACTACAAGTATCGAGTCCATGCTCATCAAGGCCCAGCTTCGATGGGTGGGGCATGTCATCCGTATGGAAGAGCACCGTATGCCAAGGCGACTGCTGTATGGAGAGCTTCTGCAAGGCAAGAGAAACCAAGGACGCCCAAAGAAACGGTACAAGGACTCGGTCAAATCAAACCTCCAGTGGTGCGAACTCAAACCAAAAGAACTAGAGGAGTGCGCCAGTGACCGACCTCTGTGGCGGGCCACAATTCACAAAGCCGCTACCAACTTCGAAAGTACTCGACGCCAAAAGCTGACTGCCGCCAGGGATCAACGCCACAGAGCAGCAGCAGCAGTGATCACGACAACGGACTTCCAGTGCCCCACTGTTCCAGACTCTGCGCCTCCAGATTGGGGCTGCAGAGCCACCTCCGCGTACATCGATGAGTTGCAGAAACGCTAACGTCATCTTCGGATCCGAAGGACTACCATCATGGGTTTTTGGAAACTAAATCAGGAAAAATCTCAAATCATGCCAGAAAACGATTTTTCGCCTTTTTCCTTGGTTCGTTTCATAGAATTGCCCGCCCAGCACGTGGGTACAATAACGAGAAGGACATTTCACAAAGCTTTATTATCAAGCAACAGTCTAGCAACATCCTGGCCTACCAGCAAGCTATGCTGCTGCTCGACCAACAGATTCGCAACATTCTGTCTGTATCATGGATGACGGTGTAGGAATAAAACGTTAATTAATCGAACAAGGGCCAGCGATACCCCGATCTGTTTCATGAAGGACCCGTTTGAAATGAAGCTTTATCACCCAGTCAGCATACAGACGTATTTGAAACCTTACGAGCAAGTTAAGTAACACTTGCTCGTATACTTGACATCATTATTTTGACCAAATAAGATATGCATGGTAATTCTCGCTTGAAAGTTGAGTCAATGCCGTTGGGAGTTGACGTAAGAGGAAGCTGAGGTCTCAATACCACCAAAGGAATGGAAGGGAAACAATTACAAGAGAGAAGCAACGGGTTTCGACTCTTGGGTCTTGTACAAGTAAGACGAAGTACAAACCAGCACCGAGCCAGAAAGCTCCTAAGCTCATGTGGGCTACTCTCTCTCTCTCTCTCTCTCTCTCTCTCTACTCTCTCTCTCTCTCTCTCTCTCTCTCTGTGTGTGTGTGTGTGTGTGTGTGTGTGTGTGTGTGTGTGTGTGTGTGTGTGTGTGTGTGTGTGTGTGTGTGTGTGTTGTTCAGTCACCGAGGTCTGAAGCTGTTTTCCATATCAAACCTAATCAAGCGTTTGATTTTACTGTACTGCTGGTAGAATTCGTTGTTTTCCACAGAGAGAGAGAGAGAAGAGAGAGAGAGAGGAGAGAGAAGAGAGAGAGAGAGAGAGAGAGAAGAGAGAGAGAGAGAGAGAGAGAAGAGAGAGAGAGAGAGATTGATTATTAAACCGTGCAGCCTCTGATTTTCTTTTTTTTTTTCCTTTTTCTTTGAGGGGTGGGGGTGGGGTGGGCTTGGGATGGAGACTATAATGTCCACACCCACTTAAGCTCAGTGGTGTCGGAACAAGGGAGGGGATCATGGGCTACCAAACGAAAATATTGGAAGAGTTGGGGGAGGGGAGGGGGGGGGCGGTAATACCTTCTACTTCCTCCCCTCTCAAATATTTGAAGCCAAAAAAAAAAAGTATGGAGGGCATGTTATGGTATTGCCCCCCCCCCCCCCCCAACCCCCAACCTCCATCCCCCATCCCCATCCCTTCCATCCCTTCTCCGACCCGCTTTTACAGCAATTCGGAACATGAAAGAACACTCCCCTCTGAAAAAAAAAATTAAATATGATAGTCATCTTCTCCTCCATCCCAACCACCACCACCACCACCCCACCACCACCCCACCCCACCCCACCCCAGTCCCCTCCCGCTTTTAAAAGAATTCTGGACATCCACCGCTAGCAACGCCCAGCTGGGTTTTCCCTCTTCCCACACCACGCCCCTACTGCTTGAGACAAATTGGACATCAATTGGGGGGGGGGGGGGGGGGGGGGGCTGCCTGTATTTTTCTAATGTAAACAAAACTGGGTAAATCTCAACTAAATGTAGGCTTATGATCACTGTTTAATGTGTCATCAAGGATATTCCACTTGCTGAAGATTAAAGTTAGATCTACAGCATTTGCCTTCTGTCTGGACTTGTCGATAATGTGCGATGTTGAAAGAAAAGGAAAAATGACGAAGTATGCACAGTACGTAGGACATTCTTCCTCATTCCACAAAGATGCATACTGTCAAAGCAGAAACTGTCTTTGTTTTTGGGGTTGTTTTTTTTTTTTTTTTTTTTTTGGCCATAATATCATTGTCAACTCAGTCCAAAGTTTTCTAGTGTCAGTACGTGTACTTAATGATCACTGTTTGGTCGAGTGGAGTGCTACATCAGATAGGTTGATCTGACTCACATCAAGCCAGCTCTTATGATTCATACAACTGATAGCTATCACTATCCCCCCCTCTCTCTCTCTCTTTCTCTCTCTCTCTCTTTACAAACAGCACTTAGGGTTACAAGGTTATGTCATTTTACAATGCCTACCTCCAACCCCTCCACCCCCTTCTCCTCTCACACCCTTTCCTCCGTCAGTTTTGCTGACTTTTGATGCACGCCAACACTATACAATAAGACGCGACATTGACAACAATGTACAGAGGCTTTTGATGTGACTCTCCTTCTCTTCACCTTCTTATCTGATAGTGCCATACTTCTGGTGAAAAACGCCAAAGTACTTCCTGGGCCATCCTCACCACTACTTTGGACTGAGTTGGCAAGGATATTATGGCAAAAGCAAAGACAGCTTCTGCTGTATGCATCTGTATGGAATTAGGAAGAATATCCTACTTACTACACATATTTTGTCATTTTCCTTTACTTTCAATATCACATTTTATCGACAATTCCAGAAAAAGGCAAGTGCTGTAGATCTAACGTTAGTCTTTAACTGCCCTCTGTAAATGGAATATCCTTGGTAAGATCGCCGTGCTGCCATCGCGCCCGTCTTATCTTTGCATTACATAATTCCCGTAGACAGGCCAGATGTTTCATGTATGTCTGTGTCTGCACGTGTCTTGCTGTCTGTGTCTGCACATGTCTTGCTGGTTTTGACGGGGCTGGGCCGCTATTGCGCGGGTTCCGCTATTGCGCGACCTAAGAACATATCATCTATAAGAAGCGGAATACCCTAACCCTAACCCTATTTCTGTTACACTGTTTTGAGAGACTGGTTGAATGACAAATAGTCACCGCGCAATAGCGGCCCCACGCAATAGCGGGCCGACCCCGTTTTGACATAGTAATTTCGTTCATCAGCATAAAGGCTGAAGAAAACCAGGATCTCAGAGACTGTCATCTCCGATCCAAACTACATTATGTCACACTGCACGTGTGACTATCTTCTTTCAAATTACTTACACCATCCCCTTTCAGAAGACTCCCCCTCTTTCCATAATGATTTTATTGGCTCTTCTGTTCCTCCGACATTCTGTCAATCAGACAGACATCAGAGACACGATGGGTAGCTCAGCAGAGAGGGGAGGTCAAGCCTTCCATTGTACTGATCCACTTTCAAGTTTCACTGATCGTCCCAGAAAAAAATGTATGCTGAATCTACGTTTCTGAGTCTTAAGACTGTGTTTTGCTTGTGTGTGTGTGTGTGTGTGTGTGTGTGTGTGTGTGTGTGTGTGTGTGTGTGTGTGTGTGTTTCCATCTATATCAACTGTATCATTTCATGCCAGTACTTTGTAAATCTGTTAAGATGATGTACGAATATCATATGTTTTCATAGCAAAATCTGTTGAAATAATTTTCATCAAGGCTCTTGATTGTCCTGGAGCTTTGTAATAATAGGTGATTCTCATTGGTATGTGTACTTGTACAAAGTGTGTTTATAGTACCTGATTATAACACCTGAGTATTTTACTACCTTGAAGAGTTGTTACCTTTCGATTGTTTAGTAATTTCTTACTGTCTCGTACCACACTTACGAAAAATCCACTCAAAGAGAGCGAAGAACTCAAGTGGAGACTGAAGAGCAAGATGATACATTTATGCTGGTATTAGTTTTGCCGACTGAGACCTCACACGTTTCCTGAAAGTCAGAGGGCAAGTGTGAGGGACTCGTCAAGCTGGACATCTAGCCACTCTTTTGCAAACCAGGTTCTGCATTCCCCAAGAAACTCTGGGACCCTGTTATGTCTACACAAAACTGGCCCAGCACTGGATCAAGAGTCCAGACTACAATGTGGCCTTGTGGACAAATGACCAGTGAGTGACCTATGAGAAATGTTGGACCTGTCACAGAAACTGGAGAGTGATGTGCGCACCTGTTCACCTTTTAAAGGTAAGTCTTTGTGTGCCTACTCTGGACTACAACTCAAGTCATCAAGAGCTTCCCTCCCTTTATGATGAGATAAAGTAGGAGGAAAGCCACCCCAGCCAAAGACAGACTGAACCTTTCATAGTTCTGTTAATTTGTACGTATGTACATAATTAAGTTTTGTGTGTCAGACTATTTGTTGTTCATACATAATTTCATGCTTGACCCTGTTCTAATTCTCTTTGTCTCGGAGCACAAGCACTTTTAGGTACATAAGCCGTAGGTGAATTATCACTTAGCTATTCTTGAGTGTTTTTAAGTCCTGAATAAATTGAAAAAAGATTCGATGACCAGTGCAAGAAAGTTGTTCCTTAGAGCAAGTTGCTCCTTAGGTGGATGAATTTTTGTTATAAAACCTTTCTATAATTTTAATAGAGAAGACACTCTGAGTCCTTCCTCTAGAGGCCCACACCTTCCATCCCTACATGTCACTTTGTCGTGTCAAGTGAAGTGAAGCAATTCCAAAATTTGGCCTGATCGCGTCCTTTACCCTTGATTGTAGGTGAAACTGCACACTGTAATGATCTTGGGGCTTGATCGGAAACTTTTCAAACGTGTCTTTTCACTATTTGTCAAACTCCTAATCCTTCCCTCCAGCTTACAAATTATTGCCGATCTCGAGGACTAGACCTTGAAGCACATGGCTGCGCTTCAGTCTATACTCCCTGCAGTTAATTTGCTTTGAATGATCTTGGGATAAGCTTCATTGTTTGTTCGCCCTGGTAGAGTGGACCGCAGGGTCGTTGACTGCCCCCATTTACCAGGCTGGCGTTATAGGGCATGGGGTCATGTGAAGATCTGAGCATGAGGTTGATCCCAAGAGCGATTATATCCCATATTTATTCCAGCTGAGTTTTCTTTAGAGTGCGTTTTCCACGTTGTCCATCACCCCTGCTGGCCTTGATGGACTTGCATTCTGGATTCTTTTGGCATCCTCTTCTCTCTCTCTCTCTCTCTCTCTCTCTCTCTCTCTCTCTCTCTCTCTCTCTCTCTCTCTCTCTCTCTCTCCTTAACGCCATGTCTCTCTTTGCTTTCCTCAATCCTCTGAGGACCGCCCCATGCACCATAACTTTCTCTAACTGGAGGAGTGCTCTCGTGCATTGTTCATATTTTCCAAGCACAGACTAGAGGATGAATGGGAAAGGGCTGGAGGTTGGAGGGGGGTGGGGTGGGTCGAGTGAAATACTTGAGAGCTGGGGGGGGGGGAGGGGGGGGCACTGTTTGACACCACATGAAATGAATTCCCCTTTTAGGGCCAAAATTGTGAGAATATTCCATCTGTGTGCTTTTTTGACATACGTGGAGCGTGTAGGGTATTTTACATTCGTTCTGTTTACATTCATTTTGGTCTCTGACGAAGAGATAACACAAAGAGGGAGGACGGAGCGAGTGTCGAATGTTGGGACCCCTAAAGGCAAATTTTGCCAACAAGTGGGTAGGGTTGTAGTCAGGTCAAGGTGCCAGACCATGGGCAAGTTTACAGGACTCAGCCAGCTTTCCTTCTCATTCTTTCTTCCTTTTTATGAACACCTGACTTGAAACAGGATAGATGTTATAAAGAAGACCTAGAAGAAGGTAGGAAATGTATATTCTAATGTAAGACGTATCCATCTGGGAATCCCGCAAGGAGCTGTGATAGCTCCTTGTCACACTGTCACTCTTGCATACCCGCATTCATGACAGCATTTACTCCATACGCACACGCAATCTTTCCAAACAACAAAAGGCGCACTACCGAATGTTTTTCTTCTCCCCTCTCCTTCAGGGAAAACAATTTACTAAATCCATCATCACTTGTAAACAGATTTTACCTCTGTATCTCTCTCCACACTGAGAGACAAATAAATCTGCACACATGTATCTCTCCTCACGTCGGGAGACAAATCAATCTTCCCACATGTATCTCTCTTTACACTGAGAGAAAAAAAACAGTCTTCACACATGTATCTCTCCTCACACTGAGAGATAAATAATCTAGTTCCGCTTCTATAAAGCCGTGGCCTTCACATTCCGTTATCCAAAAAGTCCGGACCAGGAGAATACATAACTCCCGTAATCATGAGGACCTGCCTGCCTCAAGTAAAAGCTTCTCCGCTTTCTCAATTCCCTGTCTCTCTGAGACAATATACTGCCCCTCGAATTCTCCTGTCCTGGAGATACGAGTCTCGACTTCTCTTCTGGAGTTCTTCTGTCTCTTGAGAAACGACGAGCTTCAACTCCTCTCCTGGAGTTGGAACTTGCTGGGGCTGAACTACCAGTGTGTTCCTCACACCATGGCCATCTTCAACCACCTCACGGGGTGAAAGGTGAAGGGTGAAGGGCGACAAGGGTAAAAGGGTGAAGGGCTGAAACACGAATAAGGTTCGTGTAAGTAACCTTCTTATTCAACATATGAATTCTTTCTTTCTCTTTTCTTTAAGTTTTCCCCTGTAGCTTTCCCCCATTATCTATCGCTCACCTGGTAATGACTGGTCAGCAAAGAGGACCACCGTCCTGACAGGTTCGAGTCTCTAGGCCATCTGCTGGGTTTAAAACTGACTCTTTCCTCCCTTCTCCTAGTGAGTGCATATCAGTGTTCAAAACACATGACCAGCACCTTACCTTACCAGCCCTTGTTAAACTATCACTCAGTGGTCACTTTCACCCAATGACCACATTCGTTTCTTGAATGAGTCATACTCACAATTATTTTGGGGACGCCCGCTACACTAGTCAAGCCATATGAATATTCTTCCTTTAATTGTGGCACGGGGAAATGATTCATATCACTAACTACATGTGATGGATCGTCACATGCCTTGATGTGAGGCTACGTCACATGACACCCCCCATCCTGGGATGAAAAAATTTTCTCCAGAAAATTTTTTAAAGTATATACAACTTCACTTAAACACATCTTCAGCCATGAATCTCAAAATGCGTAACCATCACACAAGATTCACCAAATTAATAATCAACGTATAGAATCAATCATCATGATCCACCATAAATAGCATATTTCAAACTTTCAATCTTTTTAAAAAAAAACATTCATAATTGATCACCATATTCCACAAGATACATTTCACAAATTACATGGATAAAACAATTAGGGATATCAACAATTCAAAGCACAAATTGTGTTCATACATTAGATGTGAAGCACATTTTCCCTTGATCTTTGTCTCACATCATATGCTTCAAAACCCTCATGAAAATGAGAATATTTCCAAGTGTACATGTTTCTCAATAGACATGTAAACAAAATAAACATAGTTTAAAACATAGTTTCTTTTTCCCACATGTAGTGTTATACGTCCATTGAAAAGTCACCTGCTTTCCATTGTTGACAGTGACCAAATGAAAACAATTGGTTTGTCTCATTGCACAATCAAAACATGTATATTATACATTTCTAAAGAGTTATTTGCTCATCACACATACATATAGATTCATCTTCACAAGCAAATTAGACATAAATAGTACTTGATTTTTTCCATTGTTTACCAAAGAATAATATGTATTACATCAACATCAAGTAGTTGTTTGCTTGCAAAACATATAGTCACTTCAATAAGCAAATTATGCATAAATACCACTTGATTTAAATCGTCAGTAGCATACAATGCACCGTCAAAAGTGATCATACCGTAATCATTAGAAAGACAAAAAACAGGAATAGTCTTTCCCTTGAAGACAGATTACATTTGTCATGAATATTCACGCACGTGACAACAAATCTGCCATGACATTTGTGTTCCAGGCACTGGTTCAACAGTAATTGAAATCCTTTAGTCAAGTATACTTTCACAAATACCTTCCTTCCGAGAGCTGACACAGAAGTTCTTCAATGTCTGGGATAGGCTCGGCATCGAACACAGTGATCTTATTTACTTTTCTGTAATCGATGCAGAAACGCACCGATCCATCATGGTTTGTCCACCCAATACAACTGGTGAGCTGTACGGAGATGTAGAAGGTTCTATCACCTTTAAATCCAGCATTACATTGATTTCTCTCTCAACCACCTCTTTTTTTGCAAATGGGAGGGGGTATGGTCTGGTTCGCATGGTATTTCAGAAGTTAACTGAATACTATGGGGTTCAATACCAGTTACTGTACCTGGGGTATCCGTCAACACATCCTGAAAGTCTTTCAAAATGTCTTGAGCTGTTCTGTTTGACTTGTAGAACAAATCATTCGACAGAACCACAATCCTCATAGGTTTCACTTTGATAGACAGAATAGGAAGGGGTACAACATCATCTGCACTGGTAGATGTTAACATTCATACATTTGCTGTTTTCATAACCTTTGATCTGTCCTGTACGTTACATTGGGTACAAATTCATCACTGATAATGTCTGTCATGTTGACATCAGTTTCTGACACAGGACATATCCACTCAACTGACTGGTTGATGGCAACATTTGTACGTTCAACATACTTCTTCAACATGTTCACATGAAATACCTTCTCAGTGTTTGCCATTTGATCTTATAATTTACTGCAGAAAGTTTTTCGACACCTGAAAAGGACCCTTCCACATAACACGAAGCTTGTTATGTTCATCAGTTAGTAGCACAAGAACTTTATCCCCTACACTGAAGGAACGTGCCTTTGCTTTTCTGTCTGCAAGACCTTGTACACATCTGTTTTTCTATCAGCTGACTGTTGAGCAAGCTCACATGCATCCTTCAAACGATTATGCAGTTCATAAATGTATTGGTAAAACGTTTTACTGTCAGGTATGTCCGTCTTTTCCGTCCATTGTGTCATCAATAGATCCAAGGACCTTGGTGGAGTGTCCGCAAAAGAAGCTCAAATGGTGAGAATCCCAGCGTTTCGTTCGGCATTTCCCTGTATGCAAAAGCAAAGCCGGTACGAAACGATCCCATTCCTGGGGCTCTTGCCTTGCAACCTTTCTCAACATGGACTTTAACGTTCTATTGAAACGTTCAACCATGCCATTCGATTGGGGATGATATGGCGTGGTTGATATGGAAGAGATTGACAACAGTCTGTAAATTTCTCTCATGAGATCAGAAATGAATTGCGTTCCACAATCCGAGAGAATTTCGTCTGGAAGACCCACTCTGGAAAAAATTGTAAGTAAGGCTTCAGCGACAGATACTGTATCAATTTTTTCAGTGGAATCGCTTCTGGATACCTCGTCGCTGTATCCACCAAAGTCAAGATATAGCGATATCCGAAGAAGACAGTGGTAGCGGTCCAACAAGATCAATAGCTACCTTCCGAAATGGAACGGAAATGAGAGGCATTTTGTGCAAAGGTGCACATGGGACGCGACCTTTCTGAGATGTCTTTTGGCAGATGTCACATGAGCGGCAGTATTTCGTAACTTCCTTTGTGACACCCGGCCAATAAAAGAATCAAGAACTCTCTTTAATGTTCTTTTGATCCCACAGTGACCAGCGAACAATGCATCATGAGCGTGTGCAGAGCACTGTTTCTCTAAGTGGTTTTGGAACCACAACCTGTCTGTTGTCCTGTCCAGGTACACACCTGTAGAGAATGGTAGAGTCCAGTATGTACGTTGGTTTGTCCGTTTGTACGTCAGTGACAGTCTGTTTTGCAGCAGAAAGTATTGTCGTCAGCGTCTCGTCTTTTCCCTGCATTTCTTTTAAATCATCGGGGTAATCTGGAGTTCATCCAGTTTTGAGACTTTAGCGGCTTTGTAGCCTTTCCCTGCTCTATGACATTGATCTAGTACTCACAAGACAAGGAACAAACGATCCTCCAGCACCCCATGTACTGTAGCGACACCTGGCAAATTGCCAAGATCAAGTCGCAGACTGGGTTATCAATGACACAGGCGGTAGAAAGCCGGAGTAGTACGGTGTGTCGACTGAAATTTTCGCCAGCGGAAACGTTTCAATTTTGCCTCCAAACGACCTACACTTTTGGACAGTGTGAGATATGGTCTTGAAGCACGAAAGATTTCCGTACACCAGCAGTGGTGCACCCAGTGTCTCGCAAAACCGAAGCCTGCAATCCATTGATGGCTCCGTTTTCTAAACACCAGTCCATCAACAGATTGATCTGGTGTCAAAACAAGGCCTTCTTCACAATCAGTGGAGACTAATGCGGGTTTTGAATCACCCGGTCTGAAGGGCAATTCTGTTTCAGATGGAACTTGCCATCACAAAAGAAACAGCGCATTGTCTGATCGGCAGCTGACTGATTTTGTGAACTTCTGTTCTGGCCACGAACTGGCCCAAAAGGTCTACGTGGTGGTCGTTGTCCACGACCTCGGAACGTTTGCTGAGAAGTAACGGGTCTGTCCGGCGGTGAGTATGGTATTGACGAAAGTCACTCGAACCGCGGAAAGATCCCTGGTCCGTTCTAGGATAGGTATATCCTGAGGACTCAAAATGACCCCGATTTCCTTTCCTGTAACTTCCCTGTCCTGGATGGGATAGTACATGACGCATGAGACTCAAAGATGGAAAATTCTCCTTTCCTAGCACGCCCTTATCTGGGTGAGCGATACAATACTGATCAGCCATCTGACACATTTCCTCCACGTTTTCAAATTGCCTTTCTTTAAGGAAAGTGGCCAGATCTTTGCTCACGCTCTGGAAAAGTTGTTCCCTAAGAAGGAGATCTCGCAGTGACTGAAAGTCTTGTTCGTTTTAGATAAATCGATCCATCGATCCAAACAATGACTCATACGGATCAGAAAAGACGGAAACGATTCTCCTTTTTCAGGGCGCACAGAACGGAAACGTTCGTGGAAAACGATCAGCAGAACATTGAAATTTCTTGAGTTCTTCTTTCAACTGATCCCAAGTTAAATTTTGTTTCGCTGCAAGTGAGTGGTACAATGTCAAAGCGCTACCCTTAAACAACGACGCAATATACAATGTCCACTTTTCCTTTGGCCAACCACAGACGTTGCGTGACTTTCAAAACGGAAAAGAAAAACTATCTATATCATCGTTTTTTCTCGAAAGGCGGCAACTTTGGAATATACGCCGCTTTTGGTTGAGGCGCGGCTGCGGAACCGACTGGTGGAACTGGTGGAGGTTCTCTTGATGCCTGTATTCTTTAATTTCAGCATCAGTCTCTAGTTCTAACTGCTCAACTTAAATTGACGTTCTTCAGCTTCAGCTTCCCTCTGTCTTAGCCTGTCTGCCCTATCTGTGCATTGTTGCACATAGTTAGTAAGTTTTTCTCCATCAACAACCCAAGCGTTCCGCTTGTTTAACATATCTATCAAAATCATCCATACATGAACCGTCAGATATAAACACCAAACAATCCAAAGTATGAATAAAAATAAGGCGATATATGATAATGTTAGTTTCACAAAACCGTAATTATAGTATATACAAATACAGAATTCAATTTCCGGTGTAAACAGAAACCCGCTTACTAAAACAGGGTAGATATGAAATCCAGGAATGTATTTTTCCAAAAATAATTTGCAACTGCTATCATTGGAATTTAGAAAACAAAATGAATTTAATACAAAACTGTTTCCCTAAGAAAAAAAATAAACACAATAAAGTTTTCTGAAAATAAATTCTTTATAAAGTTTTAGTTCTTAAATGTTCTTGTTGTCAGTCTTTCTTTCTTACTTATTTCAAACGAATTTACAAAACAAATGTACCGCCTTATACAAAAATGAATATAAATTTACAAAACAAATGGAATCACAAACAATTAAAAAGAGGGGAAGAAACACAAAACTACCGGAAATCTTACCTAAAAGATGAAATTGTAGAAAAGAAAACTAGATAGGCGCTTATTGAGGAGAAGGTTAAGAGATTTTGAAAAAGGGGGTGAAAAGGAAATGAAAGGATACACAGGACCGGAATAGTGAGCAGAATCAAGAAAGCAAAAGAGCCCACAGACAGCACCCTAGTGGTCACTGTCTCCCGTGAAACTGGAGACGGGAAAAAACAAATCACTCACAATATACACAACACTACAGCAATAATGCAAAATAATAAACAATCAATTAATAAATGCACATTCACTCAAACTCAAAGAAAATCTCGCACCACACCAGAAAAAAAATTGATCAAAAGATAAGATGTTTATTTGGACAGAGCGGTAATCAACTCCACCACCTACACTATTAGCGTGACGGAGGAGAAGTGATCCCACACTCTGAGGGGCAAGGGGGAAAAATCAAACTGAAACAATAGGAAGCGAAAGAAATAGATATTTATGAGAAGGGAAAGACTATTGACTCCCCAACGCCATGTCCCCCTGCTAAACGCAGGAAGAGGTTGGGGCTATCAGTCCTGGGAAAGGGACAAAATTTCTAATTCTCTAGGGAAGGAAAACGACTCCTCAACGCCCTGCCCCTTGCTGCCAGGTTCGAGCAAGAGGAGGTTGAGGCTATCGGTCCTGAGGTGGGGAAGGGTCAAAAAGAAATCCTACCAAAAAAAAAAAACCCTTAACGGAGTAGGCAACCAAAAGAAATGTCAACCACCAAACACTATAGAAATAGCAAAAAACAACAACAAATGCAAATATTATACACAATCAATAATCACTAATTTCTTTTTTTTTCCTTCCCTCAAACCCTTGAGGGTACAAATAGAAATCTTTCCTTTCCTCTTCCTCAACCTTGAGGGCACAAATAGAAATCCTTTTTTTTTTCTTCCTCAAACCCTTGGGGTACAAATATAATCTTTTTTTTTTTTAAACCCAAGGGCACAAATAGAAATCTTTCTTTTTTTTTTTCCGGGGAAACAAACGGCAGCTACGCCGGTGAAACTGGAGTCGGGGTCACCTGTCACACTGTCACTCTTGCATACCCGCATTCATGACAGCATTTACTCCATACGCCACACGCAATCTTTCCAAACACCAAAAGGCGCACTACCGAATGTTTTTCTTCTCCCTCTCCTTCAGGGAAAACAATTTACTAAATCACATCATCCACTTGTAAACAGATTTTACTCTGTATCTCTCTCCACACTGAGAGACAAATAAATCTGCACACATGTATCTCTCCTCACGTCGGGAGACAAATCATCTTCCCACATGTATCTCTCTTTACACTGAGAGAAAAAAAAACAGTCTTCACCACATGTATCTCTCCTCACACTGAGAGATAAAATAATCTAGTTCCGCTTCTATAAAGCCTGGCCTTCACATTCCGTTATCCAAAAGTCCGGACCAGGAGAATACATAACTCCCGTAATCACTGAGGACCTGCCTGCCTCAAGTAAAAAGC
The DNA here is from genome assembly GCA_018398815.1 of Conus ventricosus. Taxonomy (NCBI): domain Eukaryota; kingdom Metazoa; phylum Mollusca; class Gastropoda; order Neogastropoda; family Conidae; genus Conus; species Conus ventricosus. The sequence continues at coordinate 35,651,494 of CM031604.1, read as the reverse complement.
TTCTCCGCTTTCTCAATTCCCTGTCTCTCTGAACAATATACTGCCCCCTCGAATTCTCCTGTCCTGGAGATACGAGTCTCGACTTCTCTTCCTGGAGTTCTTCTGTCTCTTGAGAAACGACGAGCTTCAACTCCTCTCCTGGAGTTGGAACTTGCTGGGGCTGAACTACCAGTGTGTTCCTCACACCATGGCCATCTTCAACCACCTCACGGGGTGAAGGTGAAGGGTGAAGGCGAAGGGTTAAAAGGGTGAAGGGCTGAAACACGAATAAGGTTCGTGTAAGTAACCTTCTTATTCAAATATGAATTCTTTCTTTCTCTTTTCTTTAAGTTTTCCCCTGTAGCTTTCCCCCATTATCTATCGCTCACCTGGTAATGACTGGTCAGCAAAGAGGACCACCGTCCTGACAGGTTCGAGTCTCTAGGCCATCTGCTGGGTTAAAACTGACTCTTTCCTCCCTTCTCCTAGTGAGTGCATACTCAGTGTTCAAAACACATGACCAGCACCTTACCTTACCAGCCCTTGTTAAACTATCACTCAGTGGTCACTTTCACCCAATGACACATTCGTTTCTTGAATGAGTCATACTCACAATTATTTTGGGGACGCCCGCTACACTAGTCAAGCCATATGAATATTCTTCCTTTAATTGTGGCACGGGGAAATGATTCATATCACTAACTACATGTGATGGATCGTCACATGCCTTGATGTGAGGCTACGTCACATGACACTCCTATCCTGTTTAATATTTTGATTCATGATCTTCTAAATCATTATCAAAAACTGTTTGAACTAGTACAATATGCGGATGATATCTGATATGGATGAAAGTTACTTTAAAACGTCACACACCAGTTAGATCAATCAACTACATTAAAAAGATATATCAAAATGAAACTAGATAAAATTAGTAAGTACATGACTGAAAATTGATTGGCCCTTTCAGCTGAAAAATCGCATATGGTTCTGTTCAATACTGGTTATGATCCTAATCCTCTGCCTTCATTTCAAATAGATGGATTGTGCCTTGAATATAAAAAAAAGTTGTAAAATTTTAGGAGTAAATTTAACTTCTAAATTGAGCTGGAATTATCACATACAAACTATTCTAACAAAAGCTAAGAAAACTTTAAAAATTTCTTGAAAATGGTGAGTCACCAATCCTGGGGTAAAGACAGTAAAGTATTAACACATTTAGCTACTGCGCTTTACGATCAAAACTATCCTATGCCCAGGAGACATTTTTTCAGCCCCAAAACATTTAATCAAAAAGTTGCAGAGTATCGATAGTAAAGCTTACAAAATAGCTCTTGGTGTCCGGTTCATACATCAACTTAAGAACTTATATGGAGATCGGAATATTGCCTTTTGAAGAAAATGTAAAACTTGCATCTGCAAAATATATTTTAAGAAGTCATACACTACAAAATCTTAATGCCAGTGAAACTGAATCAAAATCAGAATAAATTTTCTAAACGGGCACAAAAATTGATTCCTAAATCGATAGCCTCATACACATCTGACTTATTTACAAAAGCAGGCACTGCACCTCAAAACGTAGCTCCTCAGGTGTCTTTTAGCACTATCCGGAATGGGAACTTAGTAGAGCAAATTATAACATAGACTATACAAGTTTAAGAAAAAGTGATGGACCCTTGCTGCCACGTATGTTAAGTCACATATAAATGAAACATATAAATCACCTATAAAATCTATGCAGATGGTTCCGTACTAGAAATCATTTGTCTGGTTCAGCATTCATAATTCATCCTTGAAAATAGAGAAAGGTTGCCATCATGGTAAGAATATTTCCATATTTACTGCGGAACTTGTTGCCATTATTATGGCATTAAACTTTCTTCTTGATTTTCGATTTCTGTATTTAAAATACTACTTTGTGTTGATTCAAAATCAGTCCTACAAGCTCTAAAATTTTCGAATACAAGTGTGAGAGCAGAACTTATATCAGAAGTGTACCACTTAATTCATTTTTTGCATTTACGTGGTTCTTATGTCGATTTTTGTGGTTCCATCTCACTGTGGATTATCTGCTAATGAAAGGGTAGACAAATTAGCCAAAAAGGCTGCTATCACTGAATCTGATTTAACAAAGATATACATTCCTTTATCCTTACATGAGAGTTATAGTCTTTTAAAAGACTCAGCCTGGAACTATTTTAATAAGGCAAAGGGCACCAAAAACAAAAAGGGGATATTATTTAACAATGTCACACTGTCACCTTTGCACACACGCATTCATGACACATTTACTCCATTACGCATACGCAATCCCTCCAATCAACCAAAAGGCGCACTACCGAATGTTTTTTCTTCTCCCCCTCTCCTTCGGGGAAAACACTTTACTAAATCACGTTGAAACAATAATTAACAGATTCTATACATGTATCTCTCTTTCTCTTCACATTGAGATATAAATCAGGTTTCAAATTGAAATCAATAACTTTCTACAAGTTTCTATAAAGTCATGGCCGTCACATAACATTGGCCCAAGATCCAGACCAGGAGAATAAATAATTCCTGCAATCATGATGCCATACCTGCATCAAAAGATACTACTCGCCCCATACTGTCATGATTCCCTGTCTCTCTCAGAAATCGTGTCGCCCCCTTGAATTCTCCTGTCACTGGAGAGATGATGAGATCCGACTCCTCTACCTGGAGTCTTTATTTGCTGGGGCTGAACTACCGGTGTGTTCCCACACCATGGCCATCGTTAACCACCCGTCCAGAGGAGGAATATGACGGGGTGAAGAATGAAGGGCGAAGGGTGAAAGGTGAAGGGGCTGGTAATGACTGGTCAGTAGTGAGGACCTCTTGACCAGCGTCCTGACAGGTTCGAGTCTCTAGGCCATCTGCTGGGCTAAAACTGATTCTTCCTCCCTCCTCTAGTGAGTGCATACTCAGTGTTCAAAACACATGACTAGCACCTTACCAACCCTTATTAAATATCTCTCAGTGGTCACTTTCACCCAATGACCACCGTTGTTTAATCAAGGAGTAAATCTCACAATTATTTGGGGACGCCCGCTACACTAGTCAAGCCTTATGAACATTCTTCCTTTTTAGTTGTGGCATGGGAAAATGATTCATATCACTAAACTACATGTGATGGAGCGTCACATGCCTTGATGTGAGGCTACGTCACATGACAAACAAGATATCAGACAATAAAACAGGTATCAAGAATCTCTACCAAGAGAGGATTTTAAAAAGTTTGATTTTTAGATTGAGGCTTGATGCCTTTAAAACCAAATTCTGTAAACATGTGACTTGTATTTGTGGCCAGCAAATCACTCTGTTCCATCTACTTTTTTGTGCGATAGAATGAAACCCTATTTACCTGCTTGGTTATTGAACACTGAACCGTCGATGTCAGTCTTCGAAGATGTCATCTCTTACGAATCAAACATTTTTTAAGTTGTTCAAGGACTGATTAAGAGCCCAATTGGACATTTATTTACATATTTTTTATCTAGGCCTAATTGCATCATACATACCTACGCACGCCCAAAATCAACACCAACCGTTATGCATACACCCAAAGACATCACATGCACACACACATAACACTTACAGACTGTCTAAGATCACTGTTAGGTGGATAGACGTTAAATTATAGAACGAACGAAAGAAGACCTCGCTCTCACTCTCACTCTCTCTCACTCTCTCTCTCTCTCTCTCTCTCTCTCTCTCTCTCTCTCTCTCTCGCTCTCGCTCTCGCTCTCTCTCTCCTCTTTCTCTCTCTCCCAGTCAGCTCCGTTTACCAATTGTCTTCAAAATGTCAATAGGTTTTATGATTATCACCAATGTATTGTCATTTTCTTTTCTATTGTTTTCTTTTTCTTTTCCTACGTACCATTGTGTGAACTATCTTGAATAAGGATGCCGTTTTAAAAAAAAAAAAGGCTCTTCTGATGACTTAAGAATTCCCACCAACTACAAAAACTGGTACAAATGTCACACCTGGTAAACAATTTCATCTCGGGTGACGTTCTGTGTCAGTGGGTCATAAAGCAGATAGATAGATCGAGACAGGGAGAGAGAGAGAGAGACAGAGGGGGAAAGAGAGGAGGGGATAGAGAGAGAGAGAGAGAGTGAGAGATGTGTGTGTGTGTGTGTGTGTGTGTGTGTGTGTGTGTGTGTGTGTGTGTGTGTGTGTCTGTGTGTCTGTGTGTGTGTGTGTGTGTGTGTGTTTATCTTCATGTCCATCGCGGATGAAAATTTTCGCCTTTTGTGAGTGTACAATTTTGGGTCGGGTTGCCTCTGTCGCCAAAAACCCAGCCACGGCAAAGGGCCATATATGATTTGATTCATTGTAGTGTGTGATCAAAGTATAGAAAGTGGACTAGAGAACATGAATATGCCTAAACGATGATCACCTACACAGTTGGGTTTTGTAAAAAAAAAATGAAATCCAGTGAATACAACAACAAAAACATTGTTGAAATCTTGTTTTGAAAAAAGAAATGATCAAAAGTATTGCAAGGTTATCACTTGCTCATATAGGCGTATTTGTCAGAACATTCATCTCAGAAAATAGCAAGGACACAAGCCAACCAACATAGACCAAAAGCAATATTACATAATATCATCGTCATCGTCTTCGTCGTCGTCGCCGTTACTGTCGGTCAGTTGAAGATATCGTCACTCCGTCAACAGCAGAATGCAATTAGTTCGGAGCTTCAGAGACCAGAATTACTTTTGACATCACCAGCACCGCAACCACCATCAGAACGCTCCACTATCATTGGCGAAAGTCGTCCCGTCATCGACTGTAAACTGGAGGCGTTGGTGATCGCCACCAGCACCCTACATCATCTTGTATACCTATGTTACCAAAAAGTCACCGGACAGACCCAAACGCAGATCGTACATGTACACATGGCGATATTTTGTTCCACAGTGGACGTGCATAAGTGACCTGCTGGTGCACCCTATCACTCAGGTACTGGTGTGACATTTTTACTGTATCGTGGGTACAGGATTTCACCGGGTGACACTTTGCACCCAGTGACATTCTACACGGCAGGAGTATGCAAATTATGGTCTGGAGCAGCTGTGATGAAGAGCACGGAATCGGGTTGATCTGGATTGAGTGGAAGACTGAGAGTGCAAAGCAGGCTCTTTTGAATAGGGGTACCATCCAGAGACCATCAGGAAGAGTGGCATGAGACCGAACATCGTGCTCCACTCAGGCTCACCAAACAACAGGTCCTGGCTGAACCCGCCATGGCACATTAATCCAGAGAGGAGAAGCTCACATCTACAAGACTGAACAAAAAGTGTGCCAGCTCAGCCATCAGCTTTAGGGAATCTGGCTTTCAGGTCAAAGTCCTCCCTATAGAAGTTGGGAAAGGTGGTTTCTAGTTTTCTGAACATGCGAATTCATGAAACAGCTCGGAGGTTCTGGTAAGAAGAAGTCCAAAACCCTAAAGACAATGGCAGAGGCAGCTGGAAAGAGTTCTAGCTGAATCTGGTCGAGGAGGAACAAAAGTGAACTTTGTGAGGCCTTAATGTAGGTAAGACGTCTGTCTAAAAACAAAACAAAACAAAACAACAACAAAAAACGAAAAAAGGCAACAGCTCGAGACGCTCACTCATCCAGAAGACATCGGTTTGAATTCCGGCAGCGCTGGGAAAAAAATATTCTGTCAAGAGAAATGCATCTAAGAATCATGACCTGAATGTGCCCTCCCATCCCCATCCCCTACCCTAGAGTGTGAGGAGTTGAGGGGCGAAACACTTGTCTGAGGGAGGGGGGTAGTGTTTTTCTCTGAAGACTTGCTGATATCTAGCTCTCTGTAGAGTTTCTTCTTATTGTGACGTCCCCTAACCGGAAGAAATTATCGGACTTCTTACTTTCCCCTTCCTATTCAATTGTCTTACGCTACACTTTTCCAGAGAAGAAGAGAGGACAGGAACAGCATCTTGCCTCGTTTTTCCACTGATCGCCTGTGTCGGAGTCCCGAATTCTCGCGCAGATAACTAACCTCATCCAGGTGAAAGATTTGTTCAGTTGGACGGGTTGCCCTTCCAGGTAATCAGATATTCCAGCTTCTTCTTGTCAGCAGTGTAGGGAGGTCAGCCTAGTGCCTGCGAGTAGGCTTGTGAACCACCTTGTGTGGGCTTCAAACTTGATAATTTGACACTGTTAGTGGCAAAATGTGGCGAACGGACGGCTGGCCTGTGAATAGGAGAGACAAACACAGAGCCAATCAAACCAACAGGAGGAGGTGAAGATTGCTTTCAACATGTGCGATGGATGTCCCAAAACTAGCGAAAGACGAAGATGCTATTCCTGTCGCTCTATTTCTTTGACTTACCACCAGAACGACAACACATCAAGACGGGCAACGAAAAATCGCTTTTCTTCGTGTTTGCCAATGTGATTCGAATTCCCGATCTCTGACTTGTTACCTTTTGCCTATCCACTGAGCCGATCATGAACCCTTACGTGTTTAGAAATTTTTTTTTCCCAGTCTGTCCCTAATTGCAGGTCCACTATTTTCTTTCTCTTTTATTCCATTACTGGCAACTAATGCTCTGAAAGGGAACGGAATGATAAAAAGGGCGTTTATATCAACATTCGCAACAACAACAACAACAACAACAACAAATATATATATATATATATATATTATCTTTGTGCTACTAAAAGTCACGAAAGGAAATCTTGTTGAGCTCTCTGCCTAGCATTACGCTATAAATAAACGTACGAGAAAGGGCTGCCCCGATTGGCTTTGGTTCGGCACACTGATAAATACACCTTTGATTGGCAGACTCTGTGCGGCCAATCGGCACTCTCGTTGGGATCTGGGGTGCAATAATGTGTGTGTGTGTGTGTGTGTGTGTGTGTGTGTGTGTGTGTGTGTGTGTGTGTGTGTGTGTGTGTGCGTGCGTGCGTGCGTGCGTGCGTGCGTGCGTGTGTGTGTGTGTGTGGAGGAGATGGTCACGCCACACAGAGGGAAGGGTTGGGAAACAGAGCAGCGGGGAGTTGAGGTCGAGGGAAGGGGAGGGAGGGGGAAGGGGTGGGTGGGGGAGGGGCTCTGTTGATTCCGGATACGCATTTCATGCACCACTCCAGGCAGAACCCGTGTGGACCTAGTCAACATCAGCACGTTGGTCCTGCCCCTAAAACCACCAACGGGTCCTCTCCAACGGCCATGTTTAGCGCATTCTGCATGATACCTTAAGCCGCTGTCGAGAAGGCGTCAGAGCACGTTTTCGTGCGAGTAACACTCTCTTCTTCCTTCCCTCTCCCTCCCCTCCCCTCCCCTCCCCTCCCCTTCCCCACCCCCACCCCCCACCCCCACCTCTTCTTCCACTGCAATCCTTCTCTTCTTCATTCCTCAGCTCCACAACCTCTGTCCCCCTCACCCATAACCTCTGTCCCCCTCACCCATAACCTCTGTCCCCTCACCCTCATCTCACCCATCACTCTTTTTCATATATTCCTGATTATTAATTGCTATCCTCCACTAACACCCCACCACCCCCAACTGCCTGTCTGTTCTGTTGATGATTTACTATGGCTTTCAAGATCTTCTCTCTCTCTCTCTCTCTCTCTCTCTCTCTCTCTCTCTCTCTCTCTCTCTCTCTCTCTCTCTCTCTCTCTCTCTCTCTCTCTCTCCCCTCTCTCTCTCTCCTTAGAGGGCCGTCTTACAAGAAAAATGCAGGGCAGTCAATTCAAAGATCTGAAGTTCAAATTTCGGCAGATGCTCGTCAGTGAAGATGGTTTGGAGTTCGTGCCCGCTGTCTTTTTTTGTGTGTTTGTTTTTGTTTGTTTTTTGTTTTTGTTCCTTTTCCTGATCCTCTAAGTCAACAGATGCTCTGGTCTGTTTGTGTCTCGAGAGCTGTCTGTTTACACGCACTTGGCCCATCAAATACGCAGTCAAAACATCTCCCGAGTCCGTCTCCGTGCTTTGTGCCTTTCAGAAGCTTGGATCGTCAGTTTCGGTTTGTTAATAGCCCAGCCGACCTGCCACCTAGGGTCATTCCAGGGCCATCGCACCACACCAGCAAGAAAAAGCCCTGTCCTCAAAAAAGCAAACCAAAAACACAACAAACAAAAACAAGAACATACCTCGGATGTGCTGCAGGGGAACAATTCCCTCGTCATCCTTTCGCCACATGCAGGTCGAGCAAAATGCGTCTGACGTTCCCCGTGATATTGTCACCCCCCAGTTTAAGAAACAGTAAGCAAATTTTTTGGAATGGCTCAATGCGGCAAAGAACAAAAATAGTATTGAAAAGCCATATGGGCAGATAAACACTGCTGCATGGACTGCGAGCATTCACTCTGCACAGTGTTTGCAGGCTAATTACCAGGCAGCCAGATGACAGCACAGAAGCGGGCAGGTTACAAATCGTTAACAAAAGAAAAAAAGTGGAAAAAAAGGTTCAAAAACCGAGGTGAATGGGCCCGCGAAGACTTCAGACCAGTTGACGACAGGGAAGGGAAAATAAACTTCTTGTCGAAGAGAGGGGCAGAAAAGAGGAATTACTCGCACAGAATTTGTAGGCGACGATACTCAAAGAGCCTCTGGTATCATACAGGGGCGCAACATGGAAGCTTGATAATAGCCTACCCTGCGCAGTAGCTTGAAAACACTGCATACAAAAGCTCACCGCTGAATCAGCAACAACTGCAACAAGTCATTGCCGACGACCCTCCCGACCAATCATAGGGAAGTTTACAGACATCGATTAATAGGAATCGAACGAAGGAAAAAGCAGAAACGAAGTGTAAACAATGTAGTTTCTAATTCGGATTCTTTCCCATTAAAATTCCCTTTCTGTCCAGTATGAACAAGAAAGTGTGGTCAAAGAACCAGAAGTCAAAAGGGAATCTTTTGGAATTATGTTATTTTTTGTCCTTTGTGGCCGGTAGGTAGGCTTTTTTTTTTTTTACTCTCACAGGCGTTGATAGCACGCGGCCAAAGTGCACACAAAAGTGCGCATTATATTCTGTGTGGTGGTTAATTGTATTGTCTATCTTCAACAACACGAAGACGTACAGGAGACCAAATCAGTATGTTTGCCTTTCGCTAGTTTCAAGTTCCACTGCGTGTATTGAAGGCCTTCACCACTTCCTGTCGTTCTGATCGGCTCTGTGCTTATCTTCTATTGACGGCTGGCCTGTCTGTTCACCACACTTCACAGCTGATAGTCCCCAAACTGTCAGGGTCGCGGGCAAAGGGTACCCTGCAAGCATACAAACCCGGGTTTCGCTGAACAAAGGACAACAAGACCCTGCCATTATATGCTTACCTTAGAGGGGCACCCGGCCAGCTGAACAATCCCCTCGCTCGGAAGGCTTGTTCTCTGCCCGATCAATGGGACTCCGACAAAAGGCGAACAGTCGAAAAGCAAGCGGGGGACACTGATCCTCTCCACTCTTCATCTTTGACCGTCACTATAGATTTTATTCGAGACGCTCTCCACGGGGAAGCACCTCGCTTTAATACAACGCCATCCCCCACCCACCCCCCCAACCCCTCTCCCTTTTTGTTGTTGTTGTTGTTGGTTGCTGTCGTTCTTGTTGTTGTTTTGTTGTTGTTGTTTTGTTGTTGTTGTTTTGTTTTAAGCTACATACGTTCCTATTTGCCGATGAAAACAGAGTTTCCTACAGAATTTTATCAGGGACAAATCCTATATTGCCAGGTGTTTTCTTTTTCTTTTTAATACGGTATGTTCATGCTGTGTGCAAACTGGATCTAGGTGTATCACAGAGAGCGAGAAATAGAGAGAGAGAGAGAGAGGAGAGAGAGAGAGAGAGAGAGAGAGAGAGAGAGAGAGAGAGAGAGAGAGAGAGATGGAACGGAAAAATCTCAACAATTGGCAACAATTCATAAAGAAAGGGTCACAGTCAATTCGAATCATGGGAATGCTTTTCTTTTGCAAGCATGGGTGCATGTTGATATTGTATTCTCGCGCCGAATCGTCCATGTTTGGAGAGAAAAAGAGAAAGAGAGAAAAAAGAGCGACAGGTAGACAAACAGACAATCCTCATAATGTTGTTTGGAGAGGGAAAAGAAAGGGAAAGAGGAAGAGATGATGATGATGATGATGATGTGTGTGTGTGTGTGTGTGTGTGTGTGTGTGTGTGTGTGTGGTGTGTGTGTGTGTGTGTGTGTGTGTGTGTGTGTGTGTGACTGAGGGTGGGGGCAAAGGTGAAAACAGTGGAGAAAGATGAGGTCAGGGAGGAGAAGAGGACGGAGATGGTAGGGGAGGTTCAGAGATGGGGTGGGTTGCGGAGGGGAGTCATGAGGTCAGCGAAGGTCAAAATGTGTCTAAAGTAAATAAAAAGTATTTCGAACTTGTCTCCACCATTTCCTTCCTAAGACAAACGCCTGGGGAAAGGACAGAGAGAGAGAGAGAGAGAGAGAGAGAGAGAGAGAGAGAGAGAGAGAAGAGAGAGAGAGAGAGAAGAGAGAGAGAGAGAGAGAGAGAGAGACAGAGACAGAGAGAAAGAGAGAGACATGTCTAAAAGGTGGCATGGGGCACGTTTGCACTGTCGATTAGGGAACAGGTAGAAGAGAAGGCAACAACAATTCGGGCTTTGTTTTTTTTTGGGGGGGGAAAGACAGGCAGTTGCCATGACACGCGCGCCCCTTCCGCTGAAAACGTCAGACCACAGAAGCAGAGCGAACAGGAACAGCATTGGGAGTCTTCCGCTGGTTTGGAGTTAAACAGCTTCTATGGAAGGCATCCACCTCTTTGTGTAGGTCTGACTGGCTCTGTGTTGGCCTCCTGTTCATGTGCTGGTTGTCTGTTCACTACACTTCACAGGTCATAGTGTCAGATTGTAAGGTGCACACACACGCGCGCGCAAGCGCGCGCACGCATGACCGCACGCACGCACACACACACACACATAAATACACACGCAGGCACACATATACACACACACGCGCGCGCACGCGCACACACACACACACACACACACACACACACACACACACACACACACACACACACACACACACACACACACACACGCACGCACACACACACACACACACACACACACACACACACACACACACACACACACACACACACAACACGGTGGTTCGCTGGTGGATAGAAGGCTATGTTCAGGCAGAAGACCGACCTCGCTGAACGCTGGCATGTCTTGTTACCTGAACGGGCAGCCCAGTCAACTGAACAATTTAGGTTAGTTACCTGTGCACGCGAATGGAGCTCTGGCAAAGGCAAATAGTTGGAGAAGTGACCCTATTCATCTTTTCTTTAGTTCGATTTCACCCCTCCCCCCTTTTGCCCCCCCCCCCCCCCCCCCCCCCCCCCCCCCCCCCCCCCCCCCTTCCCCCACTCACACCCGCACCGTTCCCGCGCGCCATCGTGAGACAAGGAACAAAATTCAGGATGTTTATTAACCCTTTGTGTGGTGGTCGAGAGGAGGAGACCCCCCTCCCTCCCACCCCCACCCCCCATCCCCGCCGCCCAATCGTGCACAGAGTGATAATTACCTTTTTCTGTTGACCAGTCATAGGACGTTGATAATTATGGTGCACAGAAGAAAACAACAATGGTGACTCGTAATGGAAAAAGAAAAAAAAAGAAAAAAAGCTTTTTGTGTCCGAGAGCATTTATCTTGTTTGTGTCGACGATGATGCGGGATTGAAACAGAAATTGAATCAGAGAGTACGTTGTTCCGATAGCAAACCTGATGAGCTCTCGACAGAGCGAAACAGCCGCCCCCTACTGGATCTGCTGACCTTTTTAGGAGAAAAAGTGAATTTAACGAAATCCCTCACTGAAGAATTCTCATGCTTTGCTTCCCATTAAACGCAACATCCAGGTGACATCATTGGTTTTTGTTTAAACGGATTAAGGTATAAACTATCACAACAGGAACCTTACCACTTCTTAAGAATGTTTTGTACTACGGACCAGAAATCCTTTCTTCTAATTCTAAATCGAACATATCTTGGACAAAAGTATGATTTTTTTTTTCTAAGAAGTTAATTGTAAGAATTCTGTTGAACTTCTTGCGGAGTCAGTGTTTTATAATGATCAAATACAGGTTAGGAAAAGAGTCACTGTAGGAAAAGCGTATTGCTCATTTTTTTGCTTGAAATAGCCCGTTTACTTCTTATAAACAATTTGAACAAAAGTACTTTGTAACCTTTTCTGGTCATAAAGCAGCAATAATGGAATACATACAAAGAACAAAAATCGTTATTGAAAATGATAATGATTATTATCATATTCCTTAAATACTTTTTCGATCAGTGTAGAATGGGGGGGGGGAGGGGGATCCCCCTCGAATGCAGGTATTTCTCAATAAACTAAAGTATAGATATAAACCTCAAGAACATAATGCTCGCAAGCACTTTTGATGTGAAGCTTTCACTTTAAAATGGCTAACACATAAGATAACATTTTCAGACACAGATTAAATTGTGAATGCATGCGGATTTTGTACATTGAACTATATTATCGTTATAGCTGTACCCTTCTATTCTATATCTCTGAAAAGCCCAATGGATAGCGTGCAGAACCTTTATAAACCAGTTTGTATAGCAATCCACCCACAGTCAACTTTACTGACATACCCGGCTTCCACTCATATACGCTCTCGCTCTCTCTCTCTCTCTCTCTCTCTCTCTCTCTCTCTCTCTCTCTCTCTCTCTCTCTCTCTCTCTCTCTCTCTCTCTC
>CM031604.1:35626286-35636286 GCA_018398815.1 Conus ventricosus | reverse complement strand
ATGTTCATTATGGGTCACGAATGATGCCCGGTGTTTAAGTTTACCGTTATAGCCGTTACTAACAGCCCATAAAGGTTTTCTTCTTTATGGAAAATCTCAGAAAGTTCTTGGCCGATCTTTCTGAAAATTTGTAAGTATGTTCATTATAGGTCACAGACGATGGCCGATGTTTACCAGGATAGTCATTACTAACGGTTACACCAGTCCAAGACGGTTTTTCCTCTTTATGGAATATCACACGCGTATTCAGGATAAACTGGGAGTACGTTTATATGCTTTGCATCTTGTTTTCGTTTTCACTTGCTAAAATCGCTACTAAATCTCTTTTTTGACCAACTGATTCATTGAAAAATGTGCACCCTCTACGGATATTGGCGTATGCAGCACAGTCAAACACAAAATTTACTTCATTCTCAACACTGTCTCTTTCTTTACACACAGGACAAGATTTATTATTTGATTTCTCGAACCATTTTTCGTTTGCGCCGAGACCGAGCGTTCTGGTTTGAAATCTTGCTAAACTATATTTATGCCATTTATGCGTTACAATTTTAAGATATTTCTCTGCTTCGAGATTGCTTTTAAATGAGAGAAACCAGTCGTATTTATCATTTCCATCCATGCCAGCATGCCAGTTTTGTTTATAAGAGCAAATTAAGCGGTCCTTTAATTCTAAAATGAAGTCTGCGTTATTACCGACTCCTGGTGACAACCAAACTATGCCAAAACCATTCTCTGTCAATATTTTCTTAACATAGGAAACCCAGTTGAATTTTCCACTTTCATGTTGCAGTATGAGCATTTCATATGCCTGACCGCAGAGTCTGGTTATTGGTAGGCTTGCTAATTTCAACCAGTATTTAATACATCTAACATAAGTGGCAATAAAGAGAGGGTATCGTCCACTTTCACCATAAACCATTTCATTTGATGCGTGCAAGGGTACGTGCATGATACGCTTTATCGCATAGGTATGAACTTTTTCCAGCGAAAAGCATCGGAAATAAGTCAGCAGCACCAGGTATCATTTGTATTCCATGTTTCCCTCCCCCCGATATCTCTATCGCTAATTCATTTATGAAGAATGCAAACAACAGTGGGCTAAGCAAACACCCTTGTTTCACTCCCAGGGGGCAGCTGAAATAATCGGTATAAGCTCCTTTCTCTCTGACACATGCAAGAACAGACTCATACATTCCATGAACAGCTGCATCCAACTTCCCATTTACACCATTTTTCCTCAGAATATACTACAGAACATTTCAGTTGACTGAATCGCAAGCTTTCTGGAAATCAATAAATGCAACATACAATTTAGATTTTGTTAGTAAATATTTTTGTACTAAGGCGTACAGAGTGAATATGTGGTCTACTGTACTATATTTGGATCGAAATCCAGCCTGTTCTATTATTTTCTCCTCTCATTCTCTGCCCATACTTTTAATCTTTTGTTGAGTATATGCGTATACATTTTACGGCGGGCTTAAAGGGATTGACAGAGAGAGAGAGAGAGAGAGAGAGAGAGAGAGAGTGCACGTGCTCATTCAGCTCACGGTTTTGGAACTAAAGCACGAAATGTCTCATGCGAGACTACATGTGGCACTTTGGGTATGACAAGTTGACTGTGTGCACACACACACACACACACACACACACACACACACACACACACACACACACAAGAGAGAGAGAGAGAGAGAGAGAGAGAGAGAGAGAGAGAGAGAGAGAGAGAGAGAAATTGCGTAGGAGGATAAAATTATGTCGCACGAGTAGTATAATTGTCACGTGTTACTGTGAGACGCGGCCGATGGATACAAATTAATTGGTATGTTGCACGCGTATTTCTAAGGTTATGATAAGCAGGAAACGCACGAATGGAAGTGAATGATGCAAACCTTACCGAAATATAAGTGGAACAAAACAAAAGGAAAGAACGCTTTGTTGTTGTTGTTGTTGTTGTTGTTGTTGTTGTTGTTTTGGGGTGTTTTTTTTTTGGCTTTTTTTTTTGCTGTCCCAACCTCTGCGCCACCTCAGAGGCAGTGCACCCACGCCGCTCATTCCGACACCCCGTCCACAGCCACAACCCGGTCGGCCCCGCCGAAGCCCCGGCACCGGCAATCCACAGGGAGCAGTCAATGTCAAGTCGTCAAGAGGCAACCCACCGGAGGAGACACTGCACTGCTGCCGAGTCACTTCGGTGGTGTTCAATGGCGCCTGTTCTGATCTAACATACGCAGGACACCACCTACTAAGCCCCCTACTGACGACAATAATTGCTTAGTCGCGGAGCCGGCGTGAGTGAGCTCTCCCTCCGGAGGACGCCACCACGTCCGTCCAACGACAGCCCCCATGGACTCGCCGATACCGGTGACCCCGACGGAACCAAACCAAGGCCGCAGACGTGGAGAGGACATCGAAATTGAGTCACCATGAGAGCAGGGCATGAAGGGCCACAGAATTTGAGACATTTTTTTTTGCTGATCAATGAGAATGAGGATGATTAAGATGATGCTACGGATTTCCATTTCGGTCTGAGATTTCATGACAGGGCTGTACTCTACGCAGCCTTTCATAATATATCCCGGCGTCAACCAGGCCCGAGAGATACAGGCACCTGCAGTGTTGGTGAGGAAATTTGAGCAACGCATCCATTAAGTGGATGAAACTCGACTGTGTGGTCCCAGTCTTCCCAACTGAGTCCGCAGCAAACTCAACTCTGGGTAGGAGCCAGTAGGGGCAGAAAAACCCACATGACTCTGATGGGATTCGAACCCACGACCTCCCAGCCGGGAGTCCGCGACGCTAACCACTTCGCCACGGCGGCTGGTAAAAGGAAAGAAGTTATTAATGAAGAAAGTACACAAATCATAATCAAGATGCGGACATCAAGGCCAAAACGCCACAAAACATTCACCAAAAAAATAGTTTCCTTCAGTTTATTTTATTTGTGTTCTTTTGAACTTGACAAAAGCTCTGTTAAAAGTACAAGAAGTTTCTCATTCTCCCAACACCGTTCATTCTCTCAGCAAGCTCTTTCGATGTGGACATCAATGTCGAAACTGCGTATAATTAATAACACCTGAAAACCAGGAGCTGTTTGCAAGCCTGGTGTTCTCTGTACGGATTGAAACCATTGTTACTTGCTAGAGCCCACATTTGCTGACTACCTTGCCGGGGAACAATACTGAAATAATGAATCTTCGTTTGAAAATCGGACATTGGGATGGGAGTAGGGGGAATGCGTGTTGTGTGTGTATGTGTGTGTGTGTGTGTGAGTGTGTGTGTGTGTGTGTGTGTGTGTGTGCGTGCGTGCGTGCGTGCGTGCGTGCGTGCGAGCGTGCGTTCGTGCGTGCGTGCGTGCGTGCGTGCGTGCGTGTGTGTGTGTGTTGCATGGATGATCGTTTGTCTCCAGTAGCAAATCTGCTTACAGGCAGTGCTTCATATTTCAGTACGATAGAGAGCTTTCATACTTGTTCGTTTCGTGCGTGTGTGGGGGTTGTGTTGTGTGTACCATTTCTCTATTCTTCTTTATGCTTTGTAGTTCAGCCGAGTCTCACACTGTCGAGGTAATTAAGTATATTTATGCCCATGAAAACCTTCAAGATCACGATGTTCAATCATTTCAACATTGATCATCATTTCAGTGTGGTTAAAATCCCCTAGCCTTTTGGCCGAAGGGACAGTAAACTGTTTAGTGGGTCACCGTGTCTAGAGCACGACGTGATGGAAGATGGAGCCCATCTCTGTCCTTCCACCGCCTTTAACCTTCCCTGAACAAAATCAAATACCCATTTTCTGCTGGGTGGACAGACAGGCTTTTAAGTCCAAAACAAAACCCAATCCCACCAGTGATTGGAACTCAACACCGTCAACTCTGCAGGCAAAAGATCTGAGTATTTAACGATTCTCACCCCACCCCCCCACCCCCACTTACTCCCCCTGTAATCAGTTGACAAGGGGTCAGGGAGAGGAAGGGGGAGAGAAGAGCGAAAGACAACAATAACAACGAATCGGAGACGTACTGAAAAATTTTATTCAAGGGAAGAAAACAAAAAGAAGACCCAGCACAGACGGGAAAGGAGACAGGTACATGATGGATGGGAACAAACATACACACACAAAAAAAAATAAAAAACAATAAACAAAAAACCTAAGGACTTTAGGTATTCTACCAAAACACACACACACACACACACACACACACACACACACACACACACACACACACACACACACACACACACACACACACACGTACAGACGTACACACTGAAAATAAACATCATTACCACAAAAATCAACAAACACAGCCGTATCTCCAATCTTTTGTCGTACAAACAGCCGACCACAAAGGGCCATATCAGGGCTGTCACCGCATTGAAGTCAACTCACAAGTCTTTATTCAAACCTTTTTTTTAATCATTCACACAACTCTGAAACACACCTTTCGAAAAAAAAACACCGGAAATTTTGTTAAAAATGTTTCCTCCGAAAAATCTTAGATCAGATGAAAAAAAAATAATGTTAATCTTCCTCAGAAATTCAAAGATCACATCAAGCCCCATCCTCTGAAAAAAAAAAAAAAAAAAAAAAAAACTTAAAACAAAGACAATGAGAGGACGTCTCAATCAAGGAAGGGAACAGCGACCAGTAAATCCCGAACAAGTAGTGTAACTCTTGCTCCTGTGATGAAAAAAAATTACACGCTTACAATTCCAAACGATTGCTGCTTACGACACCTAACCGTTTCGTACAAATGCCAATACGAAGTACACAGTACAAACAAGTAGACCTCCCCTCTTATTTTTCAAGCTTGCTCATACACTCTATACCTGACACGTACACACAGCAACAACTACAGAAGAAATGAACAAATTAACATTTATTTACGAATGGCACAGCCTTTTTCATCTTGAATTAATCAAACAAACATACCTTGAAACAGAAAAAAATACAAGTAACTTCGTTTGATTTTTATGAATTGAAATTTTCAATGAGGATCGAAGGGTAAATACCGAAAAAGTAGGGTAACTCTTACTCCCACGATGAGAAAAATTACGCGCCCATAGCTCTAAACGATTCCTGCTTACGACACGAAATCGAGTCGCTGAAATGCCCCCTACAGAGCGCACATCACAAACAAGGAGACATCCCCAGGAAACGTGTGATATTTCTCATCGTGAGAGCAACATAAGGTGAAGTTAACACAATTAAAAATGTTAATTACGAAAGTCCCATTAGCATAATGGCGGAGGGTTAGTGAACTGTCAGTAGGTTCACCGCAACTTGGGCACGGCATTATGGGAGGCAGAGCCTATTCGCCTTCCTTCAGCCGCCTTAACCTTTCCCGAACTGAATCAGGTACCCATTGCGTGTTGGGTGGACAGAAAGGGTTTTCAAGCCAGGGGGGAAAAAAACTAGTCTACGACTGGTTCAAAAGTCATGACCGTCAACTCTGCAGGCAAATGTTCTGACCATCTGAATACACCCCGCTAACCTCCCTTGAAGCATTAGCATAAAAAATGACATGATAGCTAAACTCTTGGTGTCCATACGGCTAACAAAACTTGGCTGTGCTAGGAACTGCTAGCCATGCTCCTGGATTAATTGCCCCCAGATTACTACATAGAAGGTTTTCTAAAATAAAAAAGATTTTTAAAAAAAGCATTTAAACGCAAATAGAATCATAAGACAAAAAGACCCTGCAGAATGAATATCTGGTGTCCAGTCTGGACAATATGTGCAATCTTACAATCAGACATCAGATGGCAGTAAATAAACTGGCATGTTCTTCATTTCAATCAGAGAACAATAAAAAGTTATTAAAGAGTTTCGAGTATGAAGACATGAGAAAAGCGGAGTAACTGTAGCTAAAGGCAAAGAAGGACACACACCAAAAAAAAAAAGCAGAGTCAAAGAGAGTAACTGAAAAGATAACATTATCAGCTCCAGAACTTCCAGAACCCTGGGCTACAGTTTGTAATAGTGAAGAAAGAACTTTTAACCAATTAGCATTTCAGGGGGAGCGGGAAAGGAAGTCCGAGAGAATCTGGTGAACTGTTCTCCAGTGCGGCGCCCTTGGGACTCTCCACGGAGTTAAAGCAGAGAACGAGAAGAACACAGGAAAGAGGGGGTGGACAGAGGAGGTACGGGGTGCGTGAAGGTAAGGGTGGGGTGAGATGAGGTGGGGAGTGGGGGCAGTGGAGACAGCTACCGTCCACGATATTATACCAAGCTTGACCAGCCCCTCAGGAGGACCACGCAGAAGAGGAGCCACCCCGACATGGCGGTGTTGCGTCCAGCGCCGCCGGTGTCCGAGCCAAAGATGTCTGCGCCGTCTCCCACTAGGGCCACCACCCGGGCAGGAGCCCCACTGCCATCCACCAGCTTGATGACGCCGATGAAGACCGTGGCTCCCCGGGCGGGCAGTCTGTCCAAATTGGCCACGTTCTCCAGCCCCAGGAGGTTGTGTTCGCCCAGGACGACGTGGGTCTGGAACGTCGCGCTCTGACCGTAGTCCGTGGATGGCGTGTCCACCCCGATGGCAATGACGTCACGCTGGGTGGCGAGGAAGGTGGCGGCGTCCTGGTGGAATCCTGGGAAGTGGAAGGTGGAGGTGTCGCTGAGGGTGGGGGTGTTGAAGACGGAGGAGGTGTTGGGATAGCGGCTGCCCCAGCCGGAGTACATGAGGACGACGCTCTTGGCCGGCATCCTGCCGTGCGCTTTCTCCCAGTCCTGGAACACAGCCACAAGTTCCGTTCTTGTGTCGGTTACCACTGTGCCGACAGTGAAGGCCAGCCATCTAAGTCAGGGGCGGATCAATTCGTCTAGGATGACACAAGAGAGAGAGTACGGACAGTGTGTGGGGGTGGGGGAGAGGATGGATGGTAATGGTGGAGAAAGAGGAGGAGGTGGGTGTATTTAAGGAAGAGGTGAGGGGGGATAAATCTTACACCATCCAATTTTTTCACGCACGCACGCACACAACACACACACACACACACACACACACACACACACACACACACACACACACACACACACATACACACACCAAAACTCCACCTCAGGCAGAATCTGCTCCCTTCAGAGGAAGCGGATCAGTTTAGTAAAGAGGGAGGGGTACATTTGGAAGTTAAGAGTGTAAATCAAGGGCAAAAATGCCCGTGATATCTGGGGCGAGGATACAGGGATTGCGGGGGGGGGGGGGGGGGGGGGGGGCTTCCCAAGAGTTGGCGGGAAGTGGGGGAGGGTACTTGGCTGGTAATATTTTTAGAGCAAGTCTGTGCAATCTGATGACAATCCAGAGCCATGTTCAACAGCATACAATAAGCTTTCTCTTTTACAAATCTTAAATAAATGTTAGCCGACCGCCAAGAAGAACGTGGACAAACGAATCACAAGACAAAGCGCGACGCGTTTCGAACTCTTAGGTCTTCTTCAGGCAAGATACTAAACAATTAGGACAAAGAAAATGAACGAGCAATCACTTATCTTCAATCACTTCAGCGCAAGATAGGCGTTGAAGTGATTTCCTTGGCGGTTCGCTAACATATATTAAGATTTGTTTAGATTTCCGCCTGCAGTCGTCTCACTTTGCAACTAGATCTAACCTTTTCTTTTACGTTGGAGAGGAGTGCATGAATATCTTTACATCCCCACCCTACCCCTGACCTCCCGTCCAGACAAGGAAGCGCACAATGTCCTCATACCGTGACTTACGGATACGTTCCATAGAAAGTTTGTCTTTGATAATAAGAACGATAACTCTGGAACAAGTTTGTCTTTGATTACAAGAACGATAACTCTGGAGGTTTCTCTTTGATAAGAAGGACGATAACTCTGGTACAAGTTTGTCTTTGATAAGAAGAACCATAACTCTGGAAGTTTGTCTCTGATAAGAAGAACGATAACTCTGCAGGCCCTACCTTCAGATCCTGCACAGTCACTCGGTAGTCGGCGTCCCTGGCGGCCTTGTCCTTGACGTCCAGCAGGACAGCAGGGCCCAGCAGATGGTCCGCGGGGATCTGGTGCACCCTCCACGACCCCTGCATGAAATGGGCTGGGGAGTCCAAGTGGGTTCCTCCGTGCTCCGGCGTGAAGAACGAGTTGCTCTCGTACCTGTTTCCCCGGACCCAGTAGCCACAGGGGGCAGAAGAGAGTCATAGCCAATGACTGGTTTATTTTCGTCATCGTGCATTATTTCTATCATCCTCATCCTTCTCTCCTCTTCTTCTTCCACCTCCTCTTGCTTCTTCGTCCTCTTCTGCTATTGCTGCTGCTTCTCGTCCATCCCTTCCTCTTTATCATCATCATCATCATCATCATCATCATCATCATCATCATCATCATCATTACCATTATCGTCGTCGTCGTAGTCGTCGTCGTCATCGTCATCATCATGATCTTTGCTATCTTCACAGCCATCACAAATGATTTATCTATATATAGCCTAATGCACACGCCTTCTATGCTCATGCTTCTCTCTCTCTCTCTTTCTCTCTCTCTCTCTCTCTCTCTCTCTCTCTCTCTCTCTCTCTCTCTCTCTCTCTCTCTCTCTCTCTCTCTTTTTTTGTTTTTGTTTTTGTCTGATGTAAATATGTGCATGCGTGTGTGTGTGTGTGTGTGTGTGTGTGTGCGTGCGTGCGTGCGTGCGTGCGTGCGTGCGTGCGTGCGTGCGTGCGTGCGTGTGTGTGTGTGTGTGTGTGTGTGTGTGTGTGTGTGTGTGTGTGTGTGCGTGCGTGCGTGCGTGCGTGCGTGCGTGTGTGTGTGTGCGTGCGTTCCTGTGTGCGTTCCTCTGTGTGTGTGTGTGTGTGTGTGTGTGTGTGTGTGTGTGCAATATTTATTTTCTGTTTTTCAAACCTGATTTAGTTTCTCACGTGAATTCGTCCGTGCATTCAGGCGTGCATGCGTGTGTTCGAACGCGCGTGCGCGCGCGCCACGTATTTGTGGATGTGAAGTGCATCGGGGCAGCAGCGCGGTAAGCAACCATACCAGACTTTCTTTTCTTTTTTTCTTTTCTTTTCCTTTCTTTTTGTTTGTTTGTTTGTTTCTATGTTTTTGTTTTGTTTTGTTTTGTTTTTTGTTGTTTTTTTTTTGTTCTTTTCTTGTTTCAGCTTCTGTGCCAGTACAGTGGCATTTTCCCCATGCCGCTCGTTCCAGACCCGCGTCCAAAGTTATACCCTGGCTTGTTCCGTCGAAGCTGCAGCCTTGGCACTGGGAGTTTCATGTGCTGCTGCTGCGGAGTCACTTCGCTGGTGTTCAGTGGTGCCTGTTGTGATCGAAGTATGCAGCACCGCTCACAATACAACGTATTGTTACAGAGTGTTGGGACTTACATGATGCCAGACACAAACACTTTACATACAGCAGACTCCATGAAAATCTTATGAACAGACGTCCCTTCTGATGTGATTTATGAGTTCCTGAAAGTCATCAATATTTTTCACCTGATATCAAGATTCCACAAAAGAAAGATTTTAAAGAATTCCGGGCGTGTGTTTTGGGGTTTAAATCTGTTTTAGTAAGCTGTGTGCATACAGTGTATTTTCAATCTCACTTGAGAGTTGATTTCAACGAGGCAACAGCCCTAATAAGGACCTTCGTGGTCGGCTGGACTATAAACAACATTATCTCTCTCTTATCCAGCTAAAGATGAGGCATCCCGACGGAAAATTCTGAGGGCTGAAAGCGGAGATACCGGGCCGTTCACGGCGCACGTTAGCCAACAACAGTGCCACCCGACAACAGGGGACCAGTCTTGTTCATCACTTTGACTGAAATGTTATCAAGTTTGTTTCAGAGCGGTTTTTTTTCGTTTCGGAGCTTAGTAAAGGGTTGGGGTTGTCGAATTTTGATTCGTACACAGTTCTGGTTTTAACCTCCTCACACACCTAGCGGGGGTTTCTCGTGGTCGGTTGAGCTATAAAGAGCGGGACTTGACAGACTCTCGCGTTTTCCTGATGATGTGGAGTCTACCGCCATCCACGAAACCAGGCTG
>CM031604.1:35618786-35623786 GCA_018398815.1 Conus ventricosus | reverse complement strand
TTTGACAAAAAGAGCATTGAAAACTATTTTTAGCATTCCTACATAATGTATTGACGTCTGTAAAAGATTGATTGCTCCAAACACAGTCAAAACCAGTTTGTACAGGTATGTTTTCAATGCACGTTAGCCAGGGAAACACAACTACTGCGCTATTGTGCAAATGTTACATGAAAGAATAGAACCTAACCAACATTGTTTCAACAGGGGATTGAACCAAACCAGCCCAAAATCGAATCATTCGGACATAGACAGTAATTGGTAAAGGGTAACGTCCTGTTTCACCATAAATCATGTTTGTCATTATACTTCTTTTTAAGCGAAATATATATATTTCTAATATTTTAGCTGAAATTTATCAATAATATTTCAATTTTCGTATCCCAATATTTCACAACCATATGACAATACTGGAACAATCATGTTATCAAATAAATCTAAAATAACATGAATGGGTAAATCCTTTGTTCTTGCCTTTTGTATGAATTTCAACATGGACTAATGACGCTTTATCAAGTGTTTTTCTTACATTTAGCAAAAGAGCCCATTCAATTAAAATTTACCCCTAAATATTTTAAGCTGGTGACAACAACTTTTTCATTTCCATAATGAAATGTGTCCTGTCTATTCAAACTTGCACTGTTATGTATCATTATTTTAGTTTAGCAGCATCAGCTGTTAGCTTCCACTTATAATATAATAGCAAGAAATCTAGTGCTTTCTGCAATCCCACTTTTGTCTGTGAAAATATAATTGCGTCATCTGTGTATAACAAGACAAAAAGTTTGACATAATTCGTTATACCAATATCCAAAGAAAGCCTAATTTCTAATGGTGAACACCCATTGTCTTTCATATAGCCTTCAAGATCATTCAAATACAAGGCAAATAATATAGGCGAAAGATTCTCACCTTGACGAACACCTTTTTGGCTCCAAAAAAAAAGTCTGACAAATTGCCGTTCATAAATACGGAAGACTTCAAATAACTATACATTTTCATTTTGACTCGTAGGATTTTGCCATTGATTTTTTTCCCTTTATGAGTTTAGACCATAATGCACGTCTGCATAGAGAATCAAAAGCTTTTTCAAAATCAACTTGATTCTTCTGACTTCGGAAAACATCTATTAAACATTTAAGTATAAACACATGGTCCATAGTAGAATCGGTTATTCAAGACTGTTGTAAATAATTTACCAACACAACTCAGCAAAGTTATATCTCTATGATTGTCTCAGTCATGTTCACTACGTTTCCCTTTGTACAGTGCTTTAATCAGGCCAACAGTCCAGTCATATGGAACAATCCCAGAATTGAGACCTCTGTTGAACAATTTACAGAAAATTGGAACAAGCAATGGTGCACTATATTTAATATATTCATTACGTATTTCATCTATCCCTGCAGCTTTCCCTTTTTGATATTACGCACTGCTCTAAATAATTATTATGTTTTCATCAATATCAGCATGTAAACATTCTAAATCATATTCACAGTCATAAACAACTACAATATCGCTCCCATTATAGTCTTCTTCATCAAGATTCAGTGCTCTGAAATGTTCATAAAACTGTTTTATATCAACTGGACAATCGCAACTCGTACTGTCATTCAGGCGTTGCCGGTACTCTTTAGGGTGACTGGTTTTCAACTTTTTTCAATTCATTGCACCATGTCTTTTGAGTTTTCCTGTATGCTGCTTTCCTTGCTTGTTTATTCTCTTTGCTAGCTATTTCTAATTTTGCACACAAACCATTATTCTTACACTTAGTAAATTGAAGTTTTCTTAGAACACTGAAATCCTTGCGTCTTTTTTATTACAGCGACTATCAAACCATTTCTGATTAGACCGTGCTTTTTTCTTTGCATTGAATTTTGTTAATCCAAAAGTGCCCTTGGCTGCTGCGATAAGTACATTAACTATCTCACCATTAATTTGATCAAAGGTCACATCATCACGTGTTACATTCTGATGTATGAGCTCAAGATCATTCTGTGAATTAATCGAAAGAAAAACATCTTTCAATGATACGTCAAAACGTCTGATCTCTTGTTTGCTACTAACTGTAGCTTGTTCATATGCCTTGTCTTTGTTAATTACTTGAGCTTGTGGATCATTCTTAATTTTCAGCTTAAGAGAAATAGGGCAATGAACGTCTGAAAACAATACATCAAAAGGTTCAACTGAGAATTCATGTACTCTTGAAAACAGAAACGGTTATCCAATCATATAATCAACAACATAAACACCATTACATGTGCACTTTCCAACTCTACTGTCAGTCCCAATTCTACCATTTAATATACGGATAGAATTAGCCTTACATAACTCTTGTAAACGATAGTCATAATTATTGGGCCGACGCCAATCTTAAAAACACCTTGTTCTAGCCTTTTCTTCACACACACACACACACACACACACACACACACACACACACACACACACGCACGCACGCACGCACGCACGCACGCACGCACGCAGGCACGCACGCACGCACGACACACACACACACACACACACACACACACACACACGCACGGACCTAATTATAAGCAATCGTGCGCATGCACACACGCGTTCGTGCGCGTATGCACACACATGCACACACGCGAGCGCGCGCGCGCGCGCGCACGCATGCACGCACGCACTGAGTGAAGATAGATAGATAGATCGACAGGTAGACCGACAGGAGATAGATAGAAAGATTGCAAGAGAGGCAGGCAAGTCGATAGTTTGGTCTGTAGGTAGGGAGACAGACACATAAACATATAGATATGCAGACAGATAGAGAGGGGGTGGATACATACATACATAGGTAGCGAGGTAGGTAGATAGATAGACGGACAGACAGTCGCAGAGAGTGAGAAAAACACAGCCAGACAGACAGATACACAGACAGACAGATTGAAAGTCTCTACGAGCGCTTCCACTAACATTACTGTATGTTTATTGTTCTGAACCTGTATATTCACCTACACGGGTACAAACACAAGTTGGGCCCGTATTCCTCTACTGTAATATTATACGGGGAGAGAGAGAGAGAGAGAGGAGAGAGAGAGAGAGAGAGAGAGAGAGCATGTATAATACGCTGCGCAATGGCCACCTCTCTTGTTAACAGGTGCAGGGTTTGTGAGGTAGATAGGCTTTCTCGGTTTCTTCAAGTTTCGATGTCAGTATAGCACATGCGTGCCCAAATCGTAACGTCTGGGTGTAAACAAAGAAGTAATTTGCGTACCAAAGAGGCGCCGCATAGTGGTTAACAAGTAGGCCTGTTTTGAAGGGGACTGCACTTGTGTTTTACCTCCTGACAACGCCAATACATGTACACACAAATATCACAGAGTCACACACACACACACAAACACACACACACACACACACACACACACACACACACACACACACACACACACACACACACACACACAACACACACACACACACACCAACACACACACACACACACACACGCGCGCGCGCGCGCGCGCGCGCGCGCGCCACCCCCAGCCGTTCACACGTGCGCTAAAGGAATCGTCTTGATCTAAGCGTTGATGCCAAGTGTCACTGAGAGACATTCTGAGCTCCTTCAGTGTCCCCCCACCCCCCACCCCCCACCCCCTCCTCCCCGAGCAGTTACATCCGGTCTTATACCTACCCCGAATGGACTGAGCGGCAGCTACGTCCCCTCTTGTGCTGCCCCCCCCCCCCCCCCCCCCCCGCCCCCCTCACCCCAACCCTCACATTGCCACGCCCCTCCCCCTTTGCCCCCATCCCCGAGCAGTGGGTCAGTAATGAAAACCAGACCTTGATAATGTCCTGTGCTTGGCGTTCTCTCACCGTGTCAAAGCAGTGCCAGGCCACGGTTATGCAATTCCGACTCGGGCAAAAGCTATTATAAACTAAAGATATCAACTTCCGCCATCTCCCCCCCCCCCCCCCCCCCCCCTCCGACATCCTCTAGTTGAGTCAAGGTGTTGCTGGGCCTCTCGGCCTTTGGGTCTGGCCACAGTGATCATGGTGTTAAGGTATGTGAGTTCTGTGTGTTTTTGTGAATCTATTTCTATTAGTCTAGACAGAGAAGGTCTTAGTCGAGATTAGATTTCCTAGGAATGTCTTTTAGACTTGTAGTAAAAATAGATACATGTGTAAATTCTAAGAGCCTGTTTATTGAAAGGATGTTACATTATATTCTGCCTCGTCCTATCCTCATTTTGGTATGTTTCTGAACATGTATGGAGACGTTTCTCTAACATGTCACACTGTCCTTTCAACATCACACTAGCTCACTTTCAGCCTCGTATCTCTGACTGAATCTCTCTCTCTCTTCTCTCTCTCTCTCTCTCTCTCTCTCTCTCTCTCTCTCTCTCTCTCTCGTCTCCTCTCTCTCTCTCTCTCTCTCTCTCTAACGATTAACGGTACATAGGAATCTTAGTCATTAGTCAGCTGCAGTGTGATTCATTAACATCCCACAATTACTTGAGCAAGATCCCCAACATCCTCAAACGCTGCTGAATTACATCTAACACACTGAGCTCAATTCCTTTTGTATAATAGTGCTACGACCCCAACAACACAATTCTTTCATGTGATACAAAGCTCGAACAAACGAACGCGAGTGTCTGCAACAGAGAGGCCATCGTTTTGTTATTTCAACATTCGATTTTTTCTTTTTTTTTTTTCTTTTCTTTTTTTCTTTTCTTTTTTTTTCTTCTTTGTTCGGTAAACGTTGTAAACTCCTGTGACGATTGAATGTGGCCCAATTTTGTTTGTTTGTTTGGTTTGGTTTGGTTCGGAGAACGTTGTAAACTCTTGTGACGATTGGAATGTGGCCCAGGCCATAGGAAGCGACATTCAAAAACCGTCCTTGTTTACCTAAGACGACACTCAAAAAACCGTCCTTGTCTACCTAACACGACACTCAAAAACAGTCCTTGTGCACCCAACTCCTGCCTCTCTCGGAAATATACCTCTCTCATACTCCCGCTAACCTAAAACCA
>CM031604.1:35598036-35613686 GCA_018398815.1 Conus ventricosus | reverse complement strand
GAGGTCGCTATTAAAGCCCCTAAGGGCGATGACAAGGTAAGCACGGTAATTTCCCACGCCTGTATGTCAACTTATGAAAAAGCTGAATGTTTTTTGACCATCGAAATGTATATTCGAATCAGGAAGGCTATATCAACGTGCTTGCGTGTCAAAAAAAAAAGAAAATCATATTGCATCAGAGCATCGCGTGAAAATTAGTGTAAATGACATGTTCTCCCCCGTCAGCTGATCGTTCGAGCTATAAAACTGACTAAAGTCAAAGCAAAAAGTAATTTTAACTTTAGTCAGTCTTACAGAATGAGGACACCCAGGAAACACCACGAGGAGGTGGGGGACTGTTCCCAAAAAATAATGGATTAAACAGCACACTCTGATACAAGAAAAAAATAAAACGACTATTAGAACAGTCATCAAGACCACATCACGTTGGAACGCTATCATACAAATACAGAAAAAAAAGAAGCTACCAGGGAGGGGTCAACGAAACAAATGTCTATACAGGCGTAGGAAAAGTTGTGACACCCTCAGAAGCGAGAACTCGTTTTAATGTAAAAAAAAAAAATTAAAAAAAGGGAAAGAGAATTGCGGGTTTGAGCGTACGAAAATATAGATTTTCCGTCCGTTCTGAACCCTATGTTTTTTCCACACCCACTCTCTCGCGTTTTGAAGAACTTTTTGGTAGGTTTCTTTGGTTGAAGGCCTTGTGTTTTTTACTCAACCCTTTACAGCCGAATTTGGTTTGTTCTTTCCCAGAACAGAAATAGGTTTTAGAACAGAGCCCCACACAGAAATCTCCTGTGTATTCGACTTTGAACAAGCCGGGCGTCCGTTTGTCATATTTGGCACGGGCCAGGCAATCGGCGCATGTTTGGGTTCCCACGCGCGCTCGGGGGTGTAACCCAGTTTGAAAGAGTGAGCGTGTCGTTGACAAGCTTGACTCGGAACCACGATTGTAGTCAAAGAAAATCTGCTGTCGCATGGAGGGTCGTACGACTTGGTCAAACCTTCGACGACTGAGTGCCATGTACTCACCATGCCCACCATGCCCAATTGACCTTGTTTCTCCCCCCCCCCCCCCCCCCCGCCCCGTCTCAGGGTCGTTTCGGCTGTGTGATCGAGACAGAGACAGAAAAATACACATAAACACAGACAGAGAGACAGACGGACAGAGACACAGACAGACAATAATGAAAAGGAGAAGGAGAAAGAGGAGAAGAAGCAGAAGAAGAAGAAGAAGAAACATGGAGGAGGTATCCGACAAGGCGTTTGATCTTCTCAACAACAAAAGAAGATTTCTCCACCGTCTACGATCAACGGAGTCGCCTCGACGAGCAGAGGGACTGCTTGGACGCCTATCTTCGAGAGTTGCCCGTGGTAGGCTTCAACAGTTCGAACTACGACCTCAATCTCATCAAACCTTATTTCCTCCAGAGATGGGTCGTCAGTGAAGAAGAGAGTCGGCTCCTTCAAATTTCTGGTGAAGAACAACAACCAGTACAAATGCTTCAGCACAAGAAGTTGAAATTCTTGGATACACCTGTTACATCGCTCCTGGATACCCCTATTCCAAATACTTGGCCGCTTTCGAGTTACAGAAATGCAAGGGCTTCTTCCCTACGAGTACATCACTGAGCTGGACAAACTGGACGACGTTGTTCTTCCTCCACGAGAGGCGTTCTTCAGCTCCCTGAAAAATGAGTCTATCAGCGAGGAAGACTACGTTTACTGCCAACGAGTTTGGGAAGAGAACGGCATGACCGCTCTGAGGGATTTCTTAGTGTGGTACAAAAACCCTTGACGTCATGCCCTTCCTGGAGGCCCTGGAAAAGCAGACACGCCTGTACTCGTTCTGGGATTGGACATGCTAAACGATGCCATCAGGATCCCTGGACTGACGTTGAGGTACCTGTTCAAGACGGCTTCCCCAGATGTCTGTTTCTCTCTGGTCAACGATAAAAAACAAAAGATCTCCACGAGTTGCTGTGCAAGGAAATAGTGGGAGGGCCATCCATCATTTTTCACACGTACAATGAGAAGGGGGTGACTCGGGTCCCAGGTGAAAAAGCCAGTCCAGTGTTTGGAAGGCTACGACGCCAACGCCTTGTATCCGTGGGCTCTAATGCAGGAGATGCCCACGGAACATCTTGTCCGTCGACGCAAGGGAAGCAACTTTCGAGCCGGAAAAACGGACGTCTATGGAGAGACGGCGAGAGCATTGCTGGAATGGGTCATCCACAAAGAAAACGTCCTCAACCGCCACAAGTACAACAGCAAGGAATAGGCACTGGGGGACTCCAGATCAGGATAGACAGGTGGGACGCCGAAACATAGGATGGCCTACCAATTCCACGGATGTCTGTTCCATGGACACGACTGTTGCCAGACACGTGGAGTCGACGTCAACCCAGTAAACGGAAAGACCATGGATGAACTTAGAAAAAAAACACCCAGGACATCAGAGAGTCCCTCGGCATCACGCTGGGCGTCAATCTGGTACAAATCTGGGAATGTAGTTGGCAGCTTCGAAAAGAAGGGAACACAGATGTATTCATGGATGTCACCTACGTTAAGAAGGATGATGTATGCAAGCTGATCAACGATCCCCTTTTCAAGAAATTGACGAGTCTGATGGACGACCTGATGGAAACAGAGCTGAGTAAGGCTAAGATCCGAGGGCATCTGCCCAACCAAATCGGCTTCTCTATCAGTACGCCAAAACGAGGATGTTGAGTTCTATTTCGCCTGTGTCGACAGGTTCGTCCCGCCCCTATTTTCCACTCCGTGAAATGGATACTGACTCCATGTTCATGGCCCTGAGTGGAGACGGGTTGGAGAGAGCTGTTCAACCAGAGCTGAAACGCCAGTTCTACCGAGACTACAAAAACTGGTTCCCTTCTAAAGCTTGTGACGTCACCAAGACCTCTTCGTTTCCTGCAAACTATCTGGACAGGATTGGACCCCTCTTCCCTGCTGCTTGGAACGACAAAAATTGGACAAAAGAAACTCTCAGTCTTTTCAAACTTGAGTACAAGGGTGACGGCTCTTTGCTCAAAGACACACTGCTTTTTCAGAGGGGTGTCTGACAAATTGAGCTGTAAGGGGTTCAGCAAACCCCACAATAGTTTGGTCAAGGAGTCCTGTCTGAGGCCAGTGAGGGAGGAGTGATCAAGAGTTTTTGTATAGACGGAAGGACTATTTTACACCTACCAACAACACAGGAACGCCCTCTCTTTCTTCTACATCAAAAGGAGGGTCCTGAAGGATGGAGGCAGCACCAAACCCCTTCCGATTTAGAATAAATGCGAGTAAACCATTTTTCTCTTCTTCAGTAGGTTGTATGGTACTTCATCTGAACCTCCCGTTTGTGGTGCTGGACATGGATGGACGGTCTGATCTAGGTCCACGATGTAGCAGAAATGATTCTTGTAATCGAGGATCCCCATCGTGTTGGGGGAGTGTGCGTTTTCGCTCCGTCGAAAAGGAACCAGGCAAGACTCATCAATCTGGAAAACATCCAACTTGACCCCAAACATGTTTTCGGCCTTTTCCAGGTCGGTGAGCGTCGTGCCCAGGAACTCCCCTTCTTTTTCTTGGCCCCTGTTCTCATACCATGTTTCAAAGAGAAGTCGGGTAGGTGTTTGAAACACTTTTTAAGCAACGCTCCTCGATGCAAGGCGAGGCACCGAAAGAAAAACAAACCCAGGTTGTCGGTGAACAGAAAAGAGTGGTTTTCGTCCTTCACGAGTGGGTAGATGCCCTTGATGGTCGTGATGAAATCAGATAGAGGACGATCGCAGCAGCCAGTGGGGTAGTCCGGGAGAGGGTTGATACAGAAGCTGGTTGAGGCGATGGAATGGGCTATCTACGTTGAGTCGGGACGTTGCTGTCTGGCGTGTTCCCAGACATCCTGGTCGTTAATGTCTTCCAGGAACCTCTCGATATCTTGTCTGTTGTTGATCAGACGAGGAGTGTCCGTGACTCGGACGTTGTTTTTGGACGCATGAAAGAAACGATAGTCATCGTTGTCTCTGTGTGGCTGAGGTTGATTTAAAGCGTTTGCTTTGCTCTCAAAAATGGCGTTGAGACGGTCGTTCCAGTCCCGGTCTTCCCTGATCCTCCCCGCGGATGTTAAACATGCGTTCATGCTTGCCCTCGAAAAAATAAGAGCGAATGGCGCTCCAGTTGTCGGCGTAAATCTGCCGGATTTCGGGAGCAATATCTCTTAATTGAAATCACCACCACCCTCAGATCTATTCGTCGCCTTTTGTTTTGCCCAACAGACTGATGATAAAGGTTCTTTTTTTTCTTCCCTCTCTTTTCTTCTCTCCGTTTTCTTTTTTTCAATCTTTCTTTATGCTTTTTCCCCTCTTCTCGCAGCCGTTTGTTGTCGTGAGATATCAATTGTAAGTCGAAATTTATTTTCTTACGAAATTTCCATGGCAAACGTTGCAAAATATGAGATGTGTCTAAAGTATGTACAGATTGCATATGTCTTTTGCAGGTTATATTTCTTCTGGAAAGATGCGTGACAGACCTTGCAGACGTGGTTTTTAGTCTCCATAATCTGTTACCAAAAAAGAAAGACAAAACACGTTTCCCCGATTAAAACTCATACAGCAAACACATGTCATCTAAGGTGTACGCCCAGGGTAAGGACATCACCATCATATAGCATCAACCCCATCTCATTTAATGTTGTACCTCCCAGCTAAGGACATACCATCATAAAACCCTGACCACTCGTATCAAGGGTTAACCCCCCCCCCCCTTGACTTCTGTGATAGCGTGTATATACTCAGTTATGAATGGTCACAGCGCCTAATAAGTAAAAATATTAATGACTGACTCCGGAAAAATGTCCACAGAGAAGTTCACGATAATCCATGTCCCCTCTGCGTTTACAATGGACCCAACAAGTGACACACATCGTTCAAAAGCTCACAGTTGTGACATTTAAACTGTGTCAGCTATACTTGCCTTGTCTGAAATAGTTATCCAATGTCATTCAGGTTTCCCTCATTTTATCAAAAGGGTCGCTTAGAGTGGTACCGTTTTCTAAACCCTGTATCTCAAAAAATAAACATCTGATTTTGCATGTGTTTTTTTCCGATGAAACGAGCGTAAAAAGTGTTTTTAGATCATGTAAAACTTCCAAACGACTGTTTGGTGATACGAGACTCATTTCGTGATGGAAGGTCACATTAAATGTCGTAAACTCTCGGCCAAGGACATACCTTCATAAAACTTTCACAATAAACCGTGAAATGAAGGTAAGAACGTTCTGATTTAACTTTCACCCGGTCAGTGATTTTTTAAGGGGCAAACGTTACATAGTAAGACCCATTTTAAACTGTATTATTTCTGCAAAATGTCTGTTGCTGAAATAATAATTGTGATGAATATTTCATTGGTAAGCATTTTCTTTTTGTTGTTTATTAATAAAGGTCAGGACCAGAGCATTATCATTATGTCGTGTGGAAAAGGAGCTTAACAAAAAAAAAAACCCTGAAATTATTCAGTGAAAATTTGGAATTTGATGTTAGATATAACTCTTTTGTTCGATTTTGAAATACAAGTAATTCTTAATACAGTGAATTTAGTGATGATGATTCTTCTTCTTCTTCTTCTTTTCTTCTTCTTCTTCTTTTTCTCTTCCTCCTTCTCCTTTTTCATTATTGTCTGTCTGTGTCTCTGTCCGTCTGTATCTCTGTCTGTCTTGTTTATGTGTATTTTTCTGTCTCTGTCTCGATCACGGTCCTCGTTTAAACCCGCACGACCCAGTGAACACTGGTGAATTTGTTATATGGTGCAATATGTGACAGCCTAACGGACCACTCCTAGATTAATGGGGAAGAAAAAAAAATGTGTCATCGTTTTTGTGGCAGGCGCAATGCCCGGTAGCACTAGGGATGAATGGAAAAAAACCCAAACCAACTGTGTTATCGTTGTATGAGGCGGTATTAAACGTCAGGTGCGAACCCCCTCTAGCCTCCTTGATTAAGTGTTATTGATCGGTCCCACGATAATGACTGGAAAAATGTGTCAACGTAGGCTAGGTTTTGTTACACTCTCGGTAAAGGAAAGTAAAGACCCGAGACGGTTGCTTCCCTTAGTCGCTTACCGGAAATGACCTTGCGATGGGTGAAGCACCCAACCTAACACGCTATACTTCAAGGCGATTGCGTCCCTCGACACAGCCGAAACCCCACCATATATTGATTTGTATGAGTCAGCTGTTACAGCTAACTCATGCACATCAAGCCCCCAAATCATCAATGAAGGTCGGTTTCAAAAACTGACCAAGCCAGGTTGCGGTGTTGTAGAAGTGGAAATGAGCACACACAAAAAGATCATGTGGGCACTCCCGATCCAGATTGGTTATTTCGTCTACCAATATGCCAAGTTGCGAATGTTGCAGTTTTACTATGATTGGACAAATTTGTCAACAGAATCAGATTTTCAACTTTTGGAGATGGATACGGATTCGCTGTACATGGCACTCAGTCGTCGAAGGTTTGACCAAGTCGTACGACCCTCCATGCGACAGCAGTTTTTCGTTGACTACAATCGGTGGTTTCCGAGTCAAGCTTGTCAATGACACGCTTCACTCTTTCAAACTGGTTACACCCCGAGCGCGCGTGGGAACCCAAACAGTGCGCCGATTGCCTGGCCCGTGCCAAATATGACAAACGGACGCCCGGGTTGTTCAAAGTCGAATACACAGGAGATTTCTGTGTGGGGCTCTGTTCTAAAACCTATTTCTGTTCTGGGAAAGAACAAACCAAATTCGGCTGTAAAGGGTTGAGTAAAAAACACAAGGCCTTCACCAAAGAAACCTACCAAAAGTTCTTCAAACGCGAGAGAGTGGGTGTGGAAAAAACATAGGGTTTAGAACGGACGGAAAATTTTATATTTACGTACGCTCAAACCCGCAATTCTCTTTTCCCATTTTACATTAAACGAGTTCTCGCTTCTGACGGTTTTCACAACTTTTCCTTCGCCTGTATAGACTTTTGTTTCGTTGACCTCTCCCCGGCAGCTTTTTTTCTTTTTTCTGTATTTGTATGATAGCGTTCCAACGTGATTGTGGTCTTGATGACTGTTCTAATAGTCGTTTTATTTTTTTCTTGTATCAGAGTGTGCTGTTTAATCCATTATTTTTTGGGAACCAGTCCCCCACCTCCTCGTGGTGTTTCCTGGGTGGTCCTTCATTCTGTAAGACTGACTAAAGTTAAAATTACTTTTCGCTTTGACTTTAGTCAGTTTTATAGCTCGAACGATCAGCTGACGGGGGAGAACATGTCATTTACACTAATATCACGATGCTCTGATGCAACATGATTTTCTTTTTTTTGACACGCAAGTACGTTGATATAGCCTTCCTGATTCGAATATACATTTCGATGGTCAAAAAACATTCAGCTTTTTCATAAGTTGACACACAGGCGTGTAAATTACCGTGCATACCTTGTCATCGCCCTTAGGGTCTTTAATAGCGACCTCACATCGATCTCGCCATGCAATCACCGAGCATCCTCTGTCATATGATTCGCCCCTAGGCGCTGTCGTGATCTCCGTCTCCTGCTCCGTCTCCTGCTCCGTTTGTAAGGGATGAGAAGTCCCTATTCCTACTACTAGGGTAGCGCAGCTGTCCACTACTGAAGTTAAACCCACACAATACATTCACAAACACGCCCGTCCCCTACCCCTACCCACACGTAAACGCACACACACACACACACACACACACACACACACACACACACACACACACACACACACACACACACACACACAAGTATATATACATACATAAATACCTATCTTCGCGTGCTCGCGCGCACGTACACACACACACACACACACACACACACACACACACACACACACACACGCACGCACGCACGCACGCACACGCACGCACGCATGCACGCAGGCACGCACGCATGCAGGTACGCACGCACGCATGCACACATGCACGCACGCACGCACGCACGCACACACACACACACACACACACACACACACACACACACACACAAACACACACACACACACACACACACACACACACACACACACACACACACACCCGTACTCGCGCCCCGCACACACACACACATACAAACAAGCGTTCGCACGTTCGCGCGTGCGCGCGTTCACACACACACACACACACACACACACACACACACATATATATATATATATATATATGTGTGTGTATATATATATATATATATATATATATTATATATATATATATATATATATATATATATATATATATATATATATATACTGACTTCCATAAAAAAACGCGAAAACAAAACAAGCTGAAGGTTGGGGTGAATTTTATTGGTTACAATTGTACAGAGTGGAAGCGAGAATTCAACGTGATTTGATTCATTACACCGGTAATGTGTGAAAATGTCATCAGCAATATGTCTTTTGTGTGGAAAATCCAAGGTCACGTGACAAACCAGCTTGAAGTCCTAATACCGTGTGTGGCCACCATTTGCGTTGACAACTGCTTGACACCTGCGCTCATTGAGTGGACCAGGTGGTTGATGCGTCCCCTTGGCACACCAGCCCACACATGGACGATGGCCTGGTGAAGTTGAGCCGCTGTTGCTGGTCGTGGACGCAGGAGGTCCAACCGTCTGCCAAGTTCATCCCAAAAATGTTCTATTGGGTTTAAATCGGGACTGAGGGTGGCCAGGGCAGGATATTGACGTTATTATGCTGAAGAAATTGCTGGGGGGCCCTGGCGGTGGGGGGTCTTGCATTGTCCTGTTGGAATGTCCAGTTTGGGTGTTGCGCAAAAAAAGGAACGACATGGGGTCTGAGCACCTGGTTGATGTAGCGCTGTGCATTGACACCCTGTCCGCGACCAGGACCAATGTTCTGAAAAATGACTGGTCCTATGGCGTGGTTAATGCCAATTGCACCCCATATCATAACGTTCGGGCCTCCCAGGGGTTCCGCTCTACCAAATGGGAGTCAGCATAGCGTTCACCAGGTCGACGCCATATTCTGGCACGACCGTTAGTCATGTCAATACAAAAACGGCTCTCATCTGAGAACAGTATGCGTCCCCACTGCTGCCTGCGCCAGTTGATTCGGGCTTGTGCCCACGGCAGCCTGTCCTGCCGGTGTCTTGGTGTCAGTACCGGACCTCTGTGAGGACGCTTACATGCCAGCCGTTCTCCTGAAGACGCCGCCGCACAGTGTTGAGGCTGATTCGTTGCTGGAGATTCCTAGGCACCTGTCGAGCAGTGTTAGCGGCTGTTTGCCGCCTGTCCTGCAGATGGGTTTGAACAAGATGGCGATCCTCTCTTGGTGTGGTGACCCGAGGACGGCCTGGCCGGGACGATCATCAGTGGTACCAGTGACTCGCATGTGGTGTTGCAGACGATAGATGGTTGAGATGTGGACGTTAAAGATGTTGGCGACCTGCCTGGCATCCACACCAGCCTCCAGATGGCCTAGGCAACGATTGCGTTCCTCTGCTCGTAGTCTTGGCATCTCTGTAGCGCTCAGACGGCAAGTCGTTACCTGAACCTTGTTGCGCGGCTTTATAAGGGCTGCATGCCTGCGTACTTGTAGCTGGTTAACTTTGCTGTGCATAGTGTGCACGTGCCTCACATGCAGCAACCAGTTTGCCATTTTTGTTGACCCTCCAATGCCGGGAATGATGTGTTGCTCACACACTTTTTTCACTGCACGTGAGTCTTGGACCCAAACAACTTGCCACAATGGTTCAATATTGTATATTCACCCCATTTCACCCGAAAAATAGCCTTTCAATTTTTCGCGTTTTTTATGGAAGTCAGTATATATATATAGACACACACACATTCGCGTGCGCGCGCGCACACCACATACACACAACACACACACACACACACACACACACACACACACACACACACACACACACACACACACACCCGTACTCGCGCCCCCGCACACACACACACACACATACAAACAAGCGTTCGCGTGTGCGCGCGTTCACACACACACACACACACACACACACACACACACACACACACACACACACACACATATATGTATATATATATTTATATATATATATATATATATATATATATATATATATATATATATATATATATATATATATATATATAGACACACACACGTTCGCGCGCGCGCGCACACCACACACACACACACACACACACACCACACACACACACACACACACACACCCGTACTCGCGCCCCCGCACACACACACACACACACATACAAACAAGCGTTCGCGCGTGTGCGCGTTCACACACACACACACACACACACACACACACACACACACACACACACACACACACACACACACACATTCACGCTCTTTTACAGTATTCCACTAGCAGTATCTGAGACTGTCAGGCATATCCACACAGAAAATGACAGAGGCTTCCACATAACTATCACACCCTGTTCAGCAGTAGACTGTTAAAACTACGATGCAACCATGGAGATGCGTATACATAGATCGTGCAACCAAACAGTATGATAATCAATATATATACTTTCGAAGAAGATTTTTCTCATGTGTATCATTACTTCGCTGTGACAGCAACCTGTATAAACAAATCAGCCTAGAATATTACACAGCATTATACAACCTTCGATATAGACCACTCTTACCGTAAATATACAACATTTCATATAGAGCATAAACTATCTTACCGTAAATATACAACCTTTGGTACAAAGCACAAACTATCTTACCGTAAAGCGTTTGACACATAGTCTTGCGCTTTAACTGAAACGCGTGCTTTAAAGAGATTATTCTTCTATTTCTAGAACACTGTAATTTCCATGATGGTCAAGGCAGCAAAGAACGCAAGAAGGTGAACTTAAAAAACGGAACCAAAAACGATCTATGTACTAGTGTCTTTATGATGTTGTGGACTTTCAGAATCGCATAGAGCGAAACAAGTCGGTGAATTTCAACACTTTTGACCTCCGAGAATTGGACCGAAAAGGAAAATCTGAAAAATACCCCGAAGAAAACCAGTTCGTATTTGTTTACATTATGTTGCCTCGCATTAGTCCTTACAGTTTACGACGTGCCTTGAGTCATTACACAATCTCTCTCTCTCTCTGTGAAAAGTTTCTTTCTTAATTGCCTCAGTTGCTTGCAGGTCATGGAACACCTTTCGTTTCTTTCTCTACTTTTTGCTTTTCCTTTTTTTCATATTTTTCTATTTTCTTTTTTTCCTTTTTTTTTTTTTTTTTTTGAAGTGCTTCACATTCCTTTCTTCTTTGGCATTTTCTCTATTTTTTTTTTTTCCCTTCCTTTTCATTTTTTTTTTTCTTGCTTTCTTTTTTTCTCGTCTTTATTCTTGTTCTTCTTTTTTTTTTTTTTTTCTTTCTAAATAAAGACTAACTCATTCTCAGGACTCGGCTGGCTGTCACCAAACCGGTAGGACGTGTTTCCGCTGCTCTCCACGCACGAGTCAAACGAAGCTTTTTGTACTCCCATTCTTAAAGAACAGGGAGTACTTTAGAATGGGAACGAAGAAATGCTGTGTGTGTGTGTGTGTGTGTGTGTGTGTGTGTGTGTGTGTGTGTGTGTGTGTGTGGTCAAAATGTTTCCACCTCGCTCCAGACAAAACTACTGGGTCGATCTTTCTGAAAATTTGTAGGTATGTTCAAATTATGGGTCCAAGGATGATGCCCGACGTTTTAGTTTACCGTTACAGCCGATACTAACGGCTGTAACGGCCTGTAACACCTTTTCTTTTTTATGGAATATCTCCGAAAGTACTTGGCCGATCTTTGTAAAAATTAGCAGGTATGTTCATTATGGTCACGGGTGATGTCCGATGTTTTAGTTTACCCCTGTTACAGCCGTTACTAACGGCTGTAAACAGCCTGTAACGGTTTTTCTTCTTTTTAGAAAATATTAAAACGTATTTGGCGGGTCTTCCTGAAAATTTGTAAAATGTTCATTATGGGTCACAGATGATGCCCGATGTTTTAGTTTACCGTTACAGCCGTTACTAACGGCTGTGCGGCCTGTAACGCTTTTTCTTCTTTATGGAATATCTCAGAAAGAACTTGGCCGATTTTTGTGAAAATTAGCAGGGATGTTCATTATGGGTCTCGGATGATGCCCGATAATTTAGTTTACCCCGTTATAGCCGTTACTAACGGCTGTAACAGACTGTAACGGTTTTCTTCTTTATAGAATATATCAAAAAGTACTTGGGCCCATCTTTCAGAAAATTTGTAGGTATGTTCATTATGGTCACGAATAATGCCTGATGTTTTAGTTTACCGTTATATCCGTTACTAACGGCTGTAACGGCCTGTAACGCTTTTTCTTCTTTATAGAATATCTCAGAAAGCACTTGGCCGATCTTTCTGAAAATTTGTAGGTATATTCATCATAGGTCACAGATGATGCCCGATGTTTTTAGTTTACCGTTGCAGCCGTTACTAACGGCTGTAACGGCCTGTAACGCATTTTTTCTTTATGGAATATCTCAGAAAGTACTTGGCTGATCTTAGTGAAAATTAGCAGGTATGTTCCGTATGGGTCACGAATGATGCCCCATGTTTTAGTTTACCCCCCGTTATAGCCGTTACTAACGGCTGTAACGGCCTGTAATAGTTTTTCTTCTTTATAGAATATCTCAAAAAGCACTTGGCCGATCTTTCTGAAAATGTGTACGTATGTTCATTATGGGTCACAATAATGTCCGATGTTTTAGTTTACCGTTATACTGTTACTAACGGCTGTAACGACCTGTAACGCCTTTTCTTCTTCATGGAATATCTCAGAAAGTACGTGGCCGATATTTCTGAAAATTTGTAGATATAGTTCATTATGGTCACGGGTGATGCCCGATGTTTAAGTTTACCGTTAGAGCCTTACTAACAGCCCATAATGGTTTTCTTCTTTATGGAAAATCTCAGAAAGTTCTTGGGCCCATCTTTCTGAAAATTTGTAAGTATGTTCATTTTAGGTCACAGACGATAGCGGATGTTTACCAAATAGCCATTACTAACAGTTACACCAGCCCAAGACGGTTTTTTCCTCTTTATGGAATATCTCACGCGTATTCAGGATAAACTGGGAGTACGTTTATATGCTTTGCATCTTGTTTGTTTTTGTTTTTGTACTCCCAGTTCTTATAGAACAGGGAGTACTTAGAATGGGAACGAAGAAATGCTGTCTATGTGTGTGTGTGTGGTGTGTGTGTGTGTGTGTGTGTGTGTGTGTGTGTGTGTGTGTGTGTGTCTGTCTGTCTGTCTGTGTGTCCG
Source organism: Conus ventricosus (assembly GCA_018398815.1). Classification (NCBI taxonomy): domain Eukaryota; kingdom Metazoa; phylum Mollusca; class Gastropoda; order Neogastropoda; family Conidae; genus Conus; species Conus ventricosus. The sequence continues at coordinate 35,600,376 of CM031604.1, read as the reverse complement.
TGGTCAAAATGTGTTCCACTCGCTCCAGACAAAACTACTGGGCCGATCTTTCTGAAAATTTGTAGGTGTGTTCATTATGGGCCACGGATGATGCCCGATGTTTTAGTTTACGCTATAGCCGTTACTACGGCTGTAACGGCCTGTAACGGTTTTTCTTCTTTACGGAATATCTCAGAAAGTACTTGGCCATCTTTGTAAAAATGAGCAGTTACGTTCATTATGGGTCACGGATGATGCCCGATGTTTTAGTTTACCTCGTTATAGCCGTTACTAACGGCTGTAACGGCCTGTAACGGTTTTTTTTCTTTATGGAATATCTCAGAAAGTACTTGGCCGATCTTTCTGAAAATTTGTAGGTAAGTTCATTATGGGTCACGAATAATGCCCGATGTTTTAGTTTACCGTTATAACCGTTCCTAACGGCTGTAACGACCTGTAACGCTTTTTCTCTTTATGGAATATCTCAGAAAGAACTTGGCCGATCTTTATGAAAATTAGCAGATATGTTCATTATGGGTCACTGATGATGCCTGATGTTTTAGTTTGCCCCGTTATAGCCGTTACTAACGGTTGTAACGGCCTGTAACGGTTTTTCTTTTATGGAATATCTCAGAAAGTACTTGGCCAATTTATAAGTGGTTTGGATGATTTTGTGACAAATCGGAGCCTCTGTCCATATGTAAGTGATGTAATGCTGAAAATGGATTAAACCACCGTTAAAACCGTTATTCTACCGTTATTTCTTATATATAGGTGGATTTTAATGAAATTTGGTATATAGAAAGGTTATCACACACAAATGGCACTTCTATATAGTGTTTCAAAATTTGACCGTTAAAAACCGTTATTCTTGACATATTGTCCAATTTGGATGAAATTTGATATGTACACAGGCTTTAGCCCAGTGAGGACTAAAATACCGGTTTCAAAAGTGTATATCGGTTATATAACCGTTAAACCGTTATTTTGCCGTTATTTTTCATATATTGGTGGGTTTTAATGAAATTTTGTATATAGAAAGGTTATCACACACAAATGGCACTTCCATGTAGTGTTTCAAAATCTGACCGTTAAAAACCGTTATTCTTGACATATTGTCCGATTTGGATGAAATTTGGTATGTACACAGGTTTTAGCCCAGTGAGGACTAAAATACCGGTTTCAAAAGTGATATCGGTTATATAACCGTTAAACCGTTATTTGCTGTTATTTTTTATATATATTGGTGGGTTTTAATGAAATTTTGTATATAGAAAGGTCATCACACACAAATGGCACTTCCATGTAGTGTTTCAAAATCTGACTGTTAAAAACCGTTATTCTTGACATATTGTCCGATTTGGATGAAATTTGGTATGTACACAGGCTTTAGCCCAGTGAGGACTAAAATACCAGTTTCAAAAGTGTACATCGGTTAAATAACTGTTAAAACCGTTATTTTGCCTTTATTTCTTATCTCACAAAGCATTTGGCCGATTTATAAGCGGTTTGGAAAACTGGAGTACGTTTATATGCTTCGCATCTTGTTTTTTTTTCCCCTTCTCTTTTTTGAAGTTCAGCTCACTGGGGCTTCTTCTCTCCTTACGAGTTCAATCCTACAGGAAAGACACGGCTTCATGTGTGCGGCTCTGTGGTTAAAATTTGAAATTTGAAAAGTGAATATACTGTACTCCATTATACTTCAAGCACGATGTTGAAGATGAACTAATACATCCCGGTTCACCGACAAGCGAGCAGTGGGTGTGTGCGACAAAACTGTGCAACGTGAATTATCAGGAAAGTGTTGTGTGTAAACAGTAGAATGTGTCTTTCTTTTTTCTTTTTTTATGGAAAAGAATATTATTCACGTAAGTACTAAGCAGTGATGACAAGTACAATCTCCAAATATTTCAGTGGTAGAGGAGCAAGTAAGAGAAAACAAGGTGATAGCCGGCTTCAAGTGGTAGCCCTGTTAGTCCTATTAGTCCTGAAGACCGGAAAAAAACAGAGACAGGAAAGTGATCCAGAATCTGATGAAGAAATGTCGCTCACTACTCTGCAAGAGATTAACGAAAAACTAGAATTGTTGGCTTCAGCTAAAGACGATATTAAGCAAATTAGGCATGACATAGACACATTGAACAAGTCTTTACTTGCAAAAATTGAAAGACTTGAAAGTTCAGTCTTTGACTTAGAAACAGAAAGGGATAACTAAACAGTGAAATAGTAAAGCTTAAAGAGGACAATCTAACTTTGAAAAGTGAACTGGATCAAGAAAAGAAAAATAACAAAAACATCAAGGTGACACTGAATGACCATGAGCAGCATGGTCGTTCATGAAATGTCCGTGTATACGGGATC
>CM031604.1:35586472-35597036 GCA_018398815.1 Conus ventricosus | reverse complement strand
AAAGAGGCAGGGCAAGGCAAGACCGAGACAGCAGAGGATTGCATCAAGAAATGTACGGACATCTTTACTCGTCAAGTTGGTGTTCCAGTTTCCCCGGCTGACATTGAAATCGCTCACCGTACAGGCAGGCCTGGTGCGAACGGAAAACCTCGTCCCGTCATCGTCCGTTTCTTCTCCAGACAGAAAAAAGGTGCAGTGTTAACCTCTAGGAGAAAACTGAAAAATTCGGGTGTGTCGATTAACGAGGACCTTACTAAACAAAATTACTTCCTGTTGAAAAAGGCCAACGACCATTCCGCTTGTTTAACTGCTTGGTCTTAAAATGGAAAGATTCTGGCCAAGATGAAAAACGGAAAGCTGTTGAAGGCTGACTTAGACTCGAACATTGATGAACAGTTCCTGAAAGCAATGAATCATTAGTTGGGGCCTGAATTCCCCCCCCCCCCCCCTTCCTTTTGCGTCCTTTTGGGCTTTTGTTTTGATGTCTTTTCCAAAGAAGTTTTTTCCCATACTGTGACCTCCTTCTTTAGCGGTCCTCTCTCTTCTCTCTCTCTCTCTCTCTCTCTCTCTCTCTCTCTCTCTCTCTCCCTCTGGGACTCCCCCTCCCCCACATGCGCGCGCGCTTGCGCGCGACACACATACACGCGCGCGCTCTCATTCATTTTCATTGCATCCAGACACACATACCCCTAGACTCAATCTCCATCAACACACCTACACACGCGCGCGAGTGCGAGCGCGCGTGATACGTGTTTACCGATTAAAAAATGAACGGAATCTGAATTGTTTGCTTTTCAAAAGTGTGGGACAATGTGTGTGCTGATGCCAGAGCTGTGTGCGATGCTGGATGGCGGTGTGTCGCATGTGTGCAGGTTGCTAACAACCGCAACATTACGAAGAAACTCATGTTCACGTTTTGACTGTCACTGTGACGGTAGTGCCTTCTAGCCCCCGTTGTCCCTTGTTGCCCGCGTTCCTCCTTCCTCCCGCGCCTATACACAGACTGTAAGAGAGGGGGGTGGAGGGGAATAGGTCAACGATAGAGATGACTGAACGTGACCTACTCGTTTTTGAGTGAACCAGTATTTTAGGAAGAAGAACTGTGGATGTATAAGGTGATACTTTCACACCTTTGTGTGTGTGTGTGTGTGTGTGTGCGTGTGTGCTGATGAAGCAAAAATGATGTGTAAACCAATGTATTTCATCTTGATTTAGACACGTCCCTCCGGTTCCCGTCCTTTGTATGCCCATGTTATTCATTTAATCGCCCTTCCTCTTCTCTCTCTCTCTCTCTCTCTCCTCTCTCTCTCTCTCTCTCTCTCCCGCCCCACTCTTCGCCTGCTCCTCTCCCTGACCCGTCTGTCCTGTCCCTGTTTCCATTCCCGTCCTGGAAAATGCAATAGCGGTACTATTGTTTGCTCTGTTCAAGCTATGTTTGCGCCACATAATTTATCATGCTTTGACTCTGTTCACGGTTCTGTTTGTGCTTTGATTCTGTTCACGAAGCTACTGAATACAGTACTCTTCTATGATTGTGCTCACATTTTTGTGTGTGTGTGTTTGTTTGTTTTTGTTTTGTTTTGTTTTGTTTTGTTTTTAGAAGAGAGCTCCTGTTACCTTTATATTACAATCTTTCCCTTGCTCACTCTTAGCCATTTCGTTGTTTTTCGGGCCGGGGGGTGTGGGGGGGGGGGGGGAGTGGCCCGGGGGAGATGGGCACTGGAGAGAACACAGACGCGCGGGCGCGCATGTTCCGTACCTTGAATCCATATCTTGAATGTTTTTGACGTTGCCAAAACTGCCGCATATAGTTAAGAAGGTTGCTTTATCATACTTTTCAGTCCAGGTACATTTTTTACTTGAAGAAGATGAGATGCATTGCTGTGTATTAATATGTTCTAAAAGGATATTGACTGTACCAACAAACCATTCATCTCTTGTCGATTCTCTCCTTCTCTCTCCCTCTCTTTCTTTCTCTCTCTCTCTCTCCTCTTCCCCTCTCTCTCTCTCTCTCTCTCTCTCTCTCTCTCTCTCTCTCTCTCTCTCTCTCTCTCTCTCTCTCTGCCCTCTCCCCTCCTTCCCCTCCTCCTCCTCCTCCTCCTTCTCCTCCTCCATCGTCTTCTGCTATCGTCGAATCAGTTTTGTTTTATGATTAATTTGATGGTACGCAGTTTTCTGGACTGAGGATGATGTGGAGGATGTGGAGGATGATCTGATTTGACGGCGATGGCTGGGAGCTCACATTAGTAACAACATCCACAGGGGTCATTGTGGCTATTCCTGAGTTATATCATCGAACCACAGATACTGACACCAACTGATATATGTCTCTGTTTATATACATACATATATATATATATATAAATATATATATATTATATATATATTATATATATATATATATATATATATATATATATATATATATATATATATATATATATATATATATATATATGTATAGGCCTAGGAGCAGGCAATACAAATAAATGTGCTTTCGAGAGGGACTGCGATGATTCCCTCAGGCAGCTAGCGAAGGGCTTCTCATATTTATAATATATTCCCCCCATTATATTCATCTTCAATTTTATTTATTTTATTTTTTTAATTCAAATCTTTGCCAAGTCATTACTATAACGACTGAAGAATTGTTAACCTGCACTTGTTTTCCCCCACTACTTAATTGTTTAGCATTCTATTGTTTGGTCAATCAGTGGGAGATTGCATCTCTTAGGAGATCCAAGTAAAGGTTGTTCTGTACAATTCTTAGCCACTCACAATGCTTGGGTTATTGAACAGCAGAGCTGACCACTCAGACTGTTCCATATCTTTTTATCTCCCTTGCATCCTTAAATGGATCCTCAAGCATAGGTTCAAAGATTGTCCTCTATATTTTATACTGTTTGAATAATGCTTTTAGTTTTTCAGCAACTTTTTTCATCTCCACACTTTTGTTTTGTTTCCATTTACTACCCTTCGCTGGCTGCTTTGAGGGTGCTGTTGGATTCTTTTTTGAACGCTTGGTGGTGAGAACACCACAGAATTATGGACTGTGGTGTGTCTCTATTTGACACCAAGAGCCCTGACACAATCAGCCGTGTGTCCCTGATGAGTCCGATCCAGTGGACGAAAGGCCTAGGAGCAGGCAATACAAATAAATGTGCTTTCGAGAGGGACTGCGATGATTCCCTCAGGCAGCTAGCGAAGGGCTTCTCATATTTATAATATATTCCCCCCATTATCTTCATCTTCAATTTTTTTTTTTTTTTAGTTCAAATCTTTGCCAAGTCATTACTATAACGACTGAAGAATTGTTAACCTGCACTTGTTTTCCCCCACTACTTAATTGTTCAGCATTATATATATATATATATATATATATATAATTCAATGCATTGTCATCCACGATTTTTTTTCCTGACACCTTTTGACCAAATTTGTCTGCTTATTTATAAAAATGTTTTCAACCCTGAAAATATGCTACTTTTGCATTTACTGGCATAAAATATGTTTGAGTTGGGGCTTTTTTAGTCACGATTGTACGTGGTTGCACATGTTTGTACAAAAAGGACGAAAAATTAGGGAATGACAGTTACATTTTATTGCATTGTGACCCCCGCCCCCCCCCCCCCCCCTCTCTCCTCCCCCCCCCCCCTCCCAGGCCCCTCGTGTTTCTCGCTTGTTATTTTTAAAAAAAAGAGGAGAGGGGAGAAAAAAATTTTGTATGTATGATTACATATTCTTTGCTATCGATGTTTCTTTGATTTGTCTCAGTCCCAAGCCCTGATATGACCCAAAGTGGTCGTTTTTGTTGTGTTGTTTTTTTGGGTTTTTTTTGGTTGGTTTGCTTTGTTTTTTGGTCGACACGCATCCCAATGCTCGCTTGTGCCTAGTCAAGCGATTTTTTTTATACACGTTTCCATTGTTTGTTGTTTGCAAGATTATTTGTACATGATGCTTGTCCTACTCCGTCTTCGTTATGTGTTCGTCGATTCACCAGGATATGGTGATTTGCGTTACAAAGGGAGTCATTTTATTGTCTTTATGGTTTATTCACTTTGTCTTCTTTGCATTGATTGGATGTTTCCTTCTATTTGGGGTTGTTTATTGTTTGACGGTAATAATGTAAAGTTTTTGTTATTTAAAAATAATGTATTCATTAAAATTTACTCAAGACATGGATAGTAGTATATCAGTTCTTTCAGTAAATTGGCAAGGTCTAAACAATCCGCAGAAAAGACGGGATATTTTCCATTATTTAAGAAATAAGAAATATTCTGTTTATTTTTTACAAGATACGCATTTTGGAAAAAAGATGGAAGATTATGTTTTAGCGGAATGGGGATATCGAGGGTTTTTTTTCAAACCATACATCAAACTCAAGAGGGGTTGCAATACTGTTTAACAATAATTTCGAATTCAAAGTCAAACGTGTAATGAAAGATACAATTGGAAATTATGTCGTGGTATTGATTGAAATGCATAAAAGCAATTTCCTTTTTGTTAACATATATGACCCTAACAGAGATGATCCTGGGTTTTATCATGAACTGAAAGAAAAGATTGGTGGGTTTAATACTGAAAATATAATACTAACAGGTGATTTTAATCTAGTTCTTGATCCTTCTCGAGACTATTGTAATTACAAACATACTAATAACCCTAAAGCAAAAGAGACTGTCGAAAAAATTATCGATAATTTAGATTTAAACGATATTTGGCGTCAGTTAAATCCTGATTGTCTCCGTTACACGTGGAGAAGAACCAATCCTTTTCAACAGGCGAGGTTAGACTTCTTTTTTTTCAGATTCTGTGGTTTCATTTGTAGATGACGCTGATATCGAATGCGGATATAGAACAGATCATTCCGCTGTCCTTCTTATGACAATGTAAAGCATAATACCTTTTGGAAGTTCAATTCATCTCTTTTAAAAGATATAGCATAAGTAGATGAAATAAATGATGAAATTAAAAACATTAAAGACGAATATGCAGTAAACATAAATGAAAACAATTTGCGAGATGAGGACGTACAATTTTCTGTTTCTGACGACATTTTTCTCGATTTTTTATTGATGAAAATAAGATCAAAAACAATTTCTTATGCCACGATGAAAAAGAACAAAACTGGAAAAAGAAAAACAATTAGAGCAAGATATTTGTAGATTAGAAAAACTTGAGAAAAAGAATGAGGATGACGTTAGAAATATAAATATGAAAAAAGAACAGCTGAAAGAAATTAGAGAAAAACAAATAGAAGGAGTATTATTAAGATCACGAGCTAAATGGATAGCGGAAGGGGAGAAAGTCAGTAGTTATTTTTGTAATTTAGAAAAGCGGCATTTTGTCAGTAAGAATATGGCTAAGATCATCGATGAACAAGGTAACATTTTAACAAATCAAAAGGATATCCTTCTAGAGGTGCGGAAGTTTTACCAGTCACTCTATACAGAAGACAATGTCCAGGATTGTGAAATAAATAACTTAGTGAATAGCACCCCTTGTCTAGAAGAAACAGAAGCAAACGATTTAGAGGGAGAGATTACTTTAGAAGAAGCAACGTATGTCCTGAAGAACATGAGTAATAATAAAAGCCCTGGCTCTGACGGTTTCACCACAGAATTTTGTAAGGTTTTCTGGACTAAAATTGGTATATTCGTTGTCAGAGCTTTAAACGCAAGTTTCAGAAAAGAGGAATTGACCAGTGTACAAAAAGAAGGAATCATTACATCTATTCCCAAAGGTGATAAACCAAGACAGTATTTAAAAAACTGGAGACCAATTTCACTTTTAAATGTCGTATATAAAATTGGATCGTCATGCACAACAAATCGGATTAAATCAGTACTACCAAACATTGTTAACGAAGACCAAACAGGGTTTATTAAAAACAGATATATTGGTGATAATTTACGACTGATTTATGATACTATTGCTTATTTGGATGAATATAACTTACCTGGGTTGTTATTAAATATAGATTTCGAAAAAGCTTTTGATTCGGTAAATTGGGAATATATGTTTAAAGTACTAGATGTTTTTGGTTTTAAAAATGATATATGCAAATGGATAAGGACTTTTTATAAAAAACATTAAGTCGTGTGTCATCGTAAACGGTCAGGTCTCAAACTGGTTTAACGTAAAAAGAGGTTGTAGACAAGGGGACCCAATTTCTCCCTATTTGTTTGTGTTATGTGTAGAAATACTTGCAATAATGGTCAGGGAAATCTTGATATCCAAGGATTTACAATTAATGATGTAGAACATAAATTGTCACAGTACGCCGATGATACAGAGTTCCTGCTTGCAGGAGATCGTAAGTCTTTTGAAACATGTATTGGTGTTCTATATAGATTTGGCTTGGTCTCAGGTCTTCGTATGAATTTGGGTAAGTCAAGTGTAATATGGCTGGGAAGTAGAAAAAACTGTAAAATCCGATATTTAGAGGATTTAGACTTCGATTGGAATCCATCCAAATTTCGAATACTTGGTGTATGGTTTACGAATGATTTGAAAGATTGTTTAAATATTAATTATTCAGAAAGACTAGCCGATGTTAAGTACTTATTTAAGATATGGGTAAAACGACAGATAACGCCTCTTGGCAGTGTTGCAATTTTAAAATCCATAATTCTGTGAAAACTGACTCATCTGTGGTTACTTCTGCCAAATCCTCCTGATGTCTTTTTTCAAACTTGTCAACAAGTATGTTATCAATTTGTCTGGAATAAAAAAACCGGACAAACTCGGTCGGAAAATAGCTCACAAAAGTGTTAAAAATGGTGGTATTGGCCTTCCTGACTTAAGAACATTCGTCCCATCTCTTAAAGTATCCTGGATTCGCAGGGCTGAAAAATCGGCCCATAAATGGAAAGATATTTTACTTACTAATTTCCCTAAGTTTCCAATTTTGAACAAATATGGTCCAGAATTAGTTTCAAAATTTACTTCATATAACCTTTTTTGGAAGGACGTCTTTGATGCTTATAGAACTTTTTTTTTACAAATGTACACCAAAAACCTCTGCTGAATTTCTTGCTGAGCCATTTTGCTACAACAACCGAATTCAAATAGGAAAAAAATATATTGTGTCTAAAATACTGGATAACAAACACGTTTTTCATCTTGCTCAGTTTTTTGATGAAAATGGACATTTTCTGTCTCATAGATGTTTTAGGGAAAAGTATAATCTAAACATTAATTTTCTTACTTTTGCTGGCTATAGGTCAGCTATAACTGACTACATAAGAAAATCTAATATTGTTGTTGAGAACAATAAATGTATTAACTTAACACTCTCATTTAAGAAATTGTTCGCCATTCATAAAGGCTCTAGATTATACTATGATATTATGATTGATAATTATTTACGAGCAAAATGTTGTGACAAATGGGATCAGAAAATGTCGGTTCGTCATAACTGGAATTATGCTTCTTGAACGTACATAAAGTTAAAGACATAAAGTTGAAATGGTTTCAGCTGAGAATATTGCATAGGTGTCTAGGTACTAATGTTATTTTAAAAGAAATGGGAGTGGCTGATAATGATAAATGTAGTTTTTGTGGTTCATGTAAAGATAGTATTGACCATATGCTTTGGAAATGTGCTTATGTTCAACAGTTTTGGAATTCTCTTGTTGGTTTAATTAAAGAAAAATGTGTCAACTCAGAGAATATGAAATTAACGGCATCCTTAATATTATTGGGCTTCGATGTGACAATCAATATTGATGATATTTTATATTTCATTATATTACTAGCAAAACATTACGTATACACATGCAAATTAGAAGGAAACACTCCACAAACAACATCTTTTTTGAAAATATTGAACTATAGATATAACATCGAGCAACATAATGGATATTTAAGCTTATGCTATACAACTTTTTTTGAAAAATGGCTGACATACAAACCATTATTTTCCCATGTCTAAATGTTCGTGTATTGTGTGTAATAATTATGGCTAGTTTTGCTTCTATCATAATGTATCATACAGTGCTACTATATTATAGGTTAACCTTTTTCTTTTTCTTTTGAATTCTTTGTGGTTCACTTTCCCTTTTAGACTTAGCACTCCCAAATGTTTGTACAGATGCGTACAGATTCGCGCGCGCGCGTGCGTGTGTGTGTGTGAAAATTCATAAAAGGTTTGAATATGTTTATTAATGTATCTACACCCGTCTTCTATTATGTAATTGGACTCTTGTTATACTACCTTAAACTCTCATCTGGTGATCTGTATATGTATGTGTATGTATGTATGGTGGCTGTTTTTCTTTCTAGTCTATGTATATGTATGTGAATGTCATGTATTTGCATGAAAAATTTATTTAAAAAAAAACAAAAAACAACAAAAACAAAAACTCATGCTCAGCATGCAAAAGTCTGTGTGATGTTCTTTACAGATGGACACTCGCATGCTGACTTTTATCTTATGTTTTTAACGTTGGACACTACGCGCCATCATCAGCACTCCTCCAAGTTGAGTTTTTGATAGGAAAATCAATGCTACTGCACTCCAGGAGGACATGCACTTTCCAAGATGACAGCGCCAGTGACAAAACAATCACTGCCCTGCAGCAGAGCTAGAGCGCACGTGCAACACGGCCTGACGACCAGCTGCCGTACACTGTGAGTGACAGTAGTGTAATGTAATGTAAAAGGATATTTATAGAGCGCTTTACCTCGCGAGAGCCCAAAGCGCATATTACAGAAACATGACAAAATACTCATTCTAACTCAAAGCTCACACACACACACACACACACACACACAACACACAACACACACACACACACACACACACACACGCGCGATAAACAAAACACACACACACGCCGACAGACACACGAGCGCGTCAAAACAAGCAGACTCGCGCACAGAGACAAGTGGATATTATCGTTGATCAGTCCATGCGGGGGGGGGGGGGGGGGGGGGGGGGGGGTGTATCTTTAGGGAAGTTTTAAATGTCTATAAAGAGTCCGTGTTATGCAGAGAAGAAGGCAGACCATTCCACAGAGCAGGTGCATGGTAAGAGAAAGATCGATCGTTGGCCTGAAGATTTCAGGCGAGCAGAGGGAAACCGAAGCAGACGAGAATCGGTGGATGAGCGGAAGTTGCGAGACGGAACCTAGAGATGAAGGAGGTCAGAGAGGTAGGAGGGAACCAGATTATCCCCTCGACAGTGACCCATCGTTGGTGACAGTGAGGCAGACAGACTGACCCGACTCTTAGAGACTGGACAGACAGTCACATTGCCGCTGACGATGAAGAAAAGAACATGGAAGTTATTTTGAATCGTGTCTTGGTTGGGACTGCAAAGCTAGAAAAGATTTGCTTTTTGAAAAAAAAAAAAAAAAAAAAAACATTTACTGCATTGTTTCACAACTCTAGGTATAAGAATTTATTTTTATTGGGTCGCGTCTCACTGTGGTATAAAGTGAAATGAAATAGCAGACAGTCTTGCAAAAGAAGGAGCAAAAAAGAAACGCTGAAAATTTATTTTACAAAAATCCTATGGATTTGTCCTATTGTGAATTAATCCAAATTATGAAAACGTAATAAAAATCCTATAGATTTGTCCTATTGTGAATTAATCCAAATTATGAAAACGTATATACATAAGCAGAATTTTAGTCAAAACATGGCTACTTTACCCTTGTGCCCAAGGCACATTGTTAGATTAATTCATAAATTAAGGCTGAATACTTGGAACACTAGATATATTTTCATGGTATTACTTGTGTCTGCAGAAAAAAAAACATTTCTGTGCGTCATTTTTTGTTTGAATGCTCGGTGTTGACCTCGCTCTATCAGGATAAAGGTGTTAAGATGAATAGCTTTGATAATGTCAATACTGTCTTATATGGTTCATGTGTTGCAGAAATTGCCATGGTTATTTCGCAGTCACAGGTTGCAAAATTTTTGTAAGGATCACAACTTGGTGTACCACTAGGGTATTTCACTTACGTACATATGCACATATCAGATGTTGCTTTGCAAGTACTAGATAAGTTGAGTGTGAAGGTGTTTGGTGGTGTTTTTTTTAACAAGTGACTAATATCATCTGGCGATGAAAAGACATTAAATAAACCACTGAACTGAACTGAACTGGTGAAAATGTTACACAGTCTGTGATGAATCCGTGGAGCATAGCACCGTCAGCTGTTGTGCGTGAAGAACACAAGACGATTGTGTCAGGTTGGTGATGACAGTGTCAGAAATTCTACCTCCGTCCGTCAGTGACGCTGCAGGACCGATGAGTGGTATGACAACTGACATTTTCAATGACATCATGGCATGTTGAAATCAACACTTAGAAGATATGAAAAAATGACATCAAAGTGGCTTGAAGATTGTCCCCGCTCTCTCTCTCTCTCTCTCTCTCCTCTCTCTCTCTCTCTCTCTCTCTCTCTCTCTCTCTCTCTCTCCTCTTCTATATATATATATATATATATATATATACACATGTAGATAGATAGAGATATGTACCAGTGCCTTCCCGCGCGCAGTGTGTGTGTGTGTGTGTGTGTGTGTGTGTGTGTGTGTGTGTGTGTGTGTG
>CM031604.1:35571472-35576472 GCA_018398815.1 Conus ventricosus | reverse complement strand
AGAGACAAGGAGATGGAAAGAGAGAGAGACTGACAGAGAGAGAGAGGGAAGAGAGAGAGAGAGAGAGAGAGAGAGAGAGAGAGAGATTTAGAAAGGCAGAGAGATTGGGAAAGACACAGAGACAGACAGAACACATATTAAGAGAGAGAGAGAGGGGGGGGGGGGAGAAAAAGAGACAAGGAGATAGAAAGAGAGAGAAAATGACAGAGAAAGAGAGAGAGAGAGAGAGAGAGAGAGAGGAGAGAGATGAGAGAGAGAGAGAGAGAGAGAGAGAGAGAGAGAGTGAGAGGGAAGGATGGAGGGAGAGATTGAGAAAGACACAGAGACAGACAGAACACATATTAAGAGAGAGAGAGAGAGAGAGAGTACTACGGTATCCTTCAGTTCTGTGTAGTAGAGCAGCCCCCCCCCCCCCCCCGCCACCGTTCCCCCCCCTCCCCCCCCTCCCCCCGACTCTTTTGTCCTCCACTTACCCCACAAGAAAAACAGCACTTCACGAATATTGTACCTCGTTCCTGTCATTCCGCGGGTCAGTCTGTCCGTGTAACCAACAGCCGAGCTCTCTCTCCTCTCTCTCTCTCTCTCTCTCTCTCTCTCTCTCTCTCTCTCTCTCTCTCTCTCTGTGTGTGTGTGTGTGTGTGTGTGTGTGTGTGTGTGTGTACTTGTGTGCTTGTGTGTGTGTGTGTGTGTGTGTGTGTGTGTGTGTGTGTGTGTGTGTGTTAGTGGGGGGGAGGGGGGGCGGGGGGAGGGGGGCCGGGGGGGGGGGGTGAGTGTGTATATGTATTGTTTGCGCGCTCAGGGTCAAGAACAGGGCCCATGAACAAGTCAGCTTAACATCTGCTACATAACCGAAAGATCACACACACACACACACACAGACACACACAGAGAGAGAGAGAGAGAGAGAGAGGGGGGGAGAGAGAGAGAGTACGACGCTGTCCTACTTCACTATGTCAAACTCTTCTCCTTTGTCCTCCACGGGAGAAAAAACACCACTGGACTCTTTATCCATGCGTACGTAACACAAGAACCTGCAGCTCAGCTCCCTTAGTTTCACGAACACGGCCTACGAGGATCCCCCTCCCCTCTCTTTCATTTTTTTTTCACGAAGCTCCTTAACCCTTTATACGCTAGCTGAATTCTAAAGTCTGGCTCGGCGTTTTCTCCAGAGCAAAGTGATTTTTTTTTCACTGTCACTCTCTTTAAAGGATTATCAGTGGATCGTTACCTCTGCCAGTCCGGGTCAATTTTACCTGCAGTGTACGTTCGTGTGTTGCTTTATTTATTTGCTTGTCTGTCAGCGAGGCTACGCAAAAGAAAACACATAATGGTAATGAGCCGATTTTTTTGTAAAAGAATGTTGGCGGTCTGACTTCATGGAGCTGCTTCAATTCCCAAAGTGAAAAGTGGAATGAGAATCCCTATCTGGCATGAAGTATTGTGCAGCCTTCCATCGGAGAGGCTCGTATGGATTGCACTGCCTCGGACATGCAGGTGTCAAAAGGAAATGAGACAACAGGCTCGCTGGTAGGCAAAGCAACGATAAGAACTGGATTTACAGCTCAGCTCGGCCGATCTGACGTGATAGGAAATCTATTTTAAAAAAATCACCTCAACAAACAAGATCACAGCCACTGAACCCTAGAACATCTTGCAGAGCTTAGCATCAAGGGAGGAAGTTGACGCACTTCCAGACTTAAAGGAAGAGCGAAGTAACATCAACCGACCAAACAAATCTTAGAATAATCTCAAGGCCAACCCTGTGAAGACTCTTAAGAATGGTATAGTCTCATACTGGGCCTTTCCAATAGCGTAATGCGTGGCAGCGCGAGTCGTTTATCAAACATACTGTGGTGGAGGGAAGGGGGAGTGGGATGAAAAAAGTTATGCAATGTCTGTTTGTCCGTTGATTATATACCCCATCGATAATTTTTTGTCGTTGTTTTGTGCCTTTTATTTATACTTAATTCTATTTCAATGCTATTCTCATTACTATTATCATTGTTATTGCTCTTATTGTTACTATCATCACCATAACCATTGTTATCATCATCACTATAATAACGCTAATAACAACAATAAGGCCACAGATCACACTCGCATACACACACACACACAACTTCACTCACTCACCTGGTGCAGACAAGGTTAGGTGGGTACATACATACATACATACACACGCACGCACACACGTTCGGCGTGTGCACTCGTGCGCGCACGCACACATACACACACGTGTGTGCTGGATTAATGCGTAGGTTAGATATTAAAGTTGCATCATCCATCACACCTTTGTCTCTTATATATATATATATATATATATACACACACATATAATAAACTAATAAAGTCCAAGGATAAGTACCGAGCACCATTCCAACAACTTACACAGCAGCTTGGTGTTGCAATGATCGCAAGAAATATTCAATTATCAACAAAGCTTGCTCTTATGTCTTAGATTGAAGAAATAAGAGGAGATAAGCAGTCATATCTGCAGAGGTAGATAATTCTACCTAAACTAACAGTATGTGCTTGAGTGGGTGAATGGGGAATAATAAACGCTTCTCAAATTGAGCCTTCAGCAAGTTTATAGTCTCCAAGGGGGAGACACTCTCCAATAGGGAGGGAAACTCACTAACATATAACTCCTGGTCAGATAGCGGTATTTCGAAACTTGGTTGTTTCTCCTCAGTGACCGCGAAAAGTGGTAATTTGACTCCTCTGCCTTTTCGGTTTTAAGAAGAATGCAATCCCAGAAAAGGCTGGTGTGCAATACCGTAGTATGTTTGTTGAGTTTTCAAAAAAACCAACCAAAGGTGCCACCTAAGAAGCAAAAGGAAATCATGAAAGATCAAAACAAGCTACATTTTCTTGTGAAAATATGGGCGACATGTTGAACCATTGCACAGTGTTAGTGTTCTGTCCGTGCCAACACTGCTTTGCCACACACTCTCCACCCCCACCACCCCCACCCCCGACTCCACCCCTCCTCTCCTTCTGCTCTTATCTCTCCCCCCCCCCTCGTCACTCTCCTTCCCTATCCACTACCACCATCACCCTAGCCTCCATCCCTCCGCTTTCCACCCCCCCTTTTCCGCATCGATTCAAATAGAATGATACAATAAGAACCGTCAATACCTGTATTCTATCTGATTGGTATTGTCTCTGTCTCTGTGTGTGTGTGTGTGTGTGTGTGTGTGTGTGTGTGTGTGTGTGTGTGTGTGTGTGTGTGTGTGTGTCTGTCTCTCTCTCTCTCTCTCTCTCTCTCTCTCTCTCTCTCTCTCTCTCTCTCTCCCTCTCCTTCTCGCTCTCCCTCTCTCTCCCTCCCTCCCTCCCTCCTCTGTCCCTCCCTCTCTCTCTCTCATTCTCCTCTCTCTCTCTCTCTCTCTCTCTCTCTCTCTCTCTCTCTCTCATATCAATGCAATCAATCGCTTGTTTTCTAATCAAACAATGCGTACAACGGGCTACAGTTCGCCATAAATGTTTTCTTTTATGTCGTCACTTGCATATTACTGTAGCGAATGTGACTAATTAAACCTGGTGGGGATGTGTGTCGTGTGTGTGTGTGTGTGTGGGGGGGGGGGGGGGGGGGGGGAGGGGATGGCACAATAAAGAGAATGGTGTTTTGTGATGCGGTGTTCTGAAGTATATTGCATTGTATCGAATTATGGTATTGTAATGTATTGTATCGTTTTGTATTGTATTGTGTTGCATTGCACTGTATTGTATTATTTAGCATCACGCTGCTTTGTGTTATACAATGTTGTGTTAAGGTGCATCATATAGTATTTTATCAAGCCGTATTGCGTCGTTTTACATTCTGATGATCCGGGGCCACAGGTTCAAATTTCCGCCGAGCCGTTTCGGTACAAGGCGGGGGGGGGGGGGGGGGGGGGGGGATTTTCCCTCGGAGTTGACTATACCCAGAAAAAGTCCTTCAAATGAGACTATAGACCGACGTTTGTGTGAATGTACACATTTCATCTTGCTCGCACACCGACAGTCTCTTCAGTAGTTTTCGAGCCAGATACATCCTTCGCAACAACAAAAAACAACAACAACAAAAACAAACGGAGGAATTGCTCAGTACTGGCTGGCAGTCAGTTGAATGACTCGGGCTAGGACTGAATGTAGCGCCCGCAGGCAGCTAGCTCTTTAGCCGGCTCCACCGGGTAGACATTCTCCTGTGTAAACGAGAGCGTAGATTGTAATGTACGCTAAGAGCTTGGTCTTTAAACGAGGAAGGCGACTGCTACGTACTCTAACTAACAATACGTACTGTATCCCCGGCCGGCAAGAAGGTCATGGCCCACAGCCCTGAGGTCATTCGTGTGTTTGCCTGTCAGCTAAATTACGCAGAATCTACAAACCATCTTGGGACGGACCCTTTACTTCTGGCGCGGATCCGGATCAACTGGCGGATCTTAAAGTGTTCAGCGAATTTATGACGCATTTTCCGTTGAACTTACCTACCACCTACCGTGGCGAAGTGGTCAGAGTTGCGGATCCCGGCTGGGAGGTCGTAGGCTCGATTCCTATCAAAGCCATTTATTTTATGGGATTTTTCTTTCCCAACCGGCTCCTTCCTGCCTGGAGTTGAGTTTGCTACGGGCTCCGTTGTGAAGACTGGGGGGACCACACAATCGAGTTTCAACCACTTCATGGTGCGTTTCTGAGAGTCTTGCTCAAACTTCCTGACCCAAACTGCAGTGTCTGAATCTCTCAAACCTGGTTGACGCCAGGGTGTATTATGACGGTAAGAGTTGAACAGCCCTATCAGGCAGTCCCAGACCGGAATGGAAATCCGTTGCATCATCTTCTTTGTCCTCATCCTCACCGATCAGCGTTTTGAAAGAAATGAATCCAAGTCTGTGGTCCTTCATGCCAGCTCTCATGGTGACCTCATGTTGGATGGTCTCTCCACGTCTATGGCCTTGATTTGATTCTGTCAGGGTCACCGGCATCGGCCAATTTATGGGACAGTCATTGGACGGATGTGG
>CM031604.1:35556472-35558972 GCA_018398815.1 Conus ventricosus | reverse complement strand
AAATAGATGTATGTGGAGTGGACAAAACCATATCAAACCAACAAACTTGGGCCGCAAAGTCAAATTTTGCTTAGATACTTATGAGTTTTCCGAAGTTTGGGTGAATGGCGGAGTTGGAAACGGAAAGGCTTTTGTACAGATTTTAAACAACGCATAATAATTGACCGCTACAAACAAGAGTGGTCAAGTAAACTGTACGAGAGTGAAAGATACTCTTCTTCTCGTTCCTTTAAATCATTGCTGCAACCAGAAAAATACCTTTCAGACATTTCAATGATTAAATTTCGTACAGTTTTGTCAAATTCAGATAGGGTATATGCGATATTAGCACTCATAAAAGGTATACAGAAAAATCAACCTCTTGTCCTTTTTGTAAGGTTACAGAAGACGAACACCATTTCTTGTTTGTATGTCCGGCCAGTATATCAGGAAATTAGAGAAAAGTATTTGACGAAAGTGGCCTTGCAGTAAACTTTTTCACAGTTCAGAGTTCTCTCTCTCTCTCTCTCTCTCTCTCTCTCTCTCTCTCTCACTCTGGGCGGTGTACTTCCGGTTGTTCAATGTAAACACCTGCTGAGAGGAGCTCCGTCTTAAAAGTCGAATTTCTTGAACGTGAGTCTTTCCTGGGTCTGTAAAGGTGTTGGAGGTGACCATGCGAAGGTAACTTTAGCCTTTCGATCCGTTTGTGGCGGTTTCATGTCAATATTCATCGCATTCATGTCGCGCGGAGCAATTGCAGAGAAACTATGTTCATTCGGACATTGAAAATCTCAAGACTACGGGACGGTGTCATCGTAGGTTTTCTCCTAGCCTATTTGTACCTCGGCGTTTTTCTGCATAGCTGTGGTGATGTGGAACTGAACCGGGACCTGGACTGCTGGGAAGACGGAGAGACTGAGACAGACCCGGCTGGCATCTGCAAGCGGCGGTTCTTCCGGATCTCCATCTACCCCGTCTAAGACATCTGGTGACCCAGTGTTGAAAAACATTTTGGCCTCTCTTACGATTTAAACTCAAAGTGTGATGAACTGGAGAAGGATGTGAAAGAAGTGAAGGACATGTGTGTGGGTCTGCATGAGGATGTGGCATCTTTGAGGGAGGAAGTGAGGGACTTAAAACATGAAAACCACCAGCGTTTAAAGAAACAACATCAAACTCTGTGTGAACGAATTGAAACCTTAGAACAAAAACTGATGAGTTAGAGGGATGATCGAAAAGGAATAACATTATCTTTTACGGAATACAAAGACGTGATAACGAAACTAGAGATGAATGTGAAGAGCTTGTAAAAGACTTGCTGACAGACTTAACCAAGGACATAGAATTTGACAGACTTCATCGTTTGAATAGAAAACATAATTCTCCTATTATTGGAAGGTGCACATTTTATAAAGATAAGGAACGAGCTCTGAATGCTAGACACAAATTACGGGGAAGTACAATTTTCATTGGTGTAGCATTTGCTCCAAGAGTAAGGGATATAAGAAGGAACCTGGTTCCGCATCTAAAGAATGCCAGGAAAGAAAATAAAAGAGCTAGCATGGTTTTTGATCATTTGATCATAGACGGAGTGAGGTTCTGTCTGGACAGCGAGAACAAGTTAAGACCTATGGCTTAACGGTCCGGCCGGCCAGATTTCAAAAGCAGTGTACTTTCTATATCTCTTCTCCGCGTACACTTTTTGTGCATGATTTTTCAGACGTTTCATCGGGAACAAATAGATTTAAGTCACCGTCTCAGCTAAATTCTGCCCCCTCGCTTTCACGGGCTAAAGCGGATCAACCACTGAGCTGTGACACAGCGAGTGACACTGCTGCCGTGTTGTCGCTGCCGTGTAACGGCAGTGCTCACGGTGGCCGTGCTCACTCGCCTGTGACCTCTTGTCAATCACAGACTGGGTCGACAACACCACCGAGAGACCTTTCTGAATAAATGAAAACCAACCTTACTATGGATTTAAGTAAGTGTAGTGAGAAAGATGGAAGTGATGGTTTTTGTATGCCAGCTCATTCCCATATAAATCAAATGTCTTAGGATGATGATTGTTGTTGTGAAAATGAAAATAATGAATCAATGAGTAAACAGGAAAAACAAACAATGTGTGCGTGAGAGTGACTGTGGAGCGCATGGTGCATTTGATTCTAAACATTTCAGTGTCGTGTTTATATTGGAATGCAAATGGCTTATTGTCGAAGTTAAAGGACCACAGTTTTATTGATTATATTTTGTCATTTGATTTCATTTGTCTCGTTGAAACTTTTGTTGAAAATCTGTACTCTTCTGCATTTGGAAATTACAAAATCTTCTGTGAACCAGCGATCCAGCTTACAGTGCAAGGGAGAAGATCAGGGGGGGGGGGGGGGTAATTTGTATAATAAAAATGTATATCTGTTCCTATATACTCCCGGAAAATTCACCATTCTATCCCTTTTTTTTGGTATAGATAATGGCAGCACTATGCTTGAAAATACTATTGCTGATAACATTGTGGAATTTCCTG
>CM031604.1:35523972-35538972 GCA_018398815.1 Conus ventricosus | reverse complement strand
GAGGTGAGACACCGATCCTCTAGCCTCTAATTCCTTGGTGTGTTTCCATCACCTTCAAGGGACTAGACATTAACCTGACGAAGGAGAGGAATCGCAGTCCACGAAAGCGGCTATAGTACTAAAGGGGTAGTCGTGAGACGATTCTGAATGAATCGTAAGCATACTGTTTAAGCACGATGCAGATTTTCAGCCTGAACTCCCTGGGAGATGTTCATGACCCACATTCCATGTGCAGGTCAAGTCAGCCATGGCGCAGTCGGCGATGGCCAAGCCGGCCGGGTCTGTGGGGAAGATGCTCCACGTTATCAAGTCGTCGATCACATCTTCTTCAGCGGCTGCAGCAACGGCCCCGACACCGACAGAGGACACAGCACCAGCAGCGGCAGGATTAAAAACCGACCAGAACCACTTCACAGGTAGAGACACCCTTTTATCATCAATTGGCTGGATTCGTTGCTACCTAGTATCCATCAAACCATTTCGCTTTGAACATTGTTGTTATCATATAAAGTGAGAAGTGGAATAGAGGGGGAAATAGATGTGGGGATGGACAATTTTGAAATCAGTTGGCTCGACTCATTGCCACCCGTTATCCAGAAAACCAGTTTGCTTTGACTATTGTTCTGCCGTCATGTAAAGTGATAAGGAGAATAGAGACGGAAATGGAGGAAGAGAGGCGACAATTTTAAAATCAGTTGACTGGATTCCTTGCGACCCGTTCTCCATAAAACCAGGTCGCTTTGTACCCGTTCCTGCCCTCATGTAAAATGAATAAATGGAATAGATGAGGACACGGAAGTGGAGACATGGAAGAGAGTATCTGATTTGATGATCATGATGTTTTTTTTAAAATTGAGTGGTGTTCTTCACTCGTTGATCAATATGCCAGCAACTGGCTTTTGCCACACTCATGTAACATCTTAGGTTAAAAATTGCTTTGAAGAGATTCTACTCTTCAATTTTGGTTGTAAAATGTAGTAACAGTTTTGTTCAATTTAAAAAAAAAAAAATCTCCTTAGAGGTCCCACGCTAGTTTGGAAGTATCTCCGATTACCAATCCGATTTGAGAACGGCTGTGACCCTCACAAAACCATTTAAAGTGCGTTTCGGACAGTTAAATTGAGATCATCCTGTGATGCAACTACCGCATTGTGGATTCACAGCGACAAGACTGGTTTTGAAGGTGTGCTGGAATTATTGGTAAAGAAATGTTTCTTTTCGCGAAAGGTCCACAATCCATTCTGACTTGCCACTGACACGTGCAGATATGCTATCATGGAACAGTGTGTAGAGAGTTTGAAAGTAATACTTTAACCAGAAACGATCCTCCCATCAACACGGACACCCCCTCCACTCTACTCCATTCTCTCTTCTCTTTTTCTTCCCCCGACACACCTCCCCCTTCCTTCCCCACGTTGTAAATCATGTTGTGTGAGTGTGTAATAAGGCTGCCTCAATACGCGAACTGTAATTCACATATAGATCTGCCTTCGAGAGGGACTGCGATGGTTCTCTCGTGCAGCTAGTGAAGGGTTTTCATTTTCATAATATACATTTTCCCATTTTTTCCTCTTTTTTTTTTAATGTCAAATCTTTGCCAAGTCATTTCTATAATGATGGAAGAATTGTTAAACCTACACTTGTTTTCCCCCACTATTTAATTGTTCAGCATTGTAATGTACTTTGTGTCAGCGAGTGATGGAACAGTTAAGCTGGCATATGTGTGATTCATCACTGGGAAACCATGTGTACGAGCAGTCCCTGTACGTGCCGTCTACCATGTTTTCTGCAGAAATTACTTTTCAGTATAAATCTGTATTTTTTTCTCAGAAACGTAGGTCCTAAATAAATAACCTGTCTGCTGTGTGTTTAAGTCTGTTGTATATTTTATCAGTTGAATAAAACAGGGGCTGTTAATGCGAAAAGAAAAAAAAACAATGTTCAGTGTTGTTTAAATAGCACAGTCGCTCGTTACTGGTACTCTCCTCTCGCCTCCCTGACCTCGCACCCCGACTGCCCCCTTTATTTTGAATTCTCATTTGCAGACGGTGTGTGTTGTGTGTGTGTGTGTGTGTGTGTGTGTGTGTGTGTGTGTGTGTGTGTGTGTGTGTGTGCGCGCGCGTGCGTGCGTGCGTACGTGCGTGCGTGCATGTACGTGTGTGTGTGTGTGTGTGTGTGTGTGTGTGTGTGTGTGTGTGTGTGTGTGTGTGTGTGTGTGTGCGTGTACGTGCGTGCGTACGTGTGTGTGTGTGTGTGTGTGTGTCAGCAAATGGGAGACTCTACTGTCAAAGGCTAAAAACTGGTTAGGACTTGACATATACGGTGATGTTTACGACACCACTTCATGGGAAGATGGGCCTGGGTCTTATTACATGCACCAAAGCTGTTACATAACAATTTCATCTTCACGCAAACTTGAACAGTTCCGACAACGCACAAAGAAGGAAAGTGATGTTGTCCCAGATTCGAGCCAAGCATCAAGCTCCAAAAGTCAGGATAGATCTGCTGATGAGACAGAGGGACAGAGGCCCGCAAGACGCCTGCGATCATCTGTGGGTGGGCCACTGTATGAGAAGGAAACCTGTGTTCGGTGTAAGGAGGGTGCTGACACGAAACACCCAAACAGAGTATGTGGCAAACTCTTCAGAATCAACACAACTTCAGCATGGCACACCTTCAAGCGCCACACTGTCCTAATCGAGGATGAGGATAAACGAGTACGCCTTGAACAGCTGATTGCATCAACGACAGACGCATTTGCCATTGACATAAAGTACCACCAATCCTGCTGGAAGAAGCTTATCATCTACAAAAAATTCGAGGTCAGTGAAACGATGCATATTCAGAATGTGTCCCTTGATGACGCAAGAAATTTGTTCTTCAGACACTTTGATTCGGTGATCTTTCAAGAGCGTGAAATTCAGCTCACTGCAGTCCCTCTTAGAAGACTACGAACGTATTGTCAGCGACTTTGGCTATCCAGTGGGTGATATCAAATCATCATACCTCAAACAACTGCTGATCAGTGAGTATCAAGAAAAAATTGGCTTCCAGGAGAGAAATCAAAAGAACACGAGTGACCAGCCGCCGTGGCAAAGTGGTTAGCGTCACGCACTCCCGGCTGGGAAGTCGTGGGTTCGAATCCCATCAGAGTCATGTGGGTGTTTCTGCCCCGACCGGCTCCTACCCAGAGTTGAGTTTGCTGCGGACTCAGTTGGGAAGACTGGGACCACACAGTCGAGTTCCATCCACTTAATGGATGCGTTTCTGTGAGTGTTGCTCAAATTTCCTGACCAACACTGCAGGTGCGTGTATCTCTCGGGCCTGGTTGACGCCGGGATATATTATGAAGAGAAGCGTAGAGTACAGCCCTGTCATGTAGTCTCAGACCGAAATGGAAATCCGTAGCATCATCTTAATCATCCTCATTCTCATCGATCAGCATAAAAAAAAATGTCTCAAATTCTGTGGCCCTTCATGCCCTGCTCTCATGGTGACCTCAGTTTCGATGTCCTCTCCCATCTGTGGTTCTGGTTTGGTTCCGTCGGGGTCACCGGTATCGGCGAGTCCATGGGGGTTGTCGTTGGACGGACGTGGTGGCGCCCTCCGGAGGGAGAGCTCACTCACGCCGGCTCCGCGACTAAGCAATTATTGTCGTCAGTAGGGGGCTTAGTAGGTGGTGTCCTGCGTATGTTGGATCAGAACAGGCGCCACTGAACACCACCGAAGTGACTCGGCAGCAGTGCAGTGTCTCCTCCGGTGGGTTGCCTCTTGACGACTTGACATTGACTGCTCCCTGTGGATTACCGGTGCTGGGGCTGCGGCGGGGCCGACCGGGCTGTGGCTGTGGACGGGTGTCGGAATGAGCGGCGTGGGTGCAGTGCTACTGATGTGGTGCAGAGGTTGGGACAGCAAAAAAAAGAGAAAAAAAAGAACACGAGTGAATGGGTGTATGATGTTGGAGGAGGAGGTGACTACATTGAGGCTGCCATTTCGTCTCTTGGCATCAGCGATGACCAGCTAATTGAGAACCTGGCACCCTGGTTGTCAAAGAAGATCTAAGAGACGCCTACTCTCCAATGGTCTCCAAGATCGATCATCTCGAAGAACGTGAAGAGGTGTGTGAACTGCTGTTGAAGCTGTTGACTTGGCTCAAACAGCCCTCTAGAAAAACTGCTGATCTCAGTCCTACGACACTCAGCCTTGCCTCATTGATTACATACTATGTTACAGGTAAACGCACCTCAACTGTAGTTAACCTTGGAGTCAAGGTGCACGGCATGACAAGGAACAAAGACCTCGTAGACACTCTGCACAAAAGTGGTGTTTGTATAGGCTACACAGACATGCTGCTCCTGTGTGACCATTGGGCATTGAAAGGTGTTGAGGCGTCAGCATCATGCCCACCAGAGATCGCGAATGGCCAGCCTTGAGTTGTCATTGTGGACAATGATGATTTTAAAATTGACACAATATCAGGCAGTGCTAAAAAAAAGGCTCACAGAACAAATGTCATGTTCGTGCAGTTAGAAAGCGACGAGAAGAAACCAGTTGAAGTGCCTGCTGTGAGGTTGACCAAGAAGCAAATCTCAGCACAACTGAAACAGAAATCTGCGGAGATGACAAAAGTCAATCAATACAGATGCCCCCCTCGCAGCAAGGGTGAGCCACCAGTTCGTGCCAAGGTAGACCCACCATCTGGAAAATGCAGTCGTGTTCTTTTGATTTCTCTCCAGGAAGCCAATTTTTTCTTGATACTCACTGATCAGCAGTTGTTTGAGGTATGATGATTTAATATTACCCACTGGATAGCCAAAGTCACTGACAATACGACAACAACAACAGCAACAACTGACAATACGTTTGTAGTCTTCTAAGAGGGGCTGCAGTGAGTGAATTTCACGCTCTTGAAAGATCACCGAATTAATGTGTCTGAAGAACAAATTTCTTGCGTCATCAAGGGACACATTCTGAAGATGCATCGCTTCACTGACCTCGACTTTTTTGTGGATGATAGGCTTCTTCAAGCAGGCTTGGTGGTACTTTATGTCATTGGCATACTGTTCAAGTTTGCGTGAAGATGAAATTGTTATGTAACAGCTTTGGTGCATGTAATAAGACCCAGGCCCATCTTCCCATGAAGTGGTGTCGTAAACATCACTGTATCTGTCAAGTCCTAATCAGTTTTTAGCCTTTGACTGTAGAGTCTCCCATTTGCTTTGGCTGATGGTATCAGACGATGCACAAGGCTTTCCACATTTCAATACACACTCACATGACATTTTTTCTGTTCCAGTTGTCTTGGATATTTATTCCAAATCTTCAGTTGACGATAGATACACTTTAAGCCACACCGCATGCAATAATCTGAAATATAAATAAAGACACACTGTTTCAATCAATAGATCAGTTCTACAGAAGAAGGTATGCACATTACAGTGAGTAATACATGTGTCACCTCCATAACTCAGCTCAGCGCAGACAAAGCCCTCACGAGAGCACTCTGTAGCGGACACATGACGACTTTGCAAATTTCACCGTTTATAGCCAAAAATTGGTGGCCATCTTGAATTTGACCATCAAAAGTAGGTCAAATCATCCAAATAATTCCAAATATGAATTCCTCATGTCCTAAAACCCCAGAAAGCATGCTTTGTTTGGCAATCTAATCCAAACTAGGGAAAAGCTATTTTTCAAAATGGCCGCCGGTGGCCATTTTTGATTTTGGGCTCTCAAAAGTTATGCCCACACTTTTGCGAGGGTCAAGGGGGCTGAATTTCGGATTTAACCCTGGGGAAGTCAAAACCGCTGAGAAACGGACCTCTTCACTGCTAGGTCACAGAACTCCTGGATTTGACCCAACTATACGCTACGTCCTAGCCATGAAACCCTCTTCTTAAATACTCTCGTCTTAAAAACAAAAAATCATTAATTCATTTCATCCATCATCAGCTTTACATCGTCGCGCAGTGTGGTCTCGAAGAAACTTAGCAGATGTGGTGTAGCTTCTGTAGACTAGTCCGCACGCAGTGACACTTTGAGGAAACTGAAACTGAAGCTGTGTGTTTCGAAAAGAGCAGTAGAAGGTAAAAGAATGCTCCAGTCCGCGTTACTCGCACCTGTTGTTGCCTCGACCGACACAGAATTGTCACGTGCCCGCCCTATCTTGTCGGTGACACGACAGCCAGGGTAATAAGCCAACGGATGTGCGGCGCCTGGCCGCTTTATGATTTGTTTCTATCGTTGTTTTGATTTGGTCAGGGAAGTGTTCACTGGCTCCAGTTGAAGTGGAGGCGTGGTGGGCATTTTTCGCCTGATAATTTCATGTTGATGATGAGAACGTTGAAATCACCCCCTTCTCATTTGGATGGAAGTGAACAGAATTGCAGGAATCTCCGTCGCCAAATATGTACATCTGTATAAATGAAAGAAACAGACATAAAAAAAAAACCCGGAGATGAGGTATTGGGGGGGGGGGGGGGGGGGGGGAGTCCGATTTAGCTTTTTCGTCGATTAAAATCTACATCATCTTCGACATGATCGGCACAAATGTTGCCTTTGAGATAGGATAAAGAATTTCTGACTCCTGTTCAGATATTATTCCTCCCTCCATCAGTTTTTCATTCTCCTAAACACTGTCCAAGTCTCCCCTTCTGTGCCCCCCCCCCCCCCACCACCACCACCGCCCGTTCACCTACTACTCCTCTACCACCACCACCACCACCACCACCAACACCACCACCACCACCACCCCCTTCACCACCCACCCTATTTTTTCAAACACCAGAGAAGAAAAAAAAAACCGTTGTAACATGAACATAATTATCTTAAAACCTGTGGACATTTAGGTGTGTTTGTGAAGGGCCATCAAAGAGAATTTTTCTCTCTCTCTGTATCACTCTCTCTCGCTCTCTCTCTCTCTCTTCTCTCTCTCTCTCTCTCTCTCTCTCTCTCTCTCTCTCTCTCTCTCTCTCTCTCTCTCTCTCTCCCTCTGTCTTGCTCTCTCTCTCTCTCTCTCTCTCTCTCTCTCTCTCTCTCTCTCTCTCTCTCTCTCTCTCTCTCTCTCTCTCTCTCTCTCTCTCTCTCTCTCTCCCCCCTCATTTTTTAAACAGCAGAAAAGATAATGTAATATGAACATGCCTTAGTTATGATTACGTGGACATTCACTTAAAGTTTGTGAAGGGCTATCTAGGAGAATCTCTGTCTCTCTGTCTCTGTCTCTGTCTGTCTGTCTGTCTGTCTGTCTGTCTGTCCTCTCTCTCTCTCTCTCTCTCTCTCTCTCTCTCTCTCTCTCTCTCTCTCTCTCTCTCAGAAGTGTGTTGATGTCCTGTGGATGAACACATATCGCAATGTACTTGCCCAGTTTAGGCTGGGAGTATCACAGATTAATGTTCACAAATACCGTTATTCAAAAAATACGGAGAACTGGAACTGTCCCTTTTGTAGTGACAAACTTGAAACAGAAATTCACTTTGTTTTTGAATGCCCGCTATACAAAGGTTATAGACAAAAGTATATGCAAAATATTGTCTATGGCGATTGTGCTGGGAGCAACAGTTTAGCATGTTTAAAATTATCAGAGGAAAACATCTTGATTTTTCTAAGTTTCTATTCTTCTCGTTAAAGCTCCGACTTCAAAGGTTAACACCAATGAAAACAGAAAGTAATTTTTGACGACGATGTAGGATGTTCAAACGGGGAAAGAATCGTGATGATTTTTAAGTTGTTTACTTTAATGCTTGTAAACCCCTGTGGTGTGTGGTGGGTGTGTGTGTGTGTGTGTGTGTGTGTGTGTGTGGGGTGTGTGTGTGTGTTTGTGTGGGTGTTTTGTGTGTGTGTGTTTTGGGTGTGTGTGTGTGTGTAAATCCCGTTGTGGATTCGCGGCGCGCTTAGTGTTTTGTTGTGAGTTTGGGTTTTGGCGTGCGTGCGCTTTGGTGCAAGGGGGGAATTTTCCGTTTTCCCCCCCCCACTAAAAGGGGGCCTAGGGCCCTATTCAATTAAACTTGTGTCAGGTCAGTTTTCTCTCTCTCTCTTCTCTCTTTCTCTCTCTCTCTCTCTTCCTCCTCTTCTCCTCTCTTTTCTCTCTCTCCCCCCCTAGGTCTGAGGGGCGGGGGGGCCCTGCTGCTGCCTGCCCGGGCTTCCCCAAAGTGTTTTTCGAGCTGCTGTGAAGGGGGGCAAGCATTTCGGTGTGGTTGGGAACGTGCAGTTTGGGACGGCCCGGGGCCCTTTTGGGGCACACTCCCCTGTTTTGGCGCGCCCGGGAAGCCCCTTTTGTTTCGGGTGGTTGGTGTGTGTGTGTGTGTGGGGGGTTTTGGTATGTTATGTTTTGTGTGCGTGCTTTGCGTGCGTGCGTGGTGGGGTGCGTGCGTGCGGGGGGTGGTGGGCGTGGGGCGCGCGCGCGGGGGTTTTGGTGTGTGTGTGTTGGGTGTGGTGTGTGTTGGGTGTGTGTGCGGGGGGTGTTTGTGTGTGTGTGGGGTTTCCTACGTTAGGGTTTTTTTCCCTCGGTCTGTAGTGTGTCTGGTGGCTGGGGGGGTTTTCTGGTGGTGGCTAGTGGATGGATGGAGGGCTGGATGGAGGGATGGAGGGTGGTTCTGGCGGGCTAGCGGGGGCCCGGGGGTTGGTTGGGCCTGGTGGTTGATGGGGAGGGTTTGGGGTGGCTGGCAAACCCCCCTTTCTCTTTTTTAATAGGGGGTCGGGTGGACTTTTTTGATTTGGGAATAGACTCTTTTTTGTCTGTCTGTCTGTTGTTTGTCTGTCTGTGCGACTGACTGTCTGTCTGTCTGTCTGTTTTTCCTTTTCCCCCTTTTTATGGGGTCTGTGGTTTTTTTTTTATAATTATAAAAAAGCGGTCTGTCGGGCTCTCTGTCTTTTCTGTCTGTTGTCTGCTGTCCCCCCTTTTTTGTTTCCCAAAAAGGGGGTTTAGGGAAATTTTATGATTTAAGAAGCCCCTTTTGTGTGTGTGTGTGTGTGTGTGTGTGTGTGTGTTGTTGTGTGTGGGGGGGTGTGGGGTTGGGTCTGTTTGTTGTCTGTTTTTTGGGGTTCCCCTTTCCCCGTTTTTTAAATATCGGCTCTGGGGAAAAGGGACTCTTTTTTGTTGTTGTTTTCCCCTTCTCTATCTTAAGATGGGTTGTGGATTTTTTAATTTTAAAATTCCCAAAAAACTTCTCTCTCTTCTTCCCCTTTTTACTCTTCTTTCTCCCCTCTTCTCTCTCTCTTCTTTTTTCCATTATTATATGTGGGTTTGGGTTTTTAAGGACCTTTTTATCTTGTCTGTTTGTGGCCCGGTGGGGTCTCTCCCCTCTCTTTTTCTCTCCCCTCTCTCTCTCCTTTTCTCTCTTTTCTCTTCCCCTTCTCTCTCTCTCTCTTTTCTTCTCTCTTTTCTTTTCCGTATGTGTGTGTGTGTGTTTTGTGTGTGTGTTGTGTGTGTGTGGGGGTTTCATGCGGGTAATTTTTAAAATTGCCTGTAGTTTGGATACTGTAGGGGTTGTGAGGCGTGGTTTAATACGGTAGTGTTTGTGTGTATTTTTTGGGTTTTGTGTGTTTTGGTGGGTGTGTGTGTGTTTGGTGTGTGTGCCCTTTGGCGCGCGCGCTTTTGGGTTTGTGTGGGTGTGTGTTGTGTGTGTTTTTGTGTTTTGGTGGGTGTGTGTGTTTTTTGGTGTGTAGGAAAGTGTAGTCCCTTTTGTTTGGAATTCTGTAGTGTTGTTTTTTTTGGTGCGGTTGTATATTTTTGTGTAGGGTGTGTGAAATTTTGTATTTTGGGGGTTAAAGTGTGTGTGTGTGTGGGTTCCCATACAAAATATTTATATATTTTATATATATATATTATATAAAAATATTTATATATATTTATATTATATTAATTAAAAACCCAAAGTTGCTTTTTGTCTGTGATCTATTATAATACTTTGAAATAAGAACACATGTGCTGTTTTTTTAGTATGTTTTCCCAAAGTTTTTCCCGAGGGGAAATATAAGTCGCCCTATTGTCTTTTCGAGAAAGAAAGATATTGTCAGGGTAAACTTTTATGTTTTTCGGGGGTTTTTCTATGGCTACGAGGGCCCTGGTGTGGGCGGTGTACTCCTGGTCGTTGGGGGCTGGGGTTTGGCGGCTGTCCCCGTACGCCGACAACATTAAAGGGTTTTCTCCCGGTGGTTTTCCTCCTTTCTCCTGTAGTTTTTGTTAAATTTTGATTTCCCAGGTGCCCGGGGGTTCACGTCTCATTGTTTGAGCGTGTGTGTTTTGTGTGTGTGTGTGTGTGTGTGTTTTGTGTGTGTGTGTGTGTGTTTTTTTTAAAGGACGGTGTGGTGTGTGTGTGTGTGTGTGTGTGTGTGTGGTGGGGTTTGTGTGTGTGTGTGCTTTGTGGGAGAGTGTTTTGTGTGTGTGTGGGTGTGTGTGTGTGTGTGTTTGTGTGTGTGTGTTGTGTGTGTGGTTTGTTGATGGAGGTTTTGGTGGGGTGTGTGTGGGTCTTTTCTTCTTCTTCCTAAAATACGGGTTCACTAAAAAAACGGTGGTAAACCAGCGGCATATTAAAAAATAAAAAAAAATAATTTTAAAACGGGGCAAACGGGGACTTTTGGGCCCTGGAGCAAATTTGGAACCCAAGGGGGGTCGCACTCGATTTAAAAGCAATGGAAATTCCCGGCCCCAAGGTGTAATAAAATTTTGGGGGAAAATTTAAAAATGGGAAAATCATAAATTGCAGATTTTCAAAATTTGTCAAAATTAAATTTGCCCCTTGAATGAGTTGCCTTGGGGGCAATTTGATGGCCCCCGGGGCGGGTGATTTCCCACGGGCCTTTACAGAACGGGGAAAAAAAGAATGTAATTTGGCTGTCAATATTTGAGCAGGTAGGGTTATAACATTGCCCGCACTCTGGTGTTTTATTTTTTTCAATATTTTTGGGTTATTGGAAAAATAAATTTTACTTTGCTTCCCTTAAAAAAGGGTTTGTTAAGTTTAATAAAAGCCCCTTCTCTTTTTCCCTAAGGGGTTTTTCCCCATTCAAATTTTCCCTCATGTTCTTCCTAGTTTTCCCCCTTTTCTCTGATGTGGTTTTTTAGAAGTGTGTTTTTCTAAATTTCTTTTCGAGGTTATCAATGTCCTTTAGAGGGTTAAGGACCCCAAAAATGGGGAACTTTTTCCAGTAATGGTCAAACCAGTGTTTTGTACAGTCGTTTTAAACCCTTTTGGGGGCAGTCATTGATTTTCCCTTTTAAAAGAAAGCAAAGATTGTTTTTTGGCTTTCTTACATATAAAATTTTTAATGTTCTTTCCCTTTTAGACGACTAAACTATAATCAGCCCCAAATATTTTGCAGCATTAGTTTCTTTAAGGGTTTGTATTATGGATGAATTTAAAATTTAAATTTAAATTTTTGGTGGGTTTGTTACATATAGCAACACTTGGGGATTTTGGGGGATGAAATTCCATTTTCCAAGTTCTTTTCCCCCCCCTTTTAAAACGTTTTTTGGTTTTTTTGGGAGAAAGCGAGTATATTCTTCTTTTATTGTTCTTTTATATAATGTTTATTGCAAAAAGCCTTATAGTAGTTCGGGAGGAGATTTTTCTTAGTCTTTTTTATTTAAAATTAAAAAAAAAAGGGCCCCCGAAAAGTTCCCCGTGGTACAAACCCGACAAGGGCTGGTTTTTTTGGGATGAAAGACCCCTTCCCCAACAACTTTCTGCGTTTTCCCCAAGAGGTGATTAGCCATTTTTTGCAAAGAACCCCCAAAGAATTTTGTTTAAATTTAAACGCAGGCCCCATGGGGCAAACCTTTTTCAAAGGTTTTGAAAAGTCTTAAAAAAATTGTTTTATTTGTTTTCTGTTATTTAAAAAGTTACTAAAATTTATTGAGAGTTTTTATAAGTTGGTCTCACAACTCCCTTTGTGTCTAAAAAAATGCTGGGAATTATTTAAAAAAAATTTATTTGTCAGGGGTGGTCCATTTGTACATTTATTTTGGGTTCAAGTAGTTTAAGGGGGTATGGTTTTAAGAGATCAGGTCTTAGTTCTTGTTTTGTTTTGTCCCTTTTTGAAATTTAAGGGAACAATTTCTCGATTCCCCCATATCAGGTATTTCCCGGTCCAGTGAAGCTTGGGGTAATTTTGGGATTCCCCACTCAAATTATTGGCACATAATTTTAAGGTTGCCCGGAACGCCTTTGGGACCCGTAGCTTTTTTTTCATTTTTATTGGGGCAGTAACTTAAATTTTCCTGCTTTGTTTTTCTTTGAGGGTTTTGCATTTCGGGAGTTTATCTTCCCTTTTGTCTAACGTTAATTTAAAGGGTTTTGGGGTTTTTGGGGAAAACTGGAAAAAAAACTGTTGTTTAGTAAGTTTGGTTTCCCCTTAGGGCCTGTTTTGGTTTTTTGGTTGTTTCAAGGGGCGGGGAAACCCCAAAGTTGCCTTTTTCTTTCTTTATGTTTAAAACCCTTAAATTTTTTTTTTTTTGATGATACCCTTCCCAAAACATCGAATTAACCCTTTAAATTTGGGGTGAAACAAGTCTACTTTCTCGACCAGTCTCTTAATTTTTGTTTATTTCCCAAAGTAATCTTTTTGAAAATTTGGATGTGTTTCAAATTTTTTAAGAAACGTTTTTTCCCTTTTTAAAAAAACGTTTAGTTTTGTATTAAACATGGCTGGTGGTTTTTGTTGAAGTTTTTTAGGAAAAGGGATGTTGTCACCCTAAAAAAATTCCCCGTTTGATTTTTTAATTCCAAAAAAACATGACCTTTCTTTTAAAATTGGGACCCCAAAAAAGGGGGCTGAAACACGAGTATCCCTGCGCAATTTTGGTAAATTTTGCCCTTTGGGTTTCCAAAAGTTTTGATGGGCCCTTTAGGGGGGGTTTTTTTCGAAAAGGGGTTTAAAGGGTTTCTCCTAAGAGAACTATTTATGGGTACCCAGGGTGCAATTTAAATTTCCCGTTGCTAAGGCGCCTGGACAATTGGTAAAAAAAAAATCCGGGGGGGCCCTTAAACGAGTTGGTGATTCAATGATGATAAAAAGGTCTTTGGTGGCACAAAAATTTTGGTATTAAAAATTTTTAGAAATTTATTACCAAGTATGGCATCTTCACTCCAATCAATATCTGGTAAGTTAAAGTTCCCCCCAACCCTAAAATTGGGCCCTTTATTGGCCAAAAAAATTTTTAGAAATGTTCTGAGATTGAGAACTCTTTTTTATCGGGGTTGGAGGTCTGTAAAGGGTTCCCAAAAATGGAAGGTCTCTTATTCTTAAAATTAATCCCACAAAATTTAAAATTTCACTTTTTTTGCCCTTTATATAAAAAATTCAGGGTAAGTTTTCCCAAAAGGAATCAAAAATCCCCCTTTTTTTCCAAGTCTGTCCCTTTTATAAAAATTTTAAGTCCTCCTTTTGAATTCGTGCTGGAAAGTTCCGTTTCTAGCCAAGTTTTTGTTCCAATTACACCTCCCAAGGGGTTTTTTTCCCGGGGATAAATTATGAGTTCTTCCTTTTTTTTTTATTTAAAAGGTTTAAAAAAATTTAAAATATGCATTTTTTGTTTAATTTTTTTTCTCTTAATTTATTTTGGGGTTTTCCCTTGCCTTTTTGATTTTTGGGTTTTTTATCGTTTTAGAAAACAGGGGGGGGATGCCAAAATTAGGAAAAAAAAATTTAAGTTTTTTTTTGGGGATCGGTTTTTGGGGAGGGTGGGTCAAAACGGTTGCTTTCTGAGTGCGTCTTCAATAGGGAAACTTTAAAAAGTCTGAGCTAAAGTTTTTGGAAAACCCGCAGGTAAAAAAAAAGTCCAAATTTTTATATATTGATAAGCTTCATAAACTGTGAATTCATTAACTAATTTTTGTGTGATACCATGAATTGAGAAAGTCACAGGGGAAAATTTCTTTTGTTTCATGTGGGTTTAAATTGCAAATCCCAAAGGTTTTTTTACTTTGGTGGAGGACCCGGATTTTAGGGTTTAAAAGTTCCCGGGTAGAAAAGGTTAAAAGCCCCCATTTAATCCTAATGTCTAATTTTTAATAAAAAATTCCCTTTTCACTGTATATTTTTTGTGGGTTTAATTTTAAATCAGGGGTTCAAATCTGGGTGAATAGACGTGAAAAACAGTACTCGGAGGTTTCACAAGGAGCTAAAAAGGGTTTAGGTTGCACAAAGTTTTGAAATGCAAAAATTAATAAAAGGGGGGGCCCAAATCACACCCAAAAATTTCCCAAAAATTAAAAGAGTGCTAGGATTTTTGTTGTTCCTGTTTACATGGGAAAGAGAAGGAAAAATAGGGAAAAATTTTAACGAACGAGAGGAAAACAACCCCGGTAGCCCTCTTGAAAAGCCCAAAAAAGAAAAAATCACTTGAAAGGGGTTTTTTTAAAAAACAATTTCTTAAAAAAAAATTTAAAAAATTTGGGATTAAACCAAAACAGTGTGATCATTAAAAAAATTTACAATTATGTTTTGAGTAAAAGATGTAAAAATGTAAAGACGAAAAGATGTTTAAAAAAGAATTAAAAAAGGGGCTCCAAAAAAGGCCGGCGCCTCCCCGTGGACATGCGCAACCCCGTGTGTGTGTGTGTGTGTGTGTGTGGGGGTGTGTGGGTTTGTGTAAGGGGGGAAAAAGGAGGGGGGGTTAGGGGTGGTTTTTTGTGTGTGGTGGGGTGTGTGTGGGTGTGTGTGTGGTGGTGTGTGTGTGTGTGGGAAGGTGGTTTTCAGGTTTTTGGTTTGGAGTGAGGGAAAGGAGGGGGGGGTGGAATGGAAAATGTGTTGGGAAAGTTTATTTTGTGGGGGTATGTTTGTAGGGGTTGTGTGTGCGTGGGGGTTTTTTTTCGTGTGTGTGGTGTACAAACCGTGTCAAGGGCGAACCCCCTTCTTAAGCCGCCGTTTGGTCTCCCCTGGGTGGGGTGAACGGATATTTTCTGTCGGGGAGGTAACCATTTGCCCCAGGCTTTTCTCGTGCCCCCGTTTCCCAAAAAGAAGAAAATTTTTTCAAATTTTAATCAATAGAAAGCCCAAAAA
>CM031604.1:35518972-35521472 GCA_018398815.1 Conus ventricosus | reverse complement strand
TCTTTCTTTTCTTTTCTTGCTTTCCTTTTCCCTTCTATCTTTCTTTCTTTCTTTCCTTCTTCTTTCTTTCCTTCCTTCTTTCCTTTTTCCCTTCTTTCTTTCTTTCTTTCTTTCCTTCCTTCTTTCTTTCTTTCCTTCCTTTTTTTCTTTCTTTCCTTCCTTTTTCTTCTTTCTTTCTTCCTTTTTCTTCTTTCCTTCTATATTTTTTTTCTTTCTTTCTTTCCTTCCTTCTTTCTTTCTTTCTTTTTTCCCCTTCTTTCTTTCTTTCTTTCCTTCCTTCTTTCTTTCTTTCCTTCCTTCTTCTTTCTTTCCTTCCTTTTTCTTCTTTCCTTCTATATTTTTTTCTTTCTTTCTTTCCTTCCTTCTTTCTTTCTTTCTTTCCTTCTTCTTTCTTTCTTTCTTTCCCTTTCCCTTCTTTCTTTTTTTCCCTTCCCTTCTTTCTTTCTTTCCTTCCTTTTTCTTCTTTCCTTCTATATTTTTTTCTTTCCTTTTCCTTCCTTCTTTCTTTTTTTCTTTTTCTAACTTGTATGGTGTTGGTTGTCGGTCCTTTTCGCCTTTGCCTTTTAACCTGGCTTTGCCAAGTCTCTGCCTTGCCTTGCCTTGCCTTGCCTTGCCTTGTATTGATGGTGGTGGGTGGGGGGTTCTTTCAGATGGACTCTGTCTTCATCCTGGGCACGGCTCTGGTGTGGTGTCCGTGTACCTGTACAACCTCTTCCCGCCAAGGAGATCCTGGTCCGCTGCTACCTCCTCCTGCTGCTGCCTCTGATATTTACTGTTATGGTTTATGATGATGGTGATGATGATGATTGATGATGATGATGATGATGATGCTGTACAGAAAAATGGGATGGTCGTCACAGGGAGATGATTTGGGGGTGGTGATGTTAATGCTGTGGGATGGAGGAAGTGTTCTGGATTCTATGTGTGTGTGAATTTTGTGGGGGAGTTTGTATGTGTGTGTGTGTGTGTGTGTGTGTGGGGGGGGGGGGGCGGGGGGGTGATGTGTGTGCGTGCGCGTGTGTGGTGTGTGTGTGTGTGTGTGTGTGTGTGTGTGTGTGAATGTGTGTGTGTGTGTGTGAATGGTGTGTGTGTGGTGTGTGTGTGTGTGTGTGTGTGTGTGTGTGTGTGTGTGAATGTGTGGTGTGTGTGTGTGTGTGTGTGTGTGTGTGTGTATGTGTGTGTGTGTGTGTATGTGTGTGTGTGTGTGTGTGTGTGTGTGTGTGTGTGTGTGTGTGTGTGTGTATTCACATAACTATGGGGTTTTTCGTTGCATTATCTTCCATGCCTTCTCAAAAACATTATTCACATGTCACTCATTCCGCCCTGCCCCTCCCCCTCCCTCTCCCCACCCCAACCCTCTCCAGCCTCCCCCCTCCACCCTCCCAGCACCAACCTCCCCCCCACATTTCCCACCCCAAATCTCCTCCGCTCATCTTCCACAGTACATCCAGGACCTTCCTGTCGTAGCCTTTGCGCTGACACTGAGCACACACAGAGCAATTAATATCGGGTCGCCAGTAGACTCCCCACCGAGGTGACACGGCACCGCTTCTGCGTCACTTCGGTGGTGTTCTGGGGGGGTGTACCTGTTTGGACTCCACATTCCAGGATACCCGCTTGACCAGTCCTCCCACTGGCGACAATGATTGCTTAGCTGCAGAATCACCAGGAGAGAGCTCTGCCTTCCAAGGTTTGAAACTATCGGACAGCCGTTCCATGGAACTGCCGATGGCGGTGACTTCCATAGGATTCTCCATGGGTATGGATGTTAAGAGGAAAAGGAACTGAGGGCACCACGACAGCAGAGATGAACAGTCACAGAGCTTGAGTGTAAGAATGGTCAATCTTCTTCTGCATACGCAGGCTGATAGTCCTGCAGACCACCCTATATGGACAGGCAAGTATTAATCCCCTCTACCACACAAAGGGAGTGGAGTTTTGGTGCATGACCGTTTTTTTTTTAATCCCGCCATTAAGGCAGCCATTTTCCATCTTCGGGGGAAGGTGCGTGCTATGTGTAACGTGTCATCCATACCAACGGCCAAACTGGCCTTCTCTTCCTAAAGTTGGTGATGGGATTTTACATGTGTGCAAGATGTTATGCGTGCGTTCACACACGGAACCTCGGTTTATAGTCTCATTCGAAGGACTGTATGGGAAATGGAGTCAGAACTAATGTTCATTCCGAATGAAAAATCCCCCTGTACCAAAACGGCCCGGCGGAGATTCGAACCCACAACCCTTGGATTACGAGTCCGGCGCTCTACCAACTGAGCTATTGCGGCCCCCTAACGGTCAATGATAAAGATGATGCCATGGAGTTCCAAGAGAGTTATTCCCCATGGTGCCTTGATTGAAGTTTGAAATCCAGGTATTTCTAAGAGAGTTATTTCCCATGATGCCTTGATTGAAGTTTGAAATCCAGGTATTTCTAAGAGAGTTATTTCCCATGATGCCTTGATTGAAGTTTGAAATCCAGGTATTTCTAAGAGAGTTATTT
>CM031604.1:35511472-35516472 GCA_018398815.1 Conus ventricosus | reverse complement strand
AACTTGAAATGAGAATCCTGTTGCCGACGATCAATGCTCATTCGATCACACAGGCTACTAGCTGTGATAATCAATGTCATTGACTGCCATTGACTAAAGATTCAGAGTCAAACTTCAATTGTCACGAAAACCCTTTAGGGTCTCAACAACTATACGCAATGTACGTTGGAGGAAGTTGTCGATGTTGGAGAGCTTCTTATTTGCACGTGCTTATGGAAATGTCTTTCATCAGCGGGCAAAGAGGGAGTAGAAAGCCTGAGGAGCTCTTCATTGAGCGAAACAGCTGTCATTAGCTGGTCCTGCGCACCTCCGTTGTTTGAGGGAAAGAAAGATCGAGAGACCCGGAGAAGGATGACTTCTCCGTGCACCTCCCCCCCCCCCCCCACCCCCGTCAAACGCAAGGCAAGCAGCTCTCTTTAAAGTGAGGAAGTTTTCACTGAGACAGGAATGGATGTTCTGCCCCACTCCCAAGCCGGAAAGTCAAGAAATCTGGGTTCTGGTTTCGTTTACTTCTATTTCTGCCTGTCTGGTAAATTACCCCCTGAGCCCTTTCAAGCTTGTAGAGTGGTGTTCAGTATTTTCCACTGGGTCATGTTCTAACAGTAAATTTTACTCCTCGTGGATTTTCAAACTCCAGTTACTGTCCCTCCTGGGCTGTGTCTTTGACGTTTGTACCTTTTGATTTTAAGACAAGGTTTAGTCTGCCCTGTTCTGTGAAAATACTTATCGTCCCCTTCATTGAGCGCTCTTGTTTGTGTTTGGAGACACTTTTCTATATACGCAGAAGGATCTACTCAAATTTGCATAGTTTTTTTTTGCTTACATGATAGTATTTCTCATGAGCAGGTAGCCAGGATCCAGTAGCACGCCTGATGAGGTCTCACAGAGCGAAACAATCAGCGTTTACTTGATCTGTTGACCTTCATTTTGGAGGCATGATAAAGCTAAGAACGTACGCATGGGAAAAGGGCCCTTAATCGCAAGTTGCCTCTGAAAGTTATGTATTGTAACTGGAACAGTTTCTGACTTTGGTCTACTGCCTGTCT
Organism: Conus ventricosus; assembly: GCA_018398815.1. Lineage (NCBI taxonomy): Eukaryota > Metazoa > Mollusca > Gastropoda > Neogastropoda > Conidae > Conus > Conus ventricosus. Next base: position 35,515,426 of record CM031604.1, on the reverse strand, counting down.
GGAAATCGAAATTTTCTGGGTTCATGTTTTGTTGTTGCTGTGGATGTTGTTTTTTGCTATTAAAGAAAAGGTGCACAGTCATATAATTATCAGTCTGTCTGTCAAGACAGACAGACAGACAGATTGTGGAGGTAGATAGAGAGATAGATACTTTCCTGACAGCAGAAAAACATCCAGGAAACATGACGTGGAAGTGGGCAAATCCATTCGCGTAAGTGGAAGGCTTTTAGGGGCGAAGCACTCGTATAAAGGTGCGTGGGATGGGGACTTATTCTCTCTGAAGACTGTCGGCTGCCCAGTTGTTCTTAGAATTACCTTCATGTTGTGGGGAAAATCGGTGTAGTTGTATCAGGTCTGTCTTGTTCTGGAGTATTTTGATGAAACTGTCCATGAAACATTATTCACCAAGACTTCGCAGGTTGAAACCACAGAGTGAACCAAACATGCTCTCGTATTGGAGTGTCGTGGACATGTTGTCTGTGTGATTTGGTTGCATGTCAATACGTTGTGTGTCACTGTGCCGTAAATCTCGCGCAGGATGGATTATAGAAGAGGAGGGGGACAAGTTTTGACTTGGAAAAGGTCTTTACTACAACGTTGATGTTTTCACAGTCTTGACAGTTGTACATAATAGGCTATGTGTGGGGGGGGGGGGGGTTGAGAGAGAGAGAGAGAGAGAGAGAGAGAGAGAGAGAGAGAGAGAGATATTTTCTGCACAAATACAGATGAGAGAGAGAGAGAGAGAGAGAGTGAGAGAGATATTTTCTGCACAAATACAGATGAGACCATTGCATCCAGGTATAAGGTTCACACACACCAAAATCGATGTGGCGTAAATAAAGAAAATATCAGCAATGCTAGTTTCTTTTTATTTTTAATTTTTTTTTTAAAAAAACGTTACTAGAAGAAAATCAAAAGCTCACTTTAATTACAATACACTGAAGTAGTTTCAACCCAAAACATGATTCTAATGTCGACTGTTTCACTGTCATCACAATTCATTAAACAAATATCAACCCAAAACATAATTTCTGTTGTCGACTGTTTCATATAGTATATCCCCATAGGGTTAAATCTATCAACTTGGAATCAAATCACAAGCTGAATGTGGTGTGTACACAGGACATAATGACGAATGCACGGCCTACAACTGTCCAGAACCATCTCACAACTCGCCCAAAACGTCACGCGATTTCCTCAAGACTTGAGGATCAAGACAAATCAGTTCGTTACATACACACGCGGGCGATGCTATGTCAACATTCTGCAAATGTCACACAGAACACACGCATAACAATAACAACATGAAAAGAGCAAGAAGATACATAGAAAGCCAAATCCTGACCCCCCCCCCCCCACACACACACACACACACACACACAACACCCCACCTACCATTTTCCTCAAATTTTCATCTTTTTTAAATAGCGATTCGGGATTCACTCAGATTTGGCTGCTAAAATCTATTTTTAAAATGCATACACATTTCTTTTTATATGTAATCAACTCTACATTAACATATTTTAAAACTATTTGGAAAAGATGTATGCTTCAGATTTTATTCAAATTCATATTACAGCCTGATAATTAGCCATTTTTGGCTAATTAGCAGCTGTTTTGTTTTTCTTTCGACCATTGAAGACGAATTTCATACTGCTAGAAAGCTATAAATCCGATGTTTGCCAAGAACAACACACCGTGGGACGAGAATTTCACTCCAAAACAATCCATAGGTATAACTGCAGTACATTCTGTCAGTTATGCATATTCGCATATTTTGCGTTTTTAACACCCATGGTAAATGTACTTGGTTAATTAAAAAAAAAAAGTATGACTATCGGGTATACTCGTACTAACAAAAAGATTATTCATGTAAATGCATTAATTGGATAATGACACATAGGAGGTGTTGCTGTATTTTTGACAATATTTGGACAGGTATGTAAATGAGGGCAGAATAAAGTACAATGTTTCAATTTTGCATTCCGCCTGAGCGAATTGATAATGAAATCTAAAGCGTAAAAATGTGCGACCAGGAAACAGAGAGAGAGAGAGGAGAGAGAGAGAGAGAGAGAGAGAGAGAGATTCTTTAATAGGTGTAATGGAAGAAGCATAACCATATGAATGGGTTTTTTTCACATTCAGGTCTAGACCAAAGGAAAACATCTAAGGGACAAAAGCATCCCTGTATCAACAACCTGAAATGTGCATTGTAAACATGCGGCCATTGACACGACTGACGAGCAAGTGTGTAAACAATGGCAACGGTATTGTTGTTTTATAGCCCAGCCGACCGCAAACAAGATGCATGACTTCTAAACAAACTCTATTTCTAACTTTTAATCAATGATACTGATCAGTCTGGGGATACGGAGGATAGCGTGGAGGTTGGTCGTGGAGGGAGACAAGGGAGGTGAGAGCAAAGAAGGATGTTCTATAGTAATTGTGACACTTTTACCAGAGAGAGAGAGAGAGAGAGAGAGAGAGAGAGAGAGAGAGAGAGAGAGAGAGAACGGGTTGAAAAAAGAGAGAGAAAAGGGGAGTAGGGGGCGGAAGGAAGGAGGGGCAGCTGTTGATGTCAAACACGTACTACAGCTGAATTGCTCATGACGACTAATGATGAAAGAGATGACAGGAGGGCAAAGGGAAGAAAGAGAAGAGACAGAAAATAGCAGTAGTGATGATGTTAACTAAAAATATTGACTTCAGCACAACACAGTTTCAGAGAGAGGTTGCGTATACCCTCAAGGTGCGTGTTTACGTGGCTTCTTCTTTGTTTCTTTTTTTCTCTTTGTTTTTTTTCTTCTTCTTCTTCTTCTTCTTCTTTTTCTTCTTCTTCTTCTTCTTTTTCTTCTTTTTCTTCTTCTTCTTCTTCTTCTGTTGTTGCTGTTGTTGTCGTCCACGTCGTCGTCATCGTCGTCGTCGTCGTCGTTGCTGAAGTTGTTGTTAATTGCATTGTGCTTGAAAGAGACGAGGTACGCACTGACGAACACGCTGCTAGAGCGGTCACTTCAATAGCAAAGTATACCACACAATGATACTGTCGCGGTCAAGGTCCGTGAATCAAGGATGCGAGGGTGGAAGAGGAGAGAGGGACAGGCTGGACACAACACCCACCGACCACACACTCAAACCACTCGTGGAAAACAAAATAAACCAAATAAGCAATTTATTAAATTAATGAAAATATCTCATTCACACCTAGTGGAGGAGGGACGACTATCAAGAAGAGGGAGGACAGAGAGAGAAATTGGAAAAGAAGGGAAAATAGAAGATGACAGCCACCTAAAAGAAGATATCTACTTAATAGACAAAATAACCCAACAAAAGACCCCACACCCTGGCCCAGGGAACAGATAAATTTAGACCCTAAACACTAATCTATCCCAAAATAAAGAAAGAAGAAAGGACAGGGGAGAAATAATTAAACGAAGGACGAAACAGGGTCTACCCCAGCCACACAAGCATATTCACCAACATTCGCATACTTATACACTTCATGAACACTTAGTATATTCACACATGTACCCTCACAAACATCACAGCCATACAGAATGTCTCCCACTCGCCAGGCATCACCAAACACCGCCCATACACAGCCCAAAACAAAACTTAACTTAAAGGAAAGTCCTTTCCCTGTCCGAGCAGGGAGACACTGGTGCACCCCAAAGCAGTGGATAGGCTCAGGACTGGCGTTCTGGTCTCGCTCTTGGCACCACGGTCAGCGTCACTGCCCTCCCGTCCCTTCCACTTCCACCCCCACACCCTACCCCCACCCCCATCGCTTCCTTCCCCGTCATTCTTCCTCCGCCATGTCTGTCCTTTATTTCTCCTTCCCGTCCCTTCACCCCTCTTCCCAAATGATGCAACACGGTATTCGAAAGTGTTCCGACTGAATCAAACAAACAAAAACAAAATGTTCATTGACTTCCTAAGACTCAATGTATATATTAA
>CM031604.1:35502360-35506372 GCA_018398815.1 Conus ventricosus | reverse complement strand
CAGTACGAGCAAGTCAACCTGACAGTGCCAGCAGTCTAACCTGACCAGTGCCAGTCAGCGTCCAAACCTGACCAGTGCCGCGGTCAACTGACCAGTTGCAGCAGTTGTGTCGTGACTGGTGTTTGTGAAAGTGACAGTGAAAAGAAAAAAAAAAGAAGAAAGGAAGACAGTGATTCGTAAATAGTTTAAGATCACCTGCCAGGTAAAGTAGAAATCTATTTATACCCGGGTTAGTTATGATGATTTAGGTTAAATGGTTTTGTGAAGTTCAAGAAAAGAGAGAATGTTTTATGTTGTTTGACTCCATGGGCATTGATGTTTTCTTCCATGATTATGTGTAGTAAAGTTATAGACTTACTAGTGGTTTGATGTGGACGAATGCATGATATATGAATAAGATTGTAAGCAAGCTGTGAGTGTGTTTGGGCTGTGCGCTAGTCCTTCCTCACTGACATACCCCGAGGTTGACAGATATACACTTTTGAAACCGGTATGTTAGTCATCGCTGGGCTAAGGCCTGTGTACATATCAAATTTCATCCAAATCGGACAATATGTCAAGAATAACGGTTTTTTAACGGTCAAATTTTGAAACACTATTTAGAAGTGCCATTTGTATGTAATAACCTTTCTATATACCAAATTTCATTAAAACCCACCTATATATAATAATAATAATAATAATAATGTGCATTTCTTGCGCCTAATCTTTAAAAGCCCTAAGCGCTTACAATAAAGAATAAAGATAATAAATCAAGAGAAGCAACCAATATGATAAACAACAAAAGGCAATCTTCCAAACACACACAAACATTTCTACATGCTTAAGCTGAGCAACACAAACACCACACACACACACACACACACACACACACACACACACACACACACACACACACACACACACACACAACGCAGGCAACCACACAAACACACACACACACACACACCACACACGCACACACGCCAGGTGTAGGGTACATCTGCTTTCGACAGGAGGGAAGGGTCATGACTGGAAGAGGGTAGTCTTAAGAGAAGACTTAAAGGAAGAGAGGGAAGTCGCAGAGCGGAGAGACAGAGGGAGGTTATTCCAACAACAGGGGCCTGGAAAGAGAACGAACGTTCACCGAGGGTCCTAGTGCGAAGCGAGGAATTTGGAGAAGAGAAGTGTCAGAGGAAGAACGTAGCTGTCTAAGAGGTTTGTAGGTATTCAGAAGATCAGCAAGATAGGATGGGGCTAACCACTGAGAGATTTGTGGCAGAGCAGAAAGAAAGCTTGTATTCAATTCTTTTGCCTCTGGGAGCAGTGGTAGAAATCGAGCAAGGGAGCGAGTGAGAAAATTTGGAGCGTTTCAATTACTAGTCGGGCAGCACTGTTTTGAATTTTCTGCAAATTTGCCAAGATATAAGACAGAATACGGTTTTTAACGGTTGTTTAATCCGTTTTCAGCATTACATCACTTACATATGGACAAAGGCTCCGATTTGTCACAAGATTCATCCAAACGCTTATAAACTGGCCAAGTAACGGGGCAAAACTAAATACATCAGGCATCATCCGGGACCATAATGAAACATACCTGCTAATTTCATAAAGGTCGGCCAAATACTTTCTGAGATATTCCATAAAGAAGAAAAACCGTTACAGGCCGTTACACCCGTTAGTAACGGTTTATAACGGTAAATTAAAACATCGGGCATTATTCGTGTCCCATAATAAACATACCTTCAAATTTTTCAGAAAGATCGGCCAAGTACTTTCTGAGATATTCCATAAAGAAGAAAAACCGTTACATGCGTTACAGCCGTTAGTAACGGCTATAACGAGGTAAACTAAAACATTGGGCATCATCCGTGACACATAATGAACGTATCTGCTCATTTTCACAAAGATCGGCCAAGTACTGTCTGAGATATTCCGTAAAGAAGAATAACCGTTAAGGCCGTTCAGCCTTTAGAACGGCTTTGCGGTAAACTAAAACATCGGTCACCCGTGGCCTATAATGAACATACCTAAAATGTTCAAAAAGATGGGCCAGTAGTTTTGTTGGAGCGAGTGGTACACTTTTTGACACAAACACCAGACAGACCACGACAGACGACAGCAGCAGCACACAGAAGACACCAGACAGCTTTTTTCATTCCCATTCTAATTACCCCCTGTTTTTTAAAAGAACTGGGAGTACAAAAAAAAAAACAAACTGAGGAGAAATAGGGTAGAGACCACTCTCCCCCCCCCCCCCCCCCCCCCCCCCACCCCCCCCCCAAAAAAAAAATTTTATGTACTTTTTTCTTGTTTATTTTTTCCCCCTGGATGTTGACACCCTTGAAAAGCCATAGACCTACATTGCAGGCTGGGCTAGTACAACTTGGGGGAAAAAACAAACAAACAAACAAACAAACAACAAACAACGAAAGTTAAACCCTGACTCAGTCGTCTCACTAGTATGCATTATGATATTCATTCTTACACTCATCGGTCTCGTTAAACTTGTGCTTCGGCAATTTGGGTTCATGTTGGAGACTTAATACGCATCTTTTGCCCTGAGTGGTTCACCATAGAGACACACACACACATTCGCCGTGTCATTCACAGACGGCGAATGAGAGTCGTACAGCTACACAAAGAAATCAGAGACCGTGTAACTGTGACGTCAGGGCACTAAAACTCGACCTGCTGGTTCCCGAAGCCTTTTTGTACTCCCAGTTCTTATTGAACAGGGGGTACTATAGAATGGGAACGAAGAAATGCTGTCTGTCTGTCGGTGTGTCCATGGTCAAAATGTGTTCCACTCGCTCCAGACAAAACTACTGGGCCGATCTTTCTGAAAATGTGTAGGTATGTTCATTATGGGCCATGGATGATGCCCGATGTTTTAGTTTACCGTTATAGCCGTTACTAACGGCTGTAACGGCCTGTAATGGTTTTTCTTCTTTATGGAATATCTCAGAAAGTACTTGGCCAATTTATAAGCGGTTTGGATGATCTTGTGACAAATCGGAGCCTCTGTCCATATGTAAGTGATGTAATGCTGAAAATGGATTAAACAACCGTTAAAAACCGTTATTCTGTCGTTATTTCTTATGTATTGGTGGATTTTAATGAAATTTGGTATATAGAAAGGTTATCACACACAAATGGCACTTCTATATAGTGTTTCAAAATTTGACCGTTAAAAACCGTTATTCTTGACATATTGTCCGATTTGGATGAAATTTGATACGTACACAGGCTTTAGCCCAGTGAGGACTAAAATACCGGTTTCAAAAGTGTATATCGGTTATATAACCGTTAAACCGTTATTTTGCCGTTATTTTTATTTTTTGGTGGGTTTTAATGAAATTTTGTATATAGAAAGGTTATCACACACAAATAGCACTTCCATGTAGTGTTTCAAAATCTGACCGTTAAAACCGTTATTCTTGACATATTGTCTGATTTGGATGAATTTTAGTATGTACACAAGCTTTAGCCCAGTGAGGACTAAAATACCAGTTTCAAAAGTGTACATCGGTTAAATAACCGTTAAAACTGTTATTTTCCCTTTATTTCTTATCTCACAAAGCACTTGGCCGAGTTATAAGCAGTTTGGACAACTGGGAGTACGTTTATATGCTTCGCATCTTGTTTTCTTTACTTTTTTTCTTAAACAAAAATCTTTTTCAGATCAGTGCTTTCTTCTAACAGGTCATGTGCTCTCCACGTGGGGAGAAAAAAAAAAAGAACAGCTAGAATTTCATGGTGAGCAGTCTAGTGCTGTGAACGATACGTCTTGAAGACATATTTTCTCGAGCATTGGTGTGCGAGACATTGAAGACGAGAGGGGACAGAATATAAAGTGCCACCATACACAGTTACACGACCCCACCCTTCCCCGTTTCCAAACCTATCCGCCCGTGGTGGTTTTGACCCCAATACCCCGCCGACCATGTAACACACATGTTTTGGTCCTGTGCTGCCCCCGTCACTCCCCCTCCCTCTTCCCCCCCCCCCCCCCCCCCTCCGTCCTCCA
>CM031604.1:35489860-35492360 GCA_018398815.1 Conus ventricosus | reverse complement strand
CCCTTAACCTTCCACCCCGTTCCCTTTTCCTCCCCCTCCCTGCTCAGTTCGTTCCCTTTAATATATCGCTGAAAATGTCAAACGTTTGCCTGACCTCTCTTCCCATTTTGGGTTTTGTTCTTGGTGATATAAATACCGTACCTCTCAGTGTTGTGAGCAGAGAGGAAGAGGAGAGAGCGCCAGAGGACAGAAAGAAGGGACGTAACTCAAGCACAGCCCTAACAGCCCGTTGAAGCATCATCACGATGGCTGCTTCCACCCCCTCTATTTTGCTCCTATGTGTTCAGGCCGCTCTACTCGACAGAACCGTTGGTCTCGTGAGTTTGTTCTCTCTGTCCTTTACGGTTTCTTTTTTTTTTTTTTTTTTTTTGTTTGTTTGTTTGGGGGGGGGGGGGGGTTGTGTGGGTTTTTTTGGGGTCATTAAACAGGATCATAAATCTTGTACACTGATATAATTCAAGCGGTCCATACCTTTTTATTCAGTGAAATGAATTCCAAGGAAACAATAGGCCTAATCATCAAATGGGAAAAAATTTTGCAAGCGCGCGCGTATGTGTGTACGTGTGTGTGTGTGTGTGTGTGTGTGTGTGTGTGTGTGTGTGTGTGTGTGTCAGAAGACAGACAGACAGAGAAGCCACTTGAAAATCTGAGCAAATATCAAAAACTTGGGGGAGACGTAGGGCAATGTTTTAGGAACAAATTGATGAGAAACTTAAATGCACTATTTCTAGCGTATTAAGTTTTACTCATCATGGATCGTTTTAACCTAGTGTAAGGGAACATCTAACAGAAACAGGGGATCAAAAAGTAACATTTCCAAGTATCCTCTTCTTGATGACTGGGTTTTTTTTTTGTTTTTTTTTGTTTTTTCATCTCAATGGCCCCAATACATTTCTGCCATTTATCAAACCTGCTGTGATGAGGAGCTGATGATGCGAAACGCGTGTCCTGGCTGGGGAAAATCAATGGTTTAATTCAGGACAAAAGCTTTCATGTGGTCATGCATCTTTTCCCCATTTAGGAGTTCTGCATTGTACTGGGAGAAGCATCTGGCTTACCCGTACATGTCATGTTCCCGGGAGGCTGAAGTTTAGATATGTTCATCCTTCTCTCTCTTGATTATTTACTTCCATTGAAATATTGATATAATCTAGGCGCAAGGCACATTATGTATGCATGCCATGCCACCAAAATAAATCAACATTGCCCACCGTATTTGTCCCATTCATCCTTTATTTCTATTATTAGTGTGTTGTGTGTTCATTCACACACTGTTTAAAAAGACGAACTGCCATTTTAGTGTAGACTCTTTGCTTTAATCATAAACACAGTCTCAAATAAATCGATGATTGCAGCTGGCATCTATCTCCTTGTGTTTGTTTATCTCACACCACGTTTTACTTTCCCTCTTTTCTCCAACTTATATGTAAGGAATGACGAAAAGGAAACCGGCAGTCCAGTCGAAACCGAAGAATCGTCAGCGTAATCAGTTGATCAAACGATGCTCATTGTCCTCCTGAGAGGGGTCAAAGTCAAAGAAAGACTCAAGAAATTCTTGCAAAGGCATAGGCAAATTTCATGCTGCTGATAGGAAAATGCCTTTAACTGTAATCTCCACCACAAGTTTGCTGACTTTGAAAAAGCGTTTGACTACGTCTGACCGGCATGAAGACTCACTGAGCATAATCTAAAATTTGACAACTTGATTTAAGACCTTGCAGGACTCTACACAGGTATAAGTATCGCAGTTCTCATGAACAGTAAGAGTGGAGATTTCTATAAACAACCATAGGTATGTGCACAGGCTATCTCGAATCTCCTTTTCTGTTTAGGATCTAAATGAATATCATTCAGAAAAAAAAATCGCTTCATGACGTGAACACCATCTCCGTTACTGGTGTGGAACTTCCAAGGGATTCTTTCTTGCAATCGTTCCGCCTTTCACTAATGGCATTGACCTTCCGCCTTTCACTAATGGCATTGACCTTCCGCCTTTCACTAATGGCATTGACCTTCCGCCTTTCACTAATGGCATTGACCTTCCGCCTTTCACTAATGGCATTGACCTTATGGGAGGCAGTGAAGCAAAATTCCGGAAAGTAACTAACAAAATGGATTCCAGGTAAGAAGCAAAATCCTGATCAATGGTCCCTGACAAAAAGAAGTATTGCTGAAGGACTAGATATTGAAAAAGTTGGACCCCTGAAGTCATTGATCCATCGGTCACCGGTCTTCTTTTATTTCTCCTTTTGGAGTATTTAGTGTCGTGGGCTCTGTAGAAGTAGTGGTGGACGCAGGAGAAGAAGAAGCATAAGCAGTAAGAAAAAAAACGCCATCATCATCATCATCATCATCATCGTCGTCGTCGTCACTACCACCACCATCACCACTAGCAGGAACAACACCAGCTACACTAGTGGTGATGGATGTTGTTCCAGTAGATGCAGTCTCAGATATCATTGTCAATATTGTTCTTGTTTTTTCCAGAGAGTTGTGGTTT
>CM031604.1:35457360-35479860 GCA_018398815.1 Conus ventricosus | reverse complement strand
TGCCCCTTCGTCATCAATGGTGACCTCGACGCTATCGAGCTGAACCTGTCCCGCATCTATGGCAACGGGCAGAGAATCGTGTATCTTCACCGTCCGACCAAAGATAGTTCGCCCTACGGAAAGATGGTTCACTCCGCGGAAAAGTGAAGCCAGATGGCTGGCACATTCCATGCTGCCACTCCCACCCTGACATGCTATCTTTCCACGCGTGTCCAACATGGCGAGTAAGGCAGGAGGCAACTGGTGCGCTGCGCCGAACTGTCATAATTCTCGGAAGAAGGGGTTCCGGTGTTTTTCTTTTCCAAAAGACGAAGAAAGGTGAGATCATTTTCTGTGTTACATTTCCTGAATACGTTGTTTTAATTAAGAGAGAGAGAGAGAGAGAGAGAGAGAGAGAGACAGAGAGAGAGAGAGAAAGAGAGAGAGTCAGTTCAGCTGCGTGAGCGAGGAAATTGCTCCCGCGATGTTGTCATGCAGAAGCAGAGAGAGAGAGCGTACATGCACGCGCGCATGTGTGTGTGTGTGTGTGTGTGTGTGTGTGTGTGTGTGTGTGTGTGTGTGTGTGTGTGTGTGTGTGAGAGAGAGAGAGAGAGAGAGAGAGAGAGAGAGAGTAAAAATGCATAGGATACTACTAGCGCTCACATACACACACTTATAGGTGCTTGCACACACACGCACGCACGCACGCACGCACGCACGCACGCACGCACGCACGCACGCACACACACACACACACACACACACACACACACACACACACACTTGTATGAAGATGATACGCATGTGCATAAGCAAGTGACCATGTGCTCACACGGCGCACATATGCACACACTGAGAGAACGTCTACAGACTGGCGTTAAAAAACAGTTTCTATTCTATATTGAACCAAGTTTCAACATTCTTTTTGTGTTCTTTGCAGATGCAAGACGTGGGTTCAGAACTGTAGGCGTGAAGATCTTGTGGGCAAACCAGCTGCGTACCTTCATGCAAACTGCTGTATTTGCTCTGAGCATTTTGAAGCCAATCAGTTCATGGACCACACCCGCAAGAACTGTCGACTGATTTGGAGTGCAGTACCAACTTCTTACAGACAAAATATCCCATGTAAAGAATGCAAAACAATACCAAACAAAGATAGGAGAAGACCCCCCCCCTCCCACCCCCTGCACTCTCTTTCTCTCTGAAATACAAGACAGAGTGATGTAAACAAAACAAAAAAAGAAGAAATAAGATGACGACACAGAGTGATGTAAACAAAAAAAAAGAAGAAATAAGGTGACGATAAAGTCCACACACACACACACACACGCACGCACGCACGCACGCACGCACGCACGCACGCACGCACGCACACACACACACACACACACACACACACACACACACACACAAAACAACACACACACACACACACACACACACACACACACACACACACACACAAACAACATACACACACACACATAGACAGATGAGACAAAGAGAACACGAAACTTGTAAAACATTGTGTTCCATCACTTCCTGATCTGCCAGTCGGCTGTGTTATGCACCGGTAAAGTGGGAGTGGCAGGCAGAGCCTGCTCGCCGCGCGGCGCTCAGCCGGCTTCACTGTGGCTAATACTGCGGACAGAGTAACCGCTCAGCGAGTGAACCGTCTTTCCGTAGGGCGTACAGTCTTTGGTCCGACGGTCGGCGCCGAGATTCGCCGAACCGGGGAGTATTCAGCAGAGGCCCGGTTCACGTTGAACAGGGTGGAGGAGGCGGAGGACGGTGTATACCGCTGCTCAGTCACCCTAAATGGTTACAGGACCCTCGCCTTTGTCAACGTCACCCTGGTTTGAAAACTGGCGGTGGCAGGAAATCGAAAAAAAAATTGACTGGTTAAAACATTGACGAACTCTGTTATGATTGTGATTATTAAACATAGGCGGGTAGAAAAACGAAAGTATGAAAGGATTATTACGATCCCTGCTGTGTTATTTGAAGATAATACTGTATAACGCCCTACAGCTGTTTCCTTACGATCCATGCTGTGTTCTTTTAAGTTAAGATAACGCCCCACAGCTGTTTCCTTAGTCTCAGAATGCCGAAATATCTTTTTGACAATATCACGGTGCTTACCGTATGGCAGTTGAGTGTGAGATTCTGGCTTTGAATTTCACATGAAAACAACGCGAGCAGAAAAAAACAACTGCTTGGCAGTGTTTACTAAATGCAAAATGATCACAGTTGATCAGACTGATCAGCCCGATGAAATGCTGCCCGAATGTCCCAACTAAGAACAGGTGTCTGATAGCAATGGGGCCCAAGACATCCATCAAAAAGGCACGTCTTAGGGCGCCCACCCATCCAAAAGTTACGGATTCGAATCCCAGCAGCGCTAGGAAAGAATATTTTAAAAAAAAAAAAAAATTAAAAAAAAGGGGGGGGGGGGGGGGGGGAGATGGACGCAGGAGGGCATCTGAAAGTTATGACCTGGATGCGGCCCGGCCTCCATAGAGTGTAATGAGTTCAGTCTCTGGGGGGTGGGTGGGGGGTGGGGGGTGGGGGGGTGTTCTCTGAAGATCTGCTATCAAGCTCTTCCTATTGTTTCTTCCCATTACCATGACTTTCGGTCTGCCTGAATTTAACATAGGATGTTGAAGTGTTGTGCTACGTGTACTGAAATGATAACTATATGATAAATACCTTTCCTTTAATTCTTTTGTATCATTAAGGTATACGCTGTGGCTATAAATGCAACAGAGCATAACTTTGGTTTAATACAGTGGCAGAAAACAATGCCAGTTTGATTTATAAAAAAAAAAAAAATGTACACATTCTTTTAATAGTATTTTTGTTTAATTCGTTTTGATTTTGTTTCTTTGTTGTTGTTGTTGTGAGTTTTTTTTTTCTGTTTGTTGAACAGTATTACTGACAATAAAGTGACAATAAAGGTTGATGATCTGACCAGTCAACTAATCTCTTTTTAGTGTGTTGCTCTCTATTACGCATGTAAAAAAAAATACGCTCCTGTGAAACTACGTCATCGTAACTGTGACGTCGAGTTAAAGCACGAAAAGCAGACAAAAAAGAATCACAATGTTTCAGTGTTTTGTGATGATGATACTTTAATGATTTCTTTTCAGTAACATGACTGCCGTTTATTATGTGTCTTATTTTACAGCAAGAATCGGATTTCTTAAAATGTATCTACATCCGTCAAAATTCTGTATTATGTCATTAGAATTTTGTTTTATTCCTTTTCTTAAATTCCTTCTTTTTTTTTTTTACACTGAAAGTCCCAATTTTAACGTCATAGACGGAACACAAACATTGTCTGTACGAGAACAAGCTCACTCATACAAGTCAAACTCACGAGAAGTTCGTGCCTCTTTTTTTTTTCTGCCCCTGTGTATGATCATAAGCAGGGACGGACATTCCCACACGTGCGAAGTAAGTTTTGAGTTCCACGCCTGTCTGCTCTCTCCAGCTTCCCTGAGTGCAGTTTTACAAAAGTGACACTCGCCTACGTGCTGTCTTGTCCTTCGTGTCCCAGTCTGGTTGCTGGTAAGTTGAGGTCGATTGTTAACCTGTTTTTGTCAATGCCATTGAATTGTTCATGTGTTCTCGCCATTGCTAAAGGAGTATAATGCCTGGCAGTATGATAGCAATAAAACTGGTTGAAGTCTGGTCTTTTACTAGTTTAGTTGCAAGACGTAAGCTGATGCGGAGTTTTGTTTCGGTGCAATAATATATGCATAGGCTAGTTCCAGTGCGATTTGATTTCCGTGGTCGGCTAGGCCGTAAAGATGACTTGCATATCTGGCATCTTATCGCTTTATGAAAAGTAGCTTCATTCTGTCAAATATCAAAACCAAACGAGGCTTAAACTGAAACGTGCCAACTTTTGCGTTAATTTGACATAGGCAGAACATACAGGATTTCTTGTCATTAGATTCAGCTTTGAACGTCCGAGCTTCGACAGAAAGAAAATGTTTAAAGAACAGTGTGCGTCGAAAGCATAGGGTGCAGGATACCGTTCGCCTCATGCTTTCATACATTTATTTAAGAACGCTCTTTGACTGCAGCGTAAATGTGACACAGCTTGGTCGGATGAGATGGTCGTCACTAGATAATTGCCCACTGTTCTTGTTACGTACGGAGGTCAGTGTGGATTTTCAGCCCAATAAAACCTGATTTAAGCAAAGCTTTAATGCTCACTCGAGTCCCTGTTCACAGGACATAGCAGTCTAACGTCTGTTTGAGCAGGTTGTAAATAAACATTCGATAAAGCTTTTCTTCCACCCACACCATACCCCGCTCATTCCTCAAAGGAAGTCAACATCAAGAATGCTCCGATAGGGTCTTTTCGCAAGCGACGACGAAGTCAAAATCGCCCCATCCCCACTATCATCCCACTAAAAGCAGCGTCACAGCGACTAGGGGTGGTGAAGGAAGGATCATATCTTGGAAAACAGAATTCGTTTCATGCTCCTTTCCCCACCCCACACCCTCCCCGCGTCCCCCTCCCTACTCTCATAGTCCGATGACCCTCCCCCTCTCCCCCCTCCCCTCCCTCTCCCCCTCCCCCCTCTCCCCCGTCATCCTCCACTCCAAAGACATTCTGCCAGCCAAAACTTTAGAGAACAGATAAATGTCTGTTCTACCCCACTTGCTCTTCCACCAAGTTTTTGGGCGAAAGTGGCCTAAAAGCCGCCTTTTCCTGTTTTCTGACAAGTAAGACTTCAATAACGATTATCTACAAACAAACATACTGAACAAACATAAAGTAAAAAATCCTGCTTAAATCTAGAAATTATGTATGGCTTGACTGGGACACTGTGCACACAGGCCTAATTTCAGGGTTCGTGGATTGTGGCAGGGCGTATCAGGTTACAGTGGTTCGTGCGGCAGGGAACTGCTGCGAGACCACGCGGCGTCGCACACCCGATGGCAGGGCGTATCAGGTTACAGTGGTTCGTGCGGCAGGGAACTGCTGCGAGACCACGCGGCGTCGCACACCCGATGGCGGGGCGTATCAGGTTACAGTGGTTCGTGCGGCAGGGAACTGCTGCGAGACCACGCGGCGTCGCACACCCGATGACGAGACGGCTTGTCAGTTCTAGTCATGTTTACTTCGCATAAGCCTCTTATCAAATCAAGTGCCGAGCTTAAATCACGTGACACTTTGTGTTGTGCCCACCATACACAGCCGCCGCCATTTTAAATTCGACCGGTGGGCTGTAAAGACGTTTCAGAGAGAACTTGTGTGTGTTAAAAACATGGCGAGTCAGGGAAGTGATGTTTCAATGCCTTCTGTCAGTGCTGGAAGTGACACTAATATTACTCAAGAAATGGCTGAAGTGTTGTTATCTTCGCAAGGAAAACTTTCCGATCAACAGACCGATCTTGTGAAAAAATACATTGTTTATCATGAGGCCATGGCAAAGTTTTTGACAAAGAAATTGAGTGGCGAGCCTTGTTCTCCTCCTTCAAAGCCAAAAGGAAGCATTTTGTTTTTGTTTCCTCAACAAAAAACGGAACTCTCATTTGAAGATCTTGACAAATATTTGAAAACACAGCTTTGTGAGCTGCCTTCCGATCCATTTGATGAAACCAAAACCTTTGAAACTGTTCAAGAAATGACCCCCATCTTACACCGGGCTTGTTACTCAGTGAAAGATGACGAAAGGAAATCTCTTTCTCAGGCTCTTTTTTTAGGGCATTGGCTTCAGAAAGCAAAGACAATTTTGAAACAGTCAAAAACAAAAAACTGGGAGTCTTATCTGAAAGAAGATTTGCTGGTTGATCTAACTCGTGCAAGAAGACTAATTGAAGTGTCATTTTGTTTCTATTCTTATCCAAAATTTCACAAACTCGCGATTTCTTTCAATGAGTTATACAACAAACGAAAACTCATTCTGAAATACATACAATCCAACCCCAACTTTAAAGCATTCTGGCATGATACACATGACGTGTTAGAACCTGCATGGCAGGAGTAATTGAGCCACTTCCACAGTCAGTTTTACTACCGCTGGCCTGGCATTTTGCCAGCATTGATCCGGCTAGAAAGCACCCAAGCAATACTGGGTCAATCAGGCGAGCTCGCCTGTTTGACCTAGAAAGCGCACGAGCCACGCTGTAGTATGACATGACTCTAAATATAGTACCGTTCAAGCATGAACGGTTGGGCTTGTTTAGAGGCAGGGTTGTGTGGCGTTTTAGCAACAGTGCGCGCGGCTGTAAGGCCACTGCAGGCCTACCACTGACGTGGCTCTAAATATAGTAACGATCATGCATGTACGGTTTCAAAAATAGTAAAATGACGTGGCTCTAAATATAGTAACGATCATGCATGTACGGTTTGCTGCCATATGACATTTGCGCCTGTCCTGCTTCGGCTGTTTGTTTAAAAAACGCAGTGTGCCCTTATGCAACTGGATAACGATTTTTGAATGTTTTGGCAAACAAACTAGATAGGGTTAGGCAGGCCTTAGTACATCTACCAGTATGGAGAGGAGTAGTGTGTGGCCAGCACTATCTTCATATAAATGCTCCAAATATACAATGACGGATGTACTAACTACTGGCGATTAGAGCCGCCATAAAAGCTTGGCTACAGCAATTACTGCTGTAACTCTACCAAAGCCAGTTGCAAGCCTGGTTGAGAAAAGAGGAGCACAGCAAACTAGGCCAAGTCTTACAAGCACTGTCCTGTCTATTGTGTGTTTGTTTGTTGTTTGTTTGTGTTTGTTGTTTGTTTGTGTGTGTGTGTGTTTTGTCCTACCCCACGCACGCACGTCCCCCCACCCCCACCCCACGCATGCACGTCCCCCCACCCCCACCCCACGCACGCACGTCCTCCCACCCCACCCCCCTGTGTACACCACACACACTCCTACCCCCAAGTCGCCCAAGTTCTTAATTAAGTTTTTAATTAAGTCACCCCAAGTTCTTAATTAAGTTTTTAATTAAGTTACTTCAAGTTCCTAATAAGTTCTTGATCAAGTAACTTCTAAGTTCTTGATCAAGTTCTTGATAAGTTCTTGATTAAGTCATCCTCTAAGTACAACCAAGTTCTTTATTTAAGTTATCTTATAATTATCAAAAAAATACAATCTATGTTTTTATCTTAAATAGTAAATGCCTAATATAGTACACACACGCTCTAAAAACGTGTCATTGTTGAGAATGTCTTGCTCAGCGTTCTCTGCATAGATCTTAATGAAATTCTTACAACCGAAGCAACCACATTGATTACAATTCTGGTCTATGGAAATGTCTTTTATAGACTCCATGTCTTTATTTATTGACTTTATCATTTTATAATACGCCATGATCTATTTTTATTAAAAAAATTTAAAATTAAGTTCTTAAAATATTATTCCATTTGAAATGGATCAAAACGATGCTTTGTTATTGGCGGTTTTGGCGTGCTGTTGTCTTTCTCTGTATTTAACGGTTCAGATTTTTTTGGTTGCTTTTGTTTCTGCTGCCATTGGTTATATATTTTATAACCGTAATAACTGCCCCCAACAGCAGCAATGGCGCCAAAAAATGGCAACAGTTTTAAGTTCAATATTCCATGAAGACTTTGGGGCCCTTGTATCACATGGAGTTTTTATAGCTGGCATTGAATCAACTTGTTCTGGCGTTGGCGGTGTTATGTTTTCATGATGAGTCATATTCTGTAACATTAATTTTTTTGTCTGTTCCACTCTGCTAATTTTCTTCCTGCTTCAACACGCCCAGGATTTTTAATGGTCTCCACCTGATTCAGCGTTTTTCTGCTGATTTTCTGGCTTGGTTACTTTCTCCACCTGATTCAGTGTTTTCTGGTTCTGATGATTTTCCAGATCGTTCATTTTGAAGGGAAACAAAATCTATATGATTAAAAGTTATTAATCCCATGATTAATGGCGATAACAATGTTCCAAATTTATAGTATAAATCACACCCTAGAGACTCTAATGACTTTGTTAAAACTGGATCTTGCGTTAAATCATACGTAAGATCTTGTTCAGAATCAATGGGAGCAAATCTACTGACTAGTTTAGTGTACAAACTAAGAACCGTTTGCCCCACACTTTTCACCATTCTAGACCCAGCTGCGCCTCATACCTGTTATGATACTTTATAATGTCTTGTGAAGACATCTGTTGAATCTGTTCTATGCTGAATTCAGTTCCGAGGAACTGTTTTGTTTTTCCACATGCTGCCAAAGAATACAGCCTCTCCTTTTTGGGCATAATAGCTTGATCATCAACTTGGTCATTCATAAGTTCAGGAAGGTTTAGGCCGCCTTGTAGCTGTAGTAGATCATCGCTGTTCATGTTTTTTAATAATTATAATTATTTTATTTTATAAAAATGAGCACCGAAAAAACTGTTACCAACCTTGTATACCATTCTGCTGTTATTGGAGGACTAAGTGTAGGATACTCAATGCTTGGTAAAAGCTTGCTAAGAATTAAACCAGCAGATCTTGGCAAACTAGACTTTGAGGATTCAGCAAAGCTGATTGCTATCATTGCAGCTCGGTGCCACGAAAGATTTTCTAGTCAAGCAAGGAATAATTCCAGACAGTATAAATATGTAAATAAAAAATACATTTATAAAAAATGGCTTCACTCGTAATGATGATAGGTGGCGCTGTGGTGAATGCGCTTGCTTTTAGCGGAAGTAATTTCGCATTTAGTAAACTACGGGATGACGGCGAGAGAAAAAGACATAACAAAGCTATGGAGCAACTAGCAGCTGCACAAGACGCCTATGAAAAGCAGAGACTTGAGCAGTTAGATTTTATTAATGACACACTGAAAAGACAGGGCATGCAGCTTACATATTTAAAGATGTTGATCAAGCAATAAAACAATATTATCTAGTAACAGGCAAACCGGTCCAGACATTGCCCCCACCAAAATTCAGTGACTTTTATCAACCATCAGAAAAACAAAAGATGCAAGAAATCGCGTTTATTGCCTTTGGTATGACCGTCGTGTATTTTGTTGCACATAATATTGGCTGAATAAAAAATGAACAAAATCTATTATTCGCCCAAAGGATATTGGAAGGGTATCACAGCAATACAAAAGCTAAGCCAAGCGGCGGGGGTCAGTGAACAAACAGCAAAGGAATGGTTATCTAAACAAGCAATTTGGCAAATTTATTTACCTGCACCCAAACGAATACAGAGACCACACTTTGTGAACACAATACCGAACGACACCCATCAAATGGATCTTCTATATTTACCCTCTGATAGGATTAGACGAAAAAGATTTAAGTACGCACTCACAGTCATTGACATAGCTTCAAGGTACAAAGATGCAGAACCATTAACACAAAAGAGTGCTTCTGCTGTTTGCTGTTGCCATACAACTGATATATCAACGAGGCCCTTTAACTTATCCTCGCATGATTCAAGTCGATGATGGAAAAGAATTTAAAGGCCAAGTGAATCAATTATTGTTGAAACATAGAGTTACCATTAAAAGAGGCATTCCGGGAGTTCACAGATCACAGGCTTTAGTTGAAAACTTTAACAAACAGTTAGCCGAAAGACTTTTCTCCTACCAGTATCACAGAGAGCTGATTGACAATTCTCGCAACACAGAATGGGTTAGAAGATTGCCCTCAGTTTTGCGCGCAATGAATAATGAAGAATTTAAAGGTCTAAAACCAGTACAAGCAATCAAAAGAAAAACAATAAATGTTGCTGAAGGAGAGTCTTCATCCGGCAAACTATTACCATTTGGATTGAAAGTAAAGGTACCTTTATTTACCGGGAGAAGCAGAAGGGGACACTCGCATCAGGGCAACCGATCCAGTTTGGAGTGTTGATCCATATGAAATAAAAAGAATTGTAAAAATGAATCCGCCCGTGTATTATTACGAGAAACTGACACAACAAAACAACCAGCTCCTCAAAGATCTTTTGTGAAAGAAGAACTGCAGATAATCCCACCGGGCACAGTTCCGCTTTAATTAATTTACGGTTCTCCAGTGCCCAATTGCATATGAAAACTCCGGATTAACAAACACCCGTTTTGTGTTTGTTCTATCTAATGACTTCTTTGTTACAACCGTTGTGTTGATCTCATGTAGATTAGATCGTAGTTTTACGTTGTCATGATGAAAAGTCTTATTGCCAAACAATGCTTCTTTGTAGTTGTCATGTGATATGTTTGACTGCACAACGCTGCGAGATATTCCCTTTGCTTTCTTAATGATTTTCTCCTGGCTCGAAATACTGTACATTTTCGATCTTAACCCCACATACTCCTTGATCACCTTTCCAGATAATTCATCCTTCATCTTTCCTAAAACCTTCTTATTAGTAATTGAATGCAAAGGCGAATCTTTAGGGTAATCAGATGTGTCGTACCATCCCGCATGCCCTTTAGCCACTTCGGTTTCCATGTCTTTATAGATGTCTTCAGTAGGGATATCTATAACAAAACTATCTGTATCTGTGTAAAGCACTCTGGACTCGGGATACGAGGGCTTAAAGTAGTCATAAAGAAACTCTAACATCAAAAGCTTTGATAATTCTAAAACAGTAAACCCAATAAATACAGGTTTGTCCAATTTGACTTTCTTTTTCTTCATCATTATGCCAAAAAGCTGATTATGAAATTTTCTGAAGTCCTGATAATTAGGTTTTGAAGTCAGCTTAATTGCTTCGTTCTCTCTGGTGACCAATCTGACATCTTTGCGCTTGTGCGGATTTTCCATAGTCTTTCCAAAACAGCTGTTGTTCATCAGCTTGAAAAAGTCTTTTTCTGAAGCATCTGTGGATTTAGTTCTGAGATCAGTGTTCTTCATGATGTATGGTTTCATGAACTGTTCTTGATCAAAAGCAATTATACGATGGACAGCTGTTAACTTTAAACCATGTCTTAAATAAAATTGTAGAAGTCTGTAATGACAGACATAATTTTTTTTCCCACGAAGATTAGGCACAAGTTTAGGCGGTTCTCTTGGATCCATCTTAGACTTTCTGCTGCTAATGGATAGTCATTATGCAGGTCATGGAGTTCATGAGGATATTCTAAGTCAACTTCTAGAATGTATCCACGCTGTCGATCGGGCGTCAATCTGCCCAACCACTTTAATGCCTTTTGAATATTATTTGTACCTGTGTACATTTTAAAGTTGCGTAATGGAAGTGATTGCGCCATAGCCCAACCTTTACAGATTGTTTGCATCTAAATACATAAGATAGTTAGACTTTTTACTTGGATCATAGTCGTCCAAGTATTTGTTGTTTGCTTTACAGTAATGGTGCGACGCCATACTAATTCCTCCACGCAATCCGTTTTCAATCATCTGAATCATTGGTAAATCTGACAATAAATCAATCTTTACTCCAGTAAACTTTAAGAAAGCATCCCAACTCATCCGGGCGCAGAAATGTAATGCGCGGGATCAAGGCTGTAATGTTTCATGCAGGTCTTTCTATAATTTTCAAAGACGTCCGCCAACAAAATACATCGGCCATTAAGTAGGAGTCATGATAGTCTCCCATTGTTTTACAATCTAACTTCTGCCATGCTTCTTGAGCATGCTGGTAATCAGAATCGCTGATGTCCTTTCCTCTAAGACTAGAAAAGAACGCGCCTTTAGGTGGAAGTGTATCTTCGTCAAACCTTTCCCAACTGTTCATGTATTCATAAGGGTAAACGCCCTTTCTAACAAGAGTTGAGTCAAAATGTTCTTCGTTATTGGGCAGGACTTTAAGGACATAGCCAGTGACTCTAATGAACCCATCATGTGTTGCATAGAGTCGTAGAAAGAAATGTTATTTAGATTAAAGCACATGTACTTTTCTGATGACTGTGCAATGCATGACACCCTGAAGGCATCGTCCACTGCTTTCATTATAAGGTGAGAGTCATAACCTCGCAAGTTGTGAAAGAATACAGGCAGCTTCCATGTCTTTGGATCAAACTTTAGTTGAAGATTGCATTTGTTATGCGCCGCTCCTCTGAACTTTCCGCTAATGTGATCATGGTCTCTTACTGTGGGGTTTACACTCTTGGGCGTTAGCTCTAAACCGCAAATCCAACAATGCGTGGCTGAGTCATACTGTTGTTGGTCTTCAGGCGCCATTATGATTTCAGATAAGTTTAGATTATTAGAACAGGTCGTTACGCACTTGCTGCATGCGTTTTAAGAATGTTCTGCCGCATCTGGCCCTCTAATTTTAATTCTGGTCTGAATAACGCACCATCCGACCTAACATTACGAAAGGCAAATGAACAAATCTTGATGATTACTCATTAGACTGTTTTCGAAGTTTTTGTGGGTGCTGGCCCTTCTAAAGGACAATAATAGCTCGACTCGACGTCTGCCTAAAATACGTCATGGTCTTGTTTGCCGCGTTTCCAGTTCGTAAACTAACTTTAGATCCTGGCGGGGGCGTAGTTAGTTCACTGTCTTACAGTCTACAGAACTTTTTACTAATGTGTTATCTGTTCACCTCGCTCAGCTTGCCACAGATGGAATTCGTGTTAAACATTTTTTCTCTGCAGAATTCTGTTTTGTTAGTGTTTTTTGAAGTTGCGCCAATAATCTTGCTCATTGTGCGTATCATTTGTAATGGCGGCAGCCCTGCTGGGGCGAAAACCATTAGGAGTAAGGTCCACATGACTTTTGGTGGTTCGCTATTGTTGGGACTGTTTCTTTGGACACTTTATTGGCGCCAAATTTGTTTCTCTTCCATTGTGTTTTACATTTTACCAGTTATTGGGGTTGTTTTGGTTCTTCATCTGATCAATTTGGTCTTACACGACTGGAAAGGGATTTGTTTTTCCATTGAAGTTAAGATCTTGGCGTTATTGCCGATTAGTTAGTCACTTCTCTGCGTGTTCGCTGAATGAGTGTAGGCAGCTGTGCAAGAAAAACACACCTCATGAAACCATTTGTTGTCTGATTTTTTAGTTTAAAATGCTCTCTGTTATAACAAACTCCCGAGGTAGACGGAATGTAAGCCTTGCCTACAATCGGTGCATACTTAGCCGGTTTTAATTCTATTCTCTAAGTCTTCGCCCTCTGACCAACAGAGCCTTTTCATTTTAGCTTCTTCAGCGGGCAGCGTCAAACTGTGTAAGCAGTTCTCGTTATTGCCCAAAGGGTGTTAATGTCATTAGAGGAAAGTTATAGTCGGTTGTTTAGTTGAAAACCCAGGACTCTAGGTTTTCTTCATTTATGGTTACTAGTCGATTTTTTCAAAACAGCTTAACTATTACTATAATGGCGGGGTCTATTGTTAGTTTGCCTGGATACTGAGAAATAGCATGAACAACGCGGGCCTGGGTACGTTTGTTGGGTCAATGACTTCTAAATTAATATCATTCAGGGCTCTTGTTAACGCTCTCTCTCAAGCATTCCTTCAAACAATTCATCTGGGCCTTCTAATATCTAGCCCATGCTGTCTTTCTTTTCTAAGCCAACATATTTATTTAAATTAAAAAAAATACAACGCTTAATCAGAATCAATATCAACGGTCCTTTTGTGCTTGGACTCATAAACTAAAGTATAAACACCTTTTGGTGTTGTTAATGTGAGCTGTTTAGAACAGAGTTTAATGTCTCGTTTACTTTTTTTAAGCATTCCTTTTTTATCTGCTCGGGGGTCTGGCTGTTGAGAAAAACTTGCCCTCGCCTTTCTTTGAAGATCAAACTTTTGTCTTTTGTAGTCATCAAAATCGGCCTGTAAACGATTAAATTCTTCATCCGTGATGTTTGAGTCAGCTAGCGCTTTATTTATTATCAGCTTGAAGGAACTAAGTTTAGCTGTTATTAGTTGAACCATAGCTGTGTGCTTTTGGAGTTTAGTTTTTATTTTTTTGCTGGCAGCACCTACAGCTAATGAACACAGGCCAAGAGCTAAAGACACAACCTCCTAGAGGTAAAGCTGCGGGTGCGCCTATGCCCGTTGCTAAGAGACCAACACTTGTTCCTGCTGATAGAGCACTTATAGTCGATGCTCCAGTATTAACATATGTAACAGCATTAAAGGCGGCAGAATACCTTCGTTTGGTTTTGCTGTATTTTGAAAGGTCTTGCTCTAGTTTTTGTTGCATTTGCGTAATGTTTGTTAATCTGAAGGCTTTTATGTCAGGGCTTTCTACTATCTCTTTCTCTGGCGGCGCTGTAGGCACATTTGGATAATGTTTAACAGACATGCTTTTTTTAAAATGAAAAAATAATTAGTATACTACATCTTTTAATCTGTTATCTCTAATATTCAGCTGCGCATCATATATTAAAAACAAATGTACATTAAGCGGTTTATATCGGCTTCTTCTTCTTTATCAATTTGAATGTTTATTACGTCTCTCACAGTTCTCCCGCTTCCATGCAACTGATTATCCTCTGTTGACCTTAGGTCAATCCATAAACCGTATTTTGTTGTTAAAATAATCATCAAGCCTAACATTGTGAAGATGTAAATCTTTAGACACAAGGTCAACTGTTGGACTTCTACACCTCCCGCCCCCAAACAGTTTTCTTATTTCATCAAAATGCTGATAAGGTTTAAGCCCGCTAGCGTAGATTTGGTTTAGGACTACACCCTCAATCGAACATTGTACTTTCGTTATTTTTGGATTAAAAAACTTTCACTTCCTCTTTCGAACGGTTCTTCATCTTCACACAGCAATAAAATACCTTTAAGTGAATATGCTGCAACACTAAAACTAAAATTCCATATAGTGTCTGCCCTGCTTTTGGGATATGTTGAATGATGACGCACGTTTTCGTAATATATTACTAATTGTGACTCATATTGGTGCTCAATCAGCCTTGCTAATTATGGTTGCTAACAACGTCAAACTCTAACGAGATGTCAGAAATGCTGTACTTATGCTCCGGTGTCTGTTGATCTGATAACACGTTTGTATTCATTAAAAGTTAGTTCATATGACAATCTGTCTTTTAATGCTCCTTGAAAGTATGGCGCATGTCTTTTAACAACTCAAAATCTAAGGGATGGAAAGCGATTTCCATACGCAAAATTTACAGCTGCATACTTTTTAACGTCTTTAGTATCTGCGGCGCCTATTCTATGTTTTAGTGCTTCTTCATTTTCGATTCCCTGAAACGCAAGATCAGCCCTTCATTCCCGGTTAGCCATAGATCAGAATAGGTTAAAAATATGTCTGCATTATGTAAAGAAAATATTTCTTGCCCCTCAAGTTTATAGAAATTTTCTTAACGATTGCCCGCCCCAGATTCTGTACAACTGTCCTGTTGGGGTCTGTTGCTGCTTCGAGTTCTATTTTAAAAGTAAGTCGCGCAGAGCCTGGCACAATCAATTCATCTGCTCCTAGGTCTGGAAATTTGACAGTAAGAATTTGATCTGCATCAATAGTAGATGGATTATTTGGAACAATAATATTCCGTTTATTTCCCTTCACGCCATGGGGCTCTTTCTGTTTTCTATGCGGGTCAAGAATCGAGCCATATGATTGTGGCATTTTTTTATAAAACAAAATAAAAAAGTTAATTATTTAAAAACATGGCAGGCATTGAGGATGAAGATTATGATGTTTTAGATTCTGGAGACGACATGAGTGAAATGACTCCTTTGGTACAACATCTCTCGGGGCCCTCTTTGCGGCGTGAATTAACAGAAAGTAAGGTCAGATCATTATACCAAAGTTTAGGCCAAGAACCTCCTGAATTTATAGACCCTAATGATTTTGAAGTAAAAGATGACCATTTGTTTGTGAGGAGCGACCAAGGACAACTTGTTCAGCTTACAACTAAAAAAGACCCATCAAAGTTTTTAGCCGTGGGTTCAATTAGAAATAGACTCAGTGTGAAAGATCAAAATCGCCTTGGTCTTGTTAGACCGAAATTAAGGGCGGAGGCAGTTTCTAACTTTCAAAACACACTGCAAGAACTCCCAACAGATAACCAAATGCAAAACATGGAACTAAAGAATTAAATCAATCAGCAGGTGAATTAATAAATGTAATAGAACAGAATCCATTTTTTCCGAAGAAACAGCGTTAAAGACTATACACGACTCGCCGCTACCCATGCGAGAATTATTAGCTCTTGATCATGCTTTGAGAACCATTAGAGGCGAATTAACAAACAATTTAGCAAAACTGGGTGAACTAGATGAGCATATAAAAAGAGAAAAAGAAAAACTCGTTGAGGCTGACGACTCCATCGTAGGGCCTGATATTAAAGAAAGAATAGCCCAAAGACTAAAAGATCTTGAACAAGAAAGATCAGCAAGACTAGAAGTGACGACTACTAACCGGGACCAATTACGAACTCAAGTGAATAGAATAAGAGAAACTATCCGGAAAATTTTATATGAAGACACAACGCTAGCAGAACGAATACAAACGCTGTTTAGAGAGCAAGGCGTCACATTAGCAAGCGTTATAACTGCCTTAGGATTTGCAATAAGTACATTGGTGTTGGCTATTACAGGCGGCGGCGGAGGCCAAAGTTCAGTACCTCCACCGCCATCGCCTCCACCTGATAATCATGGGTAAAAAACAGCTTGATCATCTTGCGAATTTATTAAAAAAAATTAGCTGGTAAAGCCGTAAACGCTTTACCAGGAATATTGGGGAGTATGTCAGCTGGCTTTTGTCTACTGCAAGCAAAGTAGTTGGCTTTATGGGCCGAGCACTTATGGGCATTAGTTCTCTTAATAGTTGGGTTAATTTTTAGTAAGATAAAGACCAAGTAATCCTAGGCCAGTTAATCCAAGAACAAGCGCTGTCTTTTCATATTCATGGTCATCGCGAACAGAGTCCGCGAGCTTTGCTGAGTCTTCAATGGCCTTTGGGCTTTGGGCCGCGAGGATTGGATGACTTAATCTTGGGTGTTCTTTTATTGTTTGTAATATTACTGGCTCAGAATTTATGTCGTTTTTCCCAACCTTCTGTTCATTGCCTGCTATAAGAATTTCATTATTATAGTTTATTATTGTACCTATCTGGAGTCTGAGGTCAGAAGGCAGCATGTATAAACCAGTGCCAACAGCAAAGTCTACTTTTGATTGCTTGCGTATTGTAAAACATGTTGGTACCTTTGAATGCTTGAAGGTAAATCAACTGTAGAATTAATAGCGTCCTCTAAATTTGCTAAGTATTGTTTTTTGCGCGTCAAAGCCAGTAGAAGGATCAGTTATGCTTGATCTTGCCTGTGCTTGCGAACCTAGCAAACACCAAACGTAAGTACGAATAGAGTCGTTTATTCGTTCTATTCCCGCCCAGTTAGGCCCTTAGAAGTGTCTAAGATAAATGTTGTCCATGCTGTTTTATAGCTCTTGCTGTAGGGACCCAGGCTGAACAGTTTTTGCCTGAAAGAAAGTTTTGAAGGAGGATGCCAGTCATAGTTATACTTTCTGTGCGTTGCCCCGAAAATAAAGGTCGCCTAGGCCATGATTATGATCCAACTTTTGTCTAAAGCCTGTCTTGATGTTAATATTGAATTCGTTACAGATCCTTTCAAAAGCCTTCATGTCTATTCTGTTGCTAAATGGAATTAAACGGTTTGTCATTTGGCAATGGCGCTTGCAGTTCAGTCAAAATACGTCTGAAGGTGTAATAGAAATGAAATCTATACACTGACCTAACCAAAGGATTAGGATGATTTAAGTGATCAGCATACGACACTCCACACCCAGTTGATGCACAAAACACAGCAAAGTTTAACTGGTTCTGATAAAACTGCATCGATGACTGAACCACACTTTTGGATGTAGTCTTTTTCAATAGGGGGGTTAAGATAGCTCTTCAATGGAGTACTCACCTTTTTATGAAAAGAGCAGTCTGGTCACAGCAATGTCAAGAGTATCAGTTGCTATATTTTTAAGATTGTAGTGCGGCCCAACAGAATATTTTGCGCCAGTATATTTGAATGCACTCATTTTTATTTCGTTTAAAAAAATGTTTGTAACAATAACAACTCAAGACCGTCCTTCGTTTTTAGAACATGCTGTTGAAAACGATTGCAGAACCAAAATGGTCGCACTCCATGAAATATTCTACAAAGTCGTATGGTTTAATATAAGCAAAGCCAAGGAGAATAACAAGATTCTAAAAGTTACCAAAGCAGGGACCAAAATTTAGCCAGTTAATAATACCTGATGGTTATTACGGTTTTGCTCACTAAAAGAAGCAATGAGTAACTTTGACATTACTCTCAAACTTAACAATGCAAATCTAAAAACAATGTTAACATTCAAGCCTGAAGAAGTATCTTACTTTTTTGATAGAGAGCTAGCTAAAATGTAGGCTTTACAACTGGCAATCTACCACTTATAGTTTTAGTGCTGCGCCAAATGAAACTACTTATGAGGGGGAAAGTCCGCTCGATCTTGCATTACATTCATTACTCTATGTTCATTTGGATGAGCTGAGCACTGATGAAAACTTATATGATGGAAGGCCCTCAACTGTTTTAAGAGCTCTTCCATCAGGGAAAGCTGCATATTGCGATTATGAAATTATAACAATTCCCTAATTTACAGTTTTAAAAGATTAGTTTGTGGGAGGGTCGAATCATTTAATATAAAAATCAAAGACAAAGCGGGGAAAGTCGTGAAATGTGATAACCTGCACATTGTTTTGGAAATAAAATAATACGTTGTACTAAAACATGTCGCGTGGGCCAGAAGAATCAGGAGTTACATAGCTCCTGTGAGGTTGTATAACCTTAGAATTAAAGACCTTGCAGATGTTGCGGACTTTGAACAGAATGGTGAGATGGGCACTTGTATGGTTTTGAGTACACTAAAGATGGTGATTATAAACGCAAAGAGGTTGACGACAACAAAAGGTTTTCCTAAACTAGAGCAACTACGCAATCTAGAGGCAAATAATGTTGGCCAGTATGAATATAAAATAGTTTCGAAAACCTGACCTCAAATGGCACTTAGAACCATATTTAGAATGGGACATAAAATTTGAATTCATAAGCCCAATTACAATTTAGGGCCGTCAAAAAAGTTTCAGAAAAGCATTCAACTCTGGCCCTTTACATGTAAGTCTTATGCCGACGACAATAGTCGGAAAGAAATTGAAATAACGCCGTATGGGAAAAAGCAGTACATCCTCCACAGAAAAGAAACAGTTGTAAAAAAAGCTTCTACAAAATTACAGTTCTTTCCAAGCAGAAAATTAGGAGACACGTTCACAATGATATTTGAAATTTCTGTCTTTAAAGATGTGGAGAGGGATGGGGTTGTGGGCGTTAGTGACGTCCTTATAAAAGGAATTAATATTAGCTGGCAAAACTTAGACGTTAAACGCCTTAACGTTGTTGTCGTCGTTCTTCACAATGGCGAGGATATTAAGATCATAACAACAAGCAACAAATCAATGTGACTTAAATAGAAACAATCTTACAGAACTGAATTGGATTAATCTTACACATTTAGGCCTCGTAGGGTTTATATTATACTGAACAAGTTTTGACGGAGAGTATGATAAAAATAATAACTGGATTAGATTAAACTCTGTTATAAAACTATGGAGCAGTTAAACTTTATGATAAAATCCCCTCATTGTTCAATGATTTGTGGGCAGACTGGTTGTGGAAAAACAATATTTGTCCTAGACTTATTACAAACAGTTTATCGCTATAATTTTGATCATATTGTGATTTTCTGTCCAACACTTAAAAGGAACAAAGCATATCATGATAGAAGGTTTATATGGACAGACAATGACGTATATTTAGTTAATCCTAGCACTAAACTGAGTGAGTGTTTAGAATACTTTAATAAAGTGTTTGAAGGAACGCAGACACTCTTATTATAGATGACTGTTCAGCAGAAAAGATATAGTTAAAAAGAGAAACACTTTGTCAAAACTAGCTTTCAGTGGAAGACATGATGGGATAAGTGTGTGGATTTTATGCCAGAAATATAACTCAGTTTTAAAAGACTTTAGAGAACAGTTAAAGACTGTAGTGTTATTTCACATGAAAGACAGAGACTCATTTGAAGAATGTTTGCGCGAAAATGATGTTATTGAAAACGAACAAGAAAAACATAGGATTAAACAAAAACTGAAATCTGAAAAGTTTAGTAAATTAGTATTAAAAACGGATAACCCTGCACAGTATGTTTGTTTGTAGATAATCGTTATTTTTTGGTTATTGACGTCTTACTTGTCAGAGAACAGTAATATGCTAATTCTAGGTCACTTTCGCCCGAAAACTTGGTGGAGGAGCAAGTGGGGTAGAACAGACATTTATCTGTTCTCTACTTTTACTGATTTACTGAAATGTCATGGTTTTGTATGGTTCCTTAACGTTTCAGTTGCATAATGTATTAGTGACATCGAAATGGGCGGAAAAGGGTGGGGATGGGGGAGGCCTAAAATGATGGTTTTGACACACACACACTCCCCCCCCCCCCCCCCCCCCCCCCCCCAAAAAAAAATCGCTATATAGCCTTTACACGGGCGTATTTTCTAGGGAAAGGGGGGGGGGGGGGGGGGGGGCGGGCTCATTTTCCAAAGTACTATCAAAGCGGGCGGTGGGGACTCGAAGGGTGGGTTTGGAGGGGGACGGGGAGGGGGGGGGGTTACTCATCTTCACGTTTTTCATCACAGGGAGCAGGAACAAAGTTCTCATCTTCCAGATTCTTGTTTAAGAAGCAGAGAGGTTGGGGGAGGGGGAAGCTTGTGACGGCGTGCCGTTAAGTGCTGTCCACACTTTTTTTTTTTAATCCAAAATGTCATTCAGGAAGACCTCAACAATGTCATGACTTCCTTCGTTGTTTTGTTGGTTATTCGGTGTCTCTTTGGCTCCAGACGCTGTGCTCTGTTCTGCAGGACGTATTGTGTTTATCTCCCGGTCTTCCAAGCCGTCGCAGAGGCATCATTTTCAAGCGACTCATTCAGACTTCCCGACAGACCCCCTACATCTGAGTTTGCGCTGTCGCTATGGCAGGCCACAGGGAGCAGTCCATTTCAGGTCGTCACCAGGCCACCCACAGGAGGAGACACTGCCCTGCATGCGAGTCGAGTCACTAAGGCGATGCTAGGTGGTGCCTGTTCCGATCTAACGTACACAGGACACCGCCCGTTACACCCTATACCAACGACAGTAATTGTTAAGTCAGATAGCCAGCGTGTGTGAGAGCGCCTCTGTCCGGAGGAGCCCACCGCGTCCACCCAGCGAGAGTCCCCATGAACTTGCCGATCACTGACGAGTTTGACACGAACTCGGCGCGCGTGGGGGTCAGCTCGATACGTCCACGGCCCGATAGTGGATACGTCCAAGGCTCAATGCATCCAAGGCCCGATACGTCCAAGGCCCGATACGTCCAAGGCCCGATACGTCCAAGGCCCGATACGTCCAAGGCCCGATGCGTCCACGGTCCGATCCGTCCACGGTCCGATGCGTCCAAGCCCAATACGTCCAAGGTCGAAGGCTGTGGACGCAACGGAGCTTGGACACAACGGACCTTGGACATAAAGAGCATTGGACTCGGTGACATGGCTTTTTAACTAGCGCCCTTTGAGTCTACGACCCGCTGAGTCCAATTTTTTTTTACTCAACGGGCCTTGGATTTCAAGGGTCGTGGACACATCGGCACGACACCACCCGATACTTCCACGGCCCGATGTGTCCATTTGGACGTATCGGGCTGTGGATGTATCGGGCCGTGGACGCATCGACATGCTCCCCGCGCGAGTATGAACGCAAACTGAGGTCTCAACGGAGAGTAGGCTCTTGTAGCACTGAGGGGTACAAAAAGGGATTCGTTGTGGTGTTGTTGCATTGAGTTGTTTCTTTTCTTGTCAAATCGGTTCCTGCAACGTATCGATCCAGATCCAAATCCGGTTTGAGGGGGCCGTTACTGTCGACACTCCACAGTTTTTAAATGTCGCGTTCTCTTTCCGTCATAGTTTACAATTCGTTAAGTAAGAAAATATCGAGACTGCTTTTCAGATGGTAATATAAATTGGAAGAAATTGGCCAAGCAGACTTTCATAGACCATAATTGAAAGTTGTGCCTCGAGTTTGCTTTAAGTTTTCAGACGCCCTCCCCCCCCCCCCCCCCCCACCCCCTCCCCCTCTCCATGCCATTCCCGTCTCTTCCCTCCCTTGAACTGGTCACTGTCCATCCCCACCCTCTTTCCAAAAGACTTCGTTTTGCTGAACCATGCTAAATTTAGTTGAATTGAATATCTGAGAGGCTCTTGGCAAGACTCTTGGTTTCCTTCGACGAAATCTAAAAGTTGGGTCAGTTAGTATCAAAGAAAAGGCCTACAAAGCGTTGGTGCTGCCCATACTGGAGTACGCGGCACCTGTCTGGGACCCCTACACTACCAAAGACATCGGCAGAGTGGAAAAGGTGCAGCGTCGAGCTGCCCGCTGGGTGGTCAATAGGCATCGCCAAACATCCAGCGTGGAAGACATGATTAGGCAGCTGCACTGGACCCCTCTCGCAGACAGGAGGCGCACAGCGAGACTCGTAACCCTCTTCAAGTACCACTATGGAGAGGTTACCATACCAACC
>CM031604.1:35407360-35452360 GCA_018398815.1 Conus ventricosus | reverse complement strand
TGATTGTAAAGCGCTTAGAGCTTGGCCTCTTGCCGAGAATAGGCGCTATATAAGTATTCATTATTATTATTATTATTATTTGTCTCGTGCGTATTCATGTACAGCAGGAATGCACGTTTTTCTGTTAAATGGATATGTCTGCGTGACTGTATTTATGTATCGTTTCGATGGTGGGGGTGGGGGGGGGGGGGGTGGTATGTGGTGGTGTGCACTGGTGCGTTTATGTCGGTCATTTGGTGTTTTTTTCATATGCATTCGCACGTGTGTACCGTCGTATGCACACGCACATTGATGCACACGCACATTGATGCACGTGTGTGTGTGTGCGCGGGCGCGTGCGTGCGTATACGTGTGTGTGCGTGATATATTATGCGTGCGTGTAAGTGGTGTGTGTGTGTGTATGTGTGTGTGTGTGTGTGTGTGTGTGTGTGTGTGTGTGTGTGTGTGAGTGACATCCAATCTGTGCGTGCAGGGTACCTGAAGAACTTGTACACGGCATCTCACGTGGTTCACATCATCCATGTTCTGGGTGAGTTGAGTGTCGAACCACCAGAGCGGGCAATTGTCCACAGACCTTGCTGTCAAACCTCGCGGCAAACGCCCATCCTCTCACTGTGCCGTCTAGTCCCGATTCCTACGGGACAAGATCAACGGAGGAAGCGTTGACACCTGTACAGTCTGTACTGTCGCCTTCGAAGCTGTGTATACAACTAAGCAAAAGCATAACATAAAGCTCAGCACTGAAGGAGTTAACACTCGTAGTTGTGCATCTTTGGAGAGCGCACATACATCCAACGACAAAAATTTCAAATAGATTTCCATAAATTACCCCCGTGTAAAATTTTAGATGGAGAGAACAGAAATCTGATTTGCCAAGCGGAATTGTTGCTCGCTCTCTCTCTCTCTCTCTTAGTTCTTGGTTCACATGTTCGTCTCAGCCCCTGCTTTCCCTGTTTTTTTAACCCCCCCCCCCCTTCTTTTACCTCTGTACTTCATTCTCCGCGTATCTCTCAATCCCCATCCCACCCTATCTTCTCGAGCCCCCTACCTTCCCTCCCAATCCCCCATTGTCTTTTTTTTTATCCCACCCCACTCTAAGGCCAATCTCCGTCTCTCTCTCTTCTTCACCTGAAACTGAGCGACGTGCATGAAACACTCTACGTCTATCCCTGTTATCACAGTATTAGTGGAAGTTCATTGTCATTGTTTTGTTTGAGTTTGGGTGATCTGAAATATTGTCATTGTCATTGAAATAGAATTACTGAAACTAGATTACTGCGATAGCACGAATATGCAGAAGTAATTGATCCAGCTCTCTGCCCTTGTCCCTGTGTGTGTATGCTTGTATATGTTCAAAACGCATACCATCTGAATCATTCTGTTCAAGAACACACATACATCCTGTCATAATCTTGCCCCAAATCCTGTCCTACCAGGAACACCCAAGTCGCCGGCGAAGAGGAGAGAGTCGTGGGACCACTCCAAGAAAGTGGGCGACAACTACCTGTCATGGGCCGAGCAAAACGGGGTAGGCCACTCAGAATTATTCCTTCTTTGTTTAGGATCTTTAGGGTAGTAACTGTAATAACGTTTTGCTTCACCCGAGTCTTTATCAAGTTCGTGGTGTTTTTTGTTTGTTGGCGTGTGTTCTTTTTTGGGAGGGGGTGTAGAGGAGGGTGGGGGTGGGGGATTTGAAAATCAATTTTGCCAGTTCCTCAAATTTAACTAGTTGGTACTGATGGGTTTTTTCAACTTCACTCCTCAAGTAGAATTCACAGGCACAAATATTGTCGAGGTTTTCTGGACCATTTTTTGATCCCAACCTCAAGGTAGCCACATTTCGTCTGTGGAGATGGTTGTGGGATCAGATTGCCAACGCATCATTGCATTTCTACAATCTTCCTTCAGGTTCGAGGTTGTCCCTGCTCATCCTTACTAAGTGAGGTCGATCATCCAGACAATCACTTTGCCAAATGTTCCTTTCACATCGTGGAAATGCATCAGTCTCGTGATGGACATCTGAAAGGAGATATTTCTATTGTTAGTCATGGGCAACAGGGCAGAGGAGGTGATGTACCCAATCCATCCCTTGACGTTGTCCATCCCAGACGTCTTTAACATGCCTCTGGAATGTCTAGAATTCCACTCTGCCCTGTAGGATGGCCTGGAGCGAGAAGTCACGGTGAGAAGCATGCCCACGGCCCGAATATGCCGGCCACCCGCGCAGTTGGCTGAGCTATAAACAACATACACTGAGAGACATGCATGTACTTTGAGTGAAAAGAATGGCGTTCGATTTATGCAAAGAAAGGTTTTAGTGGGTCACTGCATATATGCCATTGTGCTGACTGACATGGTGCGTGTTACCTTTAAAGGTGCAGAGAAATTATGTGATGCACTTCTCTAGCCTCGGCATCTTTTTCACAAGGAAATTCCTATTGAAGGTCAGCTCTTACACACGTACAGAAGGATGGCTACCACCAATGAGAGAGTTCTTACTCTGAATGACGCGACATATAACCATTCATGATTAACTGCCTGCGCACGCACGCATGATTGCACGCATTCCTACATACAGGTATACAGTCCAGTTCTTGCTAGTCCCTACCAAGGCTAGCGTTTGGTTTCATCTTTTCTCTTCATGAAAAATGGTAGGGTTGTTCGTGCTAAGCTCCCTGCTGATGACAATAATTGCTTAGGCACAGGAGCCAGCATGTGTGAACTCTCCCTCCATAGGGTGCCACCACATCAATTCAACGACACTTTCCATGAATTTGCTGATGCCAGTAACCGCGACAGAATCAAACCAAGGCTACAGACAGTGAGAGGTTATTGAAATTGAGATCACCATGACAGCAGGGCATGAAAGGCCAGAGAATTACAAACTTTTTATGCTGATCGAGAAGAATGAGAACAATGAAGATAATATTACGTATTTCAATTCTGGTCTGAGACTGCATGACAGGGCTGTACTCTACGCTTACTTTCATAATATATCTGTGCATCAACCAGGCCCAAGAGATACAGACACCTGCAATGTTGACCGGTAAGGAATTTGAGCAACTCTCTCAGAGACGCATCCATTAAATACATGAAACACTACTATATGGTCCCAATCTTCCTAACTGAGCCTCTAACAAAACTCAACTTTCGGTGGGAGTCAAGCAGGGCTGAAAGATCACACAAATAAATGGCTCTGATGGGAATTGAACTCATAACCTCCCAGCCGGTTGTCTGTGATGCTAACATTAACTGCAGCTGGTTTAAAAGTTGGTGATACAAGGTGAAGTGCTTGCACATCATATTGAAAATTCCCACCGAACAGATCTGAACATGAAAACTTTTCTATTCTTTTTTTTTTTTTTTTTTTTTTTTTTGCTAGAGCTCTGCACAGTAAAAGCTTGTAAAATATCTTCAGAAATGCATGAGTTTTCTGCTCTGGAGTGGAGCAGCATGCTCTTCCCATTCAGGATGCCTAGCTCTGGGGTTAAGCGCCACATCGCACAGGCAGGCAGGACTCTCTTGTTGCTGTCATCAGTAGTAGCTGTGAGCTAGCATGTAGAAGCAGGTATATGACTATATGGCTAAGATATCCAACAAAGCAAGGTCGTAACACACACCTGTGTTGAACATGACAGTGGGCAGGAAGCTGTGTGGAAATTCATCACTGGCCAATTGTCCATCTGTGCACCCTGAACACTTGATGTCAAAGAACAGAGAGAAGTGGTTTTTTTTGGGGGAGGGGGGAGGGATTTCGACCAAAGGCTGAAACTGTGCATATTGTGCGTCTGTTCACTCTGGTGCTGTTTTCAAATCAAGGTTGATTTTTAACAGGAAAATGGAAAACGCCGACTCTCTGTAAAATTTACAAACAAGGAACGAAACTTAACAGACGTGCATTTATGATGCAAGGCAGTGTGTGAATATCATTTTCGTTTTCTTTTTTCTAACCTTGAAAAAAAAACGATTGATGCTGGTTTAGTAATTCAAAATTGCTAAATGTACCAGCCGCCGTGGCGAAGTGGTTAGCGTCGCGGACTCCCGGCTGGGAGGTCGTGGGTTCGAATCCCATCAGAAGTCATGTGGGTTTTTCTGCCCCGACCGGCTCCTACCCAGAGTTGAGTTTGCTGCGGACTCAGTTGGGAAGACTGGGATCACACAGTCGAGTTTCATCCACTTAATGGATGCGTTTCTGAGAGTGTTGCTCAAATTTCCTGACCAACACTGCAGGTGCATGTATCTCTCGGGCCTGGTTGACACCGGGATATATTATGAAAGGAAGCGTAGAGTACAGCCCTGTCATGTAGTCTCAGACCGAAATGGAATTCCGTAGCATCATCTTAATCATCCTCATCCTCATCTATCAGCATTAAAAAAATGTCTCAAATTCTGTGGCCCTTCATGCCCTGCTCTCATGGTGACCTCAGTTTCGATGTCCTCTCCACGTCTGTGGCCTTGGTTTGGTTCCGTCGGGGTCGCCGGTATCGAGTCCATGGGGGCTGTTGTTGGACGGACGTGGTGGCGCCCTCCGAAAGGAGAGCTCACTCACACCGGCTCCGCGACTAAGCAATTATTGTCGTCAGTAGGGGCTTAGTAGGTGGTGTCCTGCGTATGTTAGATCAGAACAGGCGCCACTGAACACCACCGAAGTGACTCGGCAGCAGTGCAGTGTCTTCTCCGGTGGGTTGCCTCTTGACGACTTGACATTGACGGTGCCGGGGCTGTGGCGGAGCAGACCGGGCTGTGGCTGTGGACGGGGTGTCGGAATGAGTGGCGTGGGTGCACTGCCTCTGAGGTGGCGCAGAGGTTGGGACAGCAAAAAAAAAAAAAAAAAAAAAAAAAAAATTGCAAAATGTCATTAACATATTTTCTTGTCGCCATCATTTTCCTCTATTTTTAAAGTCACTCCCACTAAAGGGTTTTTCCTTTTTCTTTTGTTTTTTGGAGGGGGTCACCATTTTCCCCTACTTTGAAGTCGTTCCCAATATTCATTATTCGTGGAACATCTCATGTTCTTGAATACAGACACATGTGGACGCTGTTAAGTTGAACTTCAGCTGTCATACCTATCTTCTTTTAGATACATTTAATGTGTGTGCATAAACTTGTGTATGCATGCCAACTTTAGTGCATTCAGGTCTGGTACATGTGTGAGTGCGCACGCTTTCATGAATCATACATGCAATCGAATCATTTCTTTCCAGGTAAAAGATGCTATATATGAGAGTCCAAACGGTGAACACGAATGGCAAGAAATCCTCAAGTATGCTAAAAAAGTGGGAGCTCAAATGATCACCGTCGGCTGCCAGGCCCTGGGAAGTCCCCGCAAGACGCTGACAGGCAGCGTGGCAGACTCTGTCCTGAAGCACTCTTCCATTCCCATCCTGGTCTGCCGTGCCAAGTCCGACTGACCACGCTGACGTGGATCACCAACTTCACTGCTTAACCAAAGGCACAATGTTACATTTTGTACCAATACGAATGTATGAATATATATATACATGTACTATTGTTTGTATGTACTCTTTTTGTACTGACTTTGAACTGGGGGTCTGGACAGCAGAGGCAAAGGAGTTAGCCATTTTTTCCCTGTAAAAGAAAAAAGCTGGCATTTTTTTTCATCCTATAGAAGTATCAGTTGTGTGCATTTTCTTTACAAGTGTTAGATTTCCTTCCTGATGTGGGGGAAAGGTTTCGACGGGGTGAAGGAAGGGATGGGTGAGGTGCTATATTTGTGGTAACAAAGCAGTCTTTTTCTTTACTAATGGAGTTTCTTTGTGGTTTCCACATTTGGTATGGTTTAAAGTATTTAACTGCAGCTGCCCATCTCGTTATGTATGAGACTGGGAGCAACCTTTTTTCCCCCTTTCAGAGTTGTTCATTCATCAACTGGAACATTAGTGAACAGGAAATGTATCTATTCTCATGAGGCGAGGAGGAAAAGACGTATTCCAATGCTGCTGGTTAAAAATTTAAAAAGTCCAATTTGGATTGGAGTTGACCAGTTGCCAGCTGCAATACCAACTGTGACAACAGTACCAGTCTTTTTTACATTTTCACTTGTGCCAACAAAAGCATTAAATTCTCACCAACCATCATTCATTTCTACTTGATTGTAGTCTCTGCATGTTTGACACTCATCTTGTTACACAGCCAGGTTACCCCCTAACCTGTCCCACCAGCTTTTTCTTTTCATTGTGGAAGATTGCCAAGCTATCATGAGAATGCTCCGTCACGTTTTTGCTTCTTGTTGATCCATTATGTTATATTGACATGCACTTGTGTTCAGTAACAATTGAAGATGTTTGATACATTTTGCAATGTTGGCCAATAGTTTGTTTTGGTTTCAGATTTTTCTTTAGCAAAAAATGTTTTCAACAAGAGCAGTGTTTCTCTTCATGTGCGATCATTAAACAAATCTTTTCAAACTGTGCTGCAGTTTTCAAATTTAGAAGAAAAAAACAGTGGAGGAGAATGAGTGGGATGTTTCAGAGAAAGAAATCTAACGGGTTTTGATCATGCTACTTGACACACTTTTCATTGTGTGAACGTTTGTCTCATTTGGTCATTTCATTGATACTGAGGTCTGTCTACCAATACGCAATCTCCTTTCAAATTTTTTTTTTATTTACCAACAGTGTGTACATGCAAGTCGGATTTAGTGTCCAGTTTAGCTGCATAAATATGAGAAAAAAGTTGTTATACAGAACGGTTCAAAAAGTCATAATGTACTAGTATCTAATTTGTTACTGTCAGCGCTTTGGCAAGTCGGTAATAATAACTGAATAAACTATTCATTCAGAACTTTCCCCCTCGATTCTTCAATTTCTGTAAGGAATGAAAATATGAAAGGAGGTAGTGGTGGCATACTTTGCTCACAATTGTATAAAACAGACTAATATATTTAATACAAAATTAATATTGCAAGTCGTTGTTGTTGTCGTACCCTGGCTTAAAGACTCCAGGGATCATCCAAATGGCCGACTACTTGAACACTATGGTACACAAGTCAAATAGCATGCTTGGAAGAACTTGTGTGCATGTGGTGTTTCAAAGTGGCATGACAATTGTGCCACAAGAAAATGATTTTCTGCATGAAGCTGGCAACATGCTTGTTTGAACACAAACTTGTACGCACTCAACAGGTGGATTTCATCTCTTCTCTGACTAGCAAAGAACAAAGGATCCAATCACGAAAGTAACATGCCCTCATTACCATCTTGCCATCAAAAACAAAGTACTAATTTCATATGCCAGTTTTACAGTCTGTTTCTGTACAGTCTGAACACAAAAAGATTCCGTAATTGGATGTTCATAAAAGTGGAATGTGAAAAGTTACTTCATCTGTTGCACATAATTATGAACTTGGTGATTGTCATAAAGAGTCGTATCCATGTTTCAAAATGTAGCTCAAGTGTATGTACTTTCATTTGCACTGCCTTGTCAGATCTTATGGGATGCTTTCAGTATACGTGCTTACGAAGTTCAAGCAAAATACTTTCAGTACAAACTGGACCTGATTTCTCAATTTTGCAGAAGTGAAGGACATTGTGGGCAGACAACCATCCTTGGGATATATACCAAGGAAAGAGGTTGCTAAATATTGAATGACTTTTGTTTTTGGATTTAAATGCTGGCAAAGATGGCAGGCTGCAGTGTAACTGAAAACAAGCGAAAATATCAGACGTATGCAAAGTAATGCTTGTATTATACACAAGACAAAATTGACCAGTGATCTTCAGATGTTGCAAAAAAGGTTATGCAGGGATTTTGTAATGTTGGAAGAAAAGCATTACCTTGCACTATTTAGTGTATTTATCTGTATTTTGACCATTTTAATGCAGTGTGCATGCAAGCGTGTATGGCTGTGGATGTTGACACGTAAAACAA
Organism: Conus ventricosus; assembly: GCA_018398815.1. NCBI lineage: Eukaryota > Metazoa > Mollusca > Gastropoda > Neogastropoda > Conidae > Conus > Conus ventricosus. The sequence goes on along the minus strand of CM031604.1, from coordinate 35,444,470 downwards.
ATGTGCTTCCCAGCAACTGTATATTCCATAATCCAACTGAAATAAGTGCAAATCACTTTCCCAGTACTATTTTTCATAAAATTTATTTTCCAAACATTTATGTTGGCATGGAATTAACAAGTATAGTGGGGAAGCGAGGATCCAAAACCTGATGATCAAATCCGACCCATATTATTTACAAATGCATTCATTTCGTACACAAACGCGCACAACATTTTTATACACTTTTCAACCACTCTCCTCGCAAAATGGATGCAATGTTTGGGATGCCCAGGAGTAGGTTTCTTTCCAATCCACCTTCCATGCCTTGACATACCTTTCTCTACTCGACTCCTCCACTATACACAACAGCTTGTCGGCCACACTGGAAGCTCCTATTGCAGACGAAACAAAAGCAGTTCATGGAGAGCCATGTGTGTTGGCTTACTCCAAGTGAATCTTCAGGGGTCCACCAATATGCTCACCCTCTCAATAAATGTATGAACACCGAGTACCCTTCAAGGGGCAAGAAGACAGCCGGAATGGCCATGGTTAACACCCTAACAAGGAAGCATGAAACTACCCACTGAAGACGCTCTCCTGCTGCCATGTCACTTTGGTGCAGTTCAGTTGTGTCCTTTCTATTCTCAGGACATCACAAACCAAGCCCCCAACTGGTGACACTTTGGCAACAAAACCAGACGTAATCACCATCCCCCTCAAGCAGGAGACCAAACCAATGACCCCCCCCCCCCCCAATCTGTCAACAAAAACTTCACCACGTAATGTAAACATGAATTTGAGATGAAATCAAAATGAGGGTCACTGTAAGAGTAAGGCATGAAGGGCCACAACATTTTAACGCCACCTCTCCCCCACCCCAAATCAAAGTATGGGGATGCCGACAATGCTTCGGACTTTCCATAGAATGCTCTGGGGGAACATAATGGGACTGTGTCCAAAGCTTTCCTTGACATTCTTGCATAAACCAGATCCAAGAGACAGATCGATATCGATAGCATTGGTCAGGACATGAGCAACACTCGTAAGATGCATCTACCTACCCAAGTGGATAAAACCCTTTTGCTCTTGGACTTTGTCCCATGTGCCTATATACATTAATCTATACATACATGACCAGTAACATAACTTCTCACCCTGGTGACTTTTGCAAAAGCTGAACCTAAGGTGAGTCTTCAAGTGTTTGCAAACCAAACACTTTTTTTTTCCGTCTTCATGGAAGGTCCTTTCCAAAAGAAAAGTACAAGTCTTTGATGGGTCAAAAGAAATCCTATGATAACATCGGCAGCATGGTTAGACTAGGTGGGTTGTCTCAATTAGAAATGTGGACCCACACACACCACACATGCTTACACACAGACACACACATCCCTGGCATGGACAATCCATGTTTTCATAGAAATAAACCTTTGTGTTTTTTTTGGAGGGGGGGGGGGGTTGTTTTGGGGTTGTTTTTATTATCTTTTTTGCAAATGATGGTATCAAAGTATGCCTCATCAATCATGTTCCAATAAAAGAGAAAGAAAACAAGGCGGTGAAAAGGTGTTTTGCGAAACCACAGGTACAACACAAAACCATTGCTCATATTCTGCCTGTCCTCTACTCCTCCAAGGCAGAAGACTGCAAGATCTATTTCAACAAAGGCTTTTCAAAATGTCGATACTCTGACCGACTTGACAAGTGCAGGGTGAATGTCCTGTGATGCGCAGCAATGTCCCACATTTCATCTGCACACAACCTATCTGGTTCTTCACCAATAAGCACACTGTATCTCACAAGAAGTCTGGTGACCTGCCGAGTCATCTGAAACGTCAATCATCCGCGGCAGTTTCCAAGACAGCTCCGCTGAAAGCTTGGTCCCAGTAATGGCCAACGCCCAGTTTGTTGAACTGCTCGTGGGCAAAGCTGACCGTGGGACAGGTCTTGAACTTCATCTCCATGAACGCTCTGGTCTTGACCACGCCCTGCAGACATTGGGTCCAAAGTGGTATTGTCAGAGTCAGGGCAGAAGATGGTACCACTACCAAGTATTGGGTAACTTTTTCATTTCTACACAGGCTAACATACATCCAGTGATTGGTGGGGAAAAAATAGGGGAATTAAAGGAAAGGCAAGGCACAGAGGCAACAAAAGACTTCAATACTTCACCAAACTGTATGTGTGCGTGTTTGAGAGCAAGACGGGGGAAAAAAAAACTTTGTTAGATCCACAGAGAACGCATGCACTCGGAGTAAAAAAAAGACACGAAAAATAAGCAGGTGTCCAAAGCGTTACTGTCCAAACATTTGCTTCTTACTCTTGATAACTGGATGAATAAAAAGTCAAACTTCGCATTGGCATTAAGACTTCATTACAAAAACACAAAATTTCCATGACAATCTTCATAGTGATTATGAAAACAACATTCAGTCATTCCGAGTTAAACCGTTCATCCATTCACAATATTAAAATACAAGAGTGTGGGAGAGAGAGGGGAGGAAAGGGAGGTGTGTGTGTGTAGAAGAGGGGGAAATTTTTTGAAAGTATCACACCTGTTTAAAGCATGCACTGCTTTTTTAAATTTACAGAATTTTCTCATCACTTGCAAAAAAAAAGATGTTTATAAAAAATTTGAATTCACAACAAGGTTCTTTTATACTGGAAAAAAGAAAAGCAAACACAATGTCCTGAGGAGGATGAACGCAGCTTAAAACCAGTTTGGCCCAACAGACTCTAACTTTGACACCAACCATAGTCTCAACTATCATGGCTTCCAGCTAAACCAATCATAGCAAAAGGATCAAAACACACAGAGGAACACATACATGTGTAACCCCGCACACATAGGTACAACATCTTTGCCTTAATTCCACAAATCCTTTGAACTCACCTCCCACACAAGAACACACTTGTTTGATTTTTCCGTTTCCTCCTCTTCATCACTGTCATCTGAACAGAAAACAGACAACAGGTGATTAGTAATGGATACATATCAACAATCATCGTCAACTGCAGTTATTACTGAAATTTTTAAAAAGTTAAACAGTACAACAAAGTTCTTAAAACCGTCAGAAAAAAAAAGTAAGTGTACTGATTAGAACAGAGTCGTGTGTGTGCATGTGCATGTGTGTGAGTGGTTCTGAATGCCATGAGTGACCGTGTACCCAGACACACATTCAAACCATCATAAATTACACATCAATCATTCTTCTATGTGAAAATTTGGTGACTTTTTTCTATTGATCCATGCGTCAGTTTATTGTCCAAAAGCAAGTTCTTTAGTAAAAAAAAAAAAAAAAAGAAGAAGAAATGGACAAAGAACCAAAATGAAGTTTAGGCCTTTCTGCATCATGGGGTGTGAGCATATCTCTGCTTTATTAGAAGTACTTCCACTGAAGAAGTATGAGCGTCACGGCAGTTCTGACTGCTGCATTGAGTCGCTTGAGTCAAATTCTTCAAACGCGTGAGACGGAAAAGGAGAAGAAACAAATTGTGCGCTCGCACCCAACAAGCCCGGGTCTAGTCTGTGAGCGGTCTTGTATCTGACACCCTAGTGTGTCAGGAGATAAGGGCCCAAGGGGGCTTCTCGCGCTTGTACTGAAAGCGTGGAGAATAGCGAACCACACACTGCTTTGCTGTCTGTATCGCGCCTATAGCTGACCAATGTTTACACAACGACTCCACACAGCTAGCGCGGATAAACCGAGAAAAGCGGAATTGTCTCTGTCCACAACACCCTGTGAGCTATTTTCTGCGAAGGTTATAGTGGCGTCAAGTGCCAGGCCGGCCAACGACGCACGGCGCGCGCGTGCAGCACAGGTTGCGCCGGTCGCAAAGTTCTGTCAGAAAGTTTTAAACACGAACTTAATTATGGTACTCACAGAGAAGACTGAAATGCCAGCTTTTGTCACACTCTCAAGTACTCACTGCGCCATTGCTCTCATACAGAAATTATAGTTAAAAAACCTCTGTACAGTAAATATAACTTAAAGATGTTGCACCAGTCTCGAAGCATCCAAAAACACACAGAGTGTCTGGCCGTGTGGTGGCTGACTAGTTAAGGGCCTAGCCCAAGTCACAAGGCAAAGCGTTGGACGAACTAAATGCAGTCGCTGTGAGTGTGCGGGCGCGGCCGTGGTGTGAGCACACCCACAATATACAGTCAAGATTGCTTATCAATTTTCCTATTTAAAAAAAAAAAAGCATGGTAATAAGCACACCTATTTCATTCAGAAATCAATCATCACCTATGTATCCTATATTACAATGCATGGGCATATGCACATTCAGATGGTGAAAGACACAAAATTTTGCACCTCATACAGAAAAGGTTAATCTGTGTGTGTGTGTGTATGTGTGCGCATATGAGTGGATGTGTGTCTGTGCATGCGTGTGTGTGTGTGTGTGTGTGTGTGTGTGTGTGTGTGGCACGCATGTATGCATGAGTACATGTGTATACAAGAACACATTCATGTATAATTAGGCAACCCTCAGTGAATTCTTGAAAGAGATTAACATTTTTCATCGAATCTGAGGTTTTATAGTAAAAAGATTTTTTAACAAGGTTTCAGATGGGTTTTTTAAAAGACGTATTTTAAAGAGTTGTGTGAATTAATGCCTTGTGAGTTGATTTTAACGCGGTGACAGCCCTGATAAGGACCTTTGCGGTCAGCTGCGCTATAAGCAACATTACTTTACCTTACTTGGTTGGTACTCATAAACATAACAATTTCAACAGAAACCAGCCCTCAAAGAAAAAAAGCGGCATTAGAGTTTCACATGCACTTCTGACAAGACTACAGAAGCGCTGGAAAATGCTTCAGGTACTATTTAGCACGACATACACAAAATAGATCAAAACAGAATTTAAACCAACAGGTTTTCACTCTTCCCAGGTGAGCGGAACAACAGTAACTGTTTCTAACTAAACTACTGACACGTTATGGACATCCTGAATCCCGTCATCTGCAGAAAGGCCATGACCAACATCCAGTCAGACAGTAACACTACCGTCACTCATTTCTATGTCCATGCTCTCTTACTGGCTCACTGGCCAAAAGATAAACTTTCAATGCAATTGCGAGAAAGTATGCATAAACAGTCACCACGACTCACCCTCATCCTTGGTATGTTTCTTCCCCTCGTTCCACTTTATCCTGTGAATCATCAATCGCTTGAACTTGCGCTGCTGTTTGGGTCCTGATCACGCACACCAGAGCACAGCATGTTTGACACGGACCAACATATGACACAACGACTGTATGGTCTGACCATCTCCACTGTGAAATGGGACCAACATATGACACAATGACTGTATGGTCTGACCATACCCACTGTGAAATGGGACCAACATATGACACAATGACTGTATGGTCTGACCATACCCACTGTGAAATGGGACCAACATATGACACAATGACTGTATGGTCTGACCATATCCACTGTGAAATGGGACCAACACATGACACAATGACTGTATGGTCTGACCATCTCCACTGTGAAATGGGACCAACATATGACACAATGACTGTATGGTCTGACCATACCCACTGTGAAATGGGACCAACATATGACAAAATGACTGTATGGTCTGACCATACCCACTGTGAAATGGAACCAACATATGACACAATGACTGTATGGTCTGACCATCTCCACTGTGAAATGGGACCAACATATGACACAATGACTGTATGGTCTGACCATACCCACTGTGAAATGGAACCAACATATGACACAATGACTGTATGGTCTGACCATCTCCACTGTGAAATGGGACCAACATATGACACACTGACTGTATGGTCTGACATGAAATGGGACAAAGGTATGACAATGGTTTGACCATGTCCGATGTGAAATGGGATCAAGATATGATGCAATGACAATATGGTTTAACCATGTCTGACATGAAGTGGCACAAAGATATATATGAGACAATGACAGCATTGTTAGACCATGCTGAACATAAAAGTGTTACCATGATATGACACAACAGTATGGTTTGTTATGAGGTGGCAAACCTTACCAATCTGTCATAATTTTTTATCAACATCTGAAGACTGGTAAAAAGCAAATACTTCTGATTTTTTCCCCTGGGGTACTCAAATATTTAAGACAAATCTCTATAAAAGAAAAAAAATTATATCAAAATGAAGTAATGAAATAAAACCAACAATGAGGAAAAAAATCACATACATCTTTTTGACATTTTGAACAATCCAACACATTCTAAACACATTGGCCCTTTTTCGCTGTCTTCTTCCTATCTCAGATCATATGAAGTCCCAACCTACCTCCTTCCACGACCACCACGTTGCAGTCCTTGTACAACACCACAAAGCCTGTCATGAACAGCTGTTTGGAGTTGGTCTCGATCTTGAACTTGTGGGCAGGATTGCTCAAGTCCCGCACCCTGCACATCAGAGGAGGATGAATGTTGTTATGGAAACCCATGTACACACACTCGGGAGATGCCACGGCACCCCTCACCCATTTCATGACTAATCGTGCATTCCCAGTGGCATTCATGCTAACACACAGTGAGGGGTGAGAGAGAAGAAGAGTCCCCGACCTTGAAGCTTAATTGTGGCCATCTCAGCTATTTAAAAAATCATGACACAAAAAGATGCGATCCTGAAACTAGCATGCAACCACTTCTCATTTCACACACACTGTTTGCCCATTCGAAGGTATCATCATCATTTTTTGTGAAGTATTTCATCTTTTTTCTTTCCCTGTTATGCATCCGTTGTTACTGTTGACACAGCAGACTCACAGCTTGAAAGACACTTTTGAAAACGCCTTGAAACTTCATGACAAAAGAGCTTCTTGTAATCAGGGCACAGATTTCAAAATGTTGCACCCTAAATGAACTAAATGATGGGGGACACCCAAGAAAAAATTCTGTTTAGCATACTTATTTCATTTTCTTTCATGCTGCACCAAATGAACTATAAACAGCAACAGAGTATTACTCTAGCATAAATGTCCAGGAACTAAAAAGAATACCAACAAAATCTTGGTGATCCAGGAATTGCCCGAACACAATGTCACTGATTCAGAGACAACCACAACCATGTGTATGTTCCAGATTTTCAGTTTATTCCAGAAGACTTCTGCGCCTAATTTCTGGTTTATTCGGCGATTTCCTGAAGACTAACAACCCTGCAACATGATCTGAAACCATTACTGTCAGACCAGTCTGTGGTAGTGCACACCTACATTCACTCCACTGAGAAGTCTACATGTTTTTGACACACATGCAGGGCTGCCTACCCCCTTCCGCCTCTTTCAGGGGCATACTTTTTCAAAACCAGGGACACTGACTGATTTCCAGGGACACATGCAGTGGTAGCACATATCCAGAGATGGGATTCTCATAATGTGAAAAAGGAGGACAAAAAAAGTGGCGGGGGTCCGGGGCCGCCGAAGGCCCCCGGTGGGGTCCAGGGGCAAGGCCCCTGGTGGGGGTCTGAGGGGCAAAGCCCCCTGAAGCTGAAGATTTTTTAGAATTTAACCTGCAAAAATCAGCATCTGAGACACCAAAGTATTCAAAAGTTTTAATAACCTTGATCCTACAAAAAAAAAGACTTTCTCACCTTCGCCATTGATGTCTGTCAGGAAATCATGAAGACCATTGACACAGGATTGGTGATTTTCCAGTTGCTAATAGTCGCACAATTTTCCAGCAGTTGCAAGTCAGTTTCTCATTACTGTCCTTCACATCACCACATTTCAGCGAGCAGTTTAGTTTCTAATAGTAATAGCCATCCTTCAAAATACTTATTAAAAACGTTTACCTGAACACCAATCAAATAATTTTCTATAGTTGTCCTTCAAAATACCACGGAGGATTCTGATTCCTTTATAGAATAATATAAGTGAGAGAGTTGACTAAGGATCATATTCAAAGTGTGCAAATTGTGAAGGTTTAACTCATTGTGTGCCCACAAGCAGTTTTTTTTTCTTTTCAAACTTGATCCATCTCTATTACAATAAGAAAAAAAAACACTTTCACACTTCTGATACTCCTCAACATTAATGATGTCACTTGCTAAATCTAGTCACCAGAGTATAAGTATGCATGCATATCTGCCGGTCTGCTCGTTTGTATGAATGTGTGTAACTGATTTTTTCCCCCATGATATCTTTTCCAGAAAAAAAAAGATTTTTGTGATGCGGTGGTATAGGTAAAAAACATTCTTATTATTATTACTACTACTACATACTATTACTTTTTCCGTACTATCGTCTGTTTGTTTACTTATGTTTTGTTTGCTTGTCTGTAGAATGTCATTAATACCCTTGCAATTTTTTGTTTGATCTCTCTCTCACTAAAATAGTTTGTTGTATGCTATTTATTACGTAAAATATTGACTACACAATTGTGTATACTGTGACATTGATGTAACCTGTTTTTTCAAAGAGAACCTTCATTGCAAAATAATCAGCTTGATGATTGTGGGCATTACATCTATCTGGAGATAACCTGCAATATTATTAATATCATTACTTCAACAAAACAAATAGCATTACTCTTCACAGAGAGAGAGAGAGAGAGAGAGAGATGGGGTGGGAGTGGGGTGGTGGGTAGACTCGCCGATGCTCCAAACGATCCAAGAGTCTCGTTTGTAAGACGATCTTTCACTCTTGCTAGGTGCTTTTCAGCAAGAACGTGGTTGATCAATGCTGACTTGCCCCGTGAGCCATACTTGATCGCGTCATTACACCATGTGCAGACTGCTTGTCCTGGATAGGTGATTTTCCTCATGCAATCTTTCAGTGTGAGAATCACACTGTGGATGACGGCGCCTTTGGAACTGGTCAGCATCACTTTTGCGCTCACTTCCTCCTCCAACCACTTCCAAGTCCATTTCTTTTTAACTGAAGCATCGACTTGCTTCGCAAGAACTTTCTCGCTTTCTGCTATCTGACGAAACATTCTGGTTTTCGCTACTCTCGTCAAACCGAAAGAAAATGGCGTCAGGAAAAAAAATTCGCAAACAGTTTGCCGCGTTCTCAAACATCAACTTCCGCTTTGAGTTTCGGTCAACCGCAGAATGAACACAAAGACAGCAGTCTCGACCGGCCCAAGCAGAAACCGGAAACATCCATTTGCGAACGGATCAATTGAGAACACAATATCGATCGACTTCTCGCCGTACATTGGCTTCATCACAAACCTACCTCTACCCCCCCCCCCCCCCCCCCCCCCCCAATTTTCTCAACGGATTTACACTGATCTCAAAAACGACCCCTGGGGCTATCAAAAAGACGGAAATCCGCCAATCGGCGGAAAAATCCCATCTCTGATATCACAACCACATCAACATTAAAGTGAAAGCTTACCTTTATTTACACTGTGTACAACTTCTACAATGCTACTTTGCTTCTAGCGCACTGAAACTTCTTTGCGATGTCCGAGTCAGGAAACATCAATTTAACGCATCTGTTTAGCTTGTCCAGCGCAGCCATGGGCAAATTCAGTTCAGCTGCAAGGTCAACCATCATCGTTTCAGCTCTTATGACGTCAAAAGTTTCCTGACTGGTTGACGTCTGAGCGCGCTGAAAGAATCCGCTAATGTTACAAGATTTCTCGCTCTCACGGATTTTTGTGTTCTTCTTGTGCTTTTCAGTGGCGACATGACGGGTTATTTCATCCCTACCTCCAGATCCGATGGAGAACTCACACGCACAAATTTCACAAGACGCGTAAGTCTCGATCTTGCCACGCTTGATGAACGGCCAGGTTTCCGTATATTTTGACAGGAATGTCTGCCGACGTTTCTTCTTCTTGAGAGAAGCCCCATAGTCGAGATCGCCGTCGGCATTTTTACGCTTTCGTGTTTCGCGTCCATTTTTCTCGCTTTCAAAACTCGGGAAGACGGTGTATGCGCATGCGCACTGGTCAGTTCGGGTCTTTCCGACGGATTTGGTCAGGATGGCCACGACCGAAGTCGGTCAGTCGGTGATCAGCTGACGAACTCGACTTCGTTTTTTTTGTTGTTGTTGTTGTTTTTTTCTCCGAATTTTTTTTTTCGCGGGACATAGAATAAAAAAGTGGATTCCAGGGACAGGCTGCATGATTTCATTATTTCGGGGGACAAATACGGATACTCCGGGACGGTAGGCAGCCATGCACTTGTACACACTGGCATACTCATTCAACTTAAATCACAGAAACTCTAATACAAGTAACATACCTATATACAGCCACATTAACACCTAGAGATGTATCCTCCTTGATCTTCCGGATCTTTTTATCTCGCCGCTGTTCTGTTGTCAACTTGCGAGCTGCATTTGCCTCCTCATGAGCCCTGCCGAAACGAAAACGGATCTCTTGAAATCACAGAAAGCAAAAACAGATTATGCCCAACAACTATTAAATAATCAGGCTGACCTGAAATAGGATTAACCCAAAGACAAAGTAAATCCTTAAATTTGAGTCCAATGTACTAAACCATATGTACTTGATCTGATCATGCACACACAATCACACTTTTAAAGAATGGTTCACTTACAAATGTACCCTTTTGTGCCTAGATTCTCAGACACAGTTCAATACCTTCCAAGAACAAATAATTCTGCTGGCTGTCCATACATAAATTCTAAGGAAAACTCATTTTCAAATACATGAACTATCAACTTATCTATACGTTCTTGCACTTGCATACAACATCGTAATTCTTTTTTTTTTCCTCCTCATTACCTATTAAAACGAAGCAAGAAATAATCAGACCCAATTCTATTTCTGTACTCATTTGCTCAATCGGCCCAATGTATTTCCCACTTTGGATATTTCTGATATATGGAAGCTCCACAACAAAAAGCCCTCCTCTTTTCTTGAACTGTCCTAAAACTCCCGACTTTGCTTCTCTGCACAATTTTCCCTTTCTTCCCTTATCTGTTACAATGATCTCATCTTTAAACAGATTATGACACGAAAACAAGACAAGTTCCTTCATCCCTCTCACCTCTGACGTTTGGCCATCTGGGCGCGGACGTGAGCCTCCACTTTGGTGGGGTCCTGGACAGCCTCTGTGCCCAGCACCCGCATCAGGTTGGCCATCCGCACTGCACACACATCATCAAGAAGAAGATAAACCACATGATACGGCATAGCACCTGGTGCTCAGAGGACGAAAAAATGGAAGGCTGAGACACACAACTCAATACATCTCCCCTTATAACCTTCCCTCTTTGTGGTGCAAGAAACTGGGGTGGGGGGGAATTGTGAGAAACTAGGTTTGACAGAAGGTATTCAGAAAACACACACACCACTACTCCCTCCCTCCCAACAAGTGTTTTGGCCCTTTATTCCTTACACCTGCCACATTAAGGTCAAGATTCCTAGATGCCAACAAATATTTTCGGCTCTGGAGGGATTCGAACCTGCAACACCTGGATGGTGGGCGTCTCAAGGCATGCCCTACCTGGATAGATTTGTAACCCACAAAGCTAAAGAACACCTGTTCTAAGTTGGGAAATTCAAGCCTTATCAAGTTCATTTTAGTTCCTCCTCAACCGGACCCAGCCGGAACTCTTTTCAGCTGCCTCTGCCACTGCCTTCAGAGTTCCAGTCTGAAAGACACTGCAACACCAATGTCCACGCATACACCTACGAGCAGAAAAATCATATTTGTCCACAGCAGAAATAAACTGACTACCTGAACCTTCACAAAAATAACCCATAGACTTGACAGTTGCATTAGCTGATTTTCAATTAAAAAAAAATATCAAGCATCTTTCTCCCTCAAAATAAGTCAATTGCACATTTGTCAGCCATGTTGACTGCTATTTTCTGAATGGTGCATAGCAGCCAATTTTCATGGAAATGTGCATTACCATGACACACTTGGCTTCAATTACGATATTACTACATAATTTCTATACATCATATGGACACTGTAATGTGTTGTGTGTGGGAAACAGCGTTTTAAAGAGTTTATTTACTCATTCCTGCTTTGCCCTCCTTGGTCAGATAGGCAAGAAACAAAATGAACCAACACTCCCTCCTGAAAGAGAAAAAATCATTTAAAAAGACCAATTTTTTTTTGCTCAACTATAAAGGTTTTTTTTTCTTTCTTTTTAATTTCCTGCACATCAAATTACATATTCCAGCTCAATGCATATCCCCCCTGTCCTCAAGACAGAGACATGATTTGAAGATTGCACACACACACACACACACACACACACACACACACACACTTTCACTCTATCCAACAGTTTTTCTTCTTTGTACCATCCTTCAACTCTACCTTTGTTAAAGGTGTGAGGCCAACCCAAAGCAAACCTATCTTACACAAGATTCAGAGTTTAAGGACATACACATACAATCTTTCTCTCTGATGGTTTTCCTTCTTTCTCTCTACCCGAGTCTTTGCCTTGAAGTAATGGCCGTGAGGCCAGCCCCAAATAAATCTTTACACATATACGATTCAAAGACTGTGTGTCCACACACACCCTTTTCCTCTGTCTGACAATTCTGCTTCTCTCTCAGATGCTTCAACCTTAACTTTTGCTTCAGGATTGGTTTAGTCTTCTTTGTCTATCACGTACACACATGCATACATTGCCTTTCCCCTCTCTCTGTGAGTCGGTCCAATCATTTTTTTATTTCCACTTCTGTCCATAAGTTTCTATTCTAACTGTAGAGTCAGCCCGAGGTGAAAGTATTTTCCTTTTCTTTCTCACTCTCATTCTCTCTCTCTCTCTCTCTCTCTCCTCTCTCTCTCTCTCTCTCTCTCTCTCTCTCTCCTCTCCTACCGTTTTTCTTCTTCCTTCTCTGTTCCTTTGTTCATACCTTTAGGCTCAGGCTGTGGTGCCAGCCCCAGGCGAATCTTTTCCTGTAGTTCTTTTTCTGCCTCCTGCCGACTCTGACGCCGAAGCTTCTTGCGTTCTTTCTTGGTGAGGTACACAGGGATGCTGATGTTCTGAGTCGGATCAGCTGGTTACAAACAAAAACATTAGTGTGACAGATCTGAGAGAGAGACTGAGAGAGAGAGAGAGAGAGAGAGAGAGAGAGAGAGAGAGAGAGAGAGAGAGAGAAAGAGAGAGAGAGAGAGAGAGCATGTGTGTGTGTGTGGTGTGTGTGTGTATGAATGTTTATAAACCGACATGAAGAAATAGACTGGGGCAGAGTTGAACACCTGCATAAAAGCTCTTTAGATTTTTTTTTGCCACCAGGTACACATGGGTTGTGATGTTCATGTTAAAGTCAGTGAAGGTAAACAGAGATGTTATGTCGAATACCACTTCATGGCTGGTGAGTGGCTGATTTTCAATGTAAGTGTATGTGTGCATTTTCACTCTTCCATTTGTTGTCTTCTTGTCAGTTAATATTAGATATGACAGAAGAATAGTGAGCGGATCTGTATATGTGAATGTGTTGTTTTCAGGCAGACCTACAGCAAAGAAACACAAATGGAAACAAAAAAACAAGACAGAGAAGAAAAAAGAGAGGACAGAATAAACACAGGGAGGTGATGAGAAAGGCCATGCAAATGATCAAAACCGGGTTAACTACTGACAAAATGAAAGTGCTCAAAAGGAGGAACATTTTATGCAAGAAACTATTCAAAAACAAGCGACATAAGCAAGTGTTGGTTGAAGATGCCAAGAGAGAGAGAGAAAAAAAAAACCCCAAAAACTGGGCATTGTGGCAAAGCACAAGCTCAAAGCAGACGATATTTCCCGAGCAGCCATAACTCAAGGAACTTCTTGACGTTCTGCTCAGATACACAGCTCAGTGAAGGCAAAGTGATCATGGTCTGGTCCTCTGACTCTGAGCTAAAGGCCAGACTGTGAGGCCTCTTGTCGGATTCCATCACTCAGGAGAAACCATGTCGAAAATGTATTGCCAAGCTGAGACTTCACTAGCCACGGAAAGAAAGAAAAAGTGAATTGTTCCCAGTCTGTAATGACAGGAAAAGGGAGTTGTTTACAAACTGAAACGATCTATTTTGCTAGCGGGGTCACTCTGAGTGTGTCAGATTAGCTCCCTTCTCCATCCTCCTCTTTTTTTTTTTTTTTTTTTGAATCCTCATCAGACAGACGTGGATTACCCCAAATAGGAACAGGACTCTTGTCTGGACAGTTAAAAATGAGAAAATGCAACACAGATGAAGACAAAACTCCAAGATAGGTATTTAAATAAAAAAAGAAAAAGAAAAAAAAAAAAGGAAAGCACAAGCAGAAAACAGGGAGGTGATGGCATGGGTCCTGAAAGTGATCAAACATTAGGAACTGAAAGAGACAGACTGATAGCAGATTAAGATATGTCCACCAGAGGAGACAGGACAGAAAGGACTTCCTCACTCACCAGGAGGTTTGAGCTGAATAGGGTGCTCTACCAACTGCGTGATGCCTTCCAGGAGACTGCGGTCCACCACCTCCCCAAATGCATCATACCTGTCAAAGTGGAAACGACACTTTCTCAAACAACAACATACAAATATCAATCATCACACAAATCACTGATATTATTTCTTTTTGATTTGAAAAGTAGCTGACAGTTACACTTCACATCAATAATGCATAATTCATCATTTGGGCAAGGTGCCTCTTCGTCAACAATTATTCAGGCACTGATGTAGACTACGTCTATAATTCATTCAAACTAAAGTGGCAATGAGTTAGGTGACCCAGAAGTGATGAATCGGTAAGGATGTTCAGATCTTTGCTGTGCAAGCAGGTGACCCCTACAGTCAGTCATCAACATCAAAACAACAGGAAGGTAAAAAATCCTGATTAACCAGCCGCCGTGGCGAAGTGGTTAGCGTCGCGGACTCCCGGCTGGGAGGTCGTGGGTTCGAATCCCATCAGAGTCATGTGGGTTTTTTCTGCCCCGACCGGCTCCTACCCAGAGTTGAGTTTGCTGCAGACTCGGTTGGGAAGACTGGGACCACACAGTCGAGTTTCATCCACTTAATGGATGCGTTTATGAGAGTGTTGCTCAAATTTCCTGACCAACACTGCAGGTGCCTGTATCTCTCGGGCCTGGTTGACGCCAGAATATATTATGAAAGGAAGCGTAGAGTACAGCCCTGTCATGTAGTCTCAGACCGAAATGGAAATCCGTAGCATCATCTTAATCATCCTCATTCCCATTGATCAGCATTAAAAAAAAAAAATGTCTCAAGTTATGTGGCCCTTCATGCCCTGCTCTCATGGTGACCTCAGTTTCGATGTCCTCTCCACGTCTGTGGCCTTGGTTTGCTTCCGTCGGGGTCACCGGTATCGGCGAGTCCATGGGGGCTGTCGTTGGACGGACGTGGTGGCGCCCTCCGGAGGGACAGCTCACTCACGCCGGCTCCGCGACTAAGCAATTATTGTCGTCAGTAGGGGGCTTAGTAGGTGGTGTCCTGCGTATGTTAGATCAGAACAGGCGCCACTGAACACCACCGAAGTGACTCGGCAGCAGTGCAGTGTCTCCCTCCGGTGGGTTGCCTCTTGACGACTTGACATTGACTGCTCCCTGTGGATTGCTGGTGCCGGGGCTGCGGCGGGGCCGACCGGGCTGTGGCTGTGGACGGGGTGTCGGAATGAGCGGTGTGGGTGCACTGCCGCTGAGGTGGCGCAGAGGTTGGGACAGCAAAAAAAAAAAAAAAAAAAAAAAAATCCTGATTAATCTCTATCACCAGAATAAATTCTTATGCAAATTCTGATTCAATTTGAATTGAATAGATTTTCTGTTTGTTTTTCAACAGTGCTACAGAGTCTTAAGTTTGTCTGGCGCTCCTATAACTAAGTTTAAAAAAACAAAAACAGTAGTTAAAGGCTTAAATGTGAATACACTTTACATCCTTTTTTTCTTTTTTGATTGGAATGCTGTGTATCATTTTAAAAAACAATGCATTAGACATATCAAGAGTGCACAAGGGCATACATAAGTCTACCATACATGTCTCTCCTTCCTTACAGGCGGAGTACACGGAAAATAATCATACAGCAAACAAATACCAGTTTTGTTATGTCATGCAACAAAATCCAAGTTAAGAAACTAAAACATAATCAATGTACTCAATGAACAACAAGACAAGCACAGTGCAAGGCACAGAAAGAAAAAAAGGTCTCACGTGTCTTTGCTGAGAATAAACGAATCCCACCATTCCACGTCTGGTACTTCTCCCTCACGCTGTTCCAACACACAATGATCGTCATGGGTCAACATTAGTTCAACTTCATCCAAATCAACCAAATGATGAGTTTAAACACACACACACACACACACACACACACACACTGCAGCACTTGTCAAAAAGGATCTTGAGAAATCATAGGGAAGTATATAAAAAGATTACAGGAAAAATCCTGATAAATAAATCTGAAGAGGTGGAAACAATAAGTATTTTATTGACAAGTTTTACTGTAATCATGGTCATGTAAAGATTCCCATGGACATGTAAAGATTTGTTGAATAAAAACAAAAACAAACATATAAATCAACATGCATAGCCTGTAACAGACTCGAAAGTTTCACGGCAACCTTGAATTACAATGTGGGAAAAAAGCCCAGATTCCCATTAAGTATAATAAACAGCTCTTTCTAGGTTGTGATGATGTTGCACCATACAATGATGAGTGTTTTGACATCAAGGCAATGAAGGAATGAAACCTCTAGAACTATCGAAAGTTAGATTTTTTTTTTTCAGACGAAAATCTATCAAGTTTCTTTCATTTTTTTTTTTTTTTACAGAATTCTCCTACCAAGGAGCCATAGAAGTGACACTGAACACTCTTCACGACCAACACCCCTGGTACTTAAAAAAAAAAAAAAAACGATAAAAAGATTCAAACACAAGCATGCAAGATCACAAAAACGCTAGTGTTGTCTCACCCCAACCTTCCACCACTTCCTTCACCGACATCCCCAACTCCTGTATTCAGGCGTGCTCACACACACTTCCAGGATAAATTCCAGTATTTTTTTTTACAAAAACAAGAGCCTGTTATCTTGTGATGTGATCCATCACGGCATCACCTATCATACCATTTCCAAGGAATCTGGCTTTGCCAGAAAGTCCCACGCCTAAATCATTTGATGGTCAACGGCAAAAGCTGACCTCTAACACATCGTGACGATCTCAAAGGTTTTCATCAGCTCTCACTCCTTTTGGTCCAACACACATTTTTCATGTTATCAACCTAACCTTTCTTTTTTCTTTTCTATTTTGTTCTTTTTTCTTTTTGAATTCTTTACCCTTACGAATATAAGGGTTGTTCTTTTCTCTGTGCCAGCCCCAATGTGTGGTCTCCATGTCTGGTTGGGCTAACAACATGACACTCTCTCTCTCTCTCTCTCTCTCTCTCTCTCTCTCTCTCTCTCTCTCTCTCTCTCTCTCTCTCTCTCCACGCACTGCTATTCGCATTTGTGTCGTTTCTTTTATCACTGATTTTCACATGAATAATAGAATTCATTTGTTGACATATTTATTTTCCTGTACACCATAACCATATAGCTGTCTGTGTTTCCATGTCTTTTATGCTATGCAATGGACATTACTGCTTGATATGTTCTCTATAAATGCACACATTCTGTAAATGTTTTTTTCTTGTGCTTCCATTCCCTATTCTAACCCATTCTTTCATCTTTTGATATAGAGGACAAGACATCAAAATAACATTTTGTCTCAATATTCACCCAAATTAATAAGCAAATTTCTTTCATTTCTTTTTTCCCCTGCCAAGGACTCACAATGTCTTTCTTGGGGAGGATGGTGGCCAGCTTAGCAGCGGAAGCAATCCCTGTGCGTTTGGCTGTCTGTGCAATCTCCATCTGCAGGCGCTCCAACTGGGCCTGCCAAGCCGCACAGAAACCATGGGTCAAAGGTCATGTCAACCCTATGCAGATCAGTGCACATTATCTCCAGAGAGATGACTGTATGACTATACTGAATTCAAAATTGACTCACAAATTCCTATATCACAAAAAAGGAATGGGATTTAGAAGACAAAAAAAAAGAAAATTGCACCACATGAAAAGACAAAAAAAGAGCACAAGGTATACTGAGATAGAACACGATCAAGTTAAGCAACTCAAAAAGACCTCTATATACCAGATTCTTTGTCCCACATACTGGTATGTCGTCTGTACAACCGTCTTCAAAACAAAAACAAACAAAACATGCAAGCAAAAAAGGATAAAAGGGATAATGAAATAACATTCCAAAAGCCCCAAAGTTTCATGTCAACCTGTTGACAAAAAGTCTATGTACAGATTATGGACAGACAAGCAATAAAGTTTGTAAGGATGGGATGAAAAATAAATTTAAAATTCAGAAAAAGGGCAGAATGTGAATAAGAAACTCACCATAAAAAAAATGGACATTACCAGCAAAGAATATTTCTAGAAATCTACATCAAAAGAACACCCATGAGAAAAATTGTTTTCTACACCCAAAATAAATCTGGTAACTGCCTTCAATGTCCATCAGCAACTAGCATTACTTTCACAGTTATGGATAAAATCAGTCAATGGATTTTTTTTTCTTTTTCTATTTTCACACCTATCTCTGGATACATTATCAGTATAGGATATGACACTCTGATACATCTTGGCATAGGAAGATTTTTTTTTCCATCTGACAAAACATCCTAAACATTGCCAGTAAACTCTGGATAGCAAAATTATAATCATGCGAAAAGGGAAAAGGGGAGGAATTTCAGGTGTGTGTCCCACCTGATATCATGGAAGTGAGAGTGGTAGGTGTAGGTGGTTGTCAGTTAACTAAGCACCCTTTCATTCATGAGAAACAGCTTAGTCACAGTTGGTGTAACATGCACTAAGAAAACTGTAATCACATTATATGTGAATCTTGAACACACTAGATCTGTTTGTTTTTCTTCCCTTTATCTTACATTCTTTTGTTAGCATTTTTTAAAAATTAGTAAAATACTGAAGGAAAAAAATTCATACCGAGGTCCAAAATTAGAAGGAAAAAAAATTGCTTTTACATACATTGGTATTGGTTGAAAGCTGTGCATGATGACATCACATCACAACAAAATACAGCGCCGATCAAGACGACACTAGCCTAAACATTACACTATCTCACATTATCCAATGGCATATGCACCAACCTTGGCCCTCAGTCGCTGTGCCAGCTGCTCAAACTTTCCATGTTCATGGAACTTGAAACTTCGCCTCTGTCGAGCCGGCCCTTTGTTTCTGGAACACACAACATCAAATCACGTCTGTTGAATCCATTGGATCACTTACGTGGTGAGGTTTTCACATTTTGCGATGGTGAAAACTTTGAAAGCTAATGAAATTTTTTAATCAACTAACCAGCCTGGTTTGTGACAAAATATGAGATTTTCCACCTGCACTCAAAAATAACAATACTGCATACTAATGTGGAAATTCTAAGCGAGTCATGATAATAAATGCCGTAAATACCTCACTGTGCTAAACTGGACAACCTGTCTGTATAAAAATCCTATTCATCATCATACAACAAGAAAAACCAGTGACTCACCCCATGCGAGGATCAAAGTATCGGCTGTCTCCAATTTCTTCTGGGGCCTTTTCAATCAGTCCTTTAAACTGCTCACGCCGCTTGGCTCGAATGTTGGCCTACACATATTTACACACAAACTCCCGTCAGTGTACATATATATACTATTATCAATAACAGTCAAACCGACATACACAGAGACTTATAGACACCAAGAAATACCCAAAAAAGAGGTTGAGGGCAACGAAGAATGGAAAGTAAGCACATGTTGATTTATCACTAGTTTAAACCCATAAATAAATGTACAAAAAAAAACACTGCAATTTTACTTGTCAGTACTTCTTTGCGTTTTTTTTCTACACACCACTCATCAATGATACGATACCAACTGCTCCAAATGTTAAGCAAGGTGCAACTTTTCCTTCTGATCTTTATTCTTTGGGCTTATGGACAAACCTGAATATTTTCATTATCAATCAGTTTTTATTCCCTGCATATTTTTCAGATATGGATATATAAAAAAACATGCACAAAATATATTTCAAAGGAAAATAAGAACAACAAAATTACTGAAAAATAAATTGGCACAACAGCAAAGAAAAGCTGAAACAAAAATATGCTGACTGATTCTCTTTGTACATTTCAAAAAAAAAAAAGGAAAGAAAAAAACAGCTGCTTTTATGAAAAAGAAATCCATTTGTTCTATAACCTTCACACTTCCCTTTATTTGACTACATTTTAATACATGTCACAGCAAAATATGCATCATGTATCTTTTCCACAGGCAGCTTCATCGGTTTCTGTCTTCATGACAAATCGATAACAGGGCTTTATCTTTAACCTTCATTGTCCTGTATTTCGTATGACAGAATTCGCCTAGACTACTAAGTTTATATTGGAATTTGCTGCCCGAATTGGGGTACTGACTTTAAAAAATTGTAAAAAATAAACTAATGGATAAAAAGATTTCAAATTTTCAGCAAAAATCTATGGAAAGCTGAACTTTGGTTTGCACTTGTTATTTTAGGGGTATGTGAAAATATTTTTATGGCTCAACACTCACACACCTGATTTTACCTGGAAAACACACCTACGTCAGTGAAATAGGAGATAGACAGGCAATACAACACCCATCAACTTTATAACACCTACCTTTTGGTGGCAAGTGGTCAGGTTCACCATCTGAAAAGAACTGATGGGTGTTGTGAGGTGTTAGTAGTTACACAGGTAGCTAGGAATATACGCGAAATTTTTGTGACGTTTTTAAGTCACATAGCAGTTACATAGCAGGAAAAAAATAAAATAAAATAAATAAGAAGTCAAAATCATACCATATTTACTGAAAATGTATTGGAGTGCATGCTTGTTGATCTGCATGAGTTAGTTTTGTTTGTGAGAAAAAGAATTCCTATGACTGATAATATTTCTAACTATATGCAGGTGTTAGTAGGAAGGAAGAGAGGCAGACATCACAACACAAAACAACACTCAAATATTTTTGTTGTACTCACCATATGGTTCCAGATGTAATGAATTATATAATCCAAATGTGATCACACACAAACAACACAGTCACTGGAAATGTTCTTGCTTTTGATCACTTTTGTTACACACAGATCACCGACATGAAATTTTCTTTCCGTTGTGCACTTTTCTTACATGCACAAATTCCAGTACTTTTGTATGTGGCACTTTCAATATTTAGTCAACCCAAAAACAGTCTGTACAAAACAAAAATGACAAAGTCCAGTCCTTGATTTAGTCAAGTATCAGGTGTACTGCTAGGAATGAGTGTGTAGGAACCTACTCACTGCTGGTGAAAAGAAAAAAAGCAGCCACGATCCTTGCACAAAGCCACCTTACACATCACACACTCATGTGTTGACTGGATGGCATTGCCTGCTGGGGTTTTCCTGCCTTCCTTCTTGCAACAGACACAGTCCTTCTTGCCTCTGGCAGACTGGATTTTGGAAGGAAAGTGTTTGTGCTTGTCTGGATTGTCATGAACAACGGGACGGCCGATCCGTTTTCGACCCTTGAAACCATTCACCATGCCCATGACAATCTCAGTTTGAAAATCCACATGCAGTTTCAGTGGGGCATCTGCAGAGTTTTGTAGATTACAAAGGCATTTACTGCAGCAGTGTCCAGGCAGAAGAAGAACACATATTTCCACCACTTCATGAATTTCTGCTTGGAACAATAAAAATGATCGCAATTGATCATGCTTGTCAACACCGTTGTAGTTCTTGGTGTAATCAGCAACAGCCAGGGGCCTAGAATACCTGGCTTTTTCAACACCCCCTGCACCTTTTCTGACAAGCTCTCCATCGGTTCCATCATGGACAGAAGTAAGAAGGGTGACCTTACGACGGTCAAACCAAGCAACAGCCTGAAGCTTGCCCTTCAAATCATCATAGCCAATCTCACGAAACCAGCGCTTTGTGTCCCAGACTTTTTGACACATTTTGCTGGCTTCATATCCTGTGGCAGACCCTTCCTGTTATTTCGCACAGTCCCACATGCCAAGGTTTTCTTCTGAAACAGATACTGAATGAGGGGGACTGACGTGAAATAATTATCAAAGTAGATGGTGTGCCACTTGAAATAATGGGATTCTGCCAAGTGTTTGACAACACGATCCCCTAAGGCATCACCTGTCCCAGCAGGCACATCATTGGTCTTCCCAGTATATACTGAATAATTCAGCATATAAAAAGAATCGGCATCACACAAAGCCCACACCTTGAGGCCCCACTTCGTTGGTTTTGCAGGCAAGTACTGCAGAAAACCACAACGACCCTTGAACTTGATCATTGCCTCATCTACTGTGATGTTTTGCTCAGGTAGAAACTGCATAGCAAAACATCTTGTGTCATGGAAATGAGAGGTTTGACTTTGAACAGGGGGTTATACCCAGCCTGACCTCTGGGAACAAACTGAGTGGTATCAGCGAGGTGAAAATACTGGTTCAGCTGTTCAAACCTGTTCTTCGACATGACACTTGACACCCAAAGATTGAAGAAAGGAGAAGAGTCTTTCCAATAAAAATCACGATGAGGAACAGGGGCCATGTTCATAAACATGAGAAGACCAACAAAAGCTCTGATTTCATCCACAGTGGTTGGCTGAAACTTATCCTCAGGAAGACCAGCAGCCATGAGCGTTTGTCTTGCATACAGGTTGGTTTCCCTGGCCATGAGATGGAATGCGTCCAAAGGAAAAACAAGTGAAAAATAATCAAAAGGTGTTCGAAGATTCACTTGTGGACGTGGGGGGCCCCTGTATGCATCAAACACACGAACTTCAGTCCGAAAGTCGTCGTTTGACCACTGCAATGACTGTGCACATCCACCGACATCAGTAGCACCTGCGTCACCTGCGTCGCCTATGTCCGAGTCACTGTCACTGTCACTACTCGCATTCACTCCTTCTGCAACTTCATAGTCACTGTCGCTATCTACAGAGTCGAGATCAATGTCCGATTCATTCCAGTCGTTATTTTCGGTCGGAAACACATTCATGTTGAACATTTGGTCCACAGTCAAGCTCATGTCACTATCACTGTCAGAGTGCGACATTTTGATCGTCGTCGGAAGTCGATGGGATGACCAAAATAATCGATTAAAAATCAAAAAAGCCACAAACCGCTCTTGCAAATGGCGCTGAGAAAGGTATGAAAGGCCCGGATAACGACCGGTTTGTCTTATTACTGTAGTCAACCCAAATAAGGGAGGCACACCGAGACAATCAGCCTACTGAGGAACGGGCGGTATAGGGCGGATCAGGAGCCTGAGGGGTCGGGCAGAAAAGGGCGGAACGGGGATAGAAAGGTTAAGAGGCGGAAAAGTAACCCACATTTGTTACATCAGTCAGCAACACAGCCATCACTAAACTGAGTCAGCCTCCGTGTACAATCTCCCTGGTCAACTGTGTCAAGGAAAAGGCACATTCCGTGTGAACTGGTATAAGGCCAATGACAAGACAATAATGCATGTGGCTGTCAGTGAGCATATCTTAACGAGCAGAATGGGAGTAATGCCAATGAGAAAGCACAGCAGATGAGCAGAAAAAAAAAGAGATACATGAGTATGCAATATGCACAACAAACACAGAGTACCTTAAGTGTGGGTGTGTAGTGCGACAACTGAATAGTCTGTCCTGTCTTGGCATCGATGGTCTGCCCAAGTTCGTTCAGAATCACAGGAGTGGGTCTGAAATAAAACAATGTATCAAATAAAGCACAAAGACAGACCGTAAAACAACCAGCGTCACAGTACATTGCACAAAAAGCATCAAGATTCCTAAATTTTGGTCCAAAGAACCCGAACTGAAACTTGGAAAAGATGTAAAGAGAATGCTTGTGCCTTACCTAAAGTTTTTTTTAGTGTATTCAAAGAAAAGACAACCAGAAAACACATCTGCAAACTGTCATCAAGAGTAAACCTAACACTAAACCATGACTAAAATTTTAAAACACAGGAGTCAAAGAATCCCTGCTGCATAGAAGACTGAAGAATCTTATTTGCACAGAGAATCAAAGAACCCTTATAACAGGCAATCAAAATCCTTTCATTCTGGTATCGAACACTGAAAATAAATCCAACTTATAACGACTGAATTTCAATAACAGGAAGTAAAAGAATTATAATAACATCAAGATATCGAAGAATCCTCAGAAGGCACAAAAGAATCCCTACAGGGATTAAAACTATACTCGGAGAGAATCCAAAAACCTGAGAAACATTGAGAATCGAAAAGATTTCAGAAACATGGGGAATCAAACAATCTGAAAAACACAGGGAATCAGAGAATTTGATAAACATTGGGAATCAAAGAATTTATTGGGAATCAAAAAATCAGCAAGACTTACTTGGATGCTGGATTTGCCTGCTTCCTGGAACAAAAAAAAAAAAACAACAAAAAAAGCTTGTAAGAAAAGGAAATGAAAGAAGAACACCAAACTAAAACCAAATCTTCCAAAATTATCAACATTCACTTCTTAAATCTCTACAAAAGCAATATTTGTTTGACAACTGAATTCAGAAAACCTTTTCATGCCATAACTTTATCTCATCTATCTTGCCTATCCACCATCCCCGGGGAAGGCAAGTTCAGATGTCATTGAAGACATCTGAGAAATGATCAATCCACAATCACCAGTAATTCACACACACACACACACACACACACACACACACACACACACACACACACACACACACACACACACACGTGTGTGTGTGTGTGTGTGTGTGTGTGTGTGTGTGTGTGTGTGTGTGTCTGTGTGTGTCTGTGTCTGTGTGTGTGTGTGTGTGTGTGTGTGTGTGTGTGTGTGTGTTTAATTGCAATTAAACATTCCTAAACAACAAGCCACATTCTACAAACCTTTTTCTTCAAATGTTCATTTCGTTATGAATTGACAGAATTGGCGAGGTTTCATTCTTGTAGGCAGGCAAAAATGAATGTGTAAAACAATGTAAATTAAATCCCAACTCCAACAAACAAAACATGAAAAGAGAAGACCCAAGATGATTACTCAACATCCTCTCCAACTTTCTCAGCACAACTTGTGACCCCCATCACATCGCTCTTTCCTCCTCAAATATTCTCAGCCCCTTTCTTTCTACATTCTGAAAATATTTTCCCATCAATCTTACATACCTCTACTCTCCATCCCCTCCACCCCTCTCCTACACAGACACCTTCCCTAAACAACTCGCCCAAGATGTTCATGCAACCTCTTTTTCCTCAACGATCCGAAGATCTTTAGTTTCACAGCAACAAACTACATCCGCAACTTCCCTGGCTCTCTCCCCTTCCACACCCCCCCTCCAACATCTACCCTCTTACTCACTGCTGCTGAGCCGGTGGCTGTGCCACCAGGCCTGGGATCAGTGGTGGAGGCATGCCCCCCATGGGGGGTCCCAGGGCTTCCCTGCAGGGGGTCCTCCTCCCCCTCCTCCTCCTCCTCCTCCTCCAGGGGGCATCCCAAGGCCCGGCAGGCCCCCCATCCCCATGGACAGGCCCATCAGGCGCTGCTGTATCTGCGACTGCAGCTCTGCCGCTCGCTTGGCCTTTTCCACCGAGTCGTTCATGGCGTTCTGAGACTGCTTCCCTGGCCCTCCCTCGCCGAGGCCTGGTAGCAGGGGCTGAAAGGTAGAACAGACCTCATCAGTGTCATTCACACAGACCACACTGTCGCTGGACTTTCCGTTTTCTCAACTTTCCTTCTGATCTCTCTCTCTCTGTAAACTTCCAACTGTTCTATGCAGGTGAAAATCTTCAGGAAGTCAAAATGTCAAATGCACTCAGGTTTCCCTCCACGTTTCACCCACTTCAACCAGTTGACCATTTTAATGTTGTTTGCTTTTACCCTTACAGGATGAATGCGGGTGGGAAGGGGGTTGGGTGGAAAAATGAAAGGGGAGTGGGGAGGTGGGGGGAACAAAACTTTCTAGGCTCATATCCTTCCTTGTTACCTTACTTATTTGTCTATTTCGGTAAAGTCTGCATTCATTTTACGTGAATTTAGCTATTTTCACAACCACAGTTGCCGCACAACTTGATAAGCCTATTCTTTCACTGTATGGTGGATGACGATGATGGTGATGCAAACCTTTGGGGGCGCAGGAGCCGGGGCGGGGGGTCTGGCAGGGGCGGCAGGCGCCGACTGAGCAGGCTGGATGCCCATCTGGACTTTCCGCTCCTGTAACTCTCGTCTGGCGTTCTCCATCATTTCTTTGATCTACACAAAATCACTGATCAATTCCAAATGCAGCCTGTACATAAACACCAATAAATACAAAGATATGTATTCGCTTAAAAAAAAAAAAAAAAAAAGAAGAAAAAAAAAGAATTAGTTTGGGGGCTGGAGGATGGGTGTGCAAGCAGGAAAAAAGGATGGAGGGAAAGGTGTGGCAGAGGGTGGGCAGAGGTAGTTGATTATATTTAAAAAATAGAATTTTCATGATGTGGATAACAAAGAAAGGCAACATTGTTCACTGATTAATGATTATCTACTACATTACCTTTTAAATGATGTTCAGTGAAATTAAGGCCAAATTGTTCATTTCTGAAAACTAAAGAAAAATAAAACATGAACATAAAAAAACAAACACGCACACATGCACAAACACACACACATACGAGCAACCAAATTGTAGTTTGATTTCAATCATCTCCAATCAATATACCAGCACTTGGGAGAATGGAAGTCATAGTTTCTATGTGGCAAACCATTATATGAGCTGTAACTGTGTAAATACGTTTTGATGTAGCACAGTTCAGCAGATTTGCTGCTTACAGCAACATTCAATAACTGATCCCATACTACACTGATCTTATTTCAACAAAATGGACCAAAAATGGACATTGTGTAAATGTATCATGACATAAACGTTGACCATTTATTTGGTTCTCTTCCAGCCAGAAGTACCATCAGTTCCACTGGATATTTGTCTGAGTGTGACTCCAACCCATTCAGCATTACCTAGTACCACGAGTGCATACATTTTCTGACAAGCTACAGAGCCAAGACAACATTTACCAGACTACACAAATCTCCTTTCATCATATCTAAACAAACACACAACAGGAAATGACAGACTCCCAAGAAGTAAACAAACATTTGTACATAAATGTTCAAAACATATTCTTCGACTTCATGCAAACTACCTTCTCAGCTGTCAGAGCACCAGGGCTGGGGGTGCCAGGTTCTGGGATGGTGGTGGCTTCATCATCGTCCATAAATCTCCGCTTCTTGACCTTGACCTCCTTGACTTCTTCCCCTTCGTCCTGTAAACACCAATCAAGACTTTACAACTGATCTGTAAAAATGTCACCCATCCGATCAGAATCAAAGCTTAAAGCCAAGTTATAGTTCTTGATTAGTGTACTGTCAAAATCACTAATGACATGATTTTCAGCCAAAACAGAAATTTATACACCAAAAGCAAGGTACAAACTGACAAAGTTGTTAATACACCATAAAAAAGACAATTTTTTGACAAATACGTCTCCTTTAGAATTACAAACAACTATAGTTCCCATAATGCAGTCTGCATGAAAATGAAAATGTATGAAAGAGGAGAGGGAAAGACAAGAGACGACTGTTAAAAAAAATGGAGAGAGAGAGAGAGAGAAAGAGGGATGGGAGGAGAATAAAAGCTGAGCTGGATTTCATACACCAAATGGAATCAAGTTTTGTGTGTGTATGCAAATGTGACCGTGTGTGCGTGTGTGTGTGTGTGTGTGTGTGTGTGTGTGTGTGTGTGTGTGTGTGTGTGTTTTGTGTGTGTGTGTGTGCTTGTGTGCGTGTGTGTGTGTTTGTATATGTGTAAGTGTGTGCCAAATGGAATTCAGTTTTGTGTGCGTATGTGTGTATGCAAATGTGACTGTGTGTGTGTGTGTGTGTGTGTGTGTGTGTGTGTGTGTGTGTGTGTGTGTGTGTGTGTGTGTGCTTGTGTGTGTATATGTGTAAGTGTGTGCATACGTGTGTGCGTGTGCATGCATACAAGCATATGAGCATGCATGTGTGTGCTTAAAGGGAAAATGAGGTGGGGGTGAGGGGAAGCTTTGGGTGATGAAACTAAGAGGGGGTGGGTAGAAAGGAAGCATGTGGGCAGGTGGTGAAGGGGAGGAATGGTAGCAGTGAGCAATGTGTCATGAACAGAATACAAAAAAGTTATTATTTAGATATGTTCTCTTTTTTTTTTATAAAAATGGAAAAAAAAAATAACAGAATTTTAAACCATTTGTAGTACTATAAACAGCAAACTGTATGTGTATGGCAGCAAAATGGACAAGATCGAGATGAATACACAGGATCTGCTGTCGTGGCAACACAGCGATTTATTTGTGGGAATTTTCTACTCCGATCGGCTCCTACCAAGAGCTGAGTTTGTTGTTGAGTGTGTTGTTCATATTTTCTGATCAGCACTGCAGGCATTTGTCTCGGACCTGACCGACGCCAGGATATATCTTGACAACTGACAGTAAGCATCAAGAACCTCCCTGTCATGCAGTCTTAGACCTGAATGCAACCTGAAAGAAGTCAGGATATATGATCACAACTGACAGCAACTGTCAAGAATGGCCTGGTCTTGCAGTCTTAGACCAGAATGCAACCTGAAAGATGTCAGGATATATGATCACAACTAACAGTAACTGTCAAGAATGGCCTGGTCTTGCAGTCTTAGACCAGAATGCAACCTGAAAGATGTCAGGATATATGATCACAACTGACAGCAACTGTCAAGAATGGCCTGGTCTTGCAGTCTTAGACCAGAATGCAACCTGAAAGATGTCAGGATATATGATCACAACTGACAGTAACTGTCAAGAATGGCCCGGTCTTGCAGTCTTAGACCTGAATGGAATCCCACAGCATCATCTTCATCATCCTCATCCCCACTGATCAGCATAAGAAAAGTCTCAAATTCTGTGTCCCTTTATGTCCTGCTTTCATGATGACCTCAGTTTCAATTTCTTCTCCACACCTATGCCCTTGGTGAGATTCTCTCTGTATCACCCAAAGCAGTAAATCCATGGGAACTGTAGCAGGGAAGGACTTGGTGGCTCCCTCTGAAGAGAGAGCTCAGTCATGCATGAGTCATTATTGTCATCAGCAAGAGGCTTAGTAGGTAGTGTCCTGTGTATGTTGATTCAGAACAGACACCACTGAACACCACTGTAGTGACTCTGCAGCAGTGCAGTGTCTGCTCTGGTGAGATGCCTCACGGCACCTTGATACTGACTGCTCCCTGTGGATTGCTGGTGCTGGGGCTGCTGGACAACTAGGATTTGGCTGTAGACAGCAACCCAGAATGAGCGGTGTGGGTGCAATGCTATTAAGGTGGCGTGTAAGACATGGCAGCAAAAAATCCATTTTGTGCCAAATTTGAGGAGATAACTGACTGTTAGTGCTTCATTTTCATTGTCTTGAATGTTGCGTGTCTTGCCTCAAGAAGACAAAACAAGACCAAACGCATCATGTTTGTCTTGTGATTTGTTTGTTGCCTTTGTTTGGCAGCTTATTAACTTTTCTAACTTCTGCATCCATTTCCGCACGCAGTAACTTCACTTTAAACCCAGCACAAAAAAAACAAAAAAAGAAGAAGAAATGAAGTAAATAAATAGGTAAATAAAAATGAAATACAATGAAATAAATAAATTTACAGGGAAAGTTAGGTGTATATGAAAGGAAAGGGAAGAGGAGCTCAGTCACCTACAGCAGCCCATTGGTCTGATCTAATCTAGTACCACAGGGTGAGGAGAGAGAAATTCTCCACGTTCTCACAAGAACCCCTGTACCATGAAGCGAGGGAAGAGAAAATCTAAGAGTTCTCGGAGTTCTTTCGTTTTCTCCCTCACCTCTCCAGTGCTGGGTAGGTTTTGATCAATACATTCCTTGCTTGTTTATTATTTGTGTAAATGCTTGCATACACTGTTGGACCTGTTTGCTGTTACTGTTCCTCCCCTTCTCCACTTTCTCCCCCCTTCCGCCCTTCTCCATCCCCTCTTCACCCAAATGTTCACACAATCTCTTTTGATTTACGAGATCCACCTCACTTCTTGTCCTCCTCCCATCCAGCCCACCTTCTTCTCTCCGTCTTTCTCCCCTCCAGAGCTCTCCATCTTTTTTTTACATTGTATCCTCACTTTCCCATTCCTCTTTCATACATTGTTATTTTCACACTGACCACCATCCAGGGAGAACTGTTTTGTGCCTATTTGATGTTTGTTGTTTGTAATATCTGAAGAAGAGAGATGTGTCAAAAATCCACTCTTTTATATGACTATCAAATCAGCTTTTACTTTGTACAGGTCTTGTTTTTCCCTTTGTATTTTGTTAAGCCTGCTTTCAGTAATGCTGTGGTCTACACTTACAGTCATCTTGGGGTTGGTATATGTCTCCTCTAAATAATTTCTCATTAGGTTTGTTCCACATCTCTGTCTGTTCATCATATGAATATGCTCACAAATACACACACACACACACACACACACACACACACACACACACACACACACACACACACACACAAACACACACACATATACTCACTCTAAGAATATATGTACAAATATGCACATGTGCCAAATCTCAAACACAGATTGCACACCCGTAAATATTCACATACCTTCTTCCTCTTATGCTTGGCATGTCGGCCAGATGATCGATAGTCCTCGTAAACTGAATATATTTTGTCTGCAAAGTGGGTAGCCTGACCACTATCCAACAGGTCTGACAGCTTGTCTGAACAAAAACATGAAAGACGTAGGAAGCTTATCACTAGAATAATCAGTAAATGGATATGCAAAGTCAAAGTCATAATGCTTCATATCAAAACTGTAGAACTGGCAAAAATTGAAAACTTTTGTGAGGGACAAAGAGCCTTCTTTCAACATTATATTATGCACATATTCAAGCATGGTCTATAAAATTTTCAATGACCAGATAGGGAAGTGTGAGAGGTGTACAGAAAGGATTAGATTTATGGTAAATGAGCATTCAACTTCAAGGTAATACATTATCATGATTAACATGCTTTTATTCTGCACTGTGTAAATGACAGTTAAGTAAACAGTGTAAACACACACAGTCAACATATTATTGTCTATACAGATAACAGGTTTCAAGGCTGCGCAATATGTATGTACCTAATTATTTTAAAGAGGAACCTCTCCAATAAAAATGCTTCCAAAAATCCTTAAAAGTCAGAGACACCTTTTGTTTGGTGAATGGTGAGGTTTAATTAATACATTCTCATGGTGAACAAGAGAAGGTTCTGGCAAGAGACTGCTAGGGTATCTTGGGGCTCTCTTGTATTCGTACACTAGGAGAAATGGTTGACAATCATGACATCTTTCAACTAGTGCTTATTAAAACAAAAAGTCTGACACTCATACAGCCTCCAAGAACTTGAAAGATATGGGTCAGTCTCCAGAGTTGTGCCCCACTTACCCCTTACTTAATATTTGTTTAAAAATCTCAGAAATGTTAGTTAACAAATTTGAGTTACACACACATCAATTACACATTGAATATGCAGCACAAACGTTTACAGGCCTAGCGCTGCATTAAAATGTGTTTGATGCTAAAACCTTCTGATTTTGATCAGAAAATGGCGACCTGGAGTGTGACATCGTTTTGCCTGTCACAAATAGTCATTAAATGTGTACAAAAGAAACATGCAAATGATAAGAAAGTGGTTTACATCATTGCTTTTTTAATTGTTTTTACTGTGTTTGACATAAACTATCAGTCGACTTGGCTTCTATTAGATATTAGCACACAAAAAAATCACTGTCCAACGTAACTTTTGTTACCGGTGTTAACTCGCGCGTTCTGGACGACGAATGTACTAAACGCGGATAAATATGGCACTACTTTTATGGGTACAGATTGGAGGAAGAATCCCATGTTGTGATAGTTATGAACTTTTTAAAATTGAAACTGATTGGACTTCAAAATCGGATTTGAATAAAACTGATCGAACATCGTTTCTGGAATTCTATGTTACGTTGGACCAAACAAATCAATCGTGTGTGAAAAAAAAAATCAAACGATTTGGAACTATTTTGTTCTATTCATGCACACAAATGTGGCGGAAGCATCTATACGCGTATTTCGGCCATGTGTCCATTGTGAATCAAACAGGCGGCCGGTTCGAAGTTGTGGTTACCGAAAATCCCAAACAGTTACTCTGGACCACATTGTTGCAGAGGTGCACTTGCACCTTTGTTTTTTCCTGCTACATCTGTTGTTCTATGCACTGAATTATTTAAACCACCTCATTGAAGATTAAGCTTAATATTAGTTATGTTTTGTGAGTCTTTTTTTGCTTGTTTAGGGTTGTAGTGTCCCGTGATTGCGGTCTGATGATTTCGGTTTCCTTGTTACATTGGACAACAGTTGAAAGCGCTTAAATATTTACAAATATCAACTGTTTAGCCGTTCTATTTTTGTATCATGAATGTCTTATTATTTAGCAACAGTAAAGTCAGAGATCTGTCCAATTTCCCAAACATAAAAGCTGTTGTAGATTCTGATAGATTTTTTTTGTTTCTGCATTACATTGGACATGAACAGTTTAAAAACCGTGGTTCCTGGTTACATTGGACATGAACAGTTGAAAGCGCTTAAATATTTACAAAATATCAACTGTTTAGCTTTTCTATTTTTGTATCATGAATGTCTTATCATTTAGCAACAGTAAAATCAGAGATTTGTCCCGTTTCCCAAATAAAAAAGCTGTTGTAGGTTCTGATAGTATTTTTGGTTCCTGTGTTACATTGGACTTTAAAAAAATGTAATAGGGCAGAAATATTTCAAAAGTGGAGAAATCAGTTTCTGTCTGCAAGTTTTAACAAAGTCCAAGGTCACTGCTGCCCAAAATAGGGAAAGTTGGCTGAAAATTGGTTTTAGAGTAAACGCATGGAGACAAAAAAACCCACATTTTTTGGTATCGTTTTTGACACAATTCAGCATATAAATCATTCGTCAAAATTATGTGTTGAAACAGTTGTGTTGCATTTACTTGGATGCTCATTACTGTTTTCATGATGAATAAAGGTCTGTAGTGCTCTCACATTCTTTGTTTTGTTTCAATTTGTGAAGTGTTTAGTTACCGTGTTACATTGGACACACAAGTGTGTGAGTGATTTTAACATGAGTACAATCAAAGACAAACATCCATGCTGTTAAATATTAATAAACTTGATTATTTAGACCTCAAACTATGCAAAAAGTGTAAAAAGCATGTACTCTTGGGATTTTTTATTTTTGTGGTCTGTGTCACATTATTGGTACACAACTCTGGAGACTGACCCATATATAGCCATCACGTTAATTTGAATTTGCCTTGCCAGGGTTTCACATCATTTTTAAAAAAAAAAGAAAAAGAAAAAAAAAAAGGGGGGGGATATAGCCCAAAGTCAAAATCTGGGGATTCTCGAACCCATAACAAGAAAAATATTCTGAATGAGTTACATCCAAAAGATTATGCCATATTTTTTTTCTAAAAAATTACTTTCGTCAATTGTGATTTATTATGCACGTGTGTGCGTGCATGTATGCGAAGTCAAAGTCAAGTCAAAATTACTTTGTTCTCTCAAAAATGAGAAATTAAGACCAGGTGCAGCAGTTATAAAACATGCAACAGGAGACAGTACATGAAATAATCAATGAACAATTCTCTAAATGTAAAACAAAATCACCTTGCACTGCAGCCACATCACTCAACGTGCATACAATCCCTAGATTTCTATCTTTGAGTTGACAACATCATGACGTCAGCATTGTATGTTCAAACATTATTCTATGATTAAACAATAGAAAAAAACATGTTTACAATAAACATATACTTGTAGTAAACATACAACATACATAAGACAAATATCTTTAAGATCCTAAAAGTGACAGCACAGCATAGGAATTAAAACATGTCATTTTAAACACATTGTTTTAAAAAAAATTACCATGCATTCATAAATTTCAATACATTATATCCTGAAAGTTTACTTTAATACGCTGTCTCTCACTCACACACACACACACACACACATAATTATTGCATGCACACCTGCACACATATGCACACTCATACTCACACACACACACACACACACACACACACACACACACACACACACACACACACACACACACATACACACACACACACACAAGTTTCTCCCTCTGAAGTGTGTCTTAAAAATATTAGGAACTTAAGAGGCTGATGGATCATGAAATGAAAGGTTTCCGGGCCTTGTTTTCGCCATCAAAGTCCTGTAACGAAGTCATGATGGTAAAAGTTCATACTACGTTACTATAACATGACTGTCAAAATTTGAAATTTGTCTTGCTTTTTTCACCACTCATCCATTGTACAACTGTTGTATACTACCTTGCCTTGCTCCCACAACTTTACTACACACATTCACCACAACTCAATGCTCGATATTAAGTAATTAACGCACACCCATGCTTCTATACCAGCATGTAAAAGAAGCTGTAAGCAGAGACTCAACAAAACACCAATAATATAATCACTCAGGCACTGTACGATATACTCCAAGGTCCAAATAAACGCACAGAAAAACTAAAGAAAACACCAACAAAATGACAGAGCATCTGCACCTGAGTGTCGCCCCTCATGAAGCGCCATGTGTGTGTTGATACATTTGTGTGTGTGTGTGTGTGTGTGTGTGTGTGTGTGTGTGTGTGTGTGTGTGTGTGTGTGTGTGTGTGTGTAATTGACTGAGTGTCTGTGTGCATCTGTTGAGTATTGCTGTTTAAATTTTGTTTGTTTGGGGAGGTACGTACACCATGAAATGGACTGAGTCAACCATGGTCTGCAACATGGAAATGGATACCTGATTTGCTGTCGACATGGTGAATTTGCTGACAATCAGCTTGATTTGATTTTGACACACACAGTTGACAGGTGTTACTGGGATGATTGCACAGTGTCTGATGGCAAATATATGCTGATCACCGAAAGTTTCCTGATCCTACTATGGTTTAAACAGTGCAAACTTTCTGATGTATGCAAAGTTTGCATAACATCAAGTTTGCAGAGTACACCATCAGTCAGCCTCTAAGAGTGAAAGTCCATCATACATATATTATATATCTCACATCGAAAAACATTTGCCGTTAATCTGCTATGTTGATATCAAGTCAGTGCAAGCATTTTCACCACTCTCTTTAACTTAAAAATCTTTTGATGAAGTGACTAAAAAAATTCAATTTTTGATTTATATTCTGCCTTGTTTCCAAATACTTTTGCTGCCTTCACCTCAGTCAGACTTGCAGTCATTTCTTCATGGTCTGTTCCAATATCAGATGAAAGCGAATAGCAAGAACCAATCAGAATTTCATTTCCAGCAAGTTAGATGCAAATCTTTTGCCGAGTGGCTGACTGATGTACAGAATTAGTAAAGGGAAAGCTTTCCATATGGTCATCCCTTTAAGCTCTTTGAATGATTCAACTCTATAACGTGAAAATCAATACTGTTCACATCCTTTGATTGATTTTCTCTGCATGTTCATATGCTTTTGTTTTTGCATGTATGTATGTGATTTTAGATTTCAGTAAATGATATTTCCACATCTGTACATTATGTCAAACCCTGCTAGCACTTGTTTTCTTTGATGTTCCAAAATCTTGCTTTCCTCACAGCCACCCAAGTCAGCCACAGACAAATTTTCAAGGCTTTGAACCCCACCTCAATTCTTTAAATGGAGAAAGCCATCCAATTAAGGTAAAGCAGAAATACATAAAGAAAAAAAAAATCAGAAAAAAATGTCAAGCCTTGTACTAGTTGTAGGGAATGAGAATTAGTTATTCAGAGGTTTCACTGATCACATCATACATGCAGTCTTACCAACAGCTTTCTTCTTGTCATAGCCTTTGGTGATGCAGTTGAGTGCAGCAGAGACCAGGGAAGTCTCATTGAAACCCAGAAATTTCTTCACCGTCTCATTCAACACCCCCTTCAGGTCATCCAGCTCCCGCTGTGAGAGTGCCATCTTGTGGAGTAACTTCCTTCAACAATCTTGTTCCTCTTGTGAATGTGTTTTGGTATCCCTTCGGTTATAACTGCTGAAAGAAAAAATGAAATGATAAGGCAGGTAATCAATGTCTAACTCTTCCGATTTAGAAAGATTTTCAGTCAATTTCAGTCAATATGATTATGAATGATTAAACTTGTTACTGACAATACTTTCATTACACATGTGAGCAAAGGAACAAGTCTAACTGATAGAATTTTTTAAGTAAACAATCTTTTTTTTATATTAAACAGCTGAAATTGGTCCCTAATGTCGACATTAAATAGATTTCTATTTGGAATGGGGATCTACCAAGATCTTCATTTCTTGTAAATTCTACACAAGCACGTTCATCTTCTTCTTCTTCTTCTTCTTCTTCCTTTGTATGACCAACATCATTTTGCTGATGGTTTTGTCGTATTTGGGGAGATTGCCGAAGATTGCGCTGTTGTGAGGAAAAAAAAAAAAAAAAAAAGGGAGGGGGGGGGGAGATTTTAGGGAACAGTGGTCAGGAGGAGGGCAAGGAGGGGTGGAGGATATGGGGTGGTGGGAAAGGGGAGGGGGTGAGGGGTGGTTGTTTCAGGTTCTAAAGATGGGAGGTCAGCCTGGACTTGAAGCAGTCCAGTGACTCAGCTGTCACAACCTCCTGAGGCAACTTCACAACTTGTTCCATTCTGGTATGGTCCTTGGAAAGAATGTCATCTGCCTGTACCGCGTCGTGCATGTTGGAATGTCGTAGCTCTGGTCATTGTTGATCCTCGAGCTCAGCCTGCTGTCAGATGGTTTGGGCAGGTACATGGAGTTGATGGAGATGAGTCCGTGATGGAATTTATAAAACATCTCCAAGCGGGCTTTCTTACGACGCTGTTGTAGGGAAGGCCAATTTAGAGAATCAAGGATGGAGTCGACGCATGATGTTTGGCGGTGGCGATTTGACACCCATCTTGCTGCTCTTCGTTGGATCTTCTCAAGGGCCTCAATCTCATTTGCAGTGTAGGGATCCCAGACGGTGGCTGCGTACTCAAGAAGCGGGCGAACAAGGGCTTTATATGCAGTTTCCTTTGTTTTCTTGTTGCCGATCTTGAGGTTTCGCCGGACAAAGCCTAG
>CM031604.1:35394860-35402360 GCA_018398815.1 Conus ventricosus | reverse complement strand
ACATTATCTTTAACACTATGGGACTAAAAAAAGACGACTGAAATCATGAGTATCCCTGCGCAATTTTAGTAAATCTGCTTGGTTCCAGAGTCTGATGGTACGTTTAGGGGTTTTCTTCGAAAGGGTTGAAAGTTGCTCTCTAAGAGAATTATGTCATGATCACCCAGGCCTGCAATTAATTCCTGATTGCCTAAAGCGCCTGGACAATTGGTAAAAAATAAATCCAGGAATGCCTTACCACGAGTTGGTGCTTCAACTGACTGCACTAATCCAAGGTCTTTGGTGGTATCAAAAAACTGAGTATTAATATTTTTACTGTATTGATTACCAAGTATGGCATCTTCACCCCAATCAATATCTGGTAAGTTAAAGTCTCCACCCAAACCATAATATTGCCTTCCTATTGGCCAAAACAATGTTAGAAATGTCTCTGCAGATAGACGAACATACATTTTCATCTGAGTCTGGAGTCCGTAAACTGATCCAACAATGACAGGTCTCTTATTCTTTAAAATTTAATCCTACAAAATAAACTTTCACTAATTTTGCCTTGATATAAAAACTCACTGGCTAAAATTCTTCCTAATGGCAATCATGACTCCCCCACCTCTTTTCCAAGTCTGTCCTTTCTATAAATATCAAAATCCTCCATTAGAAGTTCACTGCTGGATGTTTCAGTTTCTAGCCCCAAATTTCTGTTCCAATACAACATCAATGTTTTTTTCGGTGACTAAATTACTGAGTTCTTCCTTTTTCTTGATAAGAGATTGAAAATTTACGACTATGCATTTAAGTTTATCTTTTTCTCTTAATGATTTGGGGTTCAGTTGCACTTTATGATTTGGGATTTTATCAGTTTTAGAATCAGGGGGGGATGCAAACTTAGGACAAAATTTCAAGTTTTCTTTTGGGGATCGGTCTGGTGAGATAGGGTCAAAACGGTTGCTTTCTGAGCTGCAGTCTTCAATAGAATCTTTAAAAAGTCTCGAACTAAAGGTACTCCAAGGTCTGACCAGCGCACTGGGCTAATGCGAAGGTCAGACATCTGCTAAGTTATAGCCACGAGACCCTCTTCTTAAACTCTCTCATTTTGATCATTAATTCATTTATTCATCAGCTTTAAATCATATGCAGTGTGGTCTCAAAACTTAGCAGATGTGATATAGCGTATATGGACTAGTCCGCACGCAGTGACACCTCCTCGATGAAACTGCAACTGAAACTGAAACAAACTTTCTTTCTTTCTGTCTTTTTTCAAAGTGTTCTTCAATACACCTTTTACAGACACCTTTTGCAGAGTCCGTTTTTGTTGTTGTTGTTGTTTGTTTGTTTGATTTTTTGTTTTTTTTTTGTTTTTTTTTTTTGTAGATCAGAATTTTCAACTGTTTCCTACCAAGAGGAAGAGCAGTTGACGAGAATCTTTTTCTTTACTTTGTATTGCTAATTTCTATTATTAATGGACATTAAGTTACGCATGCATTAACATAAACTCTCTCTCAAAACTAACTCTCTCTCTCTCTCTCTCTCTCTCTCTCTCCTCTCTCTCTCTCTCCCCTCTCTCTCTCTCTCTCTCCCCTCTCTCTCTCTCTCTCTAAGAGTGTTCATCGTCGTCGGTGTGTCTTGACTGTCTTTATTTCTGTTCACTTCTGACTTCTGTCGGTGGAGGTCTTCATTCTTCAGTACGGCGTTCTCTTCAGTAAAAAGTTGAACCCGTAATGGTGTGGGGTCGTGTCTTGGAAGGTCGAGTTCTCTCTTGTTTCCATCCAAGGCAAGGGATGTTCTGCGTTGTGGCTGCGCTCGCGTCAGTGCCATGTGCGTTGGTTTTCTTCGGTTCGTGGCTGCCGTTTCGCTCACTTCCACTTTTCGTTCGCCCGCTGTTCCAAGCTGTAGCCGTTCGCTGTGATTCTCCGTGGCCAAGTTTTGTTTTCCTTCAATCATTCATTTGTCATCTTGTTAGTCTGTATTCTATGTACCTATTATAATTTGATTCCCTTCCCTTTTTCATCATCTCTCCTTTTTTTTTTCCTTCTTTTCTTTTCTTTTCTTTTCTTTTTTTTCCAGCATGCACATGTCCCCAATATATGACAAATCATTAGGTTCATGCATTACTCTCTCTCTCTCTCCTCTCTCTCTCTCTCTCTCTCTCTCTCTCTCTCTCTCTCTCTCTCTCTCTCTCTCTCTCTCTCTCTCTGTTTTCGTTTTGTTTTATTTTGTTTCTTTATTCTTGAATATTCAACTTGGGGTTTTTCATATATTTCGTAAAACTAGTTCAGTCTCAAATATTAGTTCCATGTTTTTACACTTGCCATATTTAAACTTTGAAATAGAAAGTTTTGCAATTAATAGAACCATGTTCGCTTGTTTTCTTGATTTATCTGTGAATACATCTGTTTTTGGTAACGCCAAACAGAGCTGTTGTTACATTCATAGGGATCTGTATGTTGTAGCGTGTGAGAATACACTGTTTTGCTTGGTTCCAGAATGTGGATAACTTAGAGCAGGAATAGAAGGCATGCTCAATGTAATCTATTTCTTTGCACCAGTGGCATTTATTTGTTTCCACTACACCCATTTTTTGTAACAATATGTTGGTGGGGTAAATGTTGTGAAGGAATTTAAAATGAAGGAGTCTCAGTCTAGATTCCTTTGTACATTCATACGCTAAGTTAAAGTGGTTGTTTGTTTGTTTGTTTGTTTGTTGATTTTTTTTAAAGAAGAAAATTGGTGCAGTGCAGTTGACACTAACTGGTAGGGAAAAAATCTCCAGGAAGAGCTTGACAGCAATCCCACTCAACTACTGAAGTTTTTTTAGCCCTGACCTCCTTCCACTCTAAAGGGACCGGGCCTCTCTTAGGGTGTGACTCCTAGATGCCCTTCTGTTGCCAGGTTTTTCCATTGGCACTCCTAGGATACAAAGCCGCATCTTCTAGACAGGTCTGTGTCTCAAGACGTTGCCTCTTCAGACACGTCTTACATAATAAACATGTTCTGATTTCAGTGGGAAATTAAAGCTTAACTTGAGTTCACTTTTGTCCTTCCTCGACCACATTCAGCTGGAACTGTTTTCAGCTGCTTCTGCCATTGCCCCCGGGCTTCTGGTCCACCTCTTACCAGAAATCGAGAGCAGTTTCATGAGATCACAATGGGTCTACAACCTCCCCACCCCCACCCCGCCCTCACCCCGACTCTCCCTCTCCCTCCCTTTCTCTCCCTCTCGCTCCAACTTCTAAGGTGACGACGTTGGCGAGGAAACCAGATAATTATCGTCGAGCTGCTGGCTAACCTGACTTATTTTTCAGTCTTGCAGATGTGAGCTTGCTCCGTTCTGCTTTTATACTTCAACTGGAATCATTAGTTTTAATGCATTTGAGTGGTGTACATCTCATGCCCCTCTTCCTGGTGTCTCTCGATGTTTTTTCCCATCCTGTAAGGTTTACTGTACACTCACAATCATCCGCTCCATCCACCAAAAA
This sequence comes from Conus ventricosus, assembly GCA_018398815.1. Taxonomy (NCBI): domain Eukaryota; kingdom Metazoa; phylum Mollusca; class Gastropoda; order Neogastropoda; family Conidae; genus Conus; species Conus ventricosus. The sequence goes on along the minus strand of CM031604.1, from coordinate 35,398,887 downwards.
TCCCACGACCATGCTCTTGATATTACGGATGTTCCTGACCATGATTTGTGACCTACCGCGTAGAACGTCGTTGCTGGAGTTCTGGTGTGTTGTGTTTCCTCTGGCAGTGCTAAGCACACGTGCGATCTCTTCAAGCACCTGGTTATGTTTCTAAAGGTAATACTGGGTTTGCATGAACTCAAGGACATTGTGTTGAATTGTCTGTTTGCCCTGACAGACCGGACACGCGGAGATGCCTGATTTCCTCCATATCACGAGGCTTGAGTTCGAGAGCAGGAGGTCACATGCAGACCCAAGGATGAAGCTGATGTAAGAGGTGTCATGTGCCATATTTCATTCCCGCTGAGACCTGTTTGGTGTTCCCACTGCATCTGCCTCTGTTGGCCTTGCTGTACTGCCTTCTGGATTTTCTTCACATTCTCTTCTTCCTTCCATTCTATCTCTCTTTGCTTTCCCTTTTTGTCTTTCACCACTGTATATTTTCTTCTGCTGACAGCAGCTCCTATCTATTGGTTTGTGTGTGTGTGTGTCCCGTTGTTCCCTAAACTTTAGCTTTTCCTTTGCCATATCTGCAGCCTCATGAACTTTCTTTTTTCTGCGAGGCTTTAGCTTGGGCTAGACCGCTATCACAATTTTTGTTTCCTGAGTCCTCAAGCATGTTTAGTAACTTTGCTTTACAAACTTTCTACTTCATCGAGCATAAATTTTAGGGATGGCATCAGCTTTTCTTGTCGGCTGTAGAGCGCAACTTCAGTGAGGCCTAGGTGGGACACCAAGCCATTTCCTTGTGTGTTTGTTTCTTTGAGCTTACATTGATTCTACTGCGCTAACGTTGAAGTCGTATATATGTAGAGGCCAGAGAAGGTTCGGGATCAGAATTATTATTATTATTATTATGAATACTTATATAGCCCCTGTCCTCGGCTAGCGACCAAGCTCTAAGCACTTTACAATCCACACTCGTTTACTTGCAGACATCAGACGTATTTGCGATGGAGGAGATACTGGTTTATTATCTGTAGGCTATCTTCTTCCATATGCTTAGTTTCCTTTGCTGTCTTTGTGTCTTTCAAGAGTCATCATACCACCTTCCAACACTCTTGACTGGTTCTTCTGTCACAGTTGGGATGGCTTGGTCGGCTATGATGAATATAAATGTAGGCTGCCAGCTCAGATCTTCAGACTTTTGTTTAAGTCACCATGGGACACATGTCCCCTGGCAACTTAAAGTGAAGGGACAAAAAGCACAAGCATAAGACAGACTATCACAATCAATGCGTCGGTGCTCTCAAGTAGTTTGAACCTGTTATTAACAGTTGTTGTTGTTGTTGTTGTTGTTGTTGTTGTTGTCGTACCCTGGCTAAAAGACTCCAGGGATCATCCAAACAGCCGAAGGACTTGGACACTATGGTACAAATGCATCAGCTGGGGATGAGAACATTTCGTGTGTGACCGTTTTTGATTACCCCGCCACATGGACATCCACACTCCGACTTCGGGGGATTTGGGAGACATAATGTTATGCTAGGGGCTTGTCACAACTGAAGACAATCCCCGCATAACTATGCAGAGAATAACAACATTCTGAAACAGTGAGCATCATGAATTTCCTCCGATTGTTAATTTCACCTTGTGAACGGTGTGTTTGCATCTATTTGTCCCTCTGTGTGTGTGTGTGCGTGTACATGCGTTCGTGCGTGTGTGTGTGTGTGTGTGTGTGTGTGTGTGTGTGTGTGTGTGTGTGTGTGTGTGTGTGTGTGTGTGTGTGTGTGTGTGTGTGTGTGTGTGTGTGTGAGACAGACAGAAAGAGAGACAGAGACAGAGCATGAACAGCACTTTTATGTGAAGAAACATTTATCATTCATTATGTGTGCCAGCTGCAATATTTCATTCGGTAAGAAATGCCTTGTTCAAGCTCTGATGACCGGTTTATAACACCACCAGTCCTCGCTTCGCCTTCGGAGGCATTTATCTCTCTGGCAATACAGGTGATAGAGGTGGTACAGGCGTGTCGAGCTGAAACCGGTAAGAAAAAAGGGACGCTACTCTATTCTCCCTAGGATATCTCAGCAACTCTTGGCGCATGTTTCGATTCCGAAAGCTGATCGTTCACATCTCAGAAAGAAGTGTGTGTTGTGAACAGGAATGATTGTAGATGTATATTTTTTCTTTTTCGAATCACCACAAGGTCGAATGTGAGAGAACGACTGATTTCCGCCACGGCAATGTCGCGATAGGCGCGTTACAGCCTAGCGCAGAAGCATCACATGTAACGCGCCACTTGAAAATTTTACGCGAAAACATCGCGGGTGCGCCGGCAATCTGAAGCACTGCCAGCGACTTTTTTTTTTTTTCACTTCAGGGAAAGGCCACGTGGTTTTTTTTATAGAAAACTTTGTGCGTTTTTTTTTTTTTTTTTTTGAAAAATCCGTAATTATTTTTAAAGTATAAAGACAATAGTTACTTTTATACTGAGCGTCCACAATCAATAAATAATCAAGGTTTTGGAAAGGTGTAAACAAAACAACCCTTGTTTGTTGGTTACTTAGCATGCGCTATTCTGTATTCGTGAAAATCATCTGATTATTCAAGAGAGAGAGAGAGAGAGAGAGAGAGAAAAAAAAGGGGGGGGGGGGAGCAGTAAATTATAAAAAAGAAAAGAAATGGCGGAAAAAGAGATGTGTCAGTGCTTCAAATCACACGCCAGTCGTAACTAATTATTCATTTGGCCCATCAGTCAATAGGCCTACTCCTTCACACTGCGTTGCTTACTCTAGTCTCCTTGTTGCAACCAGCATTGTAGTATGTGTGCTTTGAACACTAGCCTGTTTTGTTTTATTTTGCTTTTGTCTTTTATCTGGTTATCAGTTTTCGTCTGTGTCAATGGCCGACGAGGATGGAATGACTGGAATGAAAAGCCATTCTAGCGCTATGTTTATAAACTGTGTGGGGCCACGCAGTTGGCTGGATTCCTTTACAAACGTTGGTAGGGACTTAATTGCGCCCTCTTTGTCTGTTGGATCACATCTCAAGGTTTTGGCGGCCACGTGCATGGCTTGGATACAGTATTCTCCAGTTGTCACGCTCTTCAAATGTGTTTAAGTCCTTGAGCCACTCTTTCGCTTGGGAGGCCTGCAGACGCAGCATGTTTCGGGCTTGACAGACTGAGCAACACAGTTTCAACCATTGGCTGAACCTGTCCGCTATTTTGCGCGCGGATAGTTGGCAGATTGGGACAGTGATCTATTAGGGTTATCTTTCCCCACCAATATTGCTTGCAGTTGTCTTAGAATCAAAATCTCTTTCCCTGGTCAGGAACCCATGCAAGGCTTACGTCCCTTCCGAAATGGCGACTAGTTTACTGACGTCGATTCGGTAATAGATTTGACCACACAGAGTATTCATTACTTCAAACGTACCGAGGATTGACCAGACTGAATTACACACGCAAAGAAAAAGCGCATGCGACTACTTTAAATCTGCTGAATATGAAAAAAAGAAGAAAAAGTTTAATCAAGTGTGAGCCTTTGTGAAACGACGCCTGAATATGCTTCTCCGTTTGAGCGACGATGGATAACAGCACAGGTGTGTCAGCTTGCACTAGTACTGGCTGAATACCTAAGTTTATGTCAGGTGCCTACGTCGGCATTAATGCTTTATTTCTTGCTGCTAATATCTGACCACAGCCAAAGTTTTATTCTGTATTGATCTGAAGTTTTATTCTGTATTGATCTCACTGTGACTTCAATTTCTTCCTTTGAACGGGGTAGCCTTCGCGCAGACAGTGTGCGCGCATACAGCAAGGTGACAGGTCACGTATGCGAATGTCCCAACAATGTGTCTCGCGTTTGGCTGGCTACGTCTGTGGATTGTTGCGTAGTCAATCAAGTGGTGGGACACCGGTGGTCACTTTCTGTCTATAACGGGCTTTCTTGTCTTTTAACATCAGTAAACAGTAACATTAGTAACATCAGTAAACAGTAACATAAGTAACATCAGTAAACAGCGTCGCTTGAATCGGCAATGT
>CM031604.1:35367360-35387360 GCA_018398815.1 Conus ventricosus | reverse complement strand
AAGTTTGTTGAGCGATTAAAAAAAAAAATTATCAATTTTGTTTTCTCATTGTTATTTATTAATTTATTTTATTTATTTATTTTTTTTTTTTTACATGGTTGGCTGTGTCTGTGCCTGTTCCAATTGGGCCACATCACCACCTTCCTTGTGCCATATTTTCGTGCATCGGTCCATTGAAGCTTGGTGGTGCTGTGTTTCTCCCTCGCCCCCCCCCCCCCCCCCCCCCTCTACCCCTCCGTTCCCACCCCGCACTTCAGCAAATATACAGGTAGTCTTGGTCATGGCAGGGGGTGGTGACTTATTTCAAGCGAGGGGTGTGGAGGGAAATCTTTCAGATCCTTAGCTTGTGTCTTTGGCGATGTGTGTGTGGGGGTGTGTGGGGCCGGGGGAGGGGGATGTGTTTGTTGTCTCCTTTTCTGTTCACTCAGTTTGCTTTGCTAGCTGTTACTTGTGAGACACACGACTTTCTAGTATTGCTGTACTGAACTTTTACAAAAAACCATTGTAAACGCTGTAACTGAACGCACGTATGGACGGCATACCACAATACTTCAAGTATTAAGAGAAAAGAGGAAAAAAGGGGGGAAAATTGTGATGTTACAGTGTTGTGTGATGAAGACGGTGTAATGAATACGTGTTGAAAATGTTATATGCTCTGTAACCTTTGCAATTGTTACCACATTTCATGCCTGGACTGTATTGTTTTATGCATACTTTTTCAGTCTCCTACAGGCTGATTTTCTTTTCTCCGTCTTCAGCCAGCTTTCAGTCCCCGCCAGATTTGTGAGAATTAAATATCACCATGAGTTAATGTTTGTGTATGCCTGCATATCTGTCTTTTTTCAATGTTACATTCCAGGTTGATGCATCTGTTATTACTTGATACATAATTATATTCTCTCTCTCTCTCTCTCTCTTCTCTCTCTGTCTCTCTGTCTGTCTGTCTGTCTGTCTGTCTGTCTCTCTCTCTCTCTCTCTCTCTCTCTCTCTCTCTCTTCGTCCCGTGATCGTGTTTCTCTGATGGATGCATTGGGAAAATAAACATGAGCGAGTGAGAGAAGGGAGCTGTATTCATGAAAAATTATAATTTGTCATTCCAGTCAGAAGTTCTTATTTTCTTTAATTTGTAACATTGTGTGAATTTCAATTTCAATTGATTGATTGATTATCCATTTCTAGCGAGCGAAAAATTGTACAAATTGTTGCTTCGCTGTCTCGGTGGAATTTGTGTGGGAAACGCATGTAATTGACAGTCCCGTTGGGATGCCGGGGGCTCCCTTTTTTGCAGGTAGCTCCCCCACCTTCTGTCCCTCTCTTTGACTTTCCCTTTTTCTTTATTTCTGTCTTCCTTTCCTGTCGTCTGCTGTTTTTCTGTCTTTGTGGACGGTTCTCCTGTCCTGTTCTGGAGGTTATTTTTGGGTGTGTCTGTTGGCGGTTTGTGACATGCCGGCTTTATTGTTGTCTGGTGATTGGGCGGTGAGAATTGTGAACACTGTGGGGTACCTTCTTTTTTTTTTTTTTTTTTTTTTTGTTTTTTTCCCGTAGCTCTTCCCCTTTCTCGCCCCTCTTTCCTTCTGCCCCCCCCCCCCCCCCCCCTCCCACGTTATCCCCTCCCGACCCCCATGACCTCCTGTCACCCCCCCCCCCCCTCCTCCGACTCCCGCTGTCCCCTCCGCCTCTATCCCTCCCCCGTCGCGGGCGCATGTGTGTGAGCCCAAGCGTGCGGGGGCGCGCGCGTGTGCGTGGGCTCGCGGGCGTTCGTGCGTGCTCGCGCAGCGGTGGCCGCGCCCGCGCCCGCGTGTGCGCGGGCGCGTCCGCATAGGTGGGCGTGTGCATGCGCACGTTCGCCCGCGGGCCCGCGCGCGCGCGGCGCGTCTTCGCACATGCGCGCGTGGATACGTAAACTCACGCATACGCGCATTAGCATTTATTTACGGGCACACGTGATGGACGGGAGTGGGGGGTTTGGTGGAATTCCAGCTCCGCTTTCATTCCTGTTGGGATGGATTCTGTTGTTCATTGTTTATGATTGCTGTAGATATGATAAATAGTTAACTCATTGATTTATACTTATTATTATTATTATTATTATTATTATTTTAGTTTGTGATGAAAAGATGCTAAATCTTAATTCCGCCCTCCCCACTCCCCCTCCCCCCCCCCCCCCCCCTCTCCCACACACCTTTTTTTTCCCGTACCTCTTCCCCTTCCTCGCCCTCTTTCCTTCTGCCCCCACTTTATCCCTCCCTACCCCATGACTCCCTGTGCACACACACCCCCTCCCCGACTCCCGGCTGTCCCCTCCGCCCTCTATCCCTCCCCCGTCGCGGGCGCATGTGTGTGAGCCCAACATGCGGGGACGCGCGCGTGGGCGTGCGGGCGCTCGTGCGTGTCGCGCGGGCGCGTCCACACAGGTGTGCGTGTGCGCGCGCGCGCGTGCGCACGTGCGCGCTTGGATACATAAACTCACGCATACGCGCATTAGCATTTATTTACGGACACACGTGATGGGCGGGAGTGGGGGGTTTGGTGAAATTCCAGATCCGCTTTCATTCTTTTTTGGATGGATTCTGTTGTTCATTGTTTATGATTGTTGTAGATATGATAAATAGTTAACTGATGGATTTATTCTTTTTATTTATTTATTTTTTTAAATATATTTTTTGTTTGTGATGAAAAGATGTTAAATTTTAATTCCGCCTCCATCCCCCCCCCCCCCCCCCCCCCACACACACACACACCCTTTTTTTTTTTTTCTTCTGCTTCTTTTCTACCTTACCCCTGCCCACCCGCCCCCGATGTGGCGGGGCAATGTATTATCTAGATGGCTTATGTTGGCTTTAATTTTTCATTTAATTGTTCTTTTTGTGTGTTAAGTTTTTTTGTTGTTTATTTATTTATTTTGTTGGTAGGTCACCTGTAATTATTGCATGAATGTTTTCGTATCGTATAAAGAAAACGCTGTCTGACCTTTGCTCCCGATAGCGATTGTCAACTAGATTAATATTTTTGTCTTTCCTTAAGTGTCTATAACACTTATGCTCCTTTATTGTTTGCTTATTATGTTTTTCATCTCTTTCTTCATTTTGGTTGGTTGGATGTTCTTGAATTTATTTAATTGATAAATACGAAAATGAATAATAGCTTATCTATTCTTTCAGTTAATTGTCAAGGCCTCAATGATTCAAAAAAGAGGCGTGATGTATTCCATTACTTGAGAAACAAGAAATATTCCATTTATTTCCTACAAGATACACATTTTGAAGAAAAGATTGAAAAATAACGTTTTAGCTGAATGGGGATATAAGGGTTATTTTCAAATTACACGTCTAATTCAAGGGGGGTGGGAATATTGTTTAATAACAATTTTGAGTTCAAAGTCAAACGTGTATCAAAGATAACTCGGGAATTATATCATGCTACTTACTGAAATTCAGGAAAATGATTTTCTTTTTGTAAATATTTATGGACCAAACAGAGATGATCCGGAGTTTTATAACAACCTGAAACAAAAGATTAATGAGCTTGGTATTGAGAATTTATAATAGCTGGAGATTTCAATATAGTCCTTGATCCAGCAAAAGATTATCATAACTATAAACATGTTAACAACCCTAAGGCAAGGGAAGAGCTCGAAAACATGATTGAAAATTTGGAATTAAGAATTAAGTGATATATATCGACCTGTCTCCAACTTGTCTTTTCTTTCAAAGATAATTGAAAAGATAGCACTTCTCCAACTCCAAAACCACCTTGACCAAAACAACTTGCTCTATTCGTTGCAGTCCGCCTATCGCACTGGACACAGTACAGAAACTGCTCTGCTGAAAATAATAAACGATCTTCTCTCTGCTCTGGATAATGGTCAGGTTTCACTGCTTTCTCTTCTTGACTTGTCCGCTGGCTTTGATACCATTGATCACTCCACCCTCCTCACTAGACTTCAACATACTTTTGGCATCTCTTCTCACGCTTTGGCATGGTTTTATTCTTACCTTTCCGGTCGAACCCAAATTGTCTCTGTCAATGGTTTTTCTTCAAGCTCTGCTGACTTGAATTATGGTGTTCCCCAAGGCTCTGTCCTTGGTCCCATTCTGTTTGTTCTATATACCCAACCCATCTCTGACATTGTAGCCCATCATGACATTTCACACCACTGCTTCTCTGATGACAATCAAATCTACATTTCTGGCGACATCTCTCTCCTCTCCTCCATCATTGATCGCTCACAGCTCTGCATCTCTGACATAAAGGCATGGATGACTTGCAACAAACTTCAGTTAAACAATGACAAAACTGAACTGATCTTCATTCTCCCAAAACGGCTCATGTCTACAATCTCTGTTCCTTCTTCTGTCCAACTTGGTACCTCTCTCATTCAGACCTCTACCACTGTGCGAAATCTAGGCGTTGTACTTGATCAGACACTCTCTTTTCAAAATCAGATTTCTTCTATCTGCCGTGCTTGCTACTTGGAGCTTCGGCGAATCAGTTCTGTGCGCCACCTTCTGTCTGAAGAAGCCACCAAGACTCTGGTTTCTGCTTTCATTCTTTCAAGACTTGACTACTGTAATTCTCTTCTTGCTGGCTGTCCACAGAATCTTCTTGCAAAATTGCAGAAAGTCCAAAATAATGCTGCTCGCCTTGTCTCGAAATCTCCGAAAACCTCTCATGTTTCTCCCTTGCTTAAATCTTTGCACTGGCTTCCTGTTGAAAAACGCATCAAGTACAAACTTTCTTTGCTCTGTTACAAGGCATTGGATGGCCTCGCTCCATCTTACCTCTCTAAACTTCTGTCGACCTATACTCCTTCCAGACAGCTTCGCTCTTCCTCTGACACTCGCATTATGCAGATCCCTCGTTTTCGGGCCAGAACACTTGGTGAACGTTCTTTTACTTTTCAGGCTCCTTCTGCTGGAACAATCTCCCTTCTGCACTCCGAAACTCAAACAGTCTTTCTTCTTTCAAGTCCTCCCTCAAAACAACTCTCTTCAAAACATAATTTTTCTGCTCCTTCGCTGGTGTGTGGGTGTGTGCGTGTGTGTGTGTGTTTGTGTGTGTGTGTGGTGTGTGTGTGTGTGTGTGTGTGTGTGTGTGTGTGTGTGTGTGTTAGGGCTTATTGCTGTAAGCGCTTAGGGCTTTTGTTTAAGATTAAGCGCACTAAATGTTCATTATTATTATTATTATTATTATTTATATTGGCGAGAACTAAATCCAGAGTGTTTGCGGTATACATGGAGAAGAACAAATCCTTTCCAACAGGCTAGATTAGATTTCTTTCTGATTTCAGACAAAGTAGTAACATTTGTAGATTATGTGGAAATTGAATGTGGATATAGATCAAATCATTCGAGTATACTGTTGAAACTAAAATTTAGTGAAAGCTCAAAACATAACAATTTTTGGAAATTCAATTCATCTCTTTTAAAAGACAACTTATATCTAAATGAGATAAATTCTGAGATAAGATCTGTTATAGATGAATATGCGATGAATGCAAATATTAATGATATACCTGATGAAGAACTACGTTTTTCTGTTCCCGATGATACTTTTCTAGATTTCCTTCTTATGAAGTTAAGATCAAAGACAATTTCATTTGCAACAATGAAAAAGAAGAAAATACAGGAAGAGGAAAATCGACTAGAATCTGACATTCGAAGATTAGAAACAACAAAGTCTATAAGCGAGGACGATATTAGAGCTATAGCAACAAAAAAGAACAATTAAAACATATTAGAGAAAAACGAATGGAAGGTGTTTTGCTACGATCAAGAGCTAGGTGGATAGCTGAGGGTGAGAAAGTAAGCAACTATTTTTGTAATCTTGAGAAACGTAATTTTGTAAGTAAAAATATGGCTAGAATCACGGATCAGCAAGATAATGTTTTAACAACCCAGAAAGACATTCTTCTAGAAGTTCAGAACTTTTATAAATTACTTTACGCAGAATCCAAAGTAGAAGATAGTGAAGTAATGGATTTAGTAAACAATACACCATGTCTAAATGAAACAGAAGCAAACGATTAGAGGGAGAAATTACTCTTGAAGAAGCTACTGATGTCTTAAAGAATATGAAAATAACAAAAGCCAGGCTCTGATGGATTTTCGACGGAATTCTTTAAAGTTTTTTGGAAAAAAATTGGATCATTTGTTATTAGAGCGTTGAATGCTAGTTTTAAAAGAGTAGAACTGTCTAGCGTGCAAAAAGAAGGGATTATTATATGTATTCCCAAAGGAGACAAGCCAAGACAATATATAAAAAAAAACTGGAGACCAATTTCACTTTTAAATGTAGTGTATAAAATTGGATCATCATGTGTTGCAAATCGCATAAAAAATGTACTGCCAAGACTTATTAATGAAGACCAGACGGGTTTTCATTAGGAACAGATACATTGGTGATAACTTAAGATTGATATATGACACAATAGCTTACTTAGATCAAAATAATTTACCTGGATTGTTATTAAATATAGATTTTGAGAAAGCTTTGACTCGATTAACTGGGTTTTATGTCGAAGGTATTAAAGAAATTTGGTTTTCAGAAAGACATTTGCAGATGGATAGATACATTCTATAAGAATATTAAATCTTGTGTTGTTGTAAATGGTCAGGTTTCAAACTGGTTCGAAATTAAAAGAGGTTGTAGGCAAGGAGACCCTATATCCCCATATCTGTTCATACTCTGTGTAGAAATATTAGCTATAATGATAAGAGAAAACACAGATATCCAGGAATAATGATGAATGATGTTGAACATAAACTTTCACAATATGCGGATGACACAGAACTTTTGCTGGCAGGTGATAGAAAATCTTTGAAATTTGCGTAGATGTTCTGTTTAAGTTTGGATCTGTTTCAGGTCTTCACATAAATTCTAGCAAAACAAGTGCAATTTGGTTAGGAAGTAAGAAGAATTCTGAAGTTAGATATATGAATCATTTAGGAATGGACTGGAACCCACTAAAATTTCGTGTATTAGGAATATGGTTTACTAATGATTTAAAAGACTGTGTAAACATAAATTATCCGGACAAATTGGCAGAGATAAAACATCTGTTCAAAGTATGGGTTAAACGTCAACTAACGCCTCTTGGTAGAATAGCAATTTTAAAATCTCTCATACTTTCAAAACTGATACATCTTTGGTTACTTCTGCCAAATCCACCTGATGTGTTTTTTCGAACATTACAAAAGATGTGTTATGAATTTGTCTGGGGTAAGAAACCAGACAAAATTAACCGGAAAACGGCGCATAAGAGTGTAAACCTTGGAGGCATCGGTATCCCTGAATTAAAAACATTTGTTACCTCTTTAAAACTCTCGTGGTTTCGTAAAACTGAAAAAACAACCCACAAGTGGAAACATATTCTACTAGCTAATTTTCCTCAATGGCCGCTTATCAATAAATATGGTCCAGAATTTGTTTCAAGGTTTACGAAATATAACCAATTTTGGTCAGACGTCATTGAAGCCTATAAAATGTTTTACTACAAATGCATGCTAGGAAATTCCGCTGAAATTTTAGCTGAACCGATTTGCTATAATAATAGAATCCAAGTTGGAAACTCATACGTTATCTCTAGAAAACTTGGTAACAAGAATGTACATTGTCTTGCGGACTTTTTTTATGATAAAGGTCAGTTTCTTTCTTATATGCGTTTCAAAGAGAAATATAATATTATTGTCGATTTTGTCACCTTTGCTAGGTATAAATCTGCAATAATCGACTACATTAAACAATGTAGTATTTCTGTAAAGAGCAATAAACATACCGATACAACTTGCTGTTTGAAGAAGGTATTTGCTATTCACAAAGGTTCAAAGCTTTATTACGATATACTTATTGAAAATAATGTTCGACCAAAATGCTGCGACAAATGGGATTCGAAACTGATGGTACATCATGACTGGAAATCATGCTTTCTATATACCAGCACAATAAACGATATTAAACTAAAATGGTTTCTGCTGAAGCTATTGCACAGATGTTTAGGTACAAATGTTATTTTAAAAGAAATGGGAGTTCGTAATAATGACAAATGCAGTTTTTGTGGTACAAATAAAGATACGATTGACCATATGTTTTGGAAATGCAATTATGTCAAATTCTTTTGGAATGTACTTACAGATTTGATTAGAGAAAAATGTGCCAATGCAGAAAACCTAAGATTGACTGAATCGCTGGTGCTTTTAGGATTTGATAAAAACGTTATTGTGGACAGTGTCCTTTACTTCATTGTACTATTTGCAAAGTATATATATATTCATGCAAACTGAATGGAAACCATCCACGAACAACTGTATTTTTGAAGAAACTAGAGTGGCGATACAAAATTGAAAAACACAATGCCTTACTTATCTCTAAATATTCAGACTTTTGTGTAAAATGGATGATATATAAACCATTAATAGAGGGTTCTTAAATGTATTTTACTTTTTATGATTTATCCGATTGCGATTTGCCACAGTCCTAAGTTGAATTTTGAACAGTCTTTTGCGTGCCAATGTTATCTATATTGTTGATGTATTCGAGGCCTCTTTAAGATGTTTCTCTAGATAGAACATTGAATGAAAACGCCATTGATAACATCCATCCACCACTCTCTCTCTCTCTCTCTCTCTCTCTCTCTCTCTCTCTCTCTCTCTCTCTCTCTCTCTCTCTCTCTCTCTCTCTCTCTTACCTCTGGCTGTTAAAACAATTATTTCTCGACTTTGGATGGACAATGCCCTTTTGTTTTTTCCTTTTCATGTTTGTGTTTCATGTTATTAAATGCAAATTAAAATAAGTTTAAAAAAAATTAAAAAAATAATAAAACTCAAAATTAAAAAAAAAAAATTGTTGTTATAAGTCAACAAGATGGGAGTACCAGCCCAGCGTGTGGATTCCACAACTGTGGACGTTTGATTCGATTTTCGGCAACAAAACTGCAGTAACTGTGAAAGCACCCATAGTGATACACAGATGTACACGCATACTTACATAAGTATGTCGATTTACTTAAACGTGTATATTCCCACCCCTCCACTTCCTATCATACCCTCTATCACATTCACCATTTCGTTCTCCACTGTTGGAAAACACACACACACGCGCGTACAGAAGTAATCAAATTCAATGTTAAATCACACCTTTCCTCATGCATACACAAGGAATACACATGAGTGGAGTGGACTGGTTAGTGTGTGTGTGTGTGTGTGTGTGTGTGTGTGTGTGTGTGTGTGTGTGTGTGTGTGTGTGTTTATGAGAGACTGTTGGGGAGTTGAGTGGAATACTATGCGTACAGTAACCATGCGTACAAAGTACAGCGCTTATACTAAAAAAAAAAAAAGTAATGCCAGCGTTGTCACGTCCTTATTTGTCACTAAGAATTTTCTGTATCAAATAACATATGAAAAATTCGCTTCGTCTTCTACTTAAAGGTATATATTGCTAATCCAGAAACCAAATTCGACGGCTGTATTGAATTTAAATGACGAAAACATCGCAAATGATGCTGTAACGTTAGGTCACACGAAAACATCGTAAACTAGTGACGTTGTTTTGAACAAATTGCAGGGAATGTCGAATAAAAGGAAAACCCAAAATTTTCTTCCTCACAATGTCAAATTTTTTACGAAAATTGTCTTCATTTTGGAAAAAACCGGCCAGGCCAACAATAACGGGGGGGGGGGGGGGGGGGGGGGGGGGGGGGGGGGGGGGGGGGTACAGAGAAATCAAGAAATTCACGTTTTTACAGACCCCTTCTACAGCATAATTAAACGCATGTAAATATCGGGGAAAACCTAAAACAAACAAACAAAAACTGTAGGATATTCTGTGTGCACTTTGAGCATTTTTTTTATTTAAAATTTTGCCCCTTGATTTCCCAAAATTTAAAAAAAAAAAGGAAAGGTCTTTACAACTTTTGTTCAAAATTTTCATCAGATTTTGCAGCTAAATAAGAAGATTTCCCGTTTGTTGCATTTTGGCTGGGGTGATTGTGTCGGGGGTACGGACTGAATCACTTTCCCCCCCCCCCCCCCTTCTCTCTTCTCTCTCTCTCTTCTCTCTCTCTCTCTCTCTCTCTCTTCTCTCCCCTCTCTTTCCCTCTGGTGTTTACTGGGTTCTAGTCAGCTTTTAAAAAAGTAAAATTACAAATGGTAGTGATAACAAAGCAATAACATAACCATAGCGATTTGAAAATGATGAAAAAAGTCATCCCAAATTATTTTATTTGGCAGGATAATCATCAAACAGATAGAGAGACATCAGCCAAAACAAAGTAAAGTTTTTAAAAAATTGATGCCCGCCGAAAAAGGCAAACGGGTGCGCTGTAAAGTAAAAAATTGAGGGAGATGGGAAAAACAAACGTGATTATGGACCCAATGATCGAAATGCAGGTTGGCGTGATGAGAGAAGAGAGGGGGGGGGGGGGGGAGAGAGAAGCAGAAGGGGGAAAGGAGGGGGAAAAGGGGAGAAGAGAGAGAGAGAAAAGGGAAGAAGAGAAAGAGCGAGAGAACAAGAAAGAAGAAAAGGGGGAAAGTAGTAGTAGTAGTTTATAGTAGTAGTTGTGTAGTGTAGTATATATTTTTAAAAGAAGAAGTAGTGTATAAAGAAAAGAAAAAAGAAAAAGAAAAAAGGAGAAGAAAAAGAAGAAAAAAGAAGAAGAAAAGAAGAAGAAGAAAAGGAGAAAAGAAAAGAAGAGAAAAGAAAAAAAGAAAAAAAAGGAAAAGAAAAAGAAGAAGAAAAAAGAAAAAAAAGAAGAAGAAAAAAGAAGAAAAAAAAAAAGGAAGAGAAGAAAAAAGAAGCGAGGTAAGCCCCTTGGGAAGGGAAAGAGGAGGGGGGGGAAGAGGGGGGAAACAAAACCACACTGTTCTATAAACCCACCTTCCTAACGCCCACTTTTCCCCAGTCCCCGAGCAGTGAAGGGGCAATGAGCCTTGGGGGCCCTGGTGGGGTTCTTCAGTTGATGAAGTGTTTGAAAAAACCCCGTTCACCCTTAGGTTGTTCCCCCCCCCCCCCTTTTCCCCTCTCTCTCTCTCTCTCTCTCTCTCTCTTCTCTCTCTCCTCTCTCTCCCCCTTCTTCTCGTTTTCGGTTGTGTGTGTGTGTGCGTGCGTGGGGGGCGTGCGTGCGTCGTCGTGCGTGCTGCGTTTGTGTGTGTTGTGTGGTGTGTGTGTGGTGTGTGTGGTGTGTGGGTTCGTTTTCTGTTTAACGGTTCATTTTGAGTGATTTAATGAATAATGAAGAAATACTGAAGGGGATGAATTTAAAGTGAATAATCCTATTATATTACGTTTTGTATCCCTTTGTATGTGAGTGTATACGTTATTATCTGTTTGTATCAAAAGAAAAAAAAAACAAAAAAAAAACAAAAAATCAAGCCCCCCCCCCCCCCCCCCCCCTCAAAAAGAAAAAAAAAAAAAAAAAAAAAAAACAAGGAATTTAAATACAAAATTAAGGGAAAAATAAACAGAAATATGGTCTAAATATAAAATAAAACAAAATCCTTCACTATCTAAACTTTAATGAAGGGTGAAAGCGGGCCATCATCATATAGGGCCTAGAAATAACACAAAAAAATCAAAAGAAATTCCCCAATCGGCTTAAAAAGTGTTCACGATTTCGATAGCAAAAGGGGTCCAAAAAGTATATCTTGAAGTATTTTTCCAGAAAATTATTATTTTTAATGAGTTGGTAAGAAAGTTTTAAAACTTGCTACAATTAAATAAAATTGGCTAAATGTTATTTTTTTCCCCACAAAACAATTGTTTTTACAAAACTTTGTTTTTTAAGCATTTTTTTGTTTTTTTGGTTGTGTGGTGGGTGTGTGTGTGTGGTCGTGCGTGCTGCGTGGTGTGTTTTGGGGGTTTGTGTGTGTGCGCGCCGCCGCGGGCGTGCGTGTGGTGTGTTATATTTGTTTGTTGTCGTAAAAAGGGGAAGAGAGAGAAAAAAGAAGGAGAAGAGAAGGGGTTGGGGTGCCCGCCGAACCGAACTTGCAACTAGACAACAAATCATTGTTATGTTGACAGACACTGAGCCAAACAGGCAGTTAAAATCCCCCCACCTGAAAATGAAAACGATCTTAAACATTCCATTTCCCCTTCACTCATGCACCCGCCCCGATCCATTCACCCTCCAGTCCTTCACCCCCCCCCCACCACCACCCACCCACGCCTCTCTCTCTCTCTCTCTCTCTTTTCTCTCTCAACCACACCCCATTTCCGCCTTTTTGTTTTTTTTCTCTCTCCATTTTATCATAAAAGTAGCAAAAAAAAGGGAAAACGGTAACTCCCCTCGTTTTACATCTTTTCGCCTCGATCAGACCCCCGTTCGCTCGCATTCCCCTGACGAAAAAATTGTTCGTTGGCTGGAATGCCATCTCGGGAAACCCAATAATTAATCTTGAAGAATGTATACAAAATTTCCAGGGGGCGTTTGCGCATTTTTTCGGGTGTTTTCTTCTCTCGATGCAAAAGACGAAGACCCCCTCACCGCTCACTTTGACCGTCCCCCCCCACATGGGGGTGCGATAATTTTTTTCATTTCACAAGTAGGATATGCATGACATAAAATGCGCCTTTTTGGGTTGCGTCCTGCGCACAACGTCATCACTAGGGGGGTTTTTGTCGAAATAGTAACCGCATGCCCCCAACCACGTGTGTCAGTGAAACATTTGTTTTCATCTATTTTGTTTGTTTTTTTTTTTTTAGGGCTGGGGCTTTTTATTGACCATAATTCCGATGAAAAAAACCTCGGTAAAGGCCAGGGGGTTTACTATTTACAACAAAAACCCCAGTTTTGGCTTGTGCGCATGTGACAGAAACCAAATGCGTTTTTGATTGCTGAAATCCCTACTTGTAAAAGAAAAAAATTTCGCCCCCAAAAGTTTGGGGGGGGGACAGGTCAAAGTGACAGGTGGGGGTGTCTTACGTCTTTTGCACGAGCAAAACCGAAACCCCCGAAAAGTGCATGAAAAACAGCCCCGGAATTTTTTATACATTCTTCAACTTTACCCACATAATTTATGCTGTCTGTACTCAGTGAGGGGGGCCCTACAACGCACGTGAGTTTTTCACAACCCGTGCTGTGTGTGCGCTTAAAAATTAATATTTGAACTTATCACATAAGTAAAGTTGACCAACCCAAATTCGGTTTTGCACTAAAACGCCATAAAATGTTTTGAGCAACACAAATTTGAGCCAGCATTTAATGTTAAATAAAAATTGATAAAAAAAAAAAAAATAACCCCCAAAAAAATTTTCCCCTTTTTTTGGGGGGCTTTTTTCACAATAAATCACAAACAACCCCCCTTTATTTTCGGCACATTTCATCCCTTTGCATTCACCCATGACCCTATTTTTGCCCCCAGTCGAAGCCCCAAAAATTCCCATTCTTTTAATATTAACCTGTCTGAGGGGAACCATTTGGGCTTCCCCTATCCATGAAAAAAAATGGGGAAATCATGATGAGACACAATAGAATCTAAAAACAAACTAACGCGCCTGAAAAATACTCGACCCCTTTAAAGAAAGCCCGGGCCCCTTCCCTTTTTTGGGTGTGTACCTGTGTGGAACAACAGACCCCCTTAAACTGGGGGTAACAACACAGCCCCGTCGAGTCAACAGGAAGAGCTGCATGCCTAAATATACACAACAGAACTCCAAAAGGATGAGAGGACTTTCCTGTCGCTCTACTTCTCTGATTTCCGATCTATTCCATTCGGGTTGAATGCTCGGGGACTTTGTGGCCTAAAAAGCAGTAAAAGAACCCAAGACGTCCAGGGGCTTTTGTTTCTGCAGCGTTTACTGAGACTGTGGATTTTTGGGCTGTTCTTCTGGGTTTTGTTCGGTGTTGGTTTTTAAAACCATTAACGAATGGGTTTGGGGTTTTTTTTTTTTTCCCTTTATTTCCTCTTCGTGTAAACATAAAATTTTGTTCTGTTTTCAAAAAACCCCCCCCCCGAGAAGGAAAGGGGGGGGAGAGAGAGGAGAGAGATAAGAAAAGAGAGGAGAGAAAGAGAAGGGGGGGAAAAGGGGTTTCCACCCCTCTACTCCTCCCCCTTTCCCCCCCCACTTTCTCAATTTTTTTCCTCCGTCTGTCTGTTTCTCTTCCTTTGGTCGTTTTTCTTTTTTTCATTTTCCCAATCTGTTTCCCCCTTTTTTTAATCGTTCACCGTTTTTTTTTTCTTTTTCCCCTCTCTCTCTCTCCTCTCCTCTCTTCTCTCTCTCTCTCTCTCTCTCTCTCTCTCTCTCTCTCCCCTTTGTTGGCATTATTGCTTAAGTTCAATTCTCCCTTAAATGTTTTAGTTTTAATTCCATGGGGCCCCAATAAGACTGGGGTTTCGTGCCCATCTAAATGTGCCCTCCTTCTTTGGGCCCAGGTGTTGAAAAACAGAAACCCTTCCTGTCCTCCGGGAAAATGATCCTCTCCCTCCCTACGAAGAGGTTTGATGTTAAACCTGAAAGAAAATGGGAAACGTAAATAATTTTCTCTCTCTTCTCTCTCTCTCCTCTTCCCTTTCTCCCTTCTCTCTCTCTTCTTCACCCTTCACTTTATTTGCTTTTTTTTCTTTTCTGCCCCTTTATTTTTTTCTTCTTCGCCTTTTGCATTTTTTTATTTTTTTCCCAGCCATTTCAAAAATTTCCTTTAAAAAAGTAGTAAAGGTTTTCCTTTATTTTTCGCGGGGGAAAGTGGAGTTTTTTAAAAACAGCAGTACTTCCCTCAGGTATCGAATTCAACGTCCGCATTTCGTTTTTGACCAACCCCTAGGGGATTTTGGGGAATTTTTTGGTGAGGAGAAAAAAAAAAAACAGGATGTAATGGAAAGGGGGGAAAAAAATTGACAATAAAAGCAGAAAAAAAGAGGAAACGGAAGGGGGGGAAAAAATAGAAAAGAAAAAAAGAGGGAAGGGAAAGACGACAAAAAGAAAAAAAAAAAAAAAAAAAAAGGAAGGCCCGGCGGGGAAAAAAAAAGAGTTTTATTTTATATAAAAATTTTATATAATATAATATAACAATAAATTCCAAAGGTAATACCCCACCCTTCCCCAACTTCAAACGCTTGGTGTGGGAAAGACGCAAGAAATATTGAATTTTAAAAAGCTTGCCTTTTGTCTTAGATTGAAGAAATAGTGGGGGATACCATTCTCTGCGGGAGATGATTTGCCTAACAAAAGTATGTGTTATGGGGGAGGGGAAAAAAAAAAATAAAAAGCTTCTCAAATGGCCTTCAGCAAGTTTATATTTTCCCAAAGGGGAGAATCCTCCAAAGGGGGGGAAACTCACAAATTAAACTTGGGCATATACCCATATTTCGAAACTTGTGGTTTCTCCCCATGACCGCGGAAAATGGTAATTTTGACTCCTCTGCCTTTTTAGTTTTAAGAAAATACAATCCCGAAAAGGCTGGTTGCAATATGTATATGTTTTTTGAGTTTCAAAAAACAACCAAAGGTGCCCTCTAAGAAGCAAAAGAAAATCATGAAAGAGCAAAACAAATACATTTTTTGTAAAAGTAGAAAAAATAAAAGATTCTCTAAAACCAAGTGCGAGGGCCAGTTCTTGGAATGAATCCGCAAGGGATAAAAAAAACAAACTAATAAATTCCAAGGATAAGTACCGACCCGTTTCCACAAAATTTCGGCAGCTTGGTGTTTCAAAAACTCAAGAAATATTGAATTAAAACAAAGCTTGCTCTTTTGCTTAGATTGAAGAAATAGGGGGGATACGCTTCATACCCCGCAGTGGCAATGATTCTGCCTAACAGTATTTCTTGAGTGGGTGGTGGGGAAAAATAAAATAGCTTTTCCCAAAAGACCTTCAGCAAGCTTATATTCTCCAAAGGGGAGAGACATTTCCCAAAAGGGAGGGAAAAATCCAACATATAACCCCTGGGGCAATTTTCCTATTTCGAAATTGGGGGTTTCTCCCCATGGGCCGCGGAAGTGTAATTTGACTCCTCTGCCTTTTTAGTTTTTTGAAGAATACAATCCCCAAAAAGGGTGTGTGCAATACTGAGTATTTTGTTGAGTTTTCAAAAAACCAACCAAAGGTGCCATCTAAGAAACAAAAGAAAATCATAAAAAGCAAAACAAGCTACATTTTCTTTGAAAAGTAGAAAATATAAAAAGATATCCTCTAAGAACAATGCTGAGGGGCCCCGTTCTTGGAAGGGAAACCCCAAGGGACTAAAATACAACAAACTAATAAAATTCCCAAAGGTAAGTACCGAGACCGTTCCGCAACTTTAAAAACACTTGGTGTTTGGGGAATGACTGCAAGAAATATTGAATTTTAAAACAAAGCTTGCTCTTATGTCTTAGATTAAGAAATATGGGGGATACCTCTACCGCAGTGGCAGTGATTCTGCCTAAAAACAGTTGTGCTTGGGGGGTGGATGGGGAAAAAAAAAAATAAATGCTTCTCAAAAAAGCCCTCGCAAATTATATTTCCCAAAGGGGGGAGACACCTCCCAAAAGGGAGGGAAACTCACTAACTATAATCCTGGTCATTACTGATATTTCGAACTTGGGGGTTCTCCTCAGTGACCGCGGAAAGTGGTAATTTGACTCCCCTTTCCTTTTCAGTTTTAAGAAAAATCAAACCAGAAAAGGTGGGTGCAATATGAGTATGTTTGTTGAGTTTTCAAAAAACCCAAACCAAAAAGGGGCCATCTAAAAAGCAAAAGAAAATCATGAAAGAGCAAACAAGTACATTTTCTTGTGGAAAAATAAAAAATATAAAAAATTCCCCTAAGACACAAGTGCTGAGGGCCAGTTCTTGGGAAAGAATCCCCAAGGGACTAAAATACAACAAATAAAAAATTCCAAGTAAGTACCCCAGCACCGTTCCCAAACAACGCTTGGTGTTCAATGACTGCAAGAAAATTTTTAATTAAAACAAAACTTGCTCTTATGCTTTGATTGAAGAAATAGGGGAGATACGATTATACCTGGTGGCAGAGGGTTCTGCCCAACAGTATGTGCTTGAGTGGGTGGATGGGGGAAAAAAAAAATAAATGTTCTCAAATGGCCCTTTAGCAAACTTTTTTTCTCCAAAGGGGAAGACTCCCCCAATAGGGGGAAATACTAACATATAACTCCCGGCATATACCCTTTTCGAAAAATTGGTGGTTTCTCCTCAGTGCCCCGGAAAGTGGTAATTTTACTCCTCTGCCTTTCAGTTTTAAGAAGAATACAATCCCAGAAAAGGCTGGTGTGCAATACTGTAGTATGTTTGTTGAGTTTTCAAAAAACCAACCAAAGGTGCCATCTAAGAAGCAAAAGAAAATCATGAAAGAGCAAAACAAGCTACATTTTCTTGTGAAAAGTAGAAAATATAAAAAGATATCCTCTAAGACACAAGTGCTGAGGCCAGTTCTTGGAATGAATCCGCAAGGACTAAATACAACAAACTAATAAATTCCAAGGATAAGTACCGAGACCGTTCCAGCACTTACAGAACAGCTTGGTGTGCAATGACTGCAAGAAATATTGAATTTAAACAAAGCTTGCTCTTATGTCTTGATTGAAGAAATAGTGGGAATAGCATTCATACCTCATGGAGATGATTCTGCCTAACTAACAGTATGTGCTTGAGTGGTGGATGGGGAAAATAAAAAAATCTTCTCAAAATGACCCGTCAGCAACTTATATTCTCAAAGGGGAGAGACATCCTCCAATGGGAGGGAAACTCCACTAACATATAATCCAGGTCATATACGATATTTCGAAACTTGGTGGTTCTCTCAGGACAATATTGAATTATAAACAAAGCTTGCTCTATGTCTTAGATTGAAGAAATAGTGGAGATACGCATTCATACCTGCAGTGGCAGATGATTCTGCCTAACTAACAGTATGTGCTTGAGTGGGTGGATGGGGAAAAATAAAATAAATGCTTCTCAAAATGAGCCGTCAGCAAGCTTATATTCTCCAAAGGGAGAGACATCCTCCAATAGGGAGGGAAACTCACTAACATATAACTCCTGGTCATATACCGATATTTCGAAACTTGTGGTTTCTCCTCAGTGACCGCGGAAAGTGGTAATTTGACTCCTGTGCCTTTCAGTTTTAAGAAGAATGCAATCCAGAAAAGGCTGGTGTGCAATACTGTAGTATGTTTGTTGAGTTTTCAAAAAACCAACCAAAGGTGCCATCTAAGAAGCAAAAGAAAATCATGAAAGAGCAAAACAAGCTACATTTTCTTGTGAAAAGTAGAAAATATAAAAAGATATCCTCTAAGACACAAGTGCTGAGGGCCAGTTCTTGGAATGAATCCGCAAGGGACTAAAATACAACAAACTAATAAATTCCAAGGATAAGTACCGAGCACCGTTCCAGCAACTTACAGAGCAGCTTGGTGTTGCAATGACTGCAAGAAATATTGAATTATAAACAAAGCTTGCTCTTATGTCTTAGATTGAAGAAATAGTGGAGATACGCATTCATACATGCAGTGGCAGATGATTCTGCCTAACTAACATATGTGCTTGAGTGGGTGGATGGGAAAAATAAAATAAATGCTTCTCAAAATGAGCCTTCAGCAAACTTATATTCGGAGAATATAAGTTTGCTGAAGGCTCATTTTGAGAAGCATTTATTTTATTTTTCCCCCTCCACCCACTCAAGCACATACTGTTAGTTAGGCAGAATCATCTGCCACTGCAGGTATGAATGCGTATCTCCCACTATTTCTTCAATCTAAGACATAAGAGCAAGCTTTGTTTATAATTCAATATTTCTTGCAGTCATTGCAACACCAAGCTGCTCTGTAAGTTGCTGGAACGGTGCTCGGTACTTATCCTTGGAATTTATTAGTTTGTTGTATTTTAGTCCCTTGCGGATTCATTCCAAGAACTGGCCCTCAGCACTTGTGTCTTAGAGGATATCTTTTTATATTTTCTACTTTTCACAAGAAAATGTAGCTTGTTTTGCTCTTTCATGATTTTCTTTTGCTTCTTAGATGGCACCTTTGGTTGGTTTTTTGAAAACTCAACAAACATACTACAGTATTGCACACCAGCCTTTTCTGGGATTGCATTCTTCTTAAAACTGAAAAGGCACAGGAGTCAAATTACCACTTTCCGCGGTCACTGAGGAGAAACCACCAAGTTTCGAAATATCGGTATATGACCAGGAGTTATATGTGAGTGAGTTTCCCTCCCTATTGGAGGATGTCTCTCCCCTTTGGAGAATAAAAGCTTGCTGAAGGCTCATTTTGAGAAGCATTTATTTTATTTTTCCCCATCCACCCACTCAAGCACATACTGTTAATTAGGCAGAATCATCTGCCACTGCAGGTATGAATGCGTATCTCCGACTATATATATATATATTAATTCTCTCTGTTTTTCTCTTGCTATGTATGTCTGTTACTTCGTTGGGTGTTGACTCTTGTTGTTGTTGTTGTCACTGTTCGTTTGTTTCTTTCTTTTCGCCCCTTCCCCCCACTCTGGTGCAAGAGCTGAGAAGACACACATTGACAGTGGGGTCAATTCTCCTTCTCTCCCCTCCCTCACGCACCTCCCGCCCATTTTTTCTCCCTTTCCTTTCCGTCTTTCGAACGATAAAATGAAGTATGAGTGGACTGTGAGGTGAGCTGCTGGTGTTGACTACAAGAGAGAGAGAGAGTGAGTGAGTGAGAGAGAGAGACAGACAGACAGACAGGCAGACTGGAACACTGAGGTAGAATCTAACAGAACCAAAAGCAGAGCGTGAGTACGTACTTGCACTACATGTGCATGCATACGGGACCATGACTTGTTAACATCCAAAATTCTTCTACAGACGCCAGCAGGTGAAAAAGACGCCCACGGGTGAGAGAGCATTGAGACTATGTTCAAAACAACAACAACGACGACGACGACAACATGGAGATAATACCATAGAGGCGTGCACCGTGTATAATTTTGGTTAGTCAGCAAACGACACGACACTCTCCCCAAGCCATCAAAGTATTGCTTACATGTAAATCAAGCCGTTGTGGGTGTCGGGCTGCTCGTTTTTCAACAACGT
>CM031604.1:35344860-35357360 GCA_018398815.1 Conus ventricosus | reverse complement strand
CTCTTGTTCATCGACGATATTATGATCAGTAGGCCCACATCTGACGTTCTGAGCCTTGCGTTAGCACCTCATTTCCATGGCTTGTACTATTCTTTCTTGAACAGCTGTTAAGAGTCCATGTTTCGATGCATCGAGGAAGATGGAATATTCCAGTGCAGGCAAGAACAATGTATAGCACACAACGTAACAGAACATAAAAGCACAGACAGGCTGTCACCACCACCATCACCCATCCCCACGCCCATCCACACACCCTTCCATCCAATCTCTCCCTCTCACACACACACACACACACACACACACACACACACACACACACACACACACACACACACACACACACAACACACACACACACACACACACACACACACACACACACACACACACACACACACACACACACACACACACACACACACACACAAAACTACTTCAAGAGCTAAGGATAACATTGATTCGGATCACTGCCCTTCACCCCCAGTTCGTTCCCCCAAAAACAACAACAACAACAACAACAACAAAACAACAACAACAACAACAACAACAAACAAAAATCAAACAAACAAAAACAAAACAGAAAAAAAAAACAGACAAACAAGCGCACAAACCAAACACCCCAAACAAACATAAAAGTATAAACACAGGTGGCCTCCCCCCACCCCCACAAGCACACTCCTTTCCATCCTAATTTCCAGAGGATGTAGAAAAGAAAAGAAAGACCCTCATCACACACACACACACACACACACACACACACACACACACACACACACACACACACAAATGAACGGTCTCATTCTCACCCAATATACTAGCAAAATGTGCACATGGAGATACATGAAAATATCCATTCAAATACACTTACGAAAAACATTTTTTTAAAATTTGCTTATCATGCATCCTACTACACCCCTGCCCTCCACGTAGGCAGCCACAGAAATGATAGCGCCAACCTCACCCTCCCTCGTGAGTCATAACACTTGAAGCCCTCTCCCTTATATGCCAGTTTATCATAAATCTCCACAGTCAACTGTCAACAGACTAAACGTCACAGCAAAAATCGTAAGAAATGTCCACTTTCCATGTGCCAACATTACGAAGGAGGACCCATTTCATTGCACGGCATTTGAGGGTCAATGGTTGTGGACAGTTGATGCAATTGGATCAGCTAGCTGACCGATATATGTTGGAACACTGCGAGGTTTAGTTTGTTGGAAAAAAAAATCTTCTCATGAATTTGGTATGTATAATATCTACCACATAGCTATGCAGGCAGTCAAGGTGGCAAGATATTTCAGACTTTCCATGGATTATGTACAGAAGACATTTCAAATATAATGTCACCTGTAACTTGGGTGTGTGTGTGTGTGTGGTGTGTGTGTGTGTGGTGTGTGTGTGTGTGTGTGTGTGTGTGTGTGTGTGTGTGTGTGTGCGCGCGCGTGTGCGTGTGCGTGTGTGTGTACCGTGGGCTTTTTTCTGTCTACAAGCTCAGTGTGTGTGTGTGTGTGTGTGTGTGTGTGTGTGTGTGTGTGTGTGTGTGTACCGTGGGCTTTTTCTGTTTACAAACTCAGTGTGTGTGTGTGTGTGTGTGTCTTTTTTTTTTTCTTCTGTTTAGAAGCTCAGTGTGTGTGTGTGTGTGTGTGTGTGTGTGTGTGTGTGGTTTATAGACACACAGGATCCCCGCTCCCTCCCCCCCCCCCCCCCCCCCAGTCTCCCTCCCCTCCTCCCGATCTGTGAGATTCTTATTCTATTCCGCATTTCCGACAGGGAAGGGGAAGGAGGGGTGGGGGGGGGGGGGGCGACAGGGAAGGGAGGGGGGGGGTGGAGGGGGACGGAGCATGGTAATGACGGGGACGGGGTAATGATCGCATAATACTCTTTCTGGGCTGTATTTCTTAAAACTAGATAATCATATTACAACACTTAAAACTAGCAGATGTTCGGAAACAGTTCAGCGTCGTCGTCCGCTCCAGATAATCCGGCCCAATTTGGAACCTGCTCAATGTCGGAGAAATGATCACGGCTATCAGTGACATAACCTGGTAGTGCCGTGCACAACAGCCCTATTCACGGAACTCATTATTCCCTACGATCGTCAAGGATGGGAATAGCAGCCTGCAGAGACTGGCAGCACCATCACTCTTGGTGCTTTCCAGCCAAAAGAGAGGAAAACAAGATGCAAAGCATATAAACGTACTCCCAGTTTATCTTCCTGAAAAAACGTAACAATCAAACATGCGTCATAATGTATTTGACGTCACAATCAAACATGTGTCATAATGTATTTCGTCACTCAGATATTCCATAAAGAAGAAAAGCGTTTTGGCGCCGTTATAGCCGTTAGTTACGGCTATTCTGGTAAAATAAAACATCGGGCATCATCCGTGACCCATAATGAACACACCTACAAATTTTAAGAAAGGTCGGCTCAGAAGTTTTGTCTGGGGCGAATGGAACACATTTTGACCAGGGACACACAGACACAGACAATCAGACAGCATTTCTTCGTTTCCATTGTAAAGTAGTCCCTGTTCTATAAGAACTGGGAGCACAAAAACGGTGCAGACAGCTGTCACTTTAAGATACAACCAACGAAAACAAGAAAAGAAAAGAAAACATCCTAATCTAGTCAGAGACTCTCTGATCTGGGTCAAGGTTTCCAGGTACAATTACGGAGCTCCTTGCTGAACTGGCCCTGGCTGTCCAGGTCACCGTCTCTCTTTCACACTCTTTTTTTTTCTCTCTTCTTCATGGAATACCAACAAGCTGAACAGTACCAATAAAACCAGCTTACTGATGATTGCATGTACTTGTCAGAAAAAGAAGACGACAACCAAGAAGGATTTCCGTTTCATTAAATGTAGATTGGAAAAGCAGTGAAGTGTGTGTATATACGATACCAAGCATAACAATAATATCCCATTCATGGGAGGGGAGGGGGGGGGGGATGCACATAAAAAGAAATAGAAAATAAACAGAGACAAATCAAACCTCCGACAAAAAACCTTTACCATGGAAATGTCAATCATGCAACAAGCCTAGAGTCACTGTGACAAGCATAGTAATTTAACGACTGCCTGCTGGCAGATGTCGAGGGAATAACTGCCTGTGGTTTGCCGCTGCAGTCTGCCTAACATCTGCCTCCATTCATATCATTAGTTTGTTTGTTCGGTTCTCTTCACATTCAGAGCCTCTTTCTCACTCTGTTTATGATACAGTCTGCCTTCATTTTCGCCGTAATGAATTCATGAACTTTGTACATGAATCCGAATATCTCATCAAAGTTGGTGAGTCAGCCGAAGCAAGGGAGTAGATACAAAAACCGTGGCTGTTGCTTTGAATGGCTTTAGTTTAAAACTATTCTTACAGTTGAAACTGTGATAGAAGGTAGACATGTGCCCTTAGTTCGGGTCCGTAGGGTAGCATGGGGTAAAACGCGCCCCCCCCCCCCCCCCCCCCTTAAGCAAAAAACGCTGCAACTTTCCTTGTTGAAGGCACAGAGAAATGAAAGTAGGCTCAGACTCTGGAGAAATGCCTCTGCTACAAAATGCCACTGACACAAATTGATACAAATAAAAGAAAAGTGCTGGTAGGTGAAAAATAAAGAAGAAAATTTTAGCCTTCTTGCCTCACACACGGGGCAAAACGCCCGAACACATGGGGCAAATCGCCCATAGTAGGCGTTTAGCCCCATGAGTGTAGGCGTTTTGCCCCACAATTAACGGGAAACCATCAAAAACTGCCACCACTAAATAGTTGAAGGAATTATATGCATGTTTTTGTACAGTTATCATGTCCTTCAGCTGTTAGTATCATGTCCGACAGATCAGTCATCTGAATAACAGTTGGGGCAGATGAATGTAGGAAGTCCTTCAGTGCATTCTTCATGGGCCCAGTGACGGCAGGGCTGGCATTCGACCCACATTTCTCCTTGTCTGCTGCAACTGTGTGGTTCACAGCAGATGACACAGGGCCAGGCCTCCTCTTCCTCACTAGTATTTTCCTCAGCTGTCGCTGGCCTTTTCTTTCTCTCCTGTCCAGTCTTGGCCTTGCTCATCTGTTTCCACGATTGTTTTTTTTTTTAGCTGATTTCTTCTCTGCATGCTTTTCTGCCAGAGCAGCTTTGCATGGCGATGAGGTCAGCAGTGCTGCAGACTCTGTTTTTCTCGATCTTGGCCTCTTCGCTGGCAGCTTTGGAAGAGGGGATAAGCCGTGGATGGTTTTTCCCTTATACCCTCAGAGGTTGCTGAGGCAGAGAGCTGCTCCTTTTGGACTGGAGAGTGAAGGTAAGATGCGGCCGTAGTCGGGGTGTTGGTTCCGCCGTATGCGTTGATGGTTCTCTAACTTGAGGCAGATCACAATTGTGGTGGCCAACATCGTGGCCAACGCGGGTAAAGTGGACGGTCAGGTGTGGTGCGAGTGGTTGGTTTGTGGAGTTTCCAGACCGTTGTACCACCTGCTGCTGGTTATCTGTCACCACAACGGACCTGTTGAGAACTTTGCTGGCTGCCATGATCTCCAACTCCCCAGGCAGGGAGGACGGCTCTGCCATGGCAGTGATCCATTTTTCCAAGGCGCAATACCACAGCCATGCAGGTAGATCAGCATTGATGGTGGGCATAATCATTGTAGTGATCACACATGCAGTTCTTCATCTGGCAACAGTCTGGTGGAGGTTTCGTTTTCTGCTGGAAAGTCGTCTGTTGAACAGTCTGCACTGGGTGGCTGGTGGAAAGTGAGATGTTCTCAGTGGAGGCGTCAGCTGTTGTTTCTGCTGATTTGTGATTGGAGGGCTCCTCTGCTTGCTCATCTGTTACCAGTGCCCCTTCGTGGTCGGCGTCAGTGAAGGCGTTGGGATCAAACGGCCACAGACCGCAGGCCTTGAAGCCGTGGACGGGCTCTTTCAGGCCAAGCTGTCCTCGGGAAGGCCTTTCCAGAAAGACCAGCCATGTCATGGATCGAGATCCGTCGTCCTGGATTTGACACCATCCAACTGTCAGCTTCAGCGTTGAAAGCACTCTTCAGAGGCTTGAAAACAGGGTCTGTCGAACGGTTGTAGTTTGTGCCTGCTGTGACGGGGCAGAGTTTGCAGTTCTATTCTATGCTCCTGACAAAACTCTATTGCTTTCAGAGTCTTGTGGCTATGGTGTCCGTCCAGCAGGATGAGGTGAGGGTCATGGCGAGAGCAACCAGTGACCTTGGCGAAATGATAGAGCCATTTTAAGAACAGTTCAGAATCTGTCCATCCGCTTCTGGTGGTGCGTCTTTCAGGAGTGTGTCCACCATTCGCTTCCTAGGAAAAATAGACACAGGTGGCAGAAAGACGCCTGCTGCGCTGCAGGCACACACGACCGACATCAAAGTTCCACGTTCAGCACTCGTGGTTTTCCCGACCTGCCACATGCCTTTCGAGGCCAATATCTTCTTGGGCTTTTACACGGTTGTGAATCCAGTCTCATCCATATTCCAAATTCAGGATGGTGTGTAATCATGATTTGCCAAGCATTCTTTGTACAGTTGAAAAAACAAAACTGATGTACTTGAGGCTTGTTGAAACCTACAGCGCGAGCTAAGCTAGCTGCCTGAAGCTGCTGAATGCTTAGTCTATGGCGCATGAGAAAACCCTGCACCCAGTCTTGTCCTGCCATTCGTGACTCCTTGTTGAACGGGCGGCTGATCCGCACTCTTTCTGCGACATCCAAGGCAAGACGTTGCATGTCCCGCATCTCCAGACCAGAGAGTCGTCTCTGCATGTCTAGAACACGGGTCTTCAGCTGTGACTCCGCGTCAGACGGCAGACCACTGCAATATCTTCCAAAATTCAGCGTTCCAGGTTCAGCCACTTGACGGTCCCTGTGACGCCGAGGAGTACGTGCAGGAACACCAAACTCTTTACTGGCTCGAACCAGGGGGAAATTCCCTCAGAGATGGCATTCAGTGCTGCTCCCAAGTTGTGCTGGCTATACTCGCTCCTCTCAGATTTCTGTTGGTAGTGTCTCACCATTTTCATCTGCAAAAAAACGTATGCAACACTTTCAGTATTGTCGTTACCACAAAACTAGCTCCATACAAGCATACATACCTAGACACTCAGATGCATATATTCACAGAAACACGCATGCTCAGGCATACACACATACAGACACACATAAGCACACACACACACACACACACACACACACACACACACACACACACACACACACACACACACACACACACACACACACACACGGTTACCTGCTGTTGTGAGGTATTTTTTCGGGAAAAATGAAGAGCATCATTATGGGGTATACATTGTGAACAATTATGCTGCCATAACTCCTTTCAGATTCATGTCTTGTTGGTTTTTACTGTATCTATAGGGGGTGTTGATAATGATTACAGTGGTCAGCAGTAAAATTAAGAGAAAAAAAAATTGGCCAGTTCCTCATCACCATTATGAAGTATTATGCATAATGAATATTCATTATTTTCTAGAGGGCACCCCATAAGTCTAGCACAGAAAATATTCGCAGTTCATGTTCAGATTTAAAGTATTTGATAGTAACTGGCTCCTAGTCCTAGATCGTTTGAAACTTCGCTTCTCTTTCTTGTATGGCTGCGTTTGTTGAGCTGCTAATGAAAGTTACTTATTACCAGCTATGAGGTCAGCCCTGCTCTTGCAAACAATGTGATTACGGTGCTGCTGTAAAATCCAAACAACAGAGAGATAGAATAATTTATATCTATTTAAATATTTGGTAGTTTTGACATTTACAAAAGTTTCACTGAGATTCACAAAAGCAAAAACAAAAAAGGAAAGCTACCCAGATAATGTTGATAATTTCATATACCCATAACTTTAACAGAATTATTTTCACAAATGAAATCTCATTCTTAAACTGGATGCTTTGTCTCTCAGCAGAGCTGTTTCATGTCTATAGCAGCTATAAAGCCTTTCAAACACAATAATACTTCGAAAAGTTTTACATACGTGTATTTCTTTGCATTTTGCTGTTGATATATAGAAGTAGAAAAGTCAACTTTTTAAAGAGTCGAATCAAAGTAATGAGTAGTTCAATGAGACGATGAACCGAGGTCCTGTGTGCAACATGCACTCAACGCACGTAAAAGAACCCATGGCAGCAAGAGTTGTACCTGGCAACATTCTGTAGCAAAACACACCTCTACAGGAAAACATATCCACAAGCATGCAGGGAAAAAAGGGTGGCGCTGTGCTACAGCGACGCGCTGTCCCTGGGGAAAGCAGCCCGAATCTTTGTCATATTTGTTGCGTACATGTAAGCTAACTGGTATCTACGACATGTAGAGGACATTTTGCAAATGTAATAAGCTTCCATGCATGTGATTCAACTTGCCTCTTTATCTCAGTATGTGTATGCCTGCACACATCCACACATGTAGAAATCTGGTATTGATTATTTGACCACTTATACCATGCTACTGATGATATTCAAACCAGTTGTGATGCGTTTCACCGGCTGTATGTCAGTACGGCGAAACCGTACTCTTTTAGGTGTATGTGTGCAAGTTTATAAGTGCGTACGGGCGCGCGCGCGCGCACGTGTGTGTGTGTGTGTGTGTGTGTGTGTGTGTGTGTGTGTGTGTGTGTGTGTGTGTGAGTGCGCACGTACGTACCCGCGGGCGTGCATATGTGTGTTTGTGTGTGTGCATGTGCATGTGTGTTGTTGAAGTTCTAGTGTGTGTGCCTGGATGCACGCACGTGTGTGTGTGTGTGTGTGTGTGTGTGTGTGTGTGTGTGTGTGTGTGTGTGTGTGTGTGTGTGTGTGTGCGAGCGCGCACGCGCACGTGCATCGTTATCGCTGTTCCTCTTGTTGAAGCTGGTGTGTGTGTGTGTGTGTGTGTGTGTGTGTGTGTGTGTGTGTGTGTGTGTATGTGTGTGTGTGTGCGTGCGTGCGCGCGCGCGCGCGCGCGCGAGCGCGCGTGCGTGTGTGCGTGCGTGTATTCTTGTATGCAAACATGTGTGTGTTCGGATGTATGTGTATACATCATAGGTGCGCACACGTGTCTGTTCGCTAGTGTAAAACGGATCTGGCTGTGCTGCGGCGTTGAATGCAATGTGTGTAGTTTTGTCAATTCAATGCTATTTCCCATCTTTTTTGTGTCAGGAGATGAAACCTGTTTTGAATGTTGTTCAGCATTCATTCCTGAAACAATGAGAAACTTAGCTAAAAATTATCGTTCCTTCACCGCTAGGTGGCGCTGGCTATATACGGTGTATGGCTGCCAGTGTCGAAGGTAAACAAAACTGAGGACAGCACAGGATCGTGTCGGCCTTTGAAAACATTTTCAGCACAGATCTTTTGTGTGTGACGTTTTTTTTCATTTATGTAAAAAGAAACTGATAAACGAAAGACGTCATTGCTTCTTCGTCACTGCGCAGCCAGTTTTAGCCGGTACGGAAGGCGAAGCGAATCACTTGGAAGTCGCATTTCAACACTATTGTTTTTCAACATGACTTCGTTCGGAGATAGGAGACTCGCTGAACTACGCGAAGAATGCAGAAAATGAGGAGCAAAGATGGATGGGAGGAAAGCTGATCTTGTCGAAAGGAAGAGAATGAACGCGAGCGATACAGCATACTAAGCATGACCGGTCAGTGCCTGAGCATCAGAAGTAGTTCTGTGGCTCGATAGTAAACTCCACGTTGACCTACTGATCTTGAGCCAGGTCAACACACATTTTATTTGATTTGTATAGTGTCACACACACACACACACACAACACACACACACACAGAGTCTTGGTTACACGACCTTGGGAGGTATTTAAGTATGGTGTGATGTAACCACTTTTTACAAAGCAGCTTTCTCATTTGTGATCCCAAAGACTTTTTGTCAAAAGGCACACAATGACAAAGGTGTTGAATGACAACATCAGACTGAAAATAGGATTTGATTTTTGTTTTAATTATGTTTTTTTCTGCCTGTTACAAACACACACACTCTCTCTCTCTCTCTCTCTCTCTCTCTCTCTCTCTCTCTCATGCACACTCACATGCACTCTCACCCACACACATGATATAGTCTGTACTGTTATTTCTTGCATTTGTTCCGCGGACCCTGAGATCTGTTTCTTTCAACAGAAAATATTTTGCCTCTTTTGTCTTTGGTCACAATTTATATTGACCACTACATATCAATACTTTTTTTAAAAATCTGCCAAGCATGTAATGATGATTTTTCTAGATACATTATGTCAGTATTTAGTACTTTAGTGCTCATGTGGCTGTTACATGTTTCAGTTATGAAGTCAACAGGAGAGCTGAACTTTCAAATACCAGAATCTTGATTTTTCTTCCTTAAGGAATAAAGAATATTCGTAGTTTTGCTAACATGGTAGACCATGGACATTAAATTTCAAAATATACATGTGCTGCCTTTTTATTTGTTTCCTTCTTTAGAAATGGTCTTTCCCCCTTTGTTTTAATAGATCTGAAAAGGCTTTGTGTGACCATCTCGGCTGTAGCAAGGCTTTGTGTGACCATCTCGGCTGTAGCAATGAAAAAAATGTATTTTTGTTTGTGTTTTCCAGGTTGGAAGCGTATGAACACAATGCCAATTTTGGACACGCCACTGCTATGGAGCCAGACTTCAGCATGAAGACTCCAACTATGACACGTATCGTGACATCAATTTGGATTCATCATTGCCTGTTTTCAGACGTGAATGCTTTTGTACATATTTGATTATCAATGTTGCCAATTTTCGAAGAAAGCAAAAGTCTGTATAATGACAGGTATTTATGTTTCTGCCGATGGGCTGCTAATCATTCCACAAAGACAGTTTTTCATACATGCCAAATGTCAGGCGCAAATGAAAAACAGCATTATGTACACTGTTGATATTGAAATAGACCATGATAGTGTAGCTATAGCTGCTCAGTGTGAGTGTGCTGCTGGCATGGGCCCATCAGATCATTGTAAACATGTCACTTCTGTGCTGCATGGTCTATCTGCGTATCAAAAGGAGGGGGCTTCAAGACGCAGGAAACATGCACACAAACATTACAGCGTTTCCACGCTAGGAAACGACCGCATGGGGGGTCACCAGTAAAAGCCTCAGAAATGAAACTGCCTTTCGGGGAAGGAGTTGTATATGACCCCGGCCCAGAGAGCGAAGGAATATGGCCAGCTATCCAAGCCATTTTTTCAACACTTGGAAGGCAATTCCAAAGGTGACTATACATTTATGGTATTGGAATATCTAACCAATTAATAACTAATGAAAACTGCCATTGAAATATGGTTTATTAATTTATTCATCATTGGTCTTATTGCCTTGTTTGTGTGTGAATGAGAACAAAAAAATAATAGAGTATTACACTGCCAAACATCATCATCTTTCTTGATAACAAACAGTACACCATTTGGATGTTTGCTCTCAAGTCA
Organism: Conus ventricosus; assembly: GCA_018398815.1. NCBI lineage: Eukaryota > Metazoa > Mollusca > Gastropoda > Neogastropoda > Conidae > Conus > Conus ventricosus. The sequence continues at coordinate 35,346,943 of CM031604.1, read as the reverse complement.
TGCCATAACCAGTACATTGACCCAAATGAATGTTGCTACAAACAGAAAGAAAAAAATCTTCATGCATACCAATCAAAATTCAAAAACAAAATTAACAAGAAATTAAAAAGATTTAAAAATTTTTTTTAAAGCAAAGATATTTGTATAAATGAGAGAAAGGAGTGAGTGCTTTTAAGATAGGTAAAGGCACGTTGGTCACATGCATCAATCATAATGATTGAAATGAATCTGAACACTTCTCGCCAAACATCAGCTTGCACAGTGATGTATACACTGGACCTCTTATATGGATTGTAAACTTGTTCCCTAACTTGAAATGGATTACAAACTTCATCATCTATATTTTTGCCAGTGTGAATTTGGCCAAACACCTAAAGTTGCTTTAGTTTCAAGCAGCCTTTTTGATTGTATATATATATATATATATATATATATATATATATATATATATATATATATATATATATATATATATATATATATATAGTTAAAACAAGTTAAAAGAGGAATCTTAAAACTATCTACAAATTTGTTTCGAGCGCGTTGCGCTGTCATCAGGATGGTATTTGATTTGCCCACCGCCGATGTTATATAGCGTGTGGGCTCCCGTTTGCGGTTGTTTGCACGTGCGGGTTGGCTGCACGTGTTTTTTTTTTTGGGCTTTCAGGTTTTTGTTTTGGGTGTATTCACTAACAACGATTTCCATTTATGCCTGCAGTTGTTTACACTCGAGTATCTTTTCTGAGGACACAGATTTATCATGGTGTATAGAAATGTTTCTTGACACACTTTGTAATTGCAGCGTCAAAGCTGCGAAAACACAGCCCAATAAGATCTTTAGAAATGGCTGTACTGCCGATTGTGAGAACGCGCAGCCTGAGGACGTCTTTGTTAGCAGCTCTGCCCTGCGGCTAACGAAAACAGAAGGAAATGAGAAAGGAAAGAATGAAGATTTCATACATGCGATAGGTTCGTTACTGTGTGAATATCCCCATGTTACTGTTTTTGTCATTTGTGTCACGTCAAGAACAGTCACATTTATCATGTGTATCACGGTGCTCCGACTAAATCAATCACTGCAGTCTGCTGCTCCAAGATCAAAACTTCATCTGTTACATGGTTCTCTTTATGACAGGAATTTAAGTTTATGACCATAGAGATTTACAATATTCGTTTCAATGGGCAGGATGCAGAATGAATTGTAAAACACCTACCTCACAAGTTGAATAGCGAGATCAGCCAAATGGCGGAAGGTCCACTCGATCAGAAACACGTGGGGGAGCTGCTCCACTTTCTATTCAGGATGTACGGCTCATGCGCAACACTCACAAGTTTGTAAGCGTGATGCCAGTATCACAGACTGATATTAACAGGGGATATGTTCACACACACACACACACACACACACACACACACACACACACACACCGCCTCGATTCTGAACCACAGGACTGCAAATGAAGAATAACGGTCATTGCTGCTGCCCATGGACAAACGTTGGACCTTAAAGCGTCCTGATAGTTAAGGCCTGCGATCACTTTTAACAGTCCCACAATCGGTGAGACAACATGTCCCCCAGTTCAACGGGTGGAAACGCCTCCAACCTTCCATAACCCCTCAACCCCCCACCCTCATCCTAACCCAGGTAAACGACACTGGTCAGCCAACAGTTCTTCCATAACACATGTCAACACCATCAACGTGTCCCAGGGTGGACAGGTCCAGCATTTCTCCTCCTCCAGCTCCAACAGTCAGAAGCATCAAAACATGTTATTCCATCGATTAGTAGGGTTATTCAACATAAATCCAGTCACAAGCTCTATCTTCTTCTTCTGCGTACGCAGGCTGATACTCCTTGCGGACATCCCCTGTATAGAGAGGCAGGTATTAATCCCATCTGCTCAACAAAGGGAGTGGAGTTTTGTCTTTTCTTTTCTTTCTTTCTGCGTACGCAGGCTGATACTCCTGCGGACACTGCCTGTATAGACAGGCAGTGGAGTTTTGTGTGTATGACCGTTTTTTATCCCGCTATTAGGGCAGCCATACTCCATCTTCGGGGAAGGTGCATGCTATGTGTCACGTG
>CM031604.1:35264860-35339860 GCA_018398815.1 Conus ventricosus | reverse complement strand
CATCATCCTTTAGTCTAACGTTAATTAAAGGCTTGGGATTTGAGAAAACTGCTTGTTTAGTAAATTTGCTTTCCCTTCAGGGTCCTGTATTAGGTTATTCTGGTTGTTTCTCAGGTCTGGAATCCCAATGTTGTCCTGTCTCTTACTCCTTATGTAAGACCATAATTTCTTGTTTTGATGATCACCTTCTGAAATCATCGAATTAACATAATTGGAGTGAGCAAGCCTACATTCTCTCTGACACCTTCTCTTAATATGTTTATACCTAACCAGTAATCTTTCTGAATTAGGGTGTAGTTTCAATTTCTTAAAGAAACGATGTTTCCTTCTCAACAAACGTTTAGTTTTTGTAGTAATCCATGGCTGGTGGTTCTTGCTTGAAGTTATTTTAGTAGGTATGTTGTCATCCATAATAAATTCCAAGTTAGTTTTTATACACTTCCAAAGGTCACTGACATTATCTTTAACACTATGGGACCTCAAAAAGACGACTGAAATCATGAGTATCCCTGCGCAATTTTGGTAAGTCTGCTTGGTTCCAGAGTCTGTTTAGGGGGTTTTCTTCGAAAGGGTTGAAAGTTGCTCTCTAAGAGAATTATGTCATGATCACCCAGGCCTGCAATTAATTCCTGATTGCCTAAAGCACCTGGACAATCGGTAAAAAATAAATCCAGGAATGCCTTACCACGAGTTGGTGTTTCAACTGACTGCACTAATCCAAGGTCTTTGGTGGTATCAAAAAACTGAGATTTAATATTTTTACTGTATTGATTACCAAGTATGGCATCTTCACGCCAATCAATATCTGGTAAGTTAAAGTCTCCACCAATCCATAATATTGCCTTCCTATTGGCCAAAACAATGTCAGAAATGTCTCTGCAAATAGACGAACATACATTTTTATCTGAGTCTGGAGGTCTGTAAACTGATCCAACAATGACAGGTCTCTTATTCTTAAAATTAATCATACAAAATAAACTTTCACTATTTTTGCCTTGATATAAATATTCACTGGCTAAGTTCTTCCTAATGGCAATCAAGACTCCCCCACCTCTTTTTCCAAGTCTGTCCTTTCTATAAATATCAAAATCCTCCATTAGAAGTTCACTGCTGGATGTTCCAGTTTCTGGCCAAGTTTCTGTTCCAATTACATCAATGTTTTTTTCGGTGACTAAATTACAGAGTTCTTCCTTTTTCTTGATAAGAGATTGAAAGTTTACGACTATGCATTTAAGTTCATCTTTTTCTCTTAATGATTTGGAGTTCAGCTGCACTTTATGATTTGGGATTTTATCAGTTTTAGAATCAGGGTGGATGCAAACTTAGGACAAAATTTCAAGTTTTCTTTTGGGGATCGGTCTGGTGAGATAGGGTCAAAACGGTTGCTTTCTGAGCTGCAGTCTTCAATAGAATCTTCAAAAAGTCTCGAACTAAAGTTTGGAAGCCCGCAGGTAAAACATGTCCAAGATATATCACTATTGCATAATGCTTCATAGACTGCTGAATTTAAAAACATACATTTAGTGTGATACCATGCATTGCAGACGTCACAGGTAACTGCTTTATGTTTCCATGTGACTCTCAAATTGCAAACTCCGCATGGATATTTTACTTTGGTGGACGGACCAGGATTGAGTTCAATGTCTCCCAATAGCAGGATAAGGCTTAAAAGCCATGATTTAACTCCTCTGTGTCTAACTCTTTTATTCAAACAATTCCTTATCACTGTACTATTTCTGATGTTAATTGAAATCAGGGTTCAAATCTGGGCCTAGTAATAGACGTGAGAACAGTACTTGGCATAGGTGTACACAGGAGGCTAACATGGTTCAGGTTGCACAAAGTTTTATAACCTGCAAAAATGGAACTAAAGGCGTCTACATCTACATCTAAAATTTCAAAATTAAACTGAGTGCTTGGGATATTGTTGTTCCTGTCCCACGTGGAAACAGCAAGGAGAAGTAGAAAACTTTTAACGAAGCCGAGGAACAACACGCCGGTAGCCATCTTGAAAAGCCAAGTAAGAAAGACTCACCTTACCTGAAAGAGTTTAAACACAATTTCATTTTTTTTTTAAATAAAATTTAGCGTTAAACTACCAACAGCCAACAGTGCTGATTATCAAAATTCACGGTTACTCGTATGAGTAAAAGATGTAAGGCGTTAAAGATGTAAAAATGAATTTAAAACGGGAGCTCCAAAAACCAGGCAGTCTCCTCGCGCGCGCGTGCGTCTGAGAGAGAGAGAGAGAGAGAGTGGTTTTTAATTTTCAGTACAGTTAAGATGTAATTTGTTTTATCATTACAATTTCGGACTTTATTATTTTACTTATAAATCTCAAATGCTTCCCTGTTAAGTTTCCTTTATGATTTTTTTTTTATGTCATTCAGATGTTATTTGTATTATTTTCGTTTCTCATTAATTTATTAAGGTTTTTTAAATGTCAGTAAAACAATATGTTAAACTGACAGTAAATATTTTCAGTCAGTCGGTCAATGTGCATGAGTGTGTGTGTGTGTGTGTGTGTGTGTGTGTGTGTGTGTGTGTGTGTCCTATGTGTTTGTGTGAGTGTGTAAATGTGTGTGTGTGTGTGTGTGTGTGTGTGTGTGTGTGTGTACGTGTGAGTGTGTGTGTGTGTGTATGTGTGTGTGTGTGTGTGTGTGTACGTGTGAGTGTGTGTGTGTGTGTGTGTGTGTGTGTGTGTGTGTGTACGTGTGAGTGTGTGTGTGTGTGTGTGTGTGTGTGAGTGTGTGTGTGTGTGTGTGTTGTGTGTTGTGTGTGTGTGTGTGTGTGTGTTGTGTGTGTGTGTGTGTGTGTGTGTGTGTGTGTGTGTCTAATGTGTTTGTGTGAGTGTGTGAATGTGTGTGTGTGTGTGTGTGTGTGTGTGTGTGTGTGTGTGGGGTGTGTGTACGTGTGAGTGTGTGTGTGTGTGTGTGTGTGTGTGTGTGTGTGTGTGTGTGTGTGTACGTTTGAGTGTGTGTGTGTGTGTGTGTGTGTGTGTGTGTGTATGTGTGTGTATGTGTGTGTTGTGTTTGCAGCGCATAAGCTTTGCGTTGCGGATGATGATCATGTAAGAAATGGCCCATGTCCACAGCAGGCGTCATGGCTGACAAGGCCAGTGCAGGATAGGCAGACCGACCACAGCAGCTGCAGGCTAAAGTCTGATCAACGTGTATGCACTCGTTTATATGTGTAAATGTACAAGTGCACAAACTCATGTGTATACCTGGTTACACGCTCCCTCATGAACATACATAGGCTATCTTGTGTTTGCATGTGTCTGTGCAGACTTGCACCGAGGAGCCAGAATGAGCCGTGCTGATGCATGTATTGTCTTTCAGAGGGCATACATGAGACAGGAAACACAAGTGAAACAAACATGCACTCATAGTTTTCATAATTTTACTGAAAGAATCTCACATACTGATTTATTCTGAATAACAAGTCAATCTATATCAAAAGAAATAAAAGCTATCAAAACAAGATTTCGCAATGTCCGGAAGTAATGGTATGGAACTGGTCCTGAGGAAGGACAAAACAAAACAAAACAAAAAAAAAAACAAGAAAAAAAAGAAAATGCCCTCGAACATGTAATGCATTATTATACAAATTATGGATATGGTTTGTTTGTCCACACTGAGCAAGTTGAAATGATGATGTCAATTTGTGCTAAATTGTTCTTTTTGGAAGCGTGCAATTCCAGAGCCTGTTTGTCATCATTTTTTTTCTGTACTCCTATATCAGTAAACAACGCCAATAATGTTATTCATTAAATTTCCATGCTTTGGAGAGAGAGAGAGAGAGAGAGAGAGAGAGAGAGCGAGAGCACAGAACAATATTTAAACTCAAGAGGATTGCTCATCTTGATGACAACAAATTGTTTCACAAGTCTGCACTCACCTCACCCTTTCCCCTCCACAACACAATAATTTAACCTGAAAATTAGCTTCTGGTTATCATACCATTATGCGAAATTACTACATGCATTTCCAACTGATAATGTATAGGTGCAAATATATGTATATATCTTTTGCAATTTTCAAAAATGTGACACAGAAGTTGTACTACAGTTCCTGAAATCTCTGACCCCAATGACAGTTAATCACTATAAATTGCTGAAAAAAAGATGTCACTGGATTTCAACGCAGCACAGAGAGCCCCCACCCCTTCCCACCCCCCCCCCATCATATGGAACAACAGGAACAGGAACAATAATCAACAATATAAACTGAAACAAGACCCTCCATCCCCTGATCCCTTTGTACGGAACAGCAGAAACAGGTAAAAATAATCAACAAAACAAAGTGTCATCCTGACCATGTATAAGACCAAGAAAAGACGATACAAAGAAAATCATTTTCCTTTAAAAAGTCACTGTCTCTGTGATAATCACAAAAATGTTGTACAAAAACTAAGACTATCACTCTTTTGTACATCCTTTGCAGTTCTGGGCTATGAAGCAAGACACTGCATGGTGTGCCACCATAACTGAATTTTAACCAAGCCTGTATACTGATCATTGCAAGTTCAAATCCTGTGGGCAAACGATATGAAAATGAGCCTTCTTGCTGCTGCCTTGGTTCCCCGCTTGTTCACTTTGGGGGAACAACGAAGTCACATTTACGAGCAAAGCTAATTTTGAGTCCCCGGTGCCCAGTTAAAAAAGAAAAGGGGTTAACATCCACAACCACCAGTTGTCTATCCACGAAGCAGATCACTGTGCTATTGTGGCGACATATTACAAAATGGGTAATTTGTTGTAATCTGTACGGCTGTAAAGCACGTTGAAACGAAAAAGATACACCCCAAGGTGAGGGTAGGACCCAGAAAAGCACTGTCCTAAACTGCCGAACATACCAGCTGGAAGTAATCCTGCACCACCCTTGGAAGCCCGCACTGTGTTCACATAGGGTGCAGGCCGTATCAGTAAAATCACTGTGCTGTGTTCACATAGCGTGCAGGCTGTATCAGTAAAATCACTGTGCTGTGTTCACATAGGGTGCAGGCCGTATCAGTAAAATCACTGTGCTGTGTTCACATAGCGTGCAGGCTGTATCAGTAAAATCACTGTGCTGTGTTCACATAGGGTGGGAGGCCGTATCAGTAAAATCACTGTGCTGTGTTCACATAGCGTGCAGGCTGTATCAGTAAAATCACTGTGCTGTGTTCACATAGCGTGCAGGCCGTATCAGTAAAATCACTGTGCTGTGTTCACATAGCATGCAGGCTGTATCAGTAAAATCACTGTGTTCACATGGGGTGCAGGGCATCAGTAAAATAGTAATTGTAAAGACACTTGAAACCAAAAGACAAATTTATCCCCCTGGCCAAAAGATGAACCCAAATATTTCTCCTAGCAAGACAATATACAGGAAGCCTACATGAAAACAGCATTTACTGCCTCTCAAGCCACAGGTATTCCAGCAGAACAAACTCTGGGCAATCGCCTCGGCTACAAACATGAAATATGTTTATGAAACTTGAAAGCACTCTAGTCGCTCTACGCTTGTTACTGCTCTTGCTGTGTTGCATATGTATTGTATGTAACTGTGATGAAAGACTTGTTAAAGAAACCAAAACTTAAGATCACACACAAGTACAATAACTCTTGCTCCCATGATGAGATAGTCACACCCCCATAACTCGAGCAAGAGTTACCCTTCTTGTTTGTTTTGTACGTTTACTGTTCCCTGCTTCATTAAGTTTTCATTTCAAAAGTTAAAAGCCAAAATTACTAGTGAATCAAGTTGTGTGCCAGGTTCTCACTGGTTCTTAAGATTATTTGTGCAAATCTTGTCAGTCAGTGCAACAACTTTATAACCACCACTCTCAGTTGAAGCGACAGTACATAGCTGTTGTACACGAAGGTTTATAGCCACCCCATCTTGTGGTTGTGAAATACTGGCTGTCACATATTTTCTGTTTTCACCTACAGAATTCTTACAACTGACTTTCTCTAAAAAAATTTTGAAAAAAAACAATCATTATCGCTTTCACGGTTTCTTTTCAACAGGCCTGAACTTGCTTGTCATCATGTTTAAATTACACAACCTGATAGCTGAGAACCTACTACTAAACAATATGTAATTTATATATAATATATATATATATATATATATATATATGTGCTGTCATAATCACAAAGATATATAACTACTTGAACTGTGCATCCATAAACAGCAGAAAATGTCCTGCAAGATTGCTTAGTACATGATGTATCTTTTTGAAAGAAAAAAAGCAAAAAACAAATAAAGAAAAAAAAAAAAAAAAGGGGAACAACCTGGCATACACTTGCAAAAGAACTAAAATATAAAAAAACCCACCTCACTTTCACTGGAAACATGAATCTAAAGTTTGTCTATTATCACTCGTGCCTGCAGACAAGGACAGGGCAGTGGGCGTGGTGGACGACGCCGTCGCTGACGCTGCCCATGACGGTGCGTCGGAGGAGCCCAAGCCGCGTGTGCCGATGACAATCATGATCCCACCGTGTTTCTCCTGGTATGCCACAATGGCATCCCAGACGTGCTTGCTGGTTGAAGGTACTGCATGGAATTCGCCCGTAATCTGTGAGACAGCGAAGCACAAACCGCATGTAAGCCACCTGCACTTGCAGCTGTGCCTGTTCATGTTGGGATGGAAGTGTAACGTCCATCACTATTTTTCCCCTTCATGACCACATACTCTAAGACTGTAATTCTTTTTTTTTGTCTTATTACAAAATTCACGAGTAACTGAAGACCAAAGGTTTACCTGCTTCCTTCTTTAAAGATATGTCAGATTGGACATTTCCTGCATAGAAATCATACAAACATCTCTGATTTCCAAGCCCTCCGACCTCACCTCCTCTTCCTTCCTTGCCCCATCAAACACACACACACTCACACACACACATACACACACACACGCACGCGCACACACACAAACCTCTGCTACGGTCGTATGTCATTTAAGCCAATATACACTGTTTTATGTCTAAAAAAATGTCTTTCTGTTCAAAGGTAATCCAGAACTAAAAATTTTTTTTCTACTATGGTGATCTGGTCCACTACCTTGACAGGAATGGAAAAGTGTTGCCTTCAATTTTCACCAATAAAGACAAGTTTCAACAGGAAAGTTTTTGTTGCTGGTTCAGTAACATAAATTACCTCAAGTAGAGACCCCATGTATTTACGAAGTACAAAAGTAACACAACTGTGGATAATCTTACAGTGGAAATTGGCTCTGCCAAGGAAAAAAAGTTGGCTGTAAATCATGAAGTTTATATCTTCTGATCCAAAGATACTAGATCTAGCACTGGTCACTTTTCAGACTTTGTATGGCATATAACTTTTGATGAAAAAAAAAAAAAGACAAATCTTGAACAGACTGCCTATATCCATCAAAGTAAGTACACTGTGACATACCCTGTACAGTCTACCTATACATCAATCTGTATTCCATACCTTCCAGCCTGACTTCCAGCAGTCTATGCACTCATCTATCAATCCACTCGCGTGTCAAACCATTCTCCCACCCAACCATCCATCCATCCATCCAACTGCACCACTGTGTTTGTTTTTATGCAAATCGTATGAAGATAAGATAAGATAAGATAATGTTGCTTATAGCCCAGCCGACAATCGTATGAAGGAGGGTTATAGTGTCTCAGAATCTTATAACAACCATGGTGTTTAAATCAATGCAAACTATCTAGACTGCAGAATATGAGCAGTAATCAAAAGTGGGCTAGACCCTCACTTACCCCTTAAGCGATGAAATCTACTGACAAGAGGCCTCCTGAATGATTCATTGAGCTTTTTGTTGATAGGTTATCTTCTCTTGCAAGGAAAATGTGTTCAGTGCCCCAAACTGCATTAAACCTGACATTAGTGGCAATAAGACATCAGAACTTCATTAGACCTGACATTTGTGACAAGTTTGAATTTCTCATCCAGACTTCAAATATACATGCATTCTATGACTGAGTGAAAAATCCAACCATCCGTAAGTAAACTGTCATAACTATCCATCAATACCAGAGTGAGACAACTTGAATATGTTCATATATCAGTGACACCTTTAATCATTTCTGTTCTTATGGTCATGTCTCTCTCTCTCTTCTTCTTCTTCTTCCTAAAATACTGGTTCACTCAAAAACGAGTAGGTCACCAGCGCGCATGTTAAAAAGTAAAATAAAATAACATAAAATAGTGCGACTCAGACTGTTGGCCCCTGGAGCAAATTTTGGCAACAAGGGGTCGCACTCGATATTCAAGAAGTAAAAGCAATGGCCAAATTCAGGCCCAGGTAACAGTAAAATATCTGGGGAAGTTAAAATATAAAATCGTCAATATGCAGATCTCAAAACTGTCGTATCAATTTGTTTTTAAATGAGATTGCATTTGTGGCAATCTTGATGGCACCCAGCAGTGAGTTCCACAGCCGTACAGAACTAGGATAAAATGAATGTTAAGTGGCTGTCAATATTTGATGCAGGTATGGTATAACACTGACCGCCACTCCTGGTGCTACTTTATTTTAATACTAGCTGTTCCATTGGAATATCAATTACTTTAGCTCTGCCTTTAAAGAAGATGTTAAGTTTGATAAAAGCTCTTCTCTCTTCAAAGGGGTTTCCATTCTAATTTCCTCATGTTCTTCCTAGTATTCCCTTTTCTCTGATGTGGTTCCCTGTTACGAACCGTGCTGCTCTCTTCTGAATCTTTTCGAGGTTATCAATGTCCTTTAGATGGTAAGGACCCCAAACTGAGCAACCATATTCCAGTACTGGTCTAACAAGTGTTTTGTAGCAGTCGTCTTTAACCTTTTGGGGGCAGTCATTGATATTCCTGTATAAGAAAGCTAAGATGTTATTTGCTTTCTTACATACTAAATTGTAATGTTCTTTCCATTTGAGACGACTATCTATAATCACGCCTAAATATTTTGCAGCATTAGTTTCTTTAAGAATAGTATTATGGATAGAATAATCTGATCTAATTGGTGAGCGTTTGTTACATATACGCAACACTTGGCACTTTTGGGGATGAAATTCCATTTTCAAGTTCTTTCCCACTCTTGTAAAGCGTTTAGATCTTCTTGTAGAATGCGTGTATCATTCTTGCTTCTGATTGTTCTATATACTAAGCTGTCATCTGCAAAAAGCCTTATAGTAGTTCCAGGAGAGAGATGTCTACTTATGTCATTTATATAAATTAAGAAAAACAAGGGCCCCCGAACAGTTCCCTGTGGTAAAACCTGACAAGACTGGTTTACAATGGGATGACGACCCTTCCACAACTACTTTCTGCGTTCTCCCAACGAGGAATGATCTAGCCCATTTTAGCAAAGAACCGCCAATGCCGATGTGTTCTAATTTAAGCAGCAGGCCTCATGGTCAGCAGCAGGGTCTCTCTCTGGGTATGTTGATGATGCAAGTTTACCAGCTGTTGTTTCTATATCCTCTTTCAGCATAAGAATATTATGTAGTACATAACTGTGTGTATATGTGTTGTTGTTGCTGTTCTTCAATTAACGTCTTTTCACTAAATGTAATATTAGACAAGGTGAGTGTGTGTGTGTGTGTGTGTGTGTGTGTGCGCGTGTGTGTGGGGTGTGTGCATGTTTGAGTGTGTGCATGCTGCGTGCGTGCATGAGTGCATGCCCGCATGCGTGCGTGTGCGTATGTGTGTGTGTGTGTGTGTGTGTGTGTATGAGGAGAAACTCTAAGTAAGAATTAAACTGTAAAAATAAAGGAGAAAAAAAAAAAAGACATCAAAAGTAAAAACAAAACAACAGCAGAAAATAAGATCATGAAACAGCAATTTTACAGGATTGAGCCAACTGGGATTAACATAAGAATTTGTACAAAATTTAAGAGAGAATGGTATCCTGGAATATGCACTTTGAAGCATCCTTTTTAAATTCTGACAAATCGGAATCAAAGTAGGGGCAAAAGTATAGAACATGTGTTGTTGTACAATTAAACATTGATGCCGCAAGCACATCGAATATTCTTGACATATTTTGTTCTGAATGCATTTATTTTTTAATTATTTTTCTCATATTTTTAATACATTCCCCATTTTCTTCATCTTCAATTTTTTTTTCTTCTAAAAGTTTAAATCTTTGCCAAGTCATGACTAGAACGACTGTAGAATTGTTAGCCTGCACTTGTTTTCCCCACTGCTTAATTGTTCTGCATTTATTTTTACTGAAATAATAAGGAAAGAAATTGTTTACTGTGTCTTGGATATAATCCTATGTTTGTATTACGGTTTACTGGATTTACTGAGGAAGCCCTTTTTAAAAGATTACTTGCTCGAGAGTCATACAACAAAGTATCGAAGAGTCGGGTTTGTGTATTCAGGAGAGAACACTTTCTTTGTAGTATTCCTCAAATATTTCAAAAGAGGCTCTTTGTAAGATAGAATATCCTTCATGTAAGCTCAAGGGAATATAAATAGTAGCCGTGTTGTCAGAATTGTTTGCACCTGCTCGAGCAATCCTGTCAGCCCATTCATTTCTGGATATGAAGTAATGGGAAGGAACCCAACAATAATTAAGTGTGTGTGTGTGTGTGTGTGTGTGTGTGTGTGTGTGTGTGTGTGTGTGTGTCTGTGTGTGTGTGTGTGTGTGTCTGTCTGTGTGTGTCTGCGTGTGTTAATACAGATATTTTTAGTCTGTATGTTTTCTTTTCAATATTATCACTGTTCTTGTTATAATCAGATCCATATTGTGTAATAGTGTTCCCTAGTATCTGAACGGACAAGGGCCAGAGAGAAAAAGCATCTTCCTCCTCATCTGTTAAGGGTAAGGTAATGCTGCTAATAGCCCAGCCCACCGCAAAGGGTTCCTTATCTATTACTCTTGGGAATAAAGATTCTCTCTCTCTCTCTTTCACTTTCTCTCTCTCTTCTCTTTCTCTCTTTCAATAATCCATCTGCACAGTTACCTACTAACAGTCCACAGATCAGGCAACCTTTTGATCTACCCATCTGTTCACCCATCTGCTTTCTGTCATGTCCATGCATCAGTGTATCCATTTATGCGCTGAGTGAGACAAAGACTTAATCGTATTTTTAAAAAAACCCAAACAAACAAAGAAAAAAAAGAGAGACAAAGACCTGATCGTCAAAAAAGAAAAAAGAAAAAAAAGGAAAGAAAGAAAGAAAGACCTGATTGTCAGCCATGAGCTTGGTGTACTTGGCCTGCAGATCCTTCAAGGCCGCTTCGTCCTTGGCCTTCAGCTCCTGCACGTGGGCAGGGCTGGGCCTGGCAGACAAAGGTTCAAGGTTCAAACATTTATTTACCTGCACTCCCTTCGGAGTAAGGCATGAAGTGAAAATATTACTGACAACCAAAACCTCACAAAGTCAATGGAGCAAAACACTAAGCGCAAATTTGTTTGTGGCTGGACACCACACTTGGCATAAAGAGAAAATGTTACAATGAAAACCTCACAAATACAAAGTCAATGTAGTGATAAAGTAAGCGCAATTTGTTGTGACTGGGCATAAAGAGAAAATGTTACAATGAAAACCTCACAAATACAAAGTCAATGGAGCAATAAACAAAGTGCCGTTTGTTGTGACTGCAGCAACTGAATTGCAAAAGTAACAAAGACTGTATGGCAACATTAACAAATTCAATCACTTAACTTTTATTAACATAAATTGACTTGGATTTAACACGGTGTCCCTGCAATCAGAAATAGTCGGCAAAAACAATACACTGATTAGAATAAAGTGTATTTTCCACATATGGTCTGCGTTTTTAAATCTGCATATCTGGGGTATGGCACAAGATGATCCTTGGCCTCTTATCCTCCCTACAAAGGTGTTGGATCCTCCGTCTCTAACCGTCTATCATTCCATCCGCCCGCCCAACTGTGATTTCTCCCCCTAACATGACAGACATACACACAAAAGTGTCACTTTATCTTTACAGTGAGACGATCACTTGAAAACTGACCAATCCCTCATGTACTGTATTCTACAATGCTCTGAACTATGCTGTATTTTATTCTATTGTGTCACTTTCTTGTCACTAATGATCTGTCTGCTTGATACTAGGGCTGATCTCCTTAGGAAGACAGCATCAGCATTATGCGGCACTACCAGAGCTTCAGATTGTTGGCGCGCCCGCGCCATTGGCGCATATTTTATCAGAATGACGCGTAACAGTCAGTGTGTATGCGCCAGCCTGGCGCGTCATAAAAATCGCCAACTTGTCTCGATCCTCGGTCTGTCGGTACCAAGCCACACCAGGTCCAAGCACATGTGGCCACACAACGGAGTATAGTACCCAAACTGGCACCTTGCTGCCTTGCCTAGCATCGCTGTGTGTGATTGGCTGACAGCCAAGCACAACAACCAATCAGCGAACATCTATCAGTTTTACCTTGCAAAGGCGAAATCGTCTGGGTCCAGAAATCGTCTGACTTTTCAACACGTGTGGAATCGAGTCATCGTTCTGCTAAAGACAAGATGCCACCGAAGAAAAAGCTCAAACAAAGTGAAAACCAGTGGCAGCTGACTTTGTCAGCAATGTTTTCAAAGGATAAAACGAGTGGTAAGTGTTTACTTTTTATCTCTTAGCTGAAAATTGAAGCCATCATTGTTTTTCTCTCCCTTCTAGTCTCTCTCAGCCAGCCGGCACGTGTATTTCCCCCACTCCCCTTTCGGCTTTCCACTCCTCCCTCCCGCACTCCATTGTCTTTCTCTCCTTTCCCTTGTATCTTATCTCAGCAAGGCGGCATGTGTATCCCCCCTCCCTCCCCTCGCCCCACCCCACCCCCCTCCTCCAGCGTTTAGTGGGTCAGTCATCCAGCAAACTGCCACCGCTAAAAATAGCTAAGTGCCATGAACACATCGCGAGGAAGATGGGGTGGGAAAAGGGAAGAGAGAGAGAGACCAAGCGGAGAAGAAGAAAAAAGAGGGAGGGGGGTGTTGGACAGTACACACACATACAGACACACACACACACTCTCTCTCTCTCTCTCTCTCTCTCTCTCTCTCTCTCTCTCTCTCTCTCTCTCTCTCTCACACACACACACACACACACACACACACACACACACACACACACACACATATATATATATATGTATATATATATATATTAATATATACACCTGGGAGGGTCAGAAGAGCACCAGCACTGAGCCTTTTATCAACAGAGAAGAGGCCATGGATGAGTGGAGACTTCTGAAGAGAACAGTCCTGAGTGAGCAGTTCCCTAGAGACGACTTTGTGACTCTGTGGCAGGCCATCTGCAAGTTCTACCCTGAGGACTTTCCAAACCTTAAGAAGCTGACAGCCTGTGCTCTGACCTTGCCTGTCCACACAGCAGATTGTGAAAGGTCCTTCTCGGTGCAGAACTACATTCACACCCAGAGGAGAAGTGCCCTCACAAACACACATTGTGACCAGCTGATGAGGGTGTGCATTGATGGACCTAGCTTCCAGGACATGCCCTTTATGAGTGCAGTGCAGGTGTGGGCGGAAAAACGCAGGCGGTACCTGTTCAAGGACTAGGTGAACATACCTTTGATTGTCAATGACCCATCTTTTTCAAAATTGACCCATCATTTTGCATGGCTATGGGTCATTGGCCCATGATGTCTGAAAACAATCTGAAGCTCTGCACTACCCACTTTTTTCTTCTGTCCTGCATTGGTCTTCATCTCCCTGTTAAAGCAGCTTCCTGCAGCATTGCCTGGTGATGGAAGAGCCTTCCATAGCACAACTGGCATACACAGTATCACCCTGCTCCATCTCCTCAACTCAAAGATAAGCAATCAGCCCATTGCTTGAGAAAAGAGGATGCTAGTAAATACTTTCGCGAGCCAGATTTAAACCACAGACCGTGGTCGTTCTCCCTTTCTGGGAATACACTTTGTCAGCTGGCAGGGTTGCCATTAACACACACAGGTGCATCCCTGACTTTGAAGATTAGGAACGCTCCACTTTCTTCATGATGGGGGAGTTTCAGGTGGATCCACTTTACTTTGAGCTGGACAAGGGTGACAAATGACCCATTCTTTACCGAGATATCTACTTCACATTTCGTGTCTTTTATAATGTTCACAATAAGACAGGGTGGAGGGGAACGGTGAACGAAAGGGAAGGGGGGGAGGTGGGGGGGGGGGGGGGGGGGGCAAAAGGTGGGGATTGGTGGGTCCTAAGCTCCCAGACACCCCCACCTCCCACCCATTTGCCTCTGAACTTCAATAAAAGTTGGGATAGATTTACACATGTACATGTAATAAAAAAGACATCATGTCACTCTTCCTGGAGAGGCTTCGAATACACCTGAAAAATTTACAAGGCTTCGAATATACCTGAAAAATTTACATCTCATTCAGCGTCTGGCAACCCCCCCCCCCCCAGCCCCCTGACCAGGGTGTTGCCACTGGACCTCACCCAACGAAAGCCTCTGGGCCCGGCCTCAGCTGGGACACCCCCTTCCATATTTCATTAAAATGAACCGTTCCTTTATGAGTTTTTGTCTTTAACAACCTTCATTTCAAGGAATGTCTTATTTCTTTAAAACCCTTACCTTCACCTCTCCTCCCTTCTCCTCCACCTAACCCCCTCGCCCCATCTAACCTCCTCCTTCTCCCCCCCCCCCTCCCCCTGTTTTCTGATTCGTCCCCTTGGCTTGAAAATCTGCTTACGCCACTGAACATACAATGCATTAGGTTAACAGCCTACTAAACTGTATTCCACAGTTGTATGCTAAGTACTAGCAACATTCTAGAACATGCAAATGCAACCATACTTTAACAGGTAGAGTCAAAACATGCTATGGTATGTGTGAGAGGATTACAGTGCACACTGGACGTTAGACATTCCATACTGCGCAAACACAGACACTGAATATGGTTGCTGATCCTTTGTGCCAGTTGTTCTTCACTGTAGAGTCAAAACATGCTATGGTATGTGTGAGAGGATTACAGTGCACACTGGACGTTAGACATTCCGTACTGCGCAAACACAGACACTGAATATGGTGGCTGATCCTTTGTGCCAGTTGTTCTTCACTGTAGAGTCAAAACATGCTATGGTATGTGTGAGAGGATTACAGTGCACACTGGACGTCAGACATTCCGTACTGTGCAAACACAGACACTGAATATGGTTGCTGATCCTTTGTGTTCTTCACTGCTGGATGAACAAAAATCTTTTAGTCATGCACAGGAATGACAGGAGAAAAAAAAAAAAAACATGTTGCCATCTGGACTGGACATTACAGTACAAGAACTCACCACCATCCATAGGGTGGACACTGGGCCAGCCTTCAGTGACAGTGATGACATGTAGATTGTTCTCGGGCTTGTGGGAATTCTTGAGGTAATCTGAACAAACAGACAATAAAAGAATGTCGAAATCTTCCCACGCTGTGTAAGCTGCACACACTTAAAACTCACACATACATACATGCAGAGCCAATCCTGCGACCATACTCATATGCTCACATATGCATGCGCGCACGCATGTGCACACACACACACACACACGGACTCGCTCCAAGATGGCGGACACAGTTAGACACTGAGATCAAGGGTCTGCTGATATTTCCTCAAAACTGCATTAATATGATCAGGCTGACGAGATCCAGAAGCATGGGCAGCCGTTCAGCTACAAAACCCATGAATGAGCAAGAAAACAGCGCCAAGAGAGTTGACAACGTGGAAAGCGCCACGAAGAAGAAGCTGATCCGATCAGCGCGCAAAGCTGCCCAGCGCGTACGTGAGGAGGACAAGGGAGACGCCAGGGAAAATCGACACAGCTCTACATCGGACACAGTGAGTGTGATCGATGAAATGAAAATATGATAATCGGTCTATGTAATCGTGTGTCAAGCCTCGAAAACACGATACACGAACAGAAAAAGATGATTGAAAATATGATTGCATCTAGAGTTGTCATGACAACAACAGTTTCGGACGATCATACTCAAACTGATAATCCTACCTGTCCCACGTACGCTGAGATCGCAAAATCGATCCCTACTGCCCCACAACATCCCGGCGACAAAAGAAAACAGAAGACAGAACAAAAGAGAAAGAAAAATCTAAAGCAAAGGAGGTTGGAAAAAAAACTTATGAAAAATGACGTCAACGATTCACATGACGTAAACGACCAGGAAAAAAGAAAACAGAATTCTATTAGGCCTAGATCAAAACAGAAAGAAGAGAAACAAGATTTACCTGTAGTTGCCATGCTCCACGACTCAGTAATGAAAGGAGTGAATGGGAGAAGACTGGGCCGCTCATATGGCTTTGAAACAACGGTTTGCGAAGCGTATAGGACTGAAGACCTTCCTCTGATGCTTCAGAAACTTCCATCCTCTGACGAAAAGCCAGCTGACGCAGTGGTTATCCATTCCGGACTAAATGACATTCAGAGAAGGGATCCCAAACTAGTCAGCAAAATGTTCTCAAAATGTGTCGGAGACTTCGCCACTACTCACCCTGAAGTTAAGTCATTGTGAGTAAACTCGCACCGGTCAAAGATTTCGAACTCAACACGAAACGAGAGCTTTTTAATGCCTTGACAACAACAGAGCTGTTCAATATCAAAAACGTTTCATTTGTCTCACACTCCAACCTGCATCCTAGCAACCAGACACACAGAGACGGCATCCACCCAACACCTAGGGGGTCAAGTGTCCTTGCAGGAAACGTTGGACGGCATGTCAGGGAGCTGTTCTGGGAGAAACCAAAGAAGACTGCCAGACTGCGGAAGCAGAAACACCCCAGAAACTATCAACAAGACTTCAGAGGTCACCAGCCCTTCCCTGGAACCAGAGGTCCCTGGTGGAACATGTTTGATGTCCTTTGCCCAGAGTGGTTCTAAATCAACAACTGAGAGACATTTAGTGCAGTTTTTGAGGAAATTTTAGTTATGAACTCTGTTCCTCCCACCTTAAGCGATACATTTTCTTGTTGTTCTTTCCGTTATCCGAACATTTTCAAATTGTATGTATTTTATCTAAGTGAGCTACAAGTCCACATTAATTTTGACAGTGAATTCATTTCCCCCCCTTAACTATTTCCCCCCCTCCTGTTTTGTTCGTCATTTCTAAGTCAGAAAGCAATTGTATTTAGCTTGCTTTCGCACCCCTGCCTGTTTTCATGATGTCATCTATGAAAGTTATGCAATGGAATGTTAGATCTGTTTCCACAAATTTGCCTTATCTCGTTCAACATCTGGCGAATAACATGTACCAAGCACTTATTTTTACAATCACTCAACGTGAAAAAGAACAAACTGCCCAAACTACCAGGTTATTATTATCCACCCGTGTATGAGCAAGTTGAGGTACTTCTAAAATCAGTGCAGCTATATATATTAAAGAAGGGATAGATTACAAAGTACGCCCCTCCCCCTGCACCAAATAATACTCACGGTTTACATTTGTGTGCAGCTCAAGTAAAATTTAATGAAAATCATACAATAAACGTAATTTCTGGGTACTTACCTAAAGGACCCAATGAATTTAACACAGAATGGTTACATACTCTTCAAGATAAAGAAAAGTGGCTGATAGCAGGGATTTTAACGCTCATTCCCATTCTGGGATAATGATTGTGCATCAGTTACTAGTAACCGCTTTGTTGAAAATATCGTTGATTCTTGTTTATATATGCTTAACGATGGCCGCATCACTAGAATTCCGGACATCTCAACACACAGGGCATCAGCAATTGATTTAACTTTGGTATCTCCTTTGCTAGCCCCAGAATGTAGCTGGGATACCTTTAATGATACTTTGGGTAGCGATCATCTTCCCATTATTATAACATTTAATGAAATGACAGAGTCTTATGAATCTCATGTAGACAAAATTCCAAAATATAATTATAAACTTGCTGACTGGGAGAAATTCAAAAGTAGTCTGGATGCTTGTCATACTGAAAGTGTTGATACTGATAACATAGACCAATTATATTCATACTTTACTTGTGCCATTCTTAGAGCTGCTGATGTAGCAATTCCAAAGTTCCATCCAGTCAAATCAAACAAACATTCAGGAAATGTCTGGTGGACACCAGCCTGTGATGCCGCCGTAAATAAGAAGAAATCAATGTTTAAGATATATCTAAAAGACAAATCACCAGAGAATCTAATTGCTAAAAGAAAAGCAAATCATCATAGCAATATGGTAATAGCGCAGGCGAAAAGGCAATACTGGTCCTCTTTCTGTACAAATGAAATTTCAAACCATACAGATCTCCAAAAAGTTTGGAAAAAGTTTCATGAAATGAAAAAAGGTGTAAATTTGCCATCTTGTCCTATAAGACTGAAGAACAAAGAATTTCCGTCAAACTCAGAAAAGGCAGAATTATCGCTGATATGTTTTCAGACTCTATGCGTCTAGAAGGCCTGGCCCATAAAAATAAAACATATAGAACTGAAGAAGAAGGAAAAGATGAATACAAAGATCCAGTTAGTGACAACAATCACTTCATCAATGCTCCAATTACTTTTGATGAAGTCAAAGATGCACTTATATCTCTTCCCAATAAGAAATCATCTGTAGGATTAGATATAGTTTCTAATGATATGCTTAAACACTTGCCAGATAACTTTGTTTTATTGTTGCATAAATTGTTTCAGAAATGTTGGGTTGAGGGTGTTATGCCAGAACACTGGAAACAGTCTGTCACCGTTCCTATTCTAAAGCATGGTAAAACTCCAGTGGACAAACATAGTTACAGGCCAATTGCTCTAACCTCACATACATGTAAACTTCTGGAAAGGATTATTTTAAGAAGATTGGTTCATTATTGTGAAGTAAATAAAATCATTCCCATTAACCAAGCAGGTTTCCGGAAAGGCAGGTCTGCAATCGATAATTTGGTGAAACTTACAACAAACATAAAACAACAGTTTGCGAGAAGAAAAAACGTTATTGCAACTTTCTTTTGATATCAAGAAAGCCTATGACCAAGTCTGGCATGCCAAGCTTCTTATAAGCTTAAACAGACTGGTTTATCGGGTCATCTATACCATTTCATTAAATGCTTTTTGAGTAAAAGAAGTAACAAGTTAGAGTAGGGAATTCATATTCAAATTTTAGATCTCTTCACATGGGCTTGCCACAAGGTTCCGTAATTGCACCTCTGTTATTTAATATCTTGATGAACGATTTGCCATCACATTTGTCAAAACATGTAGTATTAGTACAATATGCAGATGATATCTGTATATGGATGAATGTTATTATGAAAAGAAATACATCTAAAAGGGCATTAAACTATATCAAGAAGCTATATCAAAGGGAACTTGATAAAATAAACAATTATATGGTCACAAATGGTCTTGCATTATCTTCAGAAAAGACTCATATGTTAAAATTGAAAACGAAACAATTCAGTACAAGGATTCTGTAAAATTTTTGGGTTTGTTTCTTACAATAAAGCTAACGTGGAACGCTCATATCAACCATATTGTGACTAAAGCAAGAAAATGCTTAAATTTTTTAAAAGTAATAAGTAAACAATACTGGGGACAAGACAGCAAAATTTTGAAACATCTTACCACAACATTAATTCGATCAAAATTATCCTATGGACAAGAAATATTTTTTAGTGCTCCAAATTATTTACTTAAGAAACTTCAAAGTATCGACTGCAAAGGATACAGGCTTGCTCTTGGTGTACCCTTTCACGCATCAACCTCCGGAACTTATAAAGAAATTGGAGAATTGCCTTTGGATGAATATCGAAATCTTGCATGTGCAAAGTACGTTCTTAGGACCTCAACACCTGACAACTTTGTCTCGGAAGAAGTACAAATAAAATCAGAAATAAATTATCCTAAACGGGCCAGACAGATATCTTCATTAAAGCCAATTGGCTCATATGTATCTGACTTACTTAAAGAGTCGGAAATAAATCCACAGTGTATTGATGCACAGCAAGTAGTTTCTCCTTACCCTAACTGGGAGATGAATAAACCACATTTTGATATCAATTACACTGATGTGAAGAAGAATGAGAATCCAAATATTATGCAAAGTGAAGTCCGATTTTACCTAGAGAATAAATACCCAAATCATTTAAAGGTATAACACAGATGGCTCACTCTTAGATGATCATCGTGCTGGTTCAGGTTTTGTTATACCAGCTTTAAAAAAAGAAAAGTCCTACTTCATTGGTAAAAATCGATCAATATTTACCGCCGAACTCGTTGCTATACTTATGGCTCTTACTTACATAGTTGATCTTCCGTTGAACATTAATTTTCAAATTTTATTCTGCGTCGATTCTCAGTCAGTACTGTATGCTTTACGTTCATTTGATTACAAGAAAAAATCCAAAATGATCAAAGAAATCAATCAAATGATTAACATTTTAAGTTTAAAGGGAACCAATATCACCTTTTGCTGGGTTCCTTCACACGTTGGATTATATTCAAACGATTGTGCTGATAGAGCCGCAAAAAAAGGTGCAAGGCAAGACAGGAATCAATAGAAATAAACATCCCATTATCCGTTACAGAAGGGTGTCATTTACTAGAGCAAGCATCGTGGAACAAAGTTTCAAAATCTCTCCATAGGAAGGAGAAATTCTCTGGTCTCTTACTGAATTCGGTTAGTTTAACAAACAAAATAGCTGTGAATTATAGCAACAGTTTCCAATTTAGACACATTACTTCGCTCTCTTATAGGATAAAGCTTAATGCCTTCAAAACAAAATTCAGCAAGAATGTTAAATGTCTGTGCGGTGAACAAATTTCAAACCAACACATTCTTCTGGAATGCAGAGATTGAGACCTATTTTACCGCTATTTCTGAAAGTTCTCTTGACAGTATTCTTGAGAATTTTAGTTTGTTGTTTGATTTTGCGAAGTGTTTACTACGCAGTCCTATGGGACATTTGTTATAGTTTGTGTTATGATTCAAAATAGTTTTTTTAAAGTTGGCTTTCCCATACCTTTTTTTTTTTTTTTTTTTTTTAATTGCAAATATTGTAAAGATGCTTTTTTGTTTTTTTTGTTTTTTTTTTTTTTTGTTTTTTGTATATGATTGCAAGATGACCCACCCACCTCCTCATCATGCTTCCCCTCTCCAAATCCTTTCCCTTCGTCTAATATCACTTAATGTGGAAAGACGTTAAATTGAAGACAACACAACAAACACACACACACACACACACACACACACACACACACACACACATACACACACACACACTTATATGCATGTAATGTCTTCTGCATTAATTTCTTGATCATCTTGGTATAATAATTTTTTAAAAAATGCTTGTAAGTACACACACATGTACTTGAGAGGTTCCTACAATTTTTCTCCAGTGAGTTTCATGTATGTTTCCAACAACTTTTCTAAAGTTAAGCATTAGTTTTTCAGCATTGTGGCTGGGTTAATACTGGTTTATCAATCTACTTCAAGCAGAAAAAAAAGAAGAAAAAAAGAGGGGTTGGAGAGATATAAAATCCCTGTTGTGAAGAGAAACTTCTTTTGACTTACATGGGTTTTGTACCTTTTGCTTTGTAACTGTAAGGGAAGGTGTGTGTGTGTGTGTGTGTGTGTGTGTGTGTGTGTGTGTGTGCGCGTGCGCAAGAGTGTGTCTGTGCGTGCCTGTCTGTGAGATGTGTGTAGTATGAGTACTGACAGTGGGAGGGAGGAAGCTCAAAAAAGTACGATCAGCAGATGACAACAAAACCACCCACACACTGCAATGACTTTCACTCAGACTCATATGACCCCTGTAAAACAGCCTGGATCTTTTCAAAATATCAATATAACTTTATTTAATATAAATACTGTAAATATGATTTAATTTAATATAAATATAAACACATTATAGCAGCATGTTGCACATTTTGACCTCCATCTGCATCGTTTCCTCCACAGCACATACCAGTTCCGTGTGCGTGTGTGTGCGTGTGTGCGTGTGTGTGTGTGTGCGTGCGTGCGCGTGTGTGGTGTGTGCGCGTGTTTGTGGTGTATGTGTATGTGTGTGCATGTGTGTTGTCGTGCATGTGTGTGTGGTGTGTGTGTGTGTGTGTGTGTGTGGTGTGCGTGTGTGTGTGCGTGTGTGTGTGCGTGTGTGTGTGCGTGTGCGCGTGTGTGTGTGTGTGTGGACAGGTTCTTAAGAAAATTATCATTAAAAAAAAACCCAGTATTGTTTCAAATGTCACATTCAAAAACAGCGGCGGCAGCATATGTAGAACTGGTGCTGGTCCCAGACCAATCTATTACAGAGCACCAGCAATCAGTGATATATTCCTGCAGCACCTGCAGCAGCGAAGGAGTATCATAGTGATGAACATTACTGCCACCACACAAACTCACAGACGCATGCGCCAGCACCTTGAAGCACGTGGTAGAGGGAGCTCTGACACTCAATGGACAGGAGTATAGGGGAGGAAGGGAGGACGAGAAGAGTGGTAGAAGGTGGTCAGGATGGTCGATGTAGGAGGGAGGGGCCCTATGGAGATAATGTTGCTTATAGCCCAGCCCACCGCAAAGGGCCACATCAGGGCTGTGCCCTATGGAGGATAGTGGGTATATCAGAGATGGTGGAATGGGCCCATTCCACTCTCTCTCTCTCTCTCCGTATAACCAACTTGTAACAAAGAATCCGAAGAACTTATAACTACTAACAAAGTAACAAAGAATCCGAAGAACTTATAACTACGTACACAGCAACACTCCTGGCATGTGATTCTCGTTGGAAAGGTCAAAGTATAGAGCAGGATAAAACAAAATCAGCCTGACATTCTGACTGTAGTGCCCCCCCCCCCCCCCCCCTTCCACCCCAGTCTCCAATGCCATTAATTATATAATTATATGTCAGCATTTACTCCCCCCCCAAATTTAGCTCAGGATATTTCTTCCAGCTTTTCACAGAAAGATATATGAATTCATTTGGATGTTAGGAATTTACTGACGACAGTGAGATGGGTCACTGGGCCAGTTCTGTCATGGTAGAGTAAAATGATGAGCAAGCAAACTGTGTAACATGTGCTTGCCTGTTAGCACTCCTCTCCCTTTCCACCCCCCACCCACCCTCCTGGTGAGAGTTTTCGAGATTCTCTCTCTCTCTCTCTCTCTCTCTCTGTATCATCATAATTATAACTCTACAAATACGGCAACGATACTAACTGCCATAACTGGCCAAAGAAAAGAACAGTAGAGTACACATGCACCTTTCGTGTAACAGATTCGCACGTATTCTCCCTACTGCACGTTAGGAGGGACACTATGAGAGCTGCTACTGAAGCGGTAAACTTACGTGCGTGCATTCCAAAGTATACAGTGTATGCTGGACAACATACGAAGCATCAATATCCATGAATCTGTCAAGTCCATCCCACCTCTCTCTCTCTCTCTCTCTCTCTCTCTCTCTCTCTCTCTCTCTCTCCTCTCTCTCTCTCTCTCTCTGTATGTGTGTGTGTGTGTGTGTGTGTGTGTGTGTGTGTAGATCACATTTTCGGTCGGTCGGGTCAATTGCAGAGCTTAGAAGTGACAGAAATACAACAACGTGTGGAAACATAATGCATGGCAATGCATTATTGATTCGTCAGCTTTTGTTGACAAGCAGGGTTGGCAGTTTGAGGTTGTTGATATAATGTTTTGTTGGCTCTTCACCACACACACCACACACACACACACACACACACACACACACACACACACACACCGTCTAATTTCTCAAATTCAACATCAAAATTTATCGCAGATCTACTCTGTCCAAATACTCAATTGGTCCTGCGATACCAAAGATACATAATACATCAGCTAGTTAAAGAGAGAGAGAGAGAGAGAGAGAGAGAGAGAGAGAGAGAGAGAGAGAGAGAGAGAGAGAGAAGGAGGGTGGGAGGGAGCTTGAGAGTGCTAAAAGATGAGTCTGATAATAATAATAATAATAATAATGAATACTTATATAGCGCCTATTCTCGGCTAGAGACCAAGCTCTTAGCGCTTTACAATCAACACTCGTTTACACAACGGGCTGCCTACCTGGGTAGCGCCGACTGAAGAGCTGCCAGCTGGCGCATCATTCAGTCGTTTCCCGTGTCATCCGGTCAGTATCGTTCAATATCGATCACTCAGTTTCCTTACTTCCTTCATTCTTTCCATTTCTCACGCAGGGTGCATGCTATGTGTAACGTGCCATCCATACCAACGGCCAAACTGGCCTACTCTTCCGAAAGTTGGTGATGGGATTTTACGTGTGTACAAGATGTTATGCGTGCGTTCACACACGGAACCTCGGTTTATAGTCTCATTCGAAGGACTGTATGGGAAATGGAGTTGTTAACTCCGAGGGAAAAATCCCCCTGCACCGAAACGCACCGGCGGAGGTTCGAACCCGCAACCCCAGGATCACCAAGATTACGAGATAAGGAGATAATGTTGCTTATAGCCCAGCCGACCGCAAAGGGCCATATCAGGGCTGTCACCACGTTAAAATCAACTCACCAGTCATATAAAAAATAAAAATAAAAAATAAAAAATAAAAAAAAACCCTTTCATACATCTCGTTAAATGACATCGTCTAGAAACGCACCAGAAACTTTGTTAAAAATCTTTCTTCCGTAAAATCTTAAATCAGATGAAAAATGTTAATATCTCTCAAAAACTCAAGGATCACATCAGGCGGGACATCCCTGAACAGGATCTTCATGGACTCCGCTGTAAAATGTCTGTGTCTCACATCGTGCAAGTCCCAACACTCTAAAAGAACATGTTTTATTGTGAGTGGTGCATGACATGGAATGCACCACGGGGCTTCTTCACTCTTTAAAAGGTAAGCATGGGTAAAATACGAATGGCCGGTGTGCAGCCGGCACAGAACCGTTTCCTCTTTACGACCTCCCGACGTGGATGGGAGGAACTCCTTAAGGTTTGGACGGATCTGAAAGAGTTTGTTATTCGTCTGTGTGTTCCAATCCTCCTGCCAGAGGTCTCTCACATAGTCGTTAATTTTGGGTTTCACATCTGAGCAGGGGATATAAGTGTTGGACAGTTTCTCTCTTGTGGCGTTCTTGGCTAAACGACACCCATTTCGTTCCCGCCGATGCCAACATGACCAGGAACCCAAGCAAGAGTAATGTTGTAAACCGTCCGCCTTCAACTTGCTAAAAAGTTCAAAAAAAGTAAAAGTTCTGGATGCTGAAGGTTGCGGCCAGCTATGCCTCCAAAGCTGACAGCGAATCCGACAGAACCAGAAAGTCCCTCTTTGAAGAATGTGAGATTATCTTCAAAGCCAGTACCAGAGCAGTAAGTTCAGCAGAATAGACAGAAGCATCTGAATAGATATGTTCCAACAGTATCTGAGAAGGAGCCCCAGGGCAGTAGGCTGCACAGGCCACTCCATCTTCAGACTTGGAACCGTCAGTGAAAACTTTTTGACAGGATGGAAATTTCGAACAGAGGTCAGCATACAATGCCTTGTACGCGGCACAGAACCGTTTCCTCTTTACAGACCTCCCGACGTGGATGGGAGGAACTCCTTAAGGTTTGGACGGATCTGAAAGAGTTTGTTATTCGTCTGTGTGTTCCAATCCTCCTGCCAGAGGTCTCTGACATAGTCGTTAATTTTGGGTTTCACATCTGAGCAGGGATATAAGTGTTGGACAGTTTCTCTCTTGTGGCGTTCTTGGCTAAACGATCAACCATTTCGTTCCCGCCGATGCCAACATGACCAGGAACCCAAGCAAGAGTAATGTTGTAACCGTCCGCCTTCAACTTGCTAAAAAGTTCAAAAAAAAGTAAAAGTTCTGGATGCTGAAGGTTGCGGCCAGCTATGGCCTCCAAAGCTGACAGCGAATCCGACAGAACCAGAAAGTCCCTCTTTGAAATGTGAGATTATCTTCAAAGCCAGGTACCAGAGGCAGTAAGTTCAGCAGAATAGACAGAAGCCATCTGAATAGATATGTTCCAACGTATCTGAGAAGAGCCCCAGGGCAGTAAGGTCTGCACAGGCCACTTCCATCCCTTCAGACTTGAACCGTCATGAAAACTTTTTGACATGATGGAAATTTCGAACATAGGTCAGCATATCAATGCCTTGTACGCCAGAGAGCTGTAGACTCTTTGCGAAAAGCAGTCAAGAACAAAACGAATTTCTGGTGTGAAAAAGGTCCACGAGTTGATCCGGAAACTGGAAAAATCGGAACAACTCCTAGTCTAGACCTGCATTCCGCACGTGTAGGCCGATACGAGACCTAACGGCGAATACATTTTAGCTGGTTTCGAATTTGGTTTTGAAACTGAGGGTCAAAAACACAGTCATAGCAGGATTCTGCGGTTCTGAGAACAGTCGGATATAATAATTAGAGACAGTTTCAGCTGCGGTAGGACAGTGAGGTTCACCTCCTCTGCATACAGGCTGTACACAGGGGTGGTGCGGAAGGCTCCACGACAGGACGAAGCCCTTGATGGTGGATAGTGTCCAAAAGTTTGAGGTAAGAGGGTCTTGCGGAGCCGTAGACAGCACAAACCGTAGTCCAATTTGGAACGGACCAAGGCTCTGTAGAGGTGCAGCAAAGTTTTCTTATCAGCGCCCCAGTCGGTTGCGCTACGACTCCGTAGAATATTCAGAGCTTTCTGGCAAAAGTTTTGAGGTTTTTGATGTGGCTGAGAAAGTGAGTTTCTGGTCAAAAATGACTCCCAGAAATTTGGCCGTCATTTTAACAGCTGAATGGGAGATATCCCTACTTGAAGTGCAGGATCTGGAAAAACTGACGGAGATAAGGAAGTGAATACACAGCGTCCTTTGTTGGAGAAAAGATGAAACCGTTTTTCAATCCGCCCATCGCTGATTTTATCTACAAAGCTGGAAGCCTGCGCAGGCCTGACTCTGGTACAGGCTTACCAGTTGCGTAGACAGCGAATCATCCACAAAACAATGAGCAGTCCTGAACTCCCTGCTGAACTGATTAAAACATGTTGTTGATTTTTAATACTAAAGAGGGCAGGAGACAGTATGCTCCCCTGGAACACCCAACTCCTGCACGTGGACATCAGAGAAGAGTGGTGCCAACCCGTACCTGAAACTGTCGTTTCTGGCCAAAAAATTTAGAATAAAAAGCGAATATACCTCGAAAACCAGATCGTGGAGATCATGAAGAATACCCAGACTTCCAGGTGGTAATCGAGGCCTATCTCCAATCGAAGAAATTGCCACAGTATGCGACTGTTCAAAAAGAGTTCCGAATGCAATTCCAGACGAATCAAATGGTCAACTGTACTCCGATGCTTGCGGAAACCACACTGTTCTTTTCCGCCAAAAGGCCATCGTTTGTCAAGTTTCCACAGAGCCTAGCATTGACCATATTTTTCCATCATTACAAACACAGCTGTGTCAAAGCTAAGGGACGTAAATTTGAAGGATTAAGCAAGATCTTTATCCAGGTTAGGGAATGAATAAATGAGAGGCTTTTCGCCAAGAGGGTGGAAAAAAAACCTGGTAGTCCCACACATGTTTGTAGACCTGTAGACAGTATGTTTCCAAACCATCTAGCGGAAGATGTTTCAACAGCTGATTTGGATGTCAACTATACCTGGAGAGGAATCGCTGGCAAGAAAGTAAGGCAGATTTCAGTTCATTTAAAAAGTGAAAGGAAGATTGTAGTCTTCCATGTTGTCGACCCAAAGTTGCAGTGATTTTTCATTAAGGGTTTTATTTTTGACAAAAGTGGTTGAATTGTTAGCAGAGGAGGACTTCTTTTCTATGGTTGAAGCCAGCCAATAGCACTGCTTTTTTCTCTGTTATTAAAGAGTCAGCAAACTGAGATGGTCCATACAGTGGCCAGGTGTTCTTCCCTTGATTTTTATATGATGTGCCACACTTTTTTCTGGAAGTTTTTGATGTCAGCCTGGAGCAGAAGCTTCTCCCAGGACCGAACGTTTACTGATTATAAAAGTGTGTCCTTGATTTAGACGGAGTTTCTGATGGGCTCGGAGCGTGGGACCCGAAGGTCGTTGGAAAAAACCTGACGCTTAGGGCCCGAATTCTAACTTTGGAAATTAGTTGGCATTCTGGAATCGAACCAGGGTGTTTTTTGGCATTTGAAGTTTATTCCGGGAGACACTGGAATACAGGCCTTAGCACATTTGATCATAGTGTTAGTCAGTGATTCAGCTGGGTCCGGACTCTGAAAAAAAATCAGAGTGTCCTGGAAACTCACTTATAAAACAGTGGCAGCATGCAAATAGAACCCAGTTTGCTTTCTTAAAAATTAAGAAATGCTGAGAGACAGAGACGTGTACAGTTATTACAGGTTTTTGCAGAAGGACAGGAAATGGTCCCTTCCGTGCAGATCAACATGACAGACACTCCATATTCCAGTCCAGCGAGGGGTCACAAACCGACACATCTAAACAAACAAAGTGAACCTGTGGAAGAATGGAGGTAAGTTGCAGATCCGTGTTCAGACAACACAAATCCAAATCCTAAAGGACATCCTCAATCAGCAGACCTCTGGATGACTAACCGTACTACCCCAAAGAGGGTTTTGACCGTTAAAGACACCCAACACAAAAAAAATGGTCGAGGAAGTACCCCTAACGAACTGAAAGGTCCTACAACACCGGACAGAGGCGGTAGATTACTCGAAAGAGAACAGATTGTTACAGTCTTGTGGAGAGTGACTCTCGCCGCTAAAGCCTGAAGGGAGGTAGACAGAGCGACAGGACGAAAACCACAAAGTTTTTGTGAAGGAGAAGGGCAACACCGCCCGACATGTCCCAACTGTGGAATGGTTGTGCAGGTTTTGAAAGAATATTTATAGCCAGAACGAGTAAAGTGTCTTCTGGCTTTGAATATTGGGTTTTCTTCTTGAAGAGCCCACGACGGAAGGTTAAATAGATGACACAGATCCTGCAGCTCCTACAAAGGTTGGAATATAGACCACGGATATTCCAATGGAATATTGTATATCCATGGTGCAGAGGGCGAAAAGGAGAGAGATCATGTCAACTCCTCCTCGAACGTCTGCTCCAATGGAGAGAATTTATTATTTAGTTTAACTGGACTGGTTGTTTGGTCTTTTACCTGCTGGCAGACAAGGCCTGGTGACAAAGGCCTGGAGTTTGGAGATGGGGTTGGAGGTCTTTGATTTGGGAGATGGGTGGAGGTTTTTTCCACATCTCCACCATCTCCACACTGGTGGAACTCCCTTGCCCGCACTGGCACTGGATAGGGATTTTGAGGCGGAATTGGCTGGTTTTTTAGTCTGCCCAGCAGCAGATGTCGTAGACTGCTGGGCAGTCTGAGTGGGTGGGCGGGATTTTTTTGCCTCCACCAGGGGCAGTCAGTGTTGGTTGGAAGGTGTGGACTTGCACAGGTGGTGGACTTGCTACCACCCAGAACTGACAATCTTACTTGCAATGTCTTCGAGAACATGAATTCATTCAGTCTGGCAGCAGACTGACCGAGTAGGAACTATGGAGCTTCTTGACAGCCGAAGCATAGGAAGAACTGTCGCGTCTGACGCCCACAACCTGTTTCCGGGCTTCAAAAATGATGATCTTCTTTCCGTTTTCACCTCGTTGTAATAGCAGATTCTTGAATTCCAAAGGGCAGTTTTCGTGAAGAGGAGGGATGGTCGCCACCAGCAGTTAGCACAATGTGCCGGATCATGACACGCCCATCAAGGTTGCCTTGGTGCAGAAAAAAAAAAAAAAAAAAACAAATACACCTCACCCTCTAGCCCATAACAGCGGTCCCCTGACATGCCAAACCTCTGGCAAACTGAAGCACCTCAATGGGGACGGCAACATATAGCCTGAACATGAACATTTAGGTAACCAACTTTGATGACCGGAGACAGCGGGCTGAGTGCTGGCAAGAAGGGTCAGAAAGATGGTGGTTGGAGGCCACTCCTCTGAACCCTCTTTAACCCGTCACCCTGCCACCTCCGTCACACCCTGGGACTCCCAGCTTCCGTATTTTCTTTCTGCCTCTGAAACACCCCGTATAGATCTCTGCATCGAACACACCTTTGGATATTAAATTGCTTATGGGGAGTCACACCCTGATCTCCCCTATCCACAAGTTTTTTTTTGCCTTCTGCAGCTGTTCAGATTGCTTTTGGATTTACATTGAATGAGAAATTAGCCATTTCTCAACCCTCTTGATGGACCGAGGTCAACCTGCTATAACTTGAAAACCCTTTTGAATGGCAAACGCTCAGACTGGAAAGGGGTCTTCCTGCTACCGTCCCCTCCATCACGAGCCAGGAAGCCCAAAAACCTGTCTTCTGTCTAACTACGTATCGGAGTCGCTGTCTGTTTTCACAAACCCCTGAAATAGGGATGCTGCCTTCCTCTTCCTTTTGGGGGAATTGATTTTGATAAAGCCAAATTTAGTTTTTTTTGTTTCAAACCCCCCAAACCCCCCCACCTTGGAGTCCAACAAAAGGGGGCCCGGGCCAAAAAACCAAGTCTTGACCCCCTTCCAGGCTTCGGGAGAGATATACGACAAACAGAAACTACCAACCTTATCCCCCTGATCGTGCTCAACTCCCGGGACAGAGAGCAGAGCACTGCAGGGTTTACATGGCCAGCAGGAACTGTCTGTCTTGACCCACCCCAAAAAGGGAGCCGATTAGTACACCCGGGCCAAAGTGACTTCCTGTCTAGAGAGGCCGAGCCAAAGTGATGTTTGAAGCACAGGCCTCCGCAAGCACTGGCCCTCTCAATCACCAGGAACCATCCCCCCCGACACAGGGCGCACCGCACGGCAAACGCCGGGGGATCTTAAGGAGACCACAGAGAGAAAAAGAGTGTGGAACAGAAGGGTTAAGGGAGACGAAGAAAGAAAGATCCGTTTAGAAGGCAGAATACAAATAGGAAAAGGTGGTTACTATTTGTCTGGGGGGCCCCCACTCCTAACCTTTCCTGACATGGGGACCCTACCAGGGGCATCAATTCCTACCACGTAATGCTTGGCCAGTCAGCAACTTGGCTATAAAAGGCCTAGAAGCGTTTATAACAACTAACCATCTAGCTGAGTTTGATGCCCCCGTCAGCAAAGCCTAAAAGATCACTGGGCCACGCAAGCCCTCCGACCACGCAAGGTTGCAACCCCCGAGGCACCAAGATTACGAGTCCGGCGCTCTACCCAAATGAGCTATTCCGCTCCCAATAATAAGGATGTAACCCAACTGATCTCTGCACAGCACAGCACAGACACCACGATCAAGCGCCTAATGAGGACAGTCGGCAATTCGTGTTGCTGGGGTTTGAAATGGAGACGAGACTAGAGGGTTTCGGTTGGGGTAAGTTGCCCTGTTATGTCAGGATAGCCGGGATCGCTGAACAAACTGAACCTCGACCAGGTTAATGTCCCACACAAGCACACGCCCCGCCCCACGTGCACCCCAAATTTGTGTGTATGTGGTTGTTGTGTGTGTGTGTGTGTGTGTGTTTTGTGCGCGCGCGTGTGTGTGTTTTTGGGGGTGTGTGTGTGTGTGTGTGTTGGTGCGCGCGCGCGGCGTATACCCGGGGAATCGCCAAGGTTCAATTTTAAATTTTACGCCCGGACACCGCTCCCGCCCGCTCTCGCCATCTGCCCCTCTCATTCTCCCTGAAAACCCCCCCCCCCCCCCCAACACACACAACACTCTTTAAATTCTTCTCTCCTCCCTCATTCAACTTTTCTTCTCAAACGACTCTTCAGTGAGTACGTCCGCGCGTGCGTGTGAAGGCGCGCGAGAGCGCGGATGCATTCTTCTTTTTTTTATGCTTTGGTGGGGGAAATGGGTGAGAAAGGAGGAGGATGGGGGGGGGGGGGTGGGTGTGAAGATAGAGAGCATATCTGTGTGAGAAGGAGAGTGAAGATAAAGGTTCTGTGTTTGGGGCTGGAGGAAATTGGGTGTACATACTACTTCCAGATTGCGAGGCGTTGGTCAAAACGAAGGGGAAAGGAGGGGGGGGAGGGGGGGGGGGTGCGGGAAGGGGAGTGTGCCCGGTGGGGGGAAATTTGGGGGAAATGGGGGGGGGGGGGGGGGGGGGGGGATCGCTACAGAGGGTGAGCAGAAGGGTCCTGGGGTGTGGATAAAAAGATAAGATAATGTTGCTTATGTCCGCCGCCGAAAAGGGGCCACATAAAGGGCTTTAGGGCGTGTGATAGAAAGGCGGGGCATGTTTATTTGATCAAAGGGGGTTTTAAATTATTAAGTGTGTTGTCTGAACCGTGCGTTGGAACCCGAACAAGGACTATAGCTAGTCTAGTTATCTAGTCTAGTCTAGTCTAGTTAGCATGTATGATATAGTTGGTATAGTATGGCAGGTATGGTAGGCTATGTACAGTATCCTACATTTACCCACAGTGTAGAGTTTTTAGTATATATCATAATGATTCTGGTCTAGATAGCATTGTGAAAATAATTTGCACAGTATAGTCTATATTATAATAGTCTAGTCTAAATAGCATGCATTGTGAAAAAAAACATAGCACAGTATAGTATGGCAAACTACAGTATAGCACGTGTATTGTTTATGGTAAAGAAAATAGCCTAGTCTAGTGAAAATAACATAGCAAACAGCACAGTGTATTTATAGGGTATGCACTGTGCGAACGCTAACTGTGTCAACAAAAAAATTTTATCTCGACAGTAAACTTTTTCGACCAACGTTGATCGAGGGAGGGAGATAACATCTCTTAACGATATCCAAATCATGCTGTTCTGCACAATCTTTGCTGCGCTCAGCACTTACGTGACCGAAAATGCTTGGGTTTTTAAAAAGTAGAGCTGACCACTCTGATTGCTGACCCTTTTGACCTCTCTCAAAATCCTTCAAACGGATCCTCGAGGATAAGCTCAGAGATTTTCCCCCCTATACTTATTGTCTTCATTCAATGATTTCAGTTTTACAGCAACTTATATCTTTTCAACGTTTTTTCCCCGTTTCATTTTTTTCTTCTCTTTCATTGGCTGCTTTTTGGAGCCGTTGGATTCTGGTTTTGAACCCTTGGTGGTTGGAAAAATCACATTTAAATTTCAACTGTGGTATGTCTCCATTTGATGCCTGGGCAGTACCCCACTCAATCAGTCGTTTCTCATGACGAGACTGTATCAGCCGGGGGAAAAAAAAACCTACAAACAAAAAAAAAACCTCTGTGCATGTGATATGGATAATTCTGGCTTCAAGAAGAACTACAATTTGCTCCTTATTCTGCTATGATTTGTTTTTAGTACACAACCTAAAAGCCCTGTTTCTGTTGTTGCCAGTTCCTTTCTCCCCAAAACTTCTTTGGTTTTTATTCATCTGTGCTGGGGCACTGTTGATGACGTTGAAAAGCGTTAACCTGCATTTGTTCTCCCCTGCAACGTATTTGTTCAACACTACATAAACAAATGTGCTTGTGCGCACATGAAATGAAAAAAAAATAATAAAAACCAAACCCAGACTCATCTGTTATCCCGGTCCCCTCTCCCCACCACACACACACCACACACACACACATACACACACACACATACACACACACACACACACACGCACACACACACCACACATACACACACTCACACACACTCACACACACAAAACACATACCACACACACACACACACAACACACACACACAACACACACACACACACACACACACCATCACCACGGGGGAGAGTGCAGGTGGGGAGGGGAGGGATGAGGATTGAATGTTTCGAAAACTTGGTGTGTAATTAATTGTTTCCTCGAACATTTTTGTGGCTTATTCACGTGATCGTCATCCCCCAACATATACCATAAAACACCATACTGTCGTAACACGGCTATACATACACCTACACCACGCGTACCAGCATAAGAATGAGCCGCGCGCGCGCGCCGCACACACACAGTGCGGCATTTGAATATATTCTCTCCCCTGCTCCAAACATACACAACCTCCAAACTGAATTTAATGAATTTCAAATGTATTTATACGAATGCTATCATTGAATGAAACAAATGCGTTTAAATTGCACTCTTTTGACGCCAGAAACCTTCACCCTTTGGCAAAAGAACAACCGTCTCAGACGACGTTTTGGAATTACCTTTGAAAAATTCCATTTTTTAAGAGTATCTACTCGGGAAATGTTTTTTTTTTTTTTTTTTTTAAAAAAACAATCCACTTATGTTGAAGAGATTTCCGACTTTAAAATATGCCAGGATATGTGCGGGAAAAAAAGTGGGTTTAACCAAAAATTTCCAAATTTTTAAAAAAAAAAAAAAAGGGAAAAAAAGAGAGAGAGAGAGAGAGAAGAAGAGGGGAGAGAGAAGAGAGAGAGAAAGGAAAAAAGAAAAAACCCCCCATTCCGCGTTTTAAAAACCCTTTCCCAAAAAAGAATTGTCTCTCTCTCTCTCTCTCTCTCCCCCTCCTTCCCCCGCTCTCTCCCCTCTCAAAGCAAAGCACGCAAATGATGCACCCCCCACCCCCACAACCCAGCAAAGCGCGGCAAAACAAAACCCAAAAACCCCACCCCAAACATACATACACCCCCAAACAAATACTGGGGTTTTTTAGACACACACCCCACACAACAAGAAATAAATTAAACCCAAACCCCATACACATCCCGGGATTTGGCACACACAAAACACACCCACACACACACACCCACACACACCATACCAACATAAGGAAAGTACACAAAAACATCCTGGGCCACACACAACCCCACCCACACACAAAACACAAACAGCGCGCGCCGCGGCGCGCGCGGGGCACACAAAAACACCGCAAAAGGGACGCCGCCTCAAACCCCACCACCCCATCACACACGCACGCGCTCACAACACAAACCCCACACACAGCGCGCCCCACCCCGCGGGACGCACCACCACCACACACACCCCACACACACACACACACAACACACAACACAAACCCCACACACCCACACACAGGAAAACGGGGGGGACGGGGTTGAGGGCCCGGGCCCCGGGAACCACCATCCACCCCTAAAAACCACTTTTAAAAACCCGGGTTTAAAACAATACACCATGGGGAGGCCTAAAAGTTAGCTGGTTTGCCCATGACAAGGTTTCCCCTGGGCCCATACGAGCAAAGGGCTATTTTCTGTTTCCTATCTGGGCGCCTGGGATACGAGCAAGGGCTATTTTCGTCCGTACTCCGCCTGTCATTTTGTGGGGCCCCCCCTCTTGCCCCTTGGGTTCCTGGCCCCCCTGCCGCTCGTGTGGTTGTTGACAAGGGTGAAACGGCGGGGGGGGGGGAAGGCAGTCGCCCCCAAGCTGATACTTTTAAAAAACAATTTTTGCATAGTGCGGTGTGTGTGTTGTGTGTGTGTGTGTGGCGCCCCGCGCGTGTGGGTGTGTCGCCGGTTTTGGGACTTCCTGTGTGCTGCGTGGTTTTGCATAAAAGAGGAGAGGAAAAGAAAAGGGAGAGAGTGTGTGTTTGTGTGTTGTGGGTGTGTGTGGTTTTTTGCGGCGTGCGTGTTGTGTGCTTTTTGGATGTTTCCCCAACCATTGTTCCACTTTTCTTTACCCCCCTTTTCAAGCGGGCCGATAAATTCCCAAAGTCGTAATCCCCTTTTAAAAATATCTTAGCCCGCTGCCAGAGCTGACCCCGGCCTTTAATGCATCAAAGCAGTAGAAACTTTCCCCCTCCCCAAAGGGGTCTAACAGCCCCAGTTTAAAGCTGATGCCCCCCCTGAAACAATTTGGGAAAGGGGGGGCAAATCCCTTTTCCCCCCCGAGACTAAAGGATGGGCCCAAAAACTAAATATCTTTGTTTTTCGATTCAAATGACTACCCCCTTAGGTGAAACCGTTTCGAAAACATGCTTTTTCCTGACCCCCCCGCGCCTCAGATAAGACCCATTTGGGTAGAGGGGATGTAAAATCGCTTAAATAATAAGTGACAAAACCCGATAAACAAAACCCTTTTTAAGAACAAAATGATTGTTTTGGGGTGGACTGTTTGACTCTTTTTTTTCCAAAAAAGAAAAATACTTACAACATAAGATTTCAGAAAAAACCCTAAAGAAAAAGCAAGAATTGTTTTTCAACATTTAAACGAAAAAATGGCGATATTTTTAAAAAATCCGAACGGGGAGAAGAGAGAAAGAGAGAGAGAGAAGAGGAAAAGAGAGAGAGGGGGGGGTGGGGGGGGGGGGGGTAGGGGGGGGAAAGGGGGGGGGGGGGGTTTTTGTTTAGGGAATTTTCATAAGGGGGAAAGGGGGGGAAAGGGGTTTTGGGGGTGGGGGTTTTTCCCTTAAAGCCCGGAAAAAAGGTTTATAGGGAAATTTTAAAACTTTTAAAACGGAAGTTTACCCCAATCCCGATGCCATAAAAAGGGGGAAATTTTCATAAAAAAAAAACCCCTACACCCCAAAAAAAAATTTTTTAAAATTTCTTTTCCCTTCCCTTTTAAAATTGGTTTTCCCTTTGGGACAAAAAAAAACACCCCAAAAACCCCTTGGGTAATTTAAAAATTTTTAACCCAAAAAAATTTTTTTAAAACGGGGTGGGATTTTTAAAGCAAAAAATTCCCCCTAGAAAAGCCCAAAATTTCCCCCCCTTGGGGAAAGGGGGAATTTTTTTTTCCAAACGTTATTTTCGGGGTTGGGGGGGGTAATTTAACAATTAAAGTAAGAAGAAATACCCCGAATCAAGGCCAATCCATTTAAGGGGAATGTTTTTAAAAGCATTGGTATTTTTTTTTAACCCGGGAATGGGAAAAATGCCCGGTTAAAAATAAAAAATCCCAAAACAATAATTCCCTGGTTTTAACAAAATGAAAACCCTTTTAAAATTTTTTTGAGCCCTTTCCAAACCCCCATTTCTTTTTAAAAATTATTTCCCCACAAAAACTTTTCCGTGTATATCCCCAAAATTGGGGAAAGTTACTTTTAAAATTACTTTAACCCCAAAAACCCAAACAAAAAAAGGCTTTTCCCTTTAAAGCCCAAACAATTTTTACCCGGGGCCCCAAAATTAAAGAATGGCCGAAAACCCCCTTTTCCCTTACACAAAACCCCCCAAAAAAAATTTCCTTTATTTTTTAAAAAAAAGAAAAGGTCCCCCCAAAGCTCAAAATAACCCCCGAGCAAACCCCCCGTCTCCCCTAATCCAGCTAATTTTTTTTGGGGAGATGCGGGGGCGGAAATTTTCCCGTTCAGGGCCCGTTCCCCCTTCCCCGGGGGAATTTTTCGGGGTTTTAAAAATTTTGGACCTCCCCCTTTCCCGAAAAAAGGGCTTTTTGCCCCCCCTTTTGCCTTTCTTTTTAAAAAAAAAAAAAAATCCCATCACCAAAATTCCGGAAAAGAAGGTTTGTTTGGCGGTTGGGGTGGGTGACCCCCGTTACAACCCTTTTCCCTCATCCCTCATCTTCCCTTTTTCGTCGTCGTCCGGGGCGGCTCATCGGGGGGGGGCGGGCGCCATGATTAATTTTTTCACCTTTTGGGTAAATACAACCCCCGAGGGTGAGAGGGGAAAGGGGGGGGGGAAGAAGGCGAAAAGAAGGGGTGTGCCTCCCAAAAAGTTTCCAATGTAAAGTAACCCCGAGGGGACCCATTTCATGAAAAATATTGCGATCTTTTAGCTATTTAAAACAAAAAAAATAAAAAACAAACAAACCCCATAAAATCAAAAAATAAAAGCAAAAAAAAAAAAATAAAAAAATCCAAAAAAGAAACACTTCATATTCACGGGGAGAAAAAAAAGCTTACTTATAACCCCCCCCCCCTCCCCCCATTCTCAACCCAACACCCACTTTTAAAAAAAAAAAAGCTTTAGGCAATACAATGGGTTTCGGGGTCGGGGGCAGGAAATGCAATGACCCCCCCCCCCCCCCCCCCCCCCCCCGAAAAAAAATACAAAAGGGGAAGGGGGTTTGAAAGACCCGAAAAGGGGGCCCACAGCCCCCTCCACAAGACAAAAAAAGCAAAAAAAATAACGCATGGGGGACGTCATCCCGGATTTTAAAAAAAAGTTTAACATTTTACGGCTGGGCTGGGTCCCCTGGGGGGGGTCTACTTGCTCTAGGGGCCGTCACCAAAAAAATTTCCCTGTGTCAATTGGAAAAATTTTCCTCTCCCCCTTTCCCCTTTTCCCCTAGTCCCATCTTTTGAGGGAAGGTTTTCTCAAAATTTGATTCCGGGAGGGTTTTGAGCCGTCCCCGCAAACGACAAAAACCCAAACCAACCAGCCCCCCCCCCCCCTTTCCCCCTGGTCTCTCTCTTCAATCCTTTTACCCTTTCCCCCCCCTCCCCCCCCCCCCCCCCCCCCCCCCCGACCATATGAACCGGGCAAAATGGCTTTTGTTTTTTGGGTTTTGTTTTTGGGTTTTGGGGGAAACCCCCCTTGAGCCCCAAAGAGAACAACCAACACACACCAAAAAACCCACACCCCCAAAAAGGAACACCACACCACAAACGCGCGCATGGCCCAAAAAAAACAACACGGGACGTACACCCCAAAAAACCCCCACGGGGGACGCCGCACAAAAGAAAAGAGGAGAGAGAGGGGAGAACAGAGACAGACCGAGAGGGAAAGGGAGAAAATCTGAGCCCATTTCCCCAAAGTCAAGGGGGGGGAAAAGGGGGGGGGGGGTGTGGGAGGGCCCCGAAAGGGTCTGGGGGAAGGGGGGCGGGGGGTTTTTTGGGGGTTTTAACCCGGGGGGGGGGGTTTTGGGGGGGGGGCCCCAACCCTTTTTTTCTGGGGGGGGGAACCCCAAAACCAACACCCAACCCAAAGGGGCAGTGGGGGGGAGGGGGCCCCTTTTTAAAGGGGGGGATTTTTTTGGGGTTCTTCTTTGGTTTTGGCCTTGGCTGGGGTTTTTTTGTTTTCCCCCCTTTTCTTTGTCTTTTCCTGCCCTATTCCGGCCCCTTCCCCCAAAAACCCTTGGGGGCGGGTGTGGGCCCCGGGCGCCAATGGGTGGGAAAAGGGAAAAAATATTGGGGGGGGCCGGGGGGGTTTACCCTCATTTTATTCTTCTTCCTTATTTTTTTTTCTCCTCTTCTGTTTGTTTGTTGTTTGGTGTCCGGGCCTAAATCTTTTCCCTTTCCCCCTTTTTGTCCGCACCCCCTTTCCCCCCACCCCCCCTAAACCCTTCCCCCCCCCTCCCCGGGGCCCTTTCTTTTCCACTTCTGGCCTGTGGGGGGGAACGGAATTGGGGGCCCCCTCCCGGTCCAAAAGGGTTTTTTCCCCTTTTCTGTGGGGGGTCCCATTTCTTATTGGGGGTAAAAGTTGCTTTTTCGGGGCCCCTGGGGGAAAATTTGGCGGAAAGGGGGGCCCCGGGGTTTTGGGAGAAGGGGGGAGCCCCCCAAGAAGGAGGAAGGAGAGAAAAAGGGAGAGGGAGAAAGTTTAAAGTTTTCCCCGGCCCCTTTCCCCCCCAAATTTACGGGAAAAGAAGCAAAAATTTTTTAATTTTTTGGGGGGTTGGGTGCAAAAACCCATTGTCAAAACCGGGGGGAACGCCGGGGGGGGGGGGGGGGGGGAGGTTGGAAAAAGGGAAAATGAAAAATTTAACCCCCCCGGGGGCGCGGGGGCGGGGGGCGGGTGTGAAGGTGGTTTTGGGGGTGGGGTGTGGTGGTGTGTGTTTTTGTTTTGTGTGAGGGGGGTTGTGTGTGTGTGACAGAAAAGAGAGAGGGAAAAAAGGGGAAAAGAGAGAGAAGAGAAGAGAAAAATAGAAGAGGAGAGAGGGGAGGAGAGAGATGTGTGTGTGTGTTGTGTGGGTGTGTGTGTGTGTGTGTGTGTTTTGTGTTTTTTTTTTTTTTGTTTGTGTGTTTTGTGTGTTTTAGGGGGAGGGATGGCGGCGAAAAGCGCGTTTTGTGTGTGTGTGTGGGGTGTGTGTGGGGGGGTGTGTGTGTGGGTGTGTGTGTGTGAGGGGAGAGAGAGAAGGGGAAAGGGGGAGGGGGGGGAGTGTGTTTGTGGGGTGTGGGGTGGGGTGTGTGGGGGTTGGGGGTGTGTGGCATGCGGCCCCCCCCCCGGAGTCCTTTTCCAACTGACGTAGGGTTTTCATGAGTAGGTAAGCCCTTCGTATCTTTGACCCTTGGGGGCACCCCCCAAACTAAAGTCGCAGAAAGAACCAAAAAAATGAACAACATTTGGGTGTGTTTCCCCTGACAAGTAGTCCCCAAGCTGCCCACCTAAAAATACACACCCCCTAAAAATTTTACTCGCTTTTTAAGCTGGGTTTGTTTTTTTTTCTTGGAATAAACCATTTCCCCCCAACGAGTCTAACCCCATTAAATTTCCCCCTCCCCCTCTCTCCAATTTTTCACCCCGTACTCCCCCACTTTCCGATTGGTGCAATTTGGAGCGGTATTTTGGGCGTTTAATCTACAAAAGTAAATTAAATTTCCCCAAAACCCCCTTACGTGACAACGTAGGAAGACCCCCAAAAACCCCACACACACAACACACACCACACCCCCACAAAAACCCACACAAAATGAGGAAAAGGGGAGAGAGGGGGGAGGAGGAGGAGGTGGGGGGGGCCCCGTTTCCAAATGGGAAATACACACACACACCCCCATCAACCCCCACCCACACCCACAACAAAGCACACACACAAAAGCCCCGCAAGCACACACACAAAAACACCACACACCACACACACACACACAACCCACATTCACAACCGGGCTTCTACTGACCCCACAAAAACCCCATTAAATTTTGAACTATCCCTCGACGGGCAATGGGCCCTTTAGCCGGCCGTTTTTGTCCCCACGAAAAAGCCGGGCGGACAAAAAGGTCCGGGGTACAAACCCTTTTGAAAAACTGCAAAACAGCAGAAAACCAAAAAAAAAAAAAACCCTTTTAAAAAACCCAACCGGGGTTTCAGCAAACCCCAAACAATTTCCCAAATGTGATGCACAAATTTCCCAAAATCATCAAGAGTTTTCCTAGTCGCGTAACATAAAAAAATGTCCCCATTATGTTTAAAATTTTTCATTCGATAAAATATTCATCACCCTTTCAAAACTAATTACTGGAAAGCACATCTTTTTCCCCCAAAAAAATGTTTTAATGATCAAAGAAAATCGTCACACTAAAATAGCACAATGCTGTTTACCAAAATGCAAAAGGGCATTGACTAAAGGGCTTTAAATGAGACCCAAAACACTTAAATTTTTGCGAGAGAAAAGTTTTCCCCCACGTATAAAGACCGATACGGGGAAAAAACAACCAAAAAAAAAGCCATTCTCTCTCGCTTTGGTTTAAACGGGATTCAATCTATTTCCAACTTAAAACTGATAAAAAAGGTTGCGGGAAATAAAGCCGGGCCCCCCCATTGTCCCCAACCCCCGTGGGCAACGTTTTATTGGCCGAAAAAAAACCCCAAACCCCAAACATAAATTTATAAAACAGGGGGAATTTCGTTTTTAAAATCCGCCCTTCCAGGTACCGGAAAAAGACCCAAAGGTTTGGGGTTTTTTAAAAGGGGGGGAGTTCCCAGTAAGGTTTGGGGAAAACAAATGGGTGGACCTAAATGTAAAGAGAGTTTGGGCCCCTCTGGTGTGTGGTTTTCAAAAGTTTTGGATGACTCTGGGAAAAACCCAAAAAAAACGTTGGGGGGGCCAAGGGGACTTTTTTTTTCAAAAACAATAACCCCAGGAGCTCTAAAAAACACAAAACACAACCCAAAAACAAACCCCCACCCCCCCACACGAAAAAACAAAAACCCCCCAATGGGCCCCCAAAAATTTTTTGGGCCACCCAAACACACATACTAAATAATTTATGGGTTTTTCCACGAAGAGACGGACAGACAGAGACAGCGAGACAGCCCCGGGGAGAGAGAGAGAGGATGGGGAGAAAAGAGAAGCCCTACCTTTTCTCTCTCTCTCTCTCTCTCTCTCTCTCCCCACACACACACACAAAAACACCAAAACACACACACACCCCACACACACAAACACACACCCACACAAAACAAAACCACACACACCCAAGGCACAAATTAATTTTCAAACGGGGCTCATATGTCCCAAAACACCCCCACCCCAAACACACACACCCACACACAACACACACACACACACACACCACACACACAAAAATTTAATCTGAAATAAAAATTATATCCCCCTTTTCCCCCCCCCCCCCCCCCCCCCCCCCCCCCACACACACACACACACACCCTTAGTGGTATTGTCCACAGAAGACAGCCTAGTTCCACTGGGGGACAAGTATATAAAATACTTTTCACTCCTGCAAGATTTAGGAGGGGGAGGAGGGGGGGGGGGCAAGGAGGGAACGAGATGATTGTGGTGGTAGTGGTGGCGGAGACCTTGAAAGTACAACACACACACAAAAAGTGTTTACTGGGCTGTGACCAACCAGTAGGAGGGCCGCGTGGAACGGCCTGGCGGTCACTGACCCGCGAGCGGCCAGTGGTGCGCCGCGTTCCTGTCTGACAAGGCATCAGATCGGACTCGATGTTTGATCAGGAAACGTGACTGAAACACTGTACAATGTTGCAACTGTATGGGCGGGCACGCATGACGTAAGTTCGCTTCGTTGTGTTTGGTCGGTGTAACGGGACGATGATGTTACGTTTTGCACTATCAACAGGCATACATGTATGTGAGTGTTAGGGTGTGTGTGTGTGTGTGTGTGTGTGTGTGTGTGTGTGTGTGTGTGTGTGTGTGTGTACGTGTGTGTGTACGTGTGTCAGTTCAAGAGCAGCGCGTGTGAATATAAAGATGTTGGTAGCAACGGCATACGTAGTGTTTTGTAAGCTTACCGTCAACAGGCATACTGATACATGTAGGTGAGCGCGCGTATGAGGTGTGTGTGTGTG
The DNA here is from genome assembly GCA_018398815.1 of Conus ventricosus. Taxonomy (NCBI): domain Eukaryota; kingdom Metazoa; phylum Mollusca; class Gastropoda; order Neogastropoda; family Conidae; genus Conus; species Conus ventricosus. The sequence continues at coordinate 35,297,122 of CM031604.1, read as the reverse complement.
TGTGTGTGTGTGTGTGTGTGTGTGTGTGTGTGTGTGTGTGTGCACGCGCGCGCGTGTTTATCTTCGTGTATCAGTGCGAGAGCAGCGTGAGTGAATATAAAGTTGGTGGCAATGGCATACCAATGTATCATCCTTTTAAACTCAGATAACTGGATAGAATAACCAAGAATGTGGTACTAAAACCGTGCATCGAAAAGCAAACCACGACCAGATAAGTTTCGTTAGAAAGAGGGTGGGGGTCTAAGAGGTTGGAAAGAGGGTGAAGGTGAAGGGGGTGGAAAGTGGGGGAGGGTGTGTGTGTGTGTGTGTGTGTGTGTGTGTGTGTGTGTGTGGTGTGTGTGTGTGACTTCTCACCATTGTTCTGCCAGACACGACAGATCTTAGCATTTATATAGTTCTCTCCCACAGATGTGGGCAACACTTCGCCTGTGAAGATCCAATACAGCTTTTCTGAGTCGGTGTAAAACTGCCACTGTTAACCTTGGCATTTTAGAACAAGCCTATTTCTAGTTTGTTATAACAGTGTCATCATTTTTCCCCCCTTGATCTTCAGTTTTCATGGACAGATGCTCTGTAATTTGAAAAAAAGATGATGGGTAGTAGGCCTTACGCATTTTTCTTGATCTTGATTTCACCGCTGCGTTCCATCTCTTCAACAGACTAGTTCTGATTTTTGTTCAGATCTTGTTGCATTTCAGAGTCTGCATCCTCCCTATAAACGTATGTTTTCCGAACTGACCATGTAAGCAAACTACCTCTCTATCCCCCCCCTCCCCCCCCACCCTCTCTCTCCTCTCTCTCTTTAGTCTTCTTGTTGCTATCATGTTGTTTTATGTTCATTCTGTGTTGGTTTGTTTTGGTTTAGTGACCATCATTCTTTTATAAAGTATCACTGGACAATAAACATTAGCCTTTCCAAATCAGTGAAAAACAATTCCAACTATTCATATCATTGTCGGTAATGTTGAATTCTTCTTGTTATTCATATTTCGTTTGTACTCGGGGGCCTAACATTTACGGACTTCAAATCTTCCCCAAAACACGCAATCCATGGTCAAGCCACAAGACTCACAAACTCACAGTCAGAGAAATAGCACAATATGAACCAGAGGAATAAAGAGAAAGCGAATTCTTCCATCCATTCCCCTCCCCCCTTTGTTTCCCTCCCCCTTTCCCCTCCAACAATCAATTCGAACCGAAATTTACTGAAACTTATTCGCAAAGACAAATACAAACGTACCTCCGAACAAATAATTATCAGAAACAATAAGATTAGAATCTAACGTTATTTGAAAGTAAACTATCGTTGCACGCAACGCTGATACTCACAGTCAAAGGCATACTCGCTGTGCTTGCTTTTATCGACTGCCAGAACCACGAGCGGTCTACGGGCACCGGCGCTTTGGACCTGCTGTTCCATTTCTTCCAATTTCTTCTTCGAAATTGTGTGCTATACTCCTGCCACCACGTTAACGGACTGTGCACCGTTGTTGTGTCAGTCTGCGTTTGTCGTCTGCTCCAGACTTGCACAAAGCTTCTGGGTACTGACTGCCCCCAAATGTGAGAGAACTAGCCTAAGGGCCGATGGCTGCACGCGTGTGTGTAGTGAGCTAGCCCGACCAAAGATAGTTCTCCCTCCGTAGGGCGTTATCCCAGTCCTTTGGCCGACTCAGTTGTGTTGTGTTGGGCCTGCGCCGAGGCCAGTGTACGCCTGGACGATCGTCGATACAGGGGTCCAGTGTTCGTATAGCTCGTTTTCTGCAAGGAGGTTAACGGTATTTTTTTCCCTTGACATCTGCTAGCGTAGTAAACAGTGTAGCCTGATGCCAGATTTGCGTTAGACGTCTTTGAGGATTTGTTATTGTGATGAAGAGTAGGCCTTTCTATGTAGATCGGCATTGTAGTACTGTGTTGAAACTTACAGGACTAGCTTATTAAAATAATCCCCCTAAGGTCCTGCAAAAAGGATCAGCAACAACCGCCCCGCCCTGACCTAGTGTAGGCTTTCCGCTTGGCCCCCTAATTGAAGCAGCGTACTGAATTAAGAAAAATTGATTTCAGCAGCAATTCAATAAGTAAGTATGAACACACGTTTGTAAATCATCATGTCTACGGAAGAGAAACTTTACGGTTTCGCCTGATCTCGCCCACAAACAACCACAACAGCAACACGTGACTGAACAACAAACAACAACTACAAAGGACAAGAAGAGAAGAACTCAGCAAAGTGTGCTCATCAAGTCATAGCTCAAGCCTGCATGCGATCCCGACGGAAACTCCTTTGTTATGACAGAAGATCATTGCTTCCACACAATTCGCTCGTGGTTCTTAATTACACACTGCAGCCTTTTGTTCTTTGTTTTGTTTGTTTTCCATATAAGAGCGCTGCCATAGGTTGGTCTTGTGTAAGTTTTGTGCAGCTGTTTCTATTTTTGTTCTATTATGTGATGAACAGGTGTATCTGTTGGCGTTCTCTCGGGAGTGTCCAGTCGTGACCGCATTGTACCACGATGAGTGCTAGCGCATGTTTGCGCTGTACTATTGTTTGGTGCAGTATCTCTCTACTGCTTGCCTGCCTGCATGACCTGCCTGACCTCTGTGTGTGTGTGTGTGTGTGTAGGGGTGTGTGTGCGTGTGTGTGTATGTGTGTGTGTGTATGTGCATGTGTGTGTGTTGGTGTGTGTTGGGGGTGTGTGTGTGTGAGAAGAAGAGTAGAGAGAGTGAGAGGAGAGTGAAGCAGGGAGTGTCTCTGTATGTCGTCTGTCTGTCTCTCTCTCTCTCTCTCTCATCCTCTCTCTCTCTCTCTCTCTGTGCGTGTGCCGCACTGTGTGTGTGTGTGTGTGTGTGTGTGTGTGTGTGTGTGTGTTAGAGAGTGAAAGAGAGAGAGAGAGTGTCACGGACAAAAAAAGGAACCGATTTCGTGGTTCAGTCCGCCATGCAGCCAGTTCAATTGGAATAAGGTCAAACCTCAAACATTATGGTTTCAAGGGCAGACGTCTTCAGGTGTGTGTCAGCCAATTAGGTCACAGCGAAGTGGGCTATTTTTTGTCCTACACGGAGACCGACAAATATCACGCTGACAGACTGAGTGGCTTGTCCGACGTCTACAATAGGTCTGGCAGACGGATTCTCGGCGGTCTGGGTCAGACTGATGCAGTTAATTTGCAAGACCAGTGCCCACAAGTTAGCCAGACGTTCGCCGGTTGAAGTAGGAAGGGGGAAAGGGTAATTGTGTGGTGGGGGTGAAATCAAGATAATTAATTAAAATGAACCCAGTGACCACTCACAGAGAGCAAGGCTGTAGATGTGACTTTGACGATCAGCATGTCACAATGGAATTAGAGGGGGGAGGTAACACTCGGTACGAGTGCCGGGGAAAAATTCTGACCAATGCGTATCTCCTTTTGACAGATAGGTACGGGATATAGAAAGATGTGCTCGAGAGTGAGGAACGGAGGAGGAGAAAAAGAAGACGACAGAGACAGAGAGAGTTCCTGGGGGTAGGCTTCTGACGAAGAGAAAGCAGAGAGAAGAGAGGAGGGTGAATAGAACCGTGTTGACAGCTTTAGCACCATATAGAGTCTGAAGAGGAAGGACTAAGGAGGATGTTGTTGTGAGAGGTTGCTAATCGATGATGAGAAAAAAAAAGAAAAATCCCCCCTCCCCCCTAAGCAAATATGTCCATCTTGATAGAGAAGACAGAAGAGAGAGAGAGAGGAATATGAGTTAATGCAGGATGAAAGAAAGGGAGAAACAGATCGATGCACTGGTAGTACCACTGTTCTATCTGATCCGGCGTTCGAACTCATACCTGGCAGCGCCACTTTCATACAGCAGTCCAACCTGACAGCGCCAGCGGTCTAACCTGACCAGTGCAGCAGTCAACCTGACCTGTGCCAGCAGTCCAACCGACAGTGCCTGCAGTCCAACCTGAACAGTGCCAGCAGTTGTGTCTGTGACCTGGTTGTTGTGAAAGTGTCAGTGAAAAGAAAGATAAAACAGAAGAAAAGGATTAGACAGTGATTCTGTAAATGTTGAAGATCACCTGACAGGTTAAGTGGAATCTTTTTTTACCACGGGTTAGTTTTGATGATTTATATAAATGGTTTTGTGAAGTCAAGGAGAGAGAAGGTTTTATGTTGTTTGACTCCATGCGCATTGATGTTTCTTTCATGTTTTTTGTGTAGTAAAGTTATAGACTTTACTAGTGGTTTGATGTGAACGATTGCATATATAATTGAATGAGATGTAAGCAAGCTGTGAGTGTGTTTGGACTGTGAGGCTAGTCCTTCCTCCACTGACATAACCCGAGTTGTCAATTATTGGCGAGCCTGCCAGGTATTTTGGCCCATTTATTATAATGTTCATCATTCTCAGAGAGGTAAGCTGGTGTTGATTAAGTATTGTAATCTAAGGGACAAGGTAGTGTATTACTGTATGTTTCCAAAGATAGTTTAATAATAGAATTGCATTGCTTCCAAGTTTAGTCATCACTAGGCTCTGGGCATTTCAGCCCCAGAGTATTATTTCGCACAGATTGCTATAACTCGCTCTCATTGTTGGTCAGGCGCTAGGCGTCCTTATAAAAACTACTTACGTTGCTCCCAAGCTAATATTATCTTTCATTGGTTTGTGCTATCACGTCTACTCGTGTCGGTAACCACCAGTTTGGCTGTCCTTGTCAGTAAAACCTTGTGCAAAAAAGAAAAGATATATTGGCGGACGAAAGGAACACCCCTATTTGAACAATTGTGAGTGTCGACTCGTGATTTAGGCTAACTGGGAGAGAGTTGCGCAGCATTCATGAAAACCAACAAAAGATGGAAAGTGATGAGCGAGCGGAAGGAGCCGTGTAGCAGTAGAAACGCAGGAAACAGAAATGATATAAGGATTCAGGCTAACGCAACGCAGGAACAGAAAGATTAACGCAGGAAACAAGAAGATTAAGGATCAGGCTTAACATAATCGGGCTAACGAAACGAGGAACAGAAAGTTTAAGCGATTCAATGAGAGTTAGAGAGAGTGAGAATAAGTAGGGTGACCCCGTGATGTAGTCAGTTTCCAGCTGACCTGTGTGAAAAGTTTTGCCACACGACCAAATGTTGCCCCAATTTCTCTGAAGGATCATGATTCGATGATGCGTAACATACTGTCGTTTGAACGTTTGCTACTAGCTGGGTTGGCCTAAGAAGTGTGGGCTGTATTTTGTCAGTAGCTACTGACGGGTAAGGCAGAAAGATTTTCATATGCGTTACCAGCGAACTACAATTGATTTTGGTGCTGTGAAGGAGTCTTTGTTGAAGGGTTTGACTCAAGAGGATGGGTTCAGAAAGAAATTTCGATCAGCTAGTTTACAAGCAGGTGAAAGTACACACTCTGTTTGGTGCACGTTTAGATCACTATTTCGAGAAGATGGTTAGAGTTGAGCGGTACGAGAAAGGAGTTCGCTGAATGAAAGTGCTGGTTATGAAAGAAAGTTTTGTCTGGGGTTGCTGTCACGAGTTAAACATTCATTTGAAAGAGAGCCAGCCTGAGACCAGCAGGGGAGTTGTGAAGTTAGCAGAGGTGTATAGGGAGCGCACGTTTGGGCACTAAGGTGCAGGAGAAACAGGTGCCAGGCACAGTGTGCGTAGAGTGCTAGGAGACTAGGGTGTTTTCTGCTAAGTCTGCACATCCAAGTGGTGGGGCAGAAAGGAGGACAAAGGGACATATAGGTGTTTCATTGTTCACATGAAAGGGACATGTGGCGAGGGGATTGTCGCATGAGGTTCCAGAAGGCAGCAGCCTTGCAAGAGGTGATAAAGGGTCGCAGTGGAAACGACCTGCCAGTGGAACAAAATGGGATCAATCTGAGAGGGTGGAGTGCGGCCTATGGCTAGCACTGGACAGCTGGTCCGGTGTCAGGGATGGAGGGGCACCTTTAGGCTGAGTGGGTCTTACAGTGGAAGTAGGGTGGATTGGCCAGCAGAGGGTGAAGGTGTTACGGGACACTGGTAGTTCATGTGGTGTAGTAAGAACAACGCTGAGTCGAGGAAGGGGGATTTGACAGGGGCAAATCCAGACCTGCACTCCAATCGATGGCACTGTTGAGGAAGTTTCTCCAGTTGCCAAGAAAGAAGTACGTCCCTTACTTCTCAGGCGAGTTGTCAGCGCTGGTTATGTAGTAAAACCCCTTTTTTGATTTTATCATTGGAAATATTCATGTGCAATTTATCCAGGGATCCTGAGATGTTTCAGCCACCCCCCCCCCCCCCCCCCCCCCCCCCCCCCCCCCCCCCCCCCCAAACACCTCCACCAACACACAAAAAAAAAAAAAACCCCCCAAAACAAACCCAACCCCAGGGCAGCAGTTCAAACACGGAGCAAGAAGGAGGGAAGGTTGATAAACCGTTAGTCGTTCCAGCAAGGAAGTCAGGCATAGATGGTCGTTTCTCGTCTGATGAGTTTAGGGCAGCGCAGTGCCCCCCCATGCCCCTGCGCCTCGTGAAGTCTTGGGAGTTTGCAAGAGGCTGGAGAGAAAACAGGTGGTTAGAGGAGGTGAGTCTGAATTTCTTGTGAAAGGCGGGTTGGTGCTCCGAGTGTTTACCAATGGGGGAAGACAGGTAAGGTGATACAACTAAGTGAGAGGTACACTGCATGTTATCGTGACACTGTCAACTGTCAGTGGTCACGAGTCGTTCATGGAGGGTCATGCGGCTCCGCGCAAATTCAGATGTACACGGCATCTTTGATGATTTTCACTGGCTGGGAAATTGGCAGACATCAAGCGTTTCTGAATGTCATTGGTGATGTGTGTCTAATGGTCACGCCACAAGAGGGGTGATAAGAGTAGGCACTCTTTAAACAGCCCCCCTTTATTGACACACCATTCAGGAGAGTGGCTGTTGATCTGTTTGGCACCCATATCGCGCCACTGTTACTAAAGGTGGGCTACGGTATGTCGTTGACGCTCGTGGTTTACGCGACCAGAATATCCTGAAGCAGTAGAATTGAAAAGGCGTAGATTCGCAACAGGTCAGCTGAAGGCTTGTAGGACAGCTTTTCTCGGTGGTGTGACCTTCAACAAATTCTCAGTGACAGGGGGTCACAGTTCACCTCAGGCGTGATGAGGGTGGTCTAAAAAGGTGCTTTGGGATCACACAGCTTCTCACTACCCCATACACCTACGTGTTACTGGCTTGGTGGATAAGATTCAATGCTGGGATGAAGGGCATCTTAAAGAAGCTCTGTGTGGAAAGACACAGCAGATTGGGATCGTTACATTCCAGCGGCATTGTTGGCTACAGGGAAGCTCCTCAGGAGTGCACAGGCTTTTTCCCATTTGAGCTGCTGTATGGGCGGACAGTTCCGGGGACCAGTGTGTATTCTCAAAGAGCTATGGTCCGAGAGAACAGGAGTCAGTAGAGGCAAAACCAACTTATCAGTATGTGGTGGACTTACGCAATAGGCTAGAGGAGAAATGATAAGGGTGCAAGGGAAAGTTGAAAGGAGGCTTGGGTCGTTCAGAAGAGCAATTGACAGGGAAGGTGAGGAAGGCAATCATCAAGTTGGGAGATCATGTCATGTTACTGCCTTCCACGGATCACAACAAGCTGCTGATGCATTGGAAAGGACCATTCACCTTCATTGAAAAGGTAGATCAGGATTACCGTATTGATGTGCAATGAGAAACCACAAACTTTTCCATGCGAATTTGCTCGCAAAATATTCAGCCGTGAGGCTCAGCACATAAGAGCTGCAGCAATCATTGATGGAGTTGAAGGCGGACCCAGCGAAGAAAGGGCGAGTTTTTGTTGCCTGAGTTTACAGGAGAAAGAGTCATACAGGGATGTGGCTATGTTATGAAGGGCTAGACAGTAGGAGGACAGGAGGATGTCTTGGGGCTACTTACACTGTATTGGGCGTCCCGGACTGAACAATCCAGGCAGGACAACTCTTAGAGACCTGTACGGTGGATGGTTACATCGCAAAAACCAGCTACATGTGAATCACTTCCGGTCCAGTATGGCACCAAACGAGTGATCGAGGAGGGAGGTGGAAATGATGTTTTTTTGGGGGACCTTGGAGTGATTGAAAACGTACAAATCTTAGTATAGGTGCACCCGTCGTCTTTGTGAGGAAAATGTCAGGTGAGCATCGTTTCTGTGTTGAATTTGGCGTTGAACAGTGTCACCAGGTCGATGCAGAGTAATACCAACGTGGAAGACTGTTCGTCAGGTCGCACAAAGCAAGAGCAAGTATTTCACCAGGATAGATCTGCTGACAAGGTCGTTATTGGCAATAGCCTAGAGTGAGGACTACGAAAGATGGCTGAATTTCTAACACTCCTGTGGGGGCTATACCAGTGGCGATTACTTCCTTTTGGTATGGTCAAGCACTGAAGTTTTCTCTCGGATGATGAGGAAAAGTTATGACGGGTTTGGAAGGCGTAGTGAATTTCTGATGTTATTTGATAGATCCGAGGACATGGGAGGAGCATATGAGGCAGCTAGTAGCAGTTTTTGAGAGGTTGAAACGAGACTAATTCACTGACAGACTACAAAGTGCCAGTTTGGTTTCCAAGCTGGGATGTTCATAGGTTTTGTTGTTGGTGGCAGACAACAAAGAGCAGAAAAGGAAAGGTGGAGGAAGATGATGAATTCAGAGAGACCAAAGACCAAAACAGAAGTCAGGTGTCTGCTAGGTTTTATTGGTTTCTACGGGAATTTGTACCAAATTTCGGCAGCAATCACGAGTACTCTCAGTGATTTGTCAAGGCAGGGAAACCGGCAGTGGTCGAGTGGTCAGACGCTGCAGAGCAAGCATCGCATAGACTGTGCTTGATCCGTACTAGGTTCCCGTCCCATCTTGAAGCTACGGGACATTGGTCCAAAACCATTTTTGTTGCGTACAGAGGCATCAGGTGGTGGAGTAGGTCGCTGTATTGTTGCAGGCAGCCAACGACGGGGTCGAGTTTCTGTGAAGTATGCTAGACAGCGAAGCTGACGAAGTGTGAAAGAGGGTACGAAAACGTAGAGAAGAGTGTTTGGCTGTAGTGTGGGCACGTGCAGATATTTCACATATACTTGTATGGGAAAGAGTTAGTGGTTGAGCATCTGATAATCAAACCACTCAAGTTCCTGCAGAGGCGCAGCTGAATATTAGCTGGGTGCTGCGCTGGGCACCATGGCACTGACAGACCTAAAGGTATCACAGTTACTGTACATCCAGGTCGACAGAATGTCGGAGTGACTATTTTAAGTCGTGTAGTTCTAGCAAGGCGGCAACTCAGCGGTAGTCAGTCTTATAGGGGCGCATAGATACTCTGTAAATAATATGGTTGAGTACAGTGAGATTGAAGTGGATATGGGTTCATTCCCATTTGGCTATGGTTCATGTTTTCTTTGTGAGACGTGATCTTGTAATGTAGTTTGGTTTGGAGCCATACAGTCGCTTGGTGTTGTAATGCACTGTTTGCGATAAGTGAGGATGGAGATTCCTCAGGAGGTGTCATGGGATCGTTGTCATATCAGAATTGTGTCTCTTCTTAGTTGTTGCTGAAGAGAAAAGTGGCAAATCCGCAGGTAGGGGATTGCATAGTGCGCACAGAGGTTATCATTAAATGAGTTGAAATCAAGGAAAAGCGCACGTCAATGATAAACCATTGGGGTGAATTTACTACCGAATAATGCTATAATTTGTAAAAACCGTTTGTTGTAAATTATTTTGCATAACCTTGCAAGTGTAGTGTGTTGTCAGCTAAATTCGGTTGCTGTTGTTTCTTATTGTACCGTGTTTGAGACAATGCAGAGCATAGTCTTTTGCAAGGGCGCCCCGCCCCCCCCCCCCCCACCCATCTCATCCCCCAATACAAAAAAGGAAAAACCGAATTTCGTGGTTCAGTCGCCAGCCAGTTCAATTGGACATAAGTCCAACTCAAACCATTCTGGGTTTCCAGTCGACGACTTCATGTGTCGCATAAGCCATTTCGGCACAGACGAAGAGGCTATTTTAGTCCTCCACGGAGACTGCACCATACGCAGACAGACTGAGTGGCTTGGACCGACGTCTCAATAGGTCTGGCAGACGGATCTCGGGCATCTGGGTCAGATTTGATGCAGTTAATTTGCTAGACCAGCGCATCACAGTTAAGCCAGACGTGTCGCGGTTGAAGTAGGAAGGGGGAAGGTTATTGTGTGGTGGGGGTGAAATCAAGCTAATCTAATTAAATGACCCATTGACCACCACAGAGAGCAAGGCTGTTAGATGTGACATTTGACGATCCCGCATGTACAATGGAATTAGAGGGGAGGTAACATCAGTACGAGGGGGGATGAATTTCTGACAATGCGTACTCACACCTTTTGTCAGATAGGAACGGGATAAGAAAGATGTGAGAGTGAGAGAAACGGGTGGAGAGAGAAAAGAAGAGACCAGAGACAGAGAGAGTTCTGGGGGTAGGCTATGCACGGAGAAACGCAGAGAGATGAGAGAGGAGTGAGAGAACGAGTTGAAGCATTAGCACCATATAGAGTCAGCAGAGGAAGGACTAAGGAGAGATGTTGAGTGAGAGTGTTGCTTAATCAGATGAAGAGAAAAAAAAAGGAAAAAGAAAGAAAAAAAAAGCAACTATGTCATTTGATGAGGCAGACTAGTAAGAGAGAGAGAGAGAGTGCAATGCGTTAATGCAGGAAGAAAGAAAGGAGAACAGATCGATCCCTGGTTGTCACTGTTCAATCTGAACGGGGGTTCGACCTCATACCTGGCAGCGCCACTTTCATCAGCAGCAACCTTACCAGCGCCAGTGGTTTAACCAGACCAGTGCCAGCAGTCTAACCTGAACATTGCCAGCAGTCCAACCTGTACCCGTGCCATCAGTCCAACATTACCTATCATCATAATTTTTCTATACTTTTGTTATATAAATTGCCATTTACCCATCCACTCCCCACCATCCTCCCTCCTCCATATAAACTAAAAAATATAATAACCCAGCCCTTAAACTACAACAACCACACACCAAAAAAAACCCCACCCCCCAAAAAACCAAATACCCCCCCCCCCCCCCCCCCCCCCCCCCCCCCCCCCCCCCCCCCCCCCCCCCCACACCCCCCCCCCCCCCCCCCCCCCCCCCCCCCCCCCCCCCCCCCACCCCCCCCCCCCCCCCCCCCCCCCCCCCCCCCCCCCAAATGGAATATATTTATTACCCGGGTTAGTTATGATGATTTAGATAAATGGTTTTGTGAAGCTTCAAGGAAGTGAGAATGTTTTATTTTGTTTGTCTCCATGCGCCATTGTTCGTTTGTTTATATTGATCTTGTGTAGTAAAGTTATAGACTTTACTAGTGGTTGATGTGTGAATATGCCATGATATATGAATTAGATTGTAAGCAAGCTGTGAGTGTGTTTGGTCTGTGCAGTAAGTCCTTCCTCCATGACATACCCCGAGGTTGACAGCAGAGAGAGAGAGGGAAAAAAACCGAGAGAGAGAGAGAGTGAGACGAGGGAGTGAGAGAGAGAGAAGAAGAGAGAGAGAGAGAGAGAGACGAGAGAAGGGTTACTGACCTTGTCAGACAGTCAGAAGACTGTGACAGCGAATAATTACACCGTTTGACTGGTGGCATAATCAACTTGCTACGGCAGTAAAACTGCTCGCTAGCAACAGCAGCTGCAACCCAGTCACCGCCGGATCATTCAATTTTTATGTGTATCCGTTCACTCAAGTCTATCTCTCTCTCTCATCTCTCTCTCTCTCTATCTCTATTCTCTCTATTCTCTCTCTCCTCTTAGTTTTCTTTATATTTTCTTCCTCTTCCCCTTTCCTTCCTCCTTCTTCCCTTCAGTTCTCTGTCTTCTTTCTTCCTTTCCATGTTTCTTTTTTTTTCTTCCAAATCTTTCTTCCTTCCTTTCATTCCTTTTCTTCTTCCATTTTCCCTTTCTTTCTCTCCTTCTTTACTTTTTCTCTCTTTTTTGTTCATTCCATTCCTTACTTCTTTTCCTTGTATTTCCTTACTTTTGCTGGCTTCCCATTCTTCCTTCATTCCGCTCTACTCCCCCCCCACCCCTTTCTTTCCCCTTTTCCCCACTCAAATTCCAGCATTGGTTAAAAGAGTTAAATCGTTACACACAGGATCACATTTTCCTTTTAATCCATGTATCGAAATAGTCCTGTGCCACACTGACATGACGCCCAGTTAGTAAATAATCCCAAAAAAAAAACCAGAGTACACCCTTGTAAAACATGGCTACATCTTGAGCAGATGAAATAATATGTGGTTGAGCTTCGGGCAGAAAAAGTAAGACTTCAGAAGAGAGATCGTTATAGGTCAGCTGTATGCTCACAGTTTGGTCTGTCCCGATGACGACACTTTCTTTTTATTTCACTTAATGACCCCTGAACATCTCGGCGCACAGACTCTTATGCCTTGGGAGAATTGTGACGGGGCGAGGGTGAGTAGGGCATGGAGGGTAGGGGGGCGTTTACTTCATTTTTTTTTGTGTTTGATAAAAAAAAAGGGGGGGGGGGGGGGCGGGGTGGGTAATCCTTATTCGTGAAGATTACAAGCATCTGATTTGCTTCATTACACACTCACGTGCAGAGCGCGAGCATTTGCATGCTCGCAACGACGTACTCATATACTACGCACGCACGAAGATAGCGCACACACAAGACGCGTTCTTCTCTCTCATCTGCTCTCTCTTATTTATATATAATTTTTTTATTTCTTATTTGTTTTATTTATTTATATTTATTGACATTATAACCAAAGCTTGCTCTTATGTCTTAGTGTGTAGATATAGGGGAGAGAGATGCGCATCATATCTGCAGTGGTAGATGATTCTGCCTTACTAACAGTATGCTGCTTGAGTGTGTGAATGGGGAAAAATATAATAAGATGCTTTCAAAATGGCTTAATCAAGCTTATAATCTCCTAAGGAGGAGAAACATCTCCCAATTGGGAGGGAAACTCTAATAACTTTTAATCCTGGGCTTATACCGATATTTCGAAACTTGGTTGTTTTCATCAGTGACCAGCGGAAAAGTGCGCCTAATTTGGAATCCTCTGCCTTTTCTGTTTTAAGGATGAATGCAATCCCAGAATAGGCTAATGGTGTGCTATACTCCGCTTTTGGTATGTTTGTTGAGTTTTCAAAAAACCAAACCAAAGGTGCCATTAAGAAGCAATAAGAAATCCATGAAAGAGCAAATCAAGCTACATTTATTTTATTTTATTTTCCCATTCACACCACTCAAGCACATTATGGTTAGTTAGGCAGTAATAATATACCACTGCAGATATGAATGCGTTTCTCCCACCTATTTCGTCAATCTATGACTTAAGAGCATGCTTTGTTTTATTTCAATTTTTCTTGCAGTCTTGCTATCTCCATTGGCTCTGTAAGTTGCTGGACATACAACGGTGCTCGGTTACTTATCCTTGGAATATTTTAGTTTGTTGTATTTTAGTCCATTGCGGATTCATTCCAAGAACTGGCCCTAAGACTTGTGTCTTAGAGGGATTTCTTTTTATTATTTTCTACTTGTCTCATGAAAATGAGCTTGTGTTCTCTTTCATGATTGTCAACTCGGCTGTATGTCAGTGGAGGAAGGACTATGCACAGACACCTATCACACTCACTGCTTGCTTACAATATCATTCATATATCATGCACTTCGTAACATCAAACCACTAGTAAAGTCTATAAACTTTACTTATTCATGATCATAGCATGGAAACAATCACATGCATATGGGTCAAACATTATATAACATTCTCTCTTTCCTGAACTTCACAAATATTTTCTAATAAACTTCATCTAACTAACCCGGGTATAAATAGATTTCTACTTTATCTGGCCTGGTGATCTTAACTATTCCACGAATCACCTGTCTTTCTCTTTCTTTTCTTTTTTCTTTTCACATGTCACCTTTCACAACACGACACAACTGCGGCATGGTGTTGGTCTGATGGCGCCCTGGTCAGGTGAGACTGTTTGGCGTGGTCTGTGGTTCTGCTTGGCGAAGTGACGCTGGCCAGGCCCCCCCCCACATGAGGTCGAACCCACGGTTAGGGTATGAACAGTGACACACCCCCCCACTCTATGTCTCCTTTCTTTCTTCCCTGCATTAACGCATTGCACTCTCTCTCTCTCTCTCTCTCTCTCTTCTAGTCTGCTTTATCAAATGGACATGGTTGCTTTCTTTCTTTTTTTTTTTTCTTTTCTTCTTTTCTTTTCATAATTACAACTCTTTCTCTCTATCCCACATCTCTGCCTCAGTCCTTCCTCTGCGACTTTCTATGCTAATCTCTCAACTTGGTTCTTTCTCTCCTCATCTCTCTTCTCTCTCTGCCCGTCTCTCCTGCAGAGATCCACTCCCCCCCCGAACCCTCTCTCTCCCTCTCTCTCTGTTCGTTTTCCCCTCGTTCTATCTGTTAGTCTCAGCCCTGCATTCCTGTTGGCGAGAGCACTATTCCACCAGTAACTTCCCCTCTCTCTCTCTGTTCTGGTCGTTTCTCCTCCTCTCTTTCTCTCTCTCACTCACGCATTCCTTTATTTCGTTCCGTCTGTCCAAAAAGGGCGTGTACCATAGGTCAGTATTTTAACCGACACTGACTCCCGTTGTTCATCTCCCTCTAATTCCTTGGATGTTCAATTCTTGACAGTCACGCATACATACTCCTTGATATATGTGGTGGTCTTGGCTCATTTAGTTGATTAGCCTGATTTCACCCCCATCCCACACTACCTTCCCCCTTTCCCTTCTTGACTGGAGCCGTGGGCTTAAGTCGTGGACATGCGTCAGTGTAAATTGGCCAGCTAGAGTCTGGGTGGGCGCCATCGACGTATGTTTATCTATGTCGCTGGTTCCATACATGTGGCTAGAGCGAGCCATGGTCCCGGCGCTAAGACTCGTCTACGCTAGTCTTCGTGGCGTCGGTCAAAAACGGCTTAGTCAGTCTGGGTGGATCGCACCGTTCTCCATGAAGCCTCTCCACTAAGCTCCTTTATTGGACCGGATCCGAAAACCATGGCGCCATGTCTTCGTGACGCCTAGATATTTTGCGTTAGAGCTTAAGTCCATCTGGGCTGTGGCGATTCGACCACGAATTGGGTTGAGTTGAATTTTGACCGTGATCAATTTCCCTTTCAATGACCATGCATCCGCATTGTCTCAAACAATACGGTTACAAAAAGATCAACACCGAAATTTGCTGACACCACAGCTACACGTGCAAGTTGAATAATCTTTTCAACTACCGGTTTACACATTTTTAAATATATATCATTGTGAAATACTTCTTTTCTCTTCCCCCCCCCCCCCCCTTTCTTTTCTTCTCTTTTCCCCATTCTCCTTCCGCCTTTTTAAAAGAGTTAACTTCGTTCCACACAGGATCACATTTTCTTTTAAACCAGTATCGAAATAGTTCTGTGCAAACTGACTTGACGCCCAGTTAATAAATAATCCCAAAAAAACAAACCAGAGTACACCCATGTAAACCATGGCTACATCTTGAGCCAGCTTGAAAAAAATGTAGTGTAGGCTTCGGGCAGAAAAAGAAAGACTACGAAGAGATAACTTTATAGGTCAGCTGTATGCTCACAGTTTGGTCTGGTCCCGATGACGACCTTTCTTTAATCACTTAATTGACCCTGAACATCTGGCGCAGACTCTTATGCTTGGGAAGGAATTGTGACGGGCGAGGGAGAGAAGGGCATGGAGGGTAGGGGGGCGATTACTTCGTATGAAAAAAAAAAGGGGGGGGGGAGGGACACTTATTCGTTAAGATTACCAGCAACTGATTTGCATCATACACACACACGTGCGCGCGACGCATATGCATGCACGCACGCACGTACTCATATACACGCACGCACGCACGCAAGCACACACACACGCGCGTTCTCTCTCTCTCTCTCTCTCTCATATATATATATATATATATATATATATATATATATATATATATATATATATATTGAATTATAAACAAAGCTTGCTCTTATGTCTTAGATTGAAGAAATAGGGGGAGATGCGCATTCATATCTGCAGTGGTAGATGATTCTGCCTAACTAACAGTATGTGCTTGAGTGGGTGAATGGGGAAAAATAAAATAAATGCTTCTCAAAATGAGCCTTAATCAAGCTTATAATCTCCAAGAGGGAAACATCCTCCAATAGGGAGGGAAACTCACTAACATATAACTCCTGGTCATATACCGATATTTCGAAACTTGGTTGTTTCTCCTCAGTGACCGCGGAAAGTGGTAATTTGACTCCTCTGCCTTTTCAGTTTTAAGAAGAATGCAATCCCAGAAAAGGCTGGTGTGCAATACCGTAGTATGTTTGTTGAGTTTTCAAAAAACCAACCAAAGGTGCCATCTAAGAAGCAAAAGAAAATCATGAAAGAGCAAAACAAGCTACATTTTATTTTATTTTATTTTTCCCCATTCACCCACTCAAGCACATACTGTTAGTTAGGCAGAATCATCTACCACTGCAGATATGAATGCGTATCTCCCCCTATTTCTTCAATCTAAGACATAAGAGCAAGCTTTGTTTATAATTCAATATTTCTTGCAGTCATTGCAACACCAAGCTGCTCTGTAAGTTGCTGGAACGGTGCTCGGTACTTATCCTTGGAATATATTAGTTTGTTGTATTTTAGTCCCTTGCGGATTCATTCCAAGAACTGGCCCTCAGCACTTGTGTCTTAGAGGATATCTTTTTATATTTTCTACTTTTCACAAGAAAATGTAGCTTTGTTTTGCTCTTTCATGATTGTCAACCTCGGTGTAATGTCAGTGGAGGAAGGACTAGCGCACAGCCCAAACACACTCACAGCTTGCTTACAATCTCATTCATATATCATGCATTCGTCACATCAAACCACTAGTAAAGTCTATAACTTTACTATACATGATCATAGCAAGAAACATCAATGCATATGGGATCAAACAAAATAAAACATTCTCTCTTTCCTGAACTTCACAAATCATTTATCTAAAACATCATTAACTAACCCGGGTATAAATAGATTTCTACTTTACCTGGCCAGTGATCTTAACTATTCACGAATCACTGTCTTTTCTTTTCTTTTCTTTTTCTTTTCACTGTCACTTTCACAACACGACACAACTGCCGGCACTGGTGTTGGTCTGATGGCGCCTGGTCAGGTGAGACTGTTGGCGTTGGTCTGTGGTTCTGCTTGGCGAAGTGACGCTGCCAGGTATGAGGTCGAACCCCCGGTTAGGGTAGAACAGTGACTATCAACATCGATCTGTTCTCCTTTCTTTCTTCCTGCATTAACGCATTGCACTCTCTCTCTCTCTCTCTCTCTCTCTTTCTAGTCTGCTCTTATCAAATGGACATGGTTGCTTTTCTTTTCTTTTTTTTTTTTTTCTTTTCTTTCTTTTTCTTCTTCATAAATTAGCAACTCTTTCTCTCTCTCCACATCTCTCCTCAGTCCTTCCTCTGCAGACTATCTCATGCTAATCTCTCAACTTGGTTCTCTTCTCTCCTCATCTCTCTCTCTCTCTGCCCTTCTCTCCTGCAGAGCTCCACTCCGGACCTCTCTCTCCCTCTCTCTCTGTTCGTTCTTCCCCTCGTTCTCTCTGTTCGTTCTCATCCCCCTGCCTTCCTGTAGGCGAGAGCCTACTTCCCCGAACTTCCCCTCTCTCTCTCTGTCTGTTCGTTTTCCTCCTCTCTTTCTCTCTCTCACTCACGCATTCCTTTATTCGTTCCGATCTGTCCAAAAAGGGCGAGTACCATTGGTCAGTATTTTTACCGCCCTGACACCCGAAGTTATCTCCCTCTAATTCCATTGGATGTTCAAATCATGACAGTCACGCCTACACACCTTTCTCTCTGTGGTGGTCAATTGGTCATTTAATTGATTAGCTAGATTTCACCCCCACCACACACTACCTTCCCCCCTTTCCTACTTGACTGGCGCCGTGTGGCTTAAGTCGTGGACATGGTCAGTGTAAATTGGCCAGCTGAGTCTGGGTGGGCGCCACGACGTCTGATTAAAAAAAGACGTTTTTCCAAAAAAGTGGCAAATTTTACCGGGTTTCCCGGCCAACGACCGTCCCTAGACATCGAGGCGTCGGTAAAAAAACCGGGTTTTAAACCCCCTGGGGGGAAATCGAAACCGTCCCCCAAAGAACCTCCCATTTAAGTTTAATTTGGCCGGGATCCGAACCAGGGGCCCCGGTCTCCCGGACGCCTAAATTTTTGCTTTAGAGTTTAAAAGGCCCCAACTGGGCTGGGGGCGTTTGCCCAAACAAAAAGGGTTTTGATTTTAAAATTTTGACCGTGACAAATTTCCCCCCCTTTAAAAAGGGACCATGCCCCATTGTCTAAAAACAACGGTACAAAAAAAGACAACAAACCGAATTTGCTGACCCACAGCTTTACACGTGCAAAGTTTGAAAAATACTTTACAAAAAACCCGGGTTTACAAATTAAAAAAAATACCCTTAGTAAATCCCCACCCCAAAAGAGAAATCATTGACGGCGCTTTTTGCTTATTTAAAATTCATTTTATAACGCCCTCGTGCACACCTATGCAACCCCCCCAACCTGGGGATTTGCCATATTTTCTTTTCAAAATTTCTTATGAAAAGCACAAAAAAATAAAAAACACGACCATGCCCCCTTCATGGGGAAAACCTCCATCCTCACTTATTGAAAATAATGCATAAACCTAAAACAACGACGAAATGCCCAAGAAAAACCCAAACTTTTTAACATGAACAAATCTCAAAACAAAAATATGAACCATACCCAAACCCGGGAAGAACCCATTTTCCAAACAACTTAACTGTCTCAACAATTAAAACAAAAGCCCCCCGGAAAGACTGATTTCCCCCTGAGTTGCAGCTGCTAGACTACAAGGGCAAAAATACCCCACTCCGAAAATTCTGTCAAACCGGGAATGTACTGCACCGGTACCGAAAGGGCTCCCAGCCATTGCCCCAACGCAAAACCCCTGCTGTTTTTTCCCCAACTGCGCCTCCGCGGGAATTTTGAGTTTATGTTCCGTCTCTTCACAAACCCTTTTTCCCCAACAAGTATTTGTGGAATTTCGAAAGGCCCCCACACGACCGCTAAACACCCTTCTCCCACCTTTTCGTCCCCTTTCTTCACACTTTGTCAATTTCCCTGTACGTTTCCACGGGAAAACTCGACCCTTCATGCTCCTCAACAAAAACGAAACCTATCCCCCCACCTGAGCTCTGTCCGCAACAAAAATGGTTTGGACATATCGGGTTAGGGCTTCAAGATGGCCCGGGAACCTATTTTTTTTCCCAGCCCCGTTTTTCATTGCTTGCTCTGCAGCCTGACCACTCGCCCACTCCCCCGGTTTTCCCCCTCCTTGACCAAATCACTGGGGACTCGTGATTGCAGCAAATTTTGGGGACAAACCCCCATAAACCCCAAATAAAACCTAGCAACTCCTGACTTCTTTTTTTGGTCTTTGGCTCTCTGAATTCATCATTTTCCCCCAAACCTTTCCTTTTTCCCGGCTGTTTTGTGTCGCCTCCGACAACAAAACCTAGGAACTCCAACTGTCTAACCCTTCAAAACAGGGACCATCCCTGAAATGCCCTTTTTCGGGAAACTTGGGAAACCAAAAACTCCCCTTCTGCTGCAAGTCCCCTTTCACCCATAAATGATTGCTGCTGCCCCTTGTGCTGAGTCTCACCTGAAAAAATTTCGGAAAATTCGCATGGAAAAGTTTTATTTTCCCCCCAATTCACATAAATTTCCCGGAAAACCCAAACCGCCCCTTTCAGTGATGGTAAATTTGGCCCCTTTTCCCAATGAAATCAGCAGCTTGTTGTGACCCGTGGGAACAGTACCAGGATTTGATCCCCCGCCTTAGGGATTCCCTTCCTAAACCTTCCCTGAAATTTTGCCCTTCCCCCACGACCCAAGCCTTCTGAAAACCCTTCCCTTAAACCCTTACATGTCCCCATACCTGTCCCCCCCTTGGCACGGGCAAATTTTGGGGCCAAAACAAACCCACACCAAAACTTCCTGAACTTTGAACCCTTTAGAGGGGGAAATTTTTAAGAGGCCCCTTCCTTTTCCCCCCTCTTGTAGCTGACCTTTGAAAACACATCACATGAAATCCCAAAACCCCCCTTTAATCCCTTCCATTGCTCCGGGCCCAAATGAAAGCAACAAAGATTTGGGTTTAAGCGTTTTGCTGGGCCGAAAATGACCCCCCAAAGGGGCGACCGTAAACCCACGAAAAGACAGGTCACGATAACACCCCTGGAAACCCAAAAAACTGAGGGGCCCACCTTACCTGTTTTCCCCCTTTGGGTGAACCTCGGTACAACGGGCCCCCTTTCACAAGAAATTCGTCTCCCCTCCTCTAACCTCCTGTTTTCTTCCACCTTTTGGGCCAACCCCAAGACTTCACGAGCAAAGGGGGCCCGGGTTCCGGGGCTGCCCAAAACTCATCAGGCGACACGCCCTATGCCCATTTCCCCCCTGAAAAACAAAACCGGGGTTTAAAAAACCCTTGTCCCCCTTCTTGCCCGTGTTTGGGAAACTCCCTGCCCCTGTACAGCCAAAAACCCTAAAGGGACCCCCCCCGGGATCCCTTGAAAACCTAAATTTTTTTTCCAATGATCAATCTAAAGGGGGTTTTGCCCCATCACCAACGCAGAAAAACCCCGCCTGAGAAGAAAGGGGGAAACGTACTTCAATCTTAGCAAGGGGAAACCCCCTTTCCAACAGGCCATCGATTAGAGTACAGGTTTTGGTTTTCCCCTTTCCCCAAATCCCCTTTTTTTCGACCAGCGTTGTTCGTACTCCCCCGCATGACAACCATTTCTCGTAACATTTTCCCAAACCTTCGGCCGGGCCCCAATCCCCCCCCTTTTTTCCCCGGGGTAACGAACCATCAGCCTATGCCCTCCATCCCGACACTGATTTGGCGTCCAGTGCTACCCTAAGCGGCACCCCCACCCCTTCAACAAAATTTCCCCTTTTGGTTCCACTGCGGGCCCGTTTCCCTTGACAAACCCTTACCCCACCTCTTGCAAGCGGGCTGCCTTCGGAACCTCATGCACAATCCCTCGCCACATGCCCTTTTCTTGGAAAAATTTAAACACATAATGCCCCCTTTCCCCTTTCCCCCTTCCCCCCCACCACTGGGTTTTGCGACTTGCAGAAAAACTCTCCTAGTCACCTTCACCTTCTCACCTGTGCCTACACCTGTTTCTCCTGCCCCTTTAGTCCCCAAACCCCGTCCCCTCTCTATACCCCCTTCTGCGAACCAACAACCCCCTGCTGTCCTCTGGCTGTCTTTCTTTAAAAAGTAGGGTTTAACCAGGGCCGCAACCTGACAAAATCTGTTTTTTTTAAATAACTACCCTTTTTCCCAATCGCGAACTCCTTTTCGTACCGCCAACTCAAACCTTTCTAAAAATATGATCTAGACGTGCCCAAACTGAGTGACTTCTCACCCCCCCCCTTGAAAATTTACTGAACGAAATTTCTTCCTGAACCCTTTCCCCTCTGTGGGGGCAAACCCCCTTCCCTTAAAGACCCCCTTTCACACACCAAAATCAGCCCGGTTGTTCTGCGGGTAACGCATTGAAAAATTTTAAGCCTTCCCCGTCAGAAAAGCCCAAAATGACTCCCCACCTTCTGGGGGCCAAACCCCCTGCCGGCCCCAAACGTTTCAAAAAACGACTGTTTAAATCATCAATCGAATCGGTTCCTTCAGAGAATTTGGGCAATTTGGGTTCGGGGGCAAGCTGCGCACAAAGTCAGGGAAAGGGAACCCTACCAACATCGGTCCCTTTCCCCTCTGCATTCTCACTTTCTCTAACCCCAAATTTAAAACCTTAAATTCTTTCGTTTCCTGCGTTTTCCTTTACCCTTTCTTTTTCCTGCTTTTTTCCCATTTTTCATTCTTTCTGTTTCCTTTCCTTTCCCTTATTCTTTCTTTTTTCCCCTGCGTTTCCGGGTTAGCCTGAACCCTTTAAATCTTTCTGTTTCTTCTTTTTTCCACTGCGCCCCGGGCGTCTTTCTCTCGCTCATCTTTTTCCCCTCTTCTTTTTGGTTTTCAACGAATGCACCCCAACCCCTCTCCGAGTAACCTAGATCACGAGCGACGCCACAAGTTGTTAAATGGGTTGTTTCTTTTCTTCCGCCTTTAAATCTTTTTCTTTTTTTTTTTTTTTTTTTTTTTTTTGAAAAAAGACCTTCCCAACAACGAAAACCCAAAAACCTGGGGGTTTAAAACCCGACACGAGTGACGTAAACACAATCCAATTTAAAGATAAATTAGCTTGGGACAACGAAATTTAAGTTTTTATAAAAACCCCAGCCCCTTTCCCCAAACCAAATAAGCGAAAAAAAAGGGGAAATCTGGGCGAAAGGGTTACCGGGGGCTGAAATGCCAAGCCCGTATTAACTATTTTGGGAACCCAATGCCAAGCCAAAAAAATTTAACTATCTTGGGAACATACAGTAAGACAACCCCTTGTCTTGGGTTTACAATACTTAACCCCCCCAAACCCCCCTAGAAAGTTGAAAAATTAAAATAAAGGGCCAAATATCCTGCAGGCCCCGCCAATAAATTGTAAAACCCTCTTAAAATGCCCAGGGGGGAAAAGGACTAGCGCACAGCCCAAACACACCCAGCTTGCTTACAATTTTCAATTTTATTTCCCTGGCCCTTCGACACAAAACAAACCACTAGTAAAGTCTATAACTTTAAATATACATACATAGCAAAAACAACAAGCATAAGGGGTCAAAAAAAAATAAAAAAAAAAAATTCTCCTTTCCCCGAAAATTTACAAATCAATTTTTCAAAACTCATTAACTAACCCGGGAAAAAATAGATTTCTACTTTTCCTGGGCCCGGTGATTTTAAATATTCACAAACACGTCTTTTTTTTTCTTTTTTTTTTCTTTTCCTGTCACTTTTTACAACACGACACAACCGCCGGGACGGGTTGTCGATGGGCCTGGGCCGGTGAGACGTTGGCGTTTTGGGCTTGGTTCTGCTTTGGGGAATGACGCAGCCAGGTATTAGGTCAACCCCCGGGTTTGGGAAAAACAGTGACTATCAACATCGATCTGTTCTTTTCCCCCCTTTTTTCCTGAAAAACCAATTTCACTCTCTCCTCTCCTCCCCCTCCCTCTTCAGTCTGCTTTTTATCAAATGGGCAGGTTTCTTTTCTTTTCTTTTTTTTTTTTTTTTCTTTTCTTTCTTTTTTTCTTCATAAATTAGCAAAATCTTTCTCTCTCTCCACATCTCTCCCATCCTTTCCCCCTGCAGACTATCTATGAAATCTCTCAACTTGGTTTTTCTTCTCTCCCCCACCTCTCTCCCTCCCGCCCTTCTCTCCGCAACCCACTCCGGACCTCTCTCCTCCCTCCCCTGTTCGTTTTTCCCCTCTTCTCTTTTGTTTGTTTCACCCCCCCGCCCCTTTCCGTAGGCGAAACCTACTTCCCCGAACTTTCCCCCCTCTCTCTCTGTCTGTTCGTTTTCCCCCTCTCTTTCCCCTCTTCACCCCACGCATTCCTTTATTCGTTCCGAAACTGTCCAAAAAAGGGGGAGTACCATTGGCAGTATTTTTTAAAAACCCCCCCTGGGCACCCGAATTTTTCTCCCCCAAAATTTCCCTTGGAAGTTCAAAACAAAGACAGTCCACGCCTACACACCTTTTTCTCTGTGGGGGTCAATTTTGGGGGTTTAAAATTTAATTTGCTAGATTTTTAAACCCCCCCCACACACCCTTCCCCCCCCTTTTCCCACTTGACTGGCGGGCCGGGGGGCTTAAAATCGTGGGCACTTGGGCAGTGTAAAATTTGGGCCAAACCCGAGCTGGGGGGGCGCCACGAAGTCTGATTAACAATGACCTGGGTTTTTCCCCAAAAGGGCCCCCAAAGCCGGGGGCCCGGGGCTACACTCGTCTCGAAAACATCGAGGCGTCGGGCAAAACGGGTTAGTCAGTCGGGTGGGTCGCACCCCTCTCCATGAAGCCTCTCCACTAAGCTTAATTTTGGGCCCGGGTTTCCAAACCAAGGGGCCCGGGCTACGTGACCCAAATATTGCGTTTGAGCTTTTTTAAAATCCCCAAATGGGGGTGGTGGCGATTGACCACAATTTTGGGTTTAGTTTTAAAATTTTTACCGTTACAATGATTTTTATTTTTTCTTCTTAATGGGACCTTTTGGGTTTTTTTTTTGAAAAATCCAAAAAACATACTACGGTAAATTCACACCAGCCCTTTTTTGGATTGCATTCTTCTTAAAAAATAAAAGGCAGAGGTGTCAAAAAAAACCACTTCCCGCGGGCCCCTTTTGGGGGAAAACCCAAAAAAAGTTTCGAAATATCGTTTTAATGACCAAGGTTATATGTTATGAGTTTTCCCCCCCCTATTGAAGGGTGTCTCCCCCTTGGAGAATATAAGCTTGCTGAAGGCTCATTTTGAGAAGCATTTATTTTATTTTTCCCCATTCACCCACTCAAGCACATACTGTTAGTTAGGCAGAATCATCTACCACTGCAGATATGAATGCGTATCTTCCCCCTATTTCTTCAATCTAAGACATAAGAGCCAGCTTTGTTTATAATTCAATATTTCTTACAGTCATTGCAACACCAAGCTGCTCTGTAAGTTGCTGGAACGGTGCTCGGTACTTATCCTTGGAATTTATTAGTTTATATTCCCCCGAAGTCGGAGTGTGGCTGCCCATGTGGCGGGTAATAAAAAACGTCACACACGTAATGTTCTCATCCCCAGCTGATGCGTTTGTGCCATAGTGTTCAAATGCTTCGGCTGTTCGGATGATCCCTGGAGTCTTTTAGCCAGGTACGACAACAACAACAACAACAACATTAGTTATATATATCGTATATATAAAATGCCTAAAACAATCTATAAGTGCTCAACCCCTTGGGGAGCAACATTAGTTAAAACAAGTAATAAGAGGAACTTAAAACTATCTACAAAATTAAAAAAGTAATAAGAGGAATCTAAAACTATCTACAAATTGTGTGTGTTCGCGCGCGCGCGGCTGAAATAAAGTACGGAGAGAGATTTCTGTCTCTACATTCCACTGCAACCGCTGAGGAGCTATTCAGCCAGCATTAGTCTGATGGATAGTGTCACCAACTAGCACAGGGACCCAGTGCTCTCATACACACAGCACACTGACATAGGGCTCACGTGGACACACTGCTACCCACAACTTAATCGATGTGTATCTTTCATTGTTACGTCTTGTTTGTTTTGGAAACAGACGTTGTGTTGTGTACAGCTGGCTTGTACAATTCGTTTTATACGTCGTAAGAACAGTCTGTGCACGTGACACTGAACGATATCCAATTTTACTGCGTGAGTTTCGAAATGTCAAAAAATGTTAACTGCTCTCTCTCTCTCTCTCTCTGTGCGTGTTTGTGCGCGCGTGTGTGTGTATGTGTGTGTGTGTGCGCACGTATGAGTAGAAAGCGCGCGCGTGTGTTGATGACTGCGTGGGCGCGCGTGCCATTATGTGCGTGTGTGTGTGTGTGTGTGTGTGTGCCTATGTATGTGGTACACTATAACTGTGTCCATTATATTAAATTCTTCTGTAGTTTACAAACAAGATTTAAAGAAGTAAGTGGTGTCTGCAAATCTCATCTGAAATCAAAATTCACTTTACACTTGGTGAAGATTATTGTATATGGAAAAAAAAAGCAGGAAGATCACTGATTGCAAACATTAATTTTAAAATAAAACTAACGTTTAAAATGCTGAGTTGAAGATTGTTTTGAAGGGGAGGGAGGAAGGAAGGGCAATGTCAATATCTCTTAATAAACTTTCGTCAAGACTTGAGATAAGTCTATGAACGAAACTTCTGACAGTTATTGATTTTCTTTTCCGTCAGTGTTTAACATGTTGTCGTCCTACGAATACTTACCATTTCTAGGTGCTATTACTCACTACCAGTGATGTTGCTGCTGCTGCTTCTGCCACTACAGTAAACTTACTATTACATCTGCTACTGCTGCTACCGCTGCTCTGCTATCGCTACTGCCACTGCTATTGTTACTCGAGCTGATGCGACTGATGCTGCTGCAACTACTACTACTACCACCACCACCACCACTATTACTGCTGCAGCTATTGCAGCGGTGTTAGAGTAGAACCAGCTAATGAAGCTCCTACGAACAGCCTAAAACACTCGACATTTTTACTCCGGAAAGTTTAATCGAAATGAAATGAGTAGGGAACAGTAAACGATAAACAGTAAACAAGTGGGGTATGTTTGCTCCCATAAGGAAACCTAACACAGAGTAACTTTATTCAAGACTGGCACAGCCTTTTGAACTTGAATAAAGTCAGACAAATACGTAGACGAACAATCTAATAGTGGGGGAAAAACAAGCGCAGGCCAACAACTGAACTGTCTGGCAAAGATTTGACCTTGAGGGGAGAGGGGAGTTTGAAGATGGAGAAACTGGAAAATGAAATTATTAAAAAAAAAAAAAAAAAAAAAAAAATTACAGATATGAAAACTCTTCACTAGCTGCATAAGGAACCATCGCAGTCCCTTTTGAAGGCAGATAATATTTGTATTGCCTGCTCCGAGGCCTTTCGCCCGCTGGATCGGGACTCATCAGGGAGACACGGCTGGTTGTGTCTGCGCTCCTGGCGTCAAATAGAGACACGCCACAGTCCATAATACTGTGGTGTTCTCACCACCATGGGTGCAAAAAAGAATCCAATAGCACCCCCAGAGCAGCCAGCGAAGAGTAGTAAATGCAACCAAACGAAAGTGTGGGAGGAAAAAAAGTTGCTGTAAAACTAAAGACATTATGCAATGTAGGGACAGTCTTTGAGCCTACGCCTGAGATCCACCCAAAGATGCAAGGGAGATCAAAAGACAAACACACAGACGGACAGAAACAAATGCAAATAACCTCAATTTAATCAAAGCAAAATCGGAAATGAAATGAGGTAGGGAACAGTAAACGATAAACAGTAAACAAGTGGGGTATGTTTTGCTCCCATAAGGAAACCTAGTTTGTTTGTATTGGTCTATACATAATTTACGTGAACAGCAAACTCTGCCCTCACTCTAAGGCCTCACGCCCTACCCCCTCTCCTTTCCTCCTCGCCTCCCCCCCCCCCCACCACTACCACCATCCCCGGCCCCTCCCTCTCGCCCTCCATCTTTCCACTGCATCCCTAATAACCCACATACCAGGCTGTTTCCCCCTCCACAACAACCGTATCACATCTGTGCTCTCGCTTTTGTTACCCATATCGAGAGAGAGAGAGAGAGAATTATTCATGCGGCACTAGCCAGGGACGTAACTATGTATGGTGTATGGAGGAGGGATAAGTGATGGCGGTACATGGCACCACAGCCAGTTCGCGTGAGAGTGTGGCACAGCCTTTTGTTTCCACGTGTACTTCTTTCAACGACAACATTTCTGTCGTTGATATCGAAGGCGAACAGGATTTTCAACAAACGGACAGAAGTGGAGTCAAGAGTCTGGATGGTTAAACTCTCTCTCTCTCTCACTCTCTCTCTCTCTCCTCTCTCTCTCCTCTCTCTCTCTCACTCTCTCTCCCTCTCTCTCTCTCTCTCTCTCTCTCCTCCTCTCCACTCTCTCTCTGTGTAAATTATCTAGTCTAAGAGCGCAATGTACACCAACAAAGTTTTCCAAGGATCCCTGTCAGTTTCAGTTAAGCCTGCTAATGGCACCTCAGAATGAAAGCATAGTAAGAAATTTCTCAATTTACTTCTTCAAGGCATTTCAGTTTAGATCAGTCATGACTTCGGGACGGAGTAGTCCATCCAGTTTTTTCTTGTGTTCTCTATAATTCTCATATTGATGTTATGTTCTCCATACCCCATTCATAAGGGCAATGGCCTTTCTATGAAGTAAACAATCTGAGTTCTGAGTTCTCTCTCTCTCTCTCCTCTCTCTCTCTCTTCCTCTCTCCCCTCTCTCTCTCTCTCTCTCTCTCTCTCTCTCTCTCTCTCTCTATATATATATATATATATATATATTATATATATATATATATATAATATATATTATTTTTTTTAAATATCATTCCTGTTAACAAATGTATCGGGCTACACGATTCGCCGCCTGAATTCTCAAAACTTCCTAGCGATTGGTTCTATGTAATGTAAGGCCGCACACCTGTTCGTGCTAACTAGGCATGGTTCGACCCACACGGTGCTAAAGCTTTTGGATGCCCTCACAGCCAAATAAGGCGAGTCTGAATCACGCTGGCGCCCACCATAACACCTGCCATTTTCACTTCCCAGCGTCACGAGTCAAGCTGTCGTTTGTTGGGTAAGGCTGTAGTGCAATGTAAGATAACTTCCCTTCCGTTCCCCCCTACACTCTCCAGGGATGCAGATGGTTATCTCCCTCCACCTTATCACCTCTTGGGGAATGCGGAGGTGAAGTCGCAAAGGGAAACAACCTCACACGGGTTTAAAGAGGGCAACGTTTGTGAGGTGGTAAAATCCCAATGAGGGGTCCGTGGTCCAGTGGTTAGAGCGTTTGTCTGCGGAGCTGACTGTCAGGAGTTCGAATCGTGGAGTCGGAGTTTTCGGGCTTGAAAACCGTCTGTCCACCCAGCAGTAAATGAAAACTGTCTGTCCACCCAGCAGTAAATGAAAACTGTCTGTCCACCCAGCAGTAAATGAAAACTGTCTGTCCCCCAGCAGTACATGAAAACTGTCTGTCCACCCAGCAGTAAATGAAAACCGTCTGTCCACCCAGCAGTAAATGAAAACTGTCTGTCCACCCAGCAGTAAATGAAAACCTTCTCTGTCCACCCAGTAGTAAATGAAAACCGTCTGTCCACCCAGCAGTAAATGAAAACCTTCTCTGTCCACCCAGCAGTAATTGAAAACCTGATTCAGTTCAGGGAAGGTTAAAGGTGTGGAAAGAGAGGGATAGTCTTCGTTCTCCATCATGACGTGGACAGGGTGAACATCTGACAATTCACGGCTTGTACAGCTAAGAGGATATGGAATTTTTAAAAACTCGACCGCTTCAGTTGAAATTCCACTGAGGTGCAAACCTGATCTACATTAATCAAGCATTATGCTGGGACAACCATTCTGAACCCACAGACACACACACACACACACACACACACACACACACACACACACACACCACACACCGTCTTGTAAAAGAGTAACCAAACACACTCTCTCTCTATTATTTATGCCTATTCGCGCGCGCGTGTGTCTGTATGTTTGTGTGTGTGTGTGTGTGTGTGTGTGTGTGTGTGTGTGTGTGTGTGTGTGTTGTGTGCGCGCGCGCGCGCGTGCATGTCTTCTTATGGTATCCGTGTTGTCATTCATTTGATATACAGACGTCTACTTTGCTTGAGACGAGTCCTACACTTGTTTCAACACTTTGAATTGACTATAGCTACGTTATGAACTGGCTTTATGCCGCCCCAATGGGACTACCATGATCGGCTGGGCTCTGAACGTCAGGCCTACAGCTTGACTTAACGTGTGTGTGTGTGTCGTTGACGTTGGCGGTGAAGTGTGTGTGTGTGTGGTGTGTGTGTGTGTGTGTGTGTGGTGTGTGTACCTAGATCAGTGTCTTCAAAAGCTCTTTTGAAGTGACGTGCAGACTGCGGGCAGAAGGGAATGCCGCCATACAGGAGGTCTTTTATTCGTACTCAATCCACACTAGCGGAACCAGCTGAAAGCGCAAAGCAGCAAAGCTGTGTATGGCCTTGAAAATGGGTCAGAGAACAGAGATAATGTTTTCGCGAGCACTTGACAACTTTTTTTTTTTTTTTTAAAGTAGAACGTCTTTGTATATTTGTCTGTCTCTTTCTCTGTCTGTCTGTCCGACTGTCTGTCTGTCTCTGTCTCTGTTATCTGTCTCTGTTATCTGTCTCTGTCTGTCTGTCTCTCAGTCCTCTCTCTCTCTCTCTCTCTCTCTCTCTCTCTCTCTCTCTCATCTCTCATCAACACACACACACACACACACACACACACACACACACACACACACACACACACACACACACACACACACAGAGTAGCATAAGTGTGCACAGTTGGCTGTGCGTGTCTTTGGATGGATACACACGAACATACACACGCACACATGCACACACGCTCGCAAGCGCGCAGGCATGCACGCACAGAAAAGTCGAGAGATAAAACTCGCGACTTAAAAAACTCAAAATTGTACTAATGAAGGCCAAAAAACCTCATGTGAAGGATTGTAATAATAATAATAACAATGTATGGATTTTATATAGCGCAATTCTTGGGATCAACTCATTGCGCTCAACACACACTCAAACACTCGCACTAACATGTGTTCACACACACACACACACACACACACACACACACACACACACACACACACACACACACACACACAACACACACACACAGAGACCTACCGACACAGGCGCACTTATCAAGTTCATCGGTTCAAGCGTAAACAATACAGTTTTGCATGCAGTACATAAAAAGTCAGGTCAGAATAATAGACACAGCATTTAGATATTATGGTTGAAGAAGGCTTTCCTAAAGAAGTATGTTTTTAACTCTGACGTGAATTCAGATAATGTAGGCAGGTCACGTAAGCTGTCAGGAAGAGAATTCCAAAGAGTGGGCGCACTAAAGCTAAATGCTCTCTCACCGACTGTCTTTAACGAGCGCCTATGAATGTTCATAAGTTTTTGAGAAGATGATCGAAGAGACCGAGAAGTTTAATAGGTGGACAGAGAAGCAGAAAGATACTGTGGGAGTGTCCCATCAAAGTAACGATAGACAAAGACTGCAATTTTGAACTGCCATCGATATTTGATGGGAAGCCAGTGGAGTTCACGTAACAAAGGTGTAATATGCTCATTTTCACGCTTTTTGAGCACAAGCCGAGCTGCATTGTTTTGCACCCTTTGTAATCGTGCAAGCTGTTCTGAAGGAAGTCCTGCTAACACAGAGTCACAGTAGTCTAGTCGGGACATTACCATGGCGGTGACGAGTCTGATTGTTGCCTGTGTGGAGAGGTAAGACCGGATAGAAGCAATACGTCGCAATTCCAGGAAGCATGCACGACAAACATTAGATATTTGGTTCTGCATAGAGAGCGTTTGATCAATGCTGGCACCTAAATATTTCACTGACTCTTTGAAAGGAAAAACAACACCATCAATTTCTGCCGACTCAGCTTTAACCATCTTGACACGAGAGGAGGTACTAACAGCCATGATCTCGGTTTTGTCACTATTCAGCGTGAGTTTGTTGCTGGTCATCCAGACTTTTACTTTGTGGACGAAAGACGGGGAGGATCTATAAAACTAAAGAAAAAATGATTTGAGATGACTGAACACAAACTACTTTGAGAACACATAAACCATCAACCACTGTTACCACAACACAAAGGACAATGCTATCAATTAACACATAATGATATTGCTTTCGTTTCCAACGCAGTGTGTGTGTGTGTGTGTGTGTGTGTGTGTGTGTGTGTGTGTGTGTGTGTGTGTGTGTGGAGAGAGAGAGAAGAGAGAGAGAGAGAGAGAGAGAGAGAGAGAGAGAGAGAGAGAGAGAGAGAGAGAACAATGCACAAAAGAACAAGTTGGCTCTTTGTTATCCCACATTTTCGGCGAGCACACCTCGCCTTCTTCAGGGGACTTTAATTGTCTTATGTTCACACAGGTTTCACAACAAATTATTGTGACAGTCGCTCAGTTAAACAAGAAAGAAGAAATAGGAA
Source organism: Conus ventricosus (assembly GCA_018398815.1). Classification (NCBI taxonomy): domain Eukaryota; kingdom Metazoa; phylum Mollusca; class Gastropoda; order Neogastropoda; family Conidae; genus Conus; species Conus ventricosus. The sequence continues at coordinate 35,265,375 of CM031604.1, read as the reverse complement.
TGTGGAAAGCATGGAAAACAATCTACCGAATCGGAGCACACACTCACATATTAAAAAAAAAAAAAAAAAAAAAAAAAGCAATTTCTTACGAAGCTTTCAGTGTTATCTCGCTCTGTCTTGGGCTGTTCTCTTGGCTTCACCTCAGGTCATGTTGGTGAACTTGAGTTCTGCCAGCAGAGTTCTTCTCCAGGTGGTGACTTGGTCGTCCCCTCTTCCGCTTCCCTTGTGGGTTCCAGTCCAGGGCGTGGCGTGGGATGTGGGCCTGTCCTCTACGCAGGGTGTGTCCACCCCCACCCCACTTCCTCATCTGGATACCCTCGGTGATTGGCTCTGTTATCACCCATAAGTAACACCACACTGACCTGTTCGGGGTCAAAACTTAGCTGATATAATAAACTGATATCTAAGCTTAGCCAAAATGCAATTAAAAACACAATAAGATGAGCAATGTTCATTCTTCCTTGATACATAACACGAATCAGTCCAGGGAGCTGTCGACAAATATCATCTGCTTC